>JAODKT010001744.1:23084950-23097006 GCA_027576195.1 Cossypha heuglini
CACTCTCTCATGTGAAAAGGGTGAGAGAGTTGGGGTTGTTTGGTCTGCAGAAGAGAAGACTCTGGGAGGTCTTTTAGCACCTTCCAATTACTAAATGGGCCTACAAGAAAATGAGAGGAAATTTTACAAGGGTGTGTAGTGATAGGACAAGGGAGGATGGTTTTAAACTGAAACAGGGTTTGAACTAGCTATCAGAAAGAAGCTCTTTGCTGTGAGGGTGGTGAGACACTGGAACCGATTCCCCAGAGGAGCTGTGGATGCCTTGTACCTGGAAATTCAAGGCCTGGTAGGATGGGGCTTTGAGCAACCTGGTCTAGTGGGAGGTGATCCTGCCTCTGACAAGGGGGTTGGAACTAGGTGGTCTTTAAGGTGTGTTTCCAGCCAAATCAATCTATGATTCTTACTGGTTAAGGCAGCCCAATCTACAGGGCAAAAAAGAACAAAAGGACATTTTTCGTGTATTCCTACTGCTGTTTTTTACATATGGGTACAAGTTTGTAATACTTATTATCTTGCATTAAAAATGTCATGTATACACTTCCCTGTACCAGTCTTTCAGCTTTGTGTATAATATAGGATAAACTATCAGAATATGTCTTACTTTAAAATCAACATCAAAGCAACTAGAAATGAAACAACAGTTATGAAGGTTAAACAATGAATTAAAAAGAAATACATGTAACTTTATCACTGCTTTTATTATAAAACTCTGTTGCACTCTAGCTTGAGCATTTTAAAACATCCTGTGACTGTAAATGATACTTTGCTTCGAATACTGAAATACATGTTTTAGTTCAAAGATGAAGTCAGTTTAAAATACTATGAGTCTTACTTTTCAGTGATAGACGTGCAAAGTTCTTCCAAGCATTATGCAGACTTCTCCTTATTTGTTACTATCTACCTCCACAAAAACTTGTGCAAGGAGGATGGTTTCAACAGTCAAATGTTACCACCTATGAAATTCTTTTAGCAGTAGTGTGTGTTAATATTCAGTATTGTTCTACTCAGGAGGGGGAACTAGACATACTAGTGACTTTCTAAACACTTTTCCTGCCTAAGTGTCTTTACCCACATCACAGATAAAAACACAGAAAATTCTAAATTAAACAAGATACATAACCCCTCCTCTAAACAATGTGGAAACATACCCTATTTGTGGAGCACATGCTTGGTCTAAAATGTTTCCAGCCACTTCCTACGCTTCCCACTTTCTATCTCACCCTAGAGACTACATGCCAAAGACAGGCTTCACTCCTTTTCTCACACAAGTCCAGACGTTTTTACTCTACAGGGCACTTACTAGAGGATTTTTGGGGCAAAGTATGTGGTATGATAGTTTGCCTCAGACACTCAGGCAGAGGGAGAAAACCAGGAGAAGATGACAGCAGACAGCTCCATACACCACCAGGTTTGTTGCAGGAGCAGCTGGAATTTGTGTCTGGTCTGCAGAAACCCAGCTCTGCCACTACTTCTGGTTTACTCGGGTCATGGCTTGAGTCCCTTCCGCAGCACCTGTTCTGGCAGGTGTGTGACCTTTCAGGGCCAGCCTGAGGGCTACACTTCATGTAAGTACCACACATTGTCAAACCTTGGGACCACTGAGCACAGGTCATTAGTTGTCATAAATACACCAGATCAGGCTGGAAAAAGAGCTCTACAGAAGAGGGCTGGACTCCCTTTGAATTGCATTCTGTGTTGCTCCACAGCGTCATGGACTCAACTGTCATATGCATGCTCCAGAAAATGAAAGATTGTCTTCCTCTACTCAGGAGTCCTACAAACAGACACTAATGCATACAAATGTTGACCTTTTCTTGCTTGTGCCAACAATCAGTGAGAATCTCATTGACAATATAGATCACATCTTCTTGGGAAAATTTATAGACAAAAAAATATCAGTTCACTAAAAGCTATGAAAATTATCACATGAATGAAATACAATACCTGTTTGTTGTTTTCATTGGTACAATGCAGCCTTTTGAGGGACACAAAGTGTCTTATTTTCCTAGCAACAGAAATAATCACTTGTTACCATATCAAATTGTAAAGGGAGAAGTGAAGTGATACATTACTATTTTCAAAAGGAGAGATTTCCAAGCCCTTAGGAAAACAGATGACAAGCCCAACACCAGCAAGACAACTAGGTGACAAGCACTCCTTCAGCATAACTTTGAGATTTTTGTCCCAGGACATCTGATCCTTCTGTTGGTCCAGGAGTTTTCCTGCATGTCTGTGAGTTGAATTTGGCAATGTGTCCATTCTAAATTGGGAAGGTGGGAACACATACAAGCACACACACAAACATGGGGGTTGCCCAGTTGCTAAATACATGGAGGTTCATATCAAACTTACAGATGCAGAAAGCAGAGAGAAGGCCCTAAAACCCAGAAAGCAATTATGTTCCGGACAAGTTAGTTACCCTCCTTGACCAACCACAGGTGTTATCTTCACATGCTGCTGGATACTGTCTCCTGATTTTCTTCTTGCATAGTAAACTCCTTGCCATTCCTAAAGAAACACACAAAACAGAGACAGCATCTGAGCATACATAGCTTGCAGTCAAATATTCATTTATTACTGCATAGTTCTTATGTACTGAATTATTATTTTTATTTGATGGTTGACTTGTCAAAAATTGTATAAAATTAATGTACTCCTAAGTATTACACAGAGAGAGTGAGCGAGCAGCAACTATTCACCCAATGGAGAGGAGCAGCACCTTTAGGTAACATAAGGACAGTATAATTATGTTCCACTTGGGAGAAGTTAGTTTTTACAAGGACCTTTACAATTTTACAAGGAACTTTGGGTATCATCTACTTAAAGAGAGGATAGACATTCTTGCTAGGTGCCACCATAAGGAGCAATGGCTGCAACACATTATAGGATTTCCCTTGGCACAAGCAAAAATGAGCCCTGTGCCAAGCACCATTTGGCTTTGAAGTTGTCAGTTGTCATGCAATATATTCAACTAACCTCCAAGAGATAAGATCTTAAGGAGGGAACTACCTGGCAGCAGGATAGGATGAAGTTGGAAAATGGGTATAAGATACCTTTGAGCAGACAGTGCTAGCTGCTGGGCAGCCCATATAAATGAGGAGGAGCACAGCAGGAGTGTCCTGTAGGTATTGCTAATGAACCAAGGTGAGCCTGCAAACAACTCCAGACAGTGACTCACAAAGCTCAGATCATTGCTGGATGTGACTCAAAGGTTCAAGAACTCCCCAAAGGTCTTGAAGCAGAATGTGAGACAGGGAAGGGTGACATGTACTTCTGCAGCCCAGGGCAGATGGGATAAGAGACTGTTGCATACATTAGGGGAGCGTGTTGCCAGGCCCATCACTGCAGGGACAGGAGTTCACAGTGCACTGCAGATATTCTAACTATAGTTATTGGGAAAGCAATTGGCATCCCACTGGGTGCCAATACATTTTGGTGCTTTAAGTATGCAGTCAGTGAAGGCTCGGCTGTTTGACAGAAGTTACACATTTTGGTTGGATGATTCAGCCACCGGAGAGACTGACTGGGGGACAAACTGTTACATTCCAACTAACAAAAGCTCCATGGGCTCTAAGCAAAACAGAAACAGAAAACATTCTGATACTGATCTTGAGCCAGCAAATCAGCAGGAGTTCAGTCAGATCCTAAAACCAAAGCTAATGAAATATGTAGTCACTTGTCTGTGGCAGGGCTGTTGTGCTTAGACATCTGAGAAACAGGATTATTGTCTTATATGTGTACTCATGAAGAACACATCTTGTGTTCTTAAACCTTTAAAGCAAAAAAAAAAACCAAATCAGTATAGAACTCTATAGCAATTTCAGATGAGTTTGTTTTATTTGCTTACCTTTCCTTTTTTAATAAATGTGTTTATGTTGTCCAAAAGATCTGCAGAGTTTTTCTCACTTTTAGGTAGTTCAGTGAGCTCCTTGCCAATAAGTTCTCCCTTGCAGTACCCCATCATCCGTTCAAAGGCTGGATTAACATACTGCCGAAATAAACGTACATTAGGACAATGTCAAAAGTAACTTATTTAAAGGCTAGTAAGTTATATGTAAGTATCAAAGTGTGACAAGTTATATGCTAAAGCCCCAACCACATACTCCTACAATTCAGTGTTTCTCATACAGAAATACTATATAATGGTAAAACATTTTATTCAAGTAAGAGGCTGAACAGAGAAGGCAATATGTAATGTATTAGAAGTCACAGAAAGAGAACTAATGCAGATTTTACCAGAAACAACATTACTGAAAATTATCATCTAAATGAAGTTACAGAAGGAAAAGTCTTAAAAATTCAGCAGGCTTCGGTGTGCAGCAACCAGAAATGAAGCAGTTCATTGCACAAGGCTTTTTAATGGGTAACAAAACTAAAATATTGATATAGAACAGGAACTACTGAGCCAAGATCTCTTTGAGGTTCCTCTTTTCAAATTCTATAAAATAGTTAACGTTTCCTCCCCTACCTGAATGACGTGATCTTCACTGGTTATTTCTACAGCTTCCTGACAATGGTCTAATGCTGTAAACACTGCATTACAAGCCCTGAAAGTAGCAAATGATTAGCACAATTAGTTTTATTGTTAGAACATTTTGTTCACTATAAATACATGATTAAATTGTACTTATTGATAGATGAACCATAAAGTAGCAGTTGTTTTGACTAGACCATGTCACTATCTTTATTATGACTTTTTCAGAATATCCAGCCTCAGACATCCCTGTTATTAACGTGCTTTTACTGCAGATTACGTTGTAAAAGTGCTCATAGGTACTGCAGCATCTTAATAGTATGCTTGTATCTACACACATGCTCAGAACAGCAGGAACTAACAATTAGCAGTAAAAATAACGATTACTATTACATCAGAAAGTTTTGTGATCATTTAAGATTGGGAACACAAAAATCCTGAAAGCAGATATATATAAAGTTTTCAATACAGCAAATGCATTGGCACTACCAAAGAAACTGTAATACAACACAGTTAAAGGAAACACTTTGAGCCATCTCAAAATTCTAGTCCAAAAAATACCAATTTTCCTTCTTCCAAGTAATAATGCAGTGGCTTGATTACTGCACATCCTGATCTTTCAGGACCCAGATGTTACCCACTTTTTTCAGGGCTATCCTTGAACTAATGCAGGAAAACAAAAGCCTTACCTTCTTGCTGCAGAATTCGAATTGCTTAAACTATGATTTACATAAGATGGCAATAATGTTAATATAGGCTTCTAATACTGGGGAAAAATAGAATCACATAATCATAGAATGATTTGGGTTGGAAGGGACATGAAGGTCATGTAGTTCCAAGACCCTACCATGGCCTGGAAGAATGAATACTAGAAGAAACAACTCAGGCATACTTGCTTTGATAGATGTCAGTAGCTCATCTTTGATTTGGTCTAAAGACTACCTAATTATCTTTTATATAACTCATTGCAGGGAGCAAAAACGCACCGTGCGTAACCATTCTTGTACAGTTACTACCTCAAAGGAACATCTTGTTTCCAGGCTGCATAGTAAGGCTTGAGTTAGTGACACTGGCTGGAGAATTAAGAAATACAGGACATTGCTACTTTTGCTTATTGTGGAAGTAACTCAAAACAAAATAGGATACATGAAGAGTCATACAAAGGAACACAGACATGTGGATGAAGATTTGTAGGAAAAAGGTATTTTATACAAAAGATGACAGAAGGGCTTCTGCTCATATAATAAAAGGAGTTCGGAGTGTAATTTTATATGTGATTTTCTAGCAATTCAAACTTGTTCCCAAGTGTGATTTTGTGCTGTGTGAAGGAACTAATTTGTCTCAGTGATGGATGCCTGTCTGGTACATCAGCTGCTAACAAATGTAGTTACATAGACTTTCTGTAAAAAAACACACAGCTATGTTTGCACTATTCAAGCCTCAGTATTTTCATTTGATCTGGCAAGCAAGCCAGCGAAATTACAAGTTTAAATGGCCCATATCCCCTTTAATGAGCACACAGATGTCCAACCAAGTTTCAATCCAGAACCAGCTGGGTGGAAAAGCAGAGTCCGTGCTAGGAATGGAAAGCCACTTCTGACCACTGACATGACCTCATCTACTGCTTTCTGGGGCTGGTGCTACTTTTTCCTCACATTTCTCTTGTGTCTGAACATGTGACATATCCTGAGTTTAATTTTATCAACTGCATTCTCTTCCCTTTCACTTTTACAAAGCTGTATGGAAGACCCACAGACCGAAAACAAGCAGCACAGATGTGCTTTTCCCCACTTAGTTAAATTACACAAATGAAAAAAAAAATTATATCTGAATGTCATAACCTATATCAGTTCTGATTCGTTTTTAATGACATCTGCCTAATAAGTCAGAGGTGAGAAGAAGACATTCCTGTTGCGTTTAGGAAAACAACTATTAAAATTATATAAATGAAAATTGAATTTTTTCCCTGAAATTTTACTATAATTGCAGTTTGCATGCATGAATATGCAGTCACTCAAAATGTGAAGTCACTTTGGTATCAGTTTGCAAAGAAAATCTTAGAAAAAATCATCTTCTTAAACAAAGACACTGAAACCTGTAGAAAAGTGATAGTATTTTTTGTAGATTGAACTGGAATTGATTTATGCCACAGAGATAACAGCCCCTTCTCTGCATTTCTTTCCTAGAGTTTCATATGGTTGTATTACAAAAACATCTATATGCCTGCAAAAGAACCTGTATTAAATGTAGAATTAGTCACATTAAAGAAAAAGTGCATATGGGAATGAACATCATTTACTTCTCAGTAACATAAAACTGTGCTCCTGCTCTGCCAAGTCTTGGCCAAGTAAGAAAATAAAAACTCAGAGCTGAAGCAAGATTGCATTCAGTTCAAGCCTTCAAATATGAAAGCTCAGACACATGAGATCAAGAATGACTTTGTAAAGTTTTACCATCATGTAAATTTGCAGCCCACACCTACACTGACCAAGATTTCTCAGGGTACCAGTTACTTAAAGCACTGAGTTCATCCTTTATGAAGTAACAGAAGGAGGAAATTTGAAAGTGTAGTGTAGTAAACATACAGATGCAAGGCACAAATATGCATAGCTGGGAAGAAGGAGAAAAGTAGCATAATACAATTATTTAGACCAAGAGGTTGATGTTTGCAGTTTCTCACACCTCTACATACCGTAATTTGAACTGAGATCGTACTTCCCCATGTTCTATTTGAACCAGTTCATTGTAACAAGCAGTTACGCTGCTGTTCTCCATGAATTGCTGGAAGACAAATCAAAAGTGCATGAAATAGGCTGGAATGGTTTTAAACTGTTATTTCTGTTTCTACATCTAAAACTTTAACTTCTTAAAGAGAGCTGGCATGATGTCAGCAAAGGCCCACAAGGGTGATTAAGCACCTCTGCTGTGAGACAGGCCAAGAGAGCTGGGACTTTTCAGCCTGAAAAGGAGAATGCTGAAGTGGAGAACATATAAAGGCATATAAATATCTGAAGGGGGATTGTGAGAAGACACAGCCAGCTTCTATCCAGTGGTGCCCAGTGACAGGAGCAGAGGCAATGGGCACAAACAGGAACAAAGGAGTTTCAGGGAGCCTGAACATCAGGCAACAATTTTTTTTTTCCTGTGGGGGTGACCTGGGCATGGGTTGCCCAGAGAGGTTGCAGAATCTCCATCCTTGGAGATGTTCAAAACTGTGTGGCATGGTCTTGGACAACTTGCTTTAGGGGGCTCTACTTGAGCAGGGATGTTGGGGAAGATGACCTCTAGAAGTCCCGTCCAACCTCAACCATACTTTCTTTTCTGGTAGAAATAAACTTTTGTTGTACGTTTTGTGTTGTGCATAATGATCTTTTCCTCAGGAATGAGTTTCTAGTTTTTCAGACAACACAAATATCTAAATACAAAGCAAGTATATAAAAATATGCTAAAGCCTTTACTGGATTTTCCCATTTGGTTTAGCAAGACAACAGCTACTCTAAAAAACTCCCAAACACAGTCTCACGAAAAACAGTATTGCCTTGATGTTTTATTTTTGAATATCTATCCCTAATTCAGACTGGAAATGGAAAACCTTAGAGACATAAAACATACATGCTGAAAAAAAAAAAAAAAAAAGGAAGAAAGAAAAATGTATTTGGCATTTATTTCCAAGCAAATATTGCAGCTAAAGCTCCGAACGTGAAGTCACTTTGCTTCACAAGTAATCTCACTGAGCTGCCACTGTGAATTCAGAGGTGCACAAAAGTATATAAAGTAAGAAGCATCTGACCACAGTGAAAAAATCCTTTACTCCAGACAGGAGAGAATATTCTTTCTTTGTTAGGTCTGAAAGGTTGTGTACGTGGGCCTGCTGAAATCAGAAATTTTATGTTGCTACAAAAGAAGTAGACTCTGACTTCAGTTAAAGTTTATTGATCAACCACATGCACTGACTTTAGTTATCATAGGAAATGCCCTGGGTTGTCACTAGTTCTCACAGTACAGCTGCACGCACAGTCCAGAGCAACATGCAAACCTCCAAAGAATAGCTTCCAAGAAATCTCTGCTTCTGTCCTGTATGAAAAACTCTGTTTTGGAGACCAGTGGCTTAACTCCAGGTTGTGAGCAAAACATAAAAAAAAAAAAATTAAAAACAACTGTTGACGTGGGTCTGTTCCACTCCTTAATGTCAAGATCTTAAAATATTTCTGGAACTTTCACTTCACACGCTACAGAATGTGTGGGAAAACAAAAGGTACAATGTCAAGCTGGCAGAAGCAAAGGTGCAAACAATATTGTGTTTTTGCGTATAAAACTGCCTGCAAACAAACTTCTCTTCTACAGCAGTGTAGACTTAGATTTTCAGTTTTAGGGTGCTCTTTTAAATATTCAAATACATTTGTGCTAAATTTAAAACAATAAGAACAAATCTATCAATAATATAAAATTTATCCATGATAGCAACCGATTTTATGAAATAGACTTACTAGAATATACTAAGGCTCTTTATAAACTGAATTTTACTGTAGTGTGTTTTACTGAAAAAATTTAAGCACTGCTGTTCACTGACAGCACTCTTGGCACAAATCGTTTGTTAAGAATCAAGAATTGCAGCTTATCAAAGTGCTAACCAAGCTCTTAACTGTTGTATAGTCTTCTGCAGATGTACAGAATCACTTAGTATCTAAGTTCATAGTGATGATGCTGGTCATTCTCTAGCTGAATCAAAACTGAGAATTCAACTGGGACACAAAAACAGCAGGAAACACTTCTTTTTCTAATCTCTGCTTCTAATGTGACACAGGAATAAGAAGATCTCTGAACTCTCAGATATTAGAAGGCAGACAAAATGCTTTGTAAAAAGGTTTCATATTTATGCAGTACATTTTAAGTAACACATACTCTTAAATTATCCTTTATTTCATCATAAGGGGATGCCACTCTTGTTCTATACAGAACTTAGTACAAGCCACAAGAGTTATAAGCTAGCAGGAATGCATCCTTCTTTTTGCTTAGCAATAAGAATTAGTTTTAATATTAAAGACTTCTTTTATTACAATCCAGAAAGTTTTAATAGTACCTGGTCAATGAGAGTCAACATTTGTTAAGGAAAAGATGTTTGAAATACTAGACAAGGTTGTAATTCAGTAACTGCAAACATTAAATCCCCTGTTTGCTGATTTAAATTATAGCTAAAAATCAGTCAGGAAACTGAATTGCTTATTCAAATTAGCCCATCCTAAGTAGGCCACCACTATTAGATTTATGAGGCTGAGGAAAAAAAATAAGCATAATTAATGTACTGGATTAGCAGTAGGATTAATAAATAAACACAAAAGCTGTTAATGATATAGAAGAATAACCAGATGTGATAAAGTAGACTTTCTTGAGAAGAAGGAAGAAAAACCAGAAATAAGTCAGCATAAAGAAAAACTTACGATTTAAACAGGTGCAATTTTCCAAAAATAAATTCCATTTTTGCTGCTGAGGAAGAGACTCTCTGCAAATACCACCTCTCTGTTTGAAGAGGCGTATTTTTAAATCTTCGTGTGGTAATGGATTTAGTCCCTACTGATCCCCATCCAAGCAAAAAGAATTCCTATGTCCACCCCACAGTAAAAATAGAAACTTTGACATCAGATGTGTTTTAAAGTCCTGAAAATAATTCCAGTAGGGAATTATTACATTATGCAAGCTCTCTGATAAATTTGGGACAGCAAGAGAGAGTAGTTAGCACAGCTGTCAGGTGCAAAAAGATTTTTCCTTCCAAGTCAGAGAGTACCACTGAGCCATGTCTCACAGTCATCAAGTCTCCTCTGACTTCACTTGGTACTACACCTACAATTTTAATCTAGCTCCCAGAACACATTGCCCTGCATTGTGTTCAAATGAAGCACTAGACCTGGGAAGTAATAAACTTTTCTTTGAAAAATATTAAAGCCAGAGAGAAAGAGAGAGAGGGCGAGGGAGAGAAAGAGAGGGAGAGGGAGAGAGGGAGAGGGAGAGGGAGGGAGAGAGAGAGAGGGAAGCTACACTAATAAAGGATGGGCATTCTTGGGCTGACCTTTCTCACATTTCCAATTTTCAGAGCATCTAAGTGCTTTAGAAATGCATTACCCCCACAAAACCCTTACAGTGGAGGCAAGATCTTATACCTCTTCTTTTGGGAGATCATCTGAAAATGGTAATTCTGATTTGTTTTCTGCTGTATAAACAAACTTGGGCTGAATGTGAGTTAGCTCAGGCACTGGACTCAGTATGAGCATAGGAGAATGAGAGTTTGCCTGGGTTAATTCCATCTCTTCGGATTTTCCTTACTACTGTTAATTTTCATATATATATATATATATGAAAATATATACAGTTAATTCTAGCTCCAGATGTGCTTCTTTTGCTTAAGTACACATCCTCCCTTCTGAATGGCTAACTTAAAAAGTACAGCTGGTTTATTTTAGAGGAACATTACATTAATATCCATCCAAAGCCACTCACACAAAGACTGGGAGTGGGAAGCAAACTGGATTTTCAGAGCTGAGAACTCCTGCCTTTCTACTCTCTCCTACAAAGCCCTTTGAGGAACAGTATGAACAGTTATCTTTCATTCTGCTGTTTGTACAGGAGTGTCTCTAACTCTGTACTGAGAAGAAATGGTGCAAACCAACATAACAGACACAATGGGGGAAAAAAAATTAATCTTCACGTCACAGGCCAGACCAGATTTGTAGTCCCTTTAGAAGAGACATCTGAGCAGCCTGAGACACACAGAGGGGCCTGGGTGACGAGCCAGCATGCTGCAATATGTTAATCAGTCTCCCACCCTTGTTTCTTAGTGCAGTCATAAACAAAACCCACCCACTACCCAGCCAGACCAAACAAAGGTAATCTCAGTGCAGCTGCTATTCTGAAAGGACTAGCTAGATCACAGAACTTCTCGTTTCAGATGCTTCTGGAATACACTCTTGAAAAGAAAACTGAATCAACTGCCACTGGTTTCTTATCAATAAATTTCTAACAGAAGAGAATGTGTAATTTTCAATTTGAGGAAGCAGACATGTCTGTAATTTATGAAGTTACTATGTTTTCTGTATTACATAGGCAATTTATACATACCCTATCAAAGCCTGCATTAAGAAGAGGGAGAACAGAAGTCTCTTCTTGGTCAGCAGATCTACAAAACAAAATCACAGAACCACAGAATTATTCAGGTTGGAAAAAACTAAAATCATCAAGTTCAACCTTTAACCCAGCAGTACTAAGCCCACCAGTGAACCACTTCCCAAATGCCACATCCACACATCTTTTAAATACCTTGAGGGATGGGTGATTCCACTGTCCCAGGCAGTCTGTTCCAATGCTTGCAACTCTTTCAGGGAAGAAATTTTTCTTAATGCCCAATCAAAAGCTCTCTTAATACAACCTGAGGCCATTTCCTCTTGTTAGATCTCTCGCTGCTTGCGAGAAAAGACTCACCTGGGTATACCCTCCTTTCAGGTACTTGTAGAGAGAAACAAAGTCTCTCTGAGGCTGCTTTTCTCCAGGATAAACACCCCCAGCCCCCTCAGCTGCTCCTCACAGCACTGGT
>JAODKT010001744.1:23097412-23113940 GCA_027576195.1 Cossypha heuglini
CCTCCAGCAGATCAATAACCCACACAGCTTGGAGTCACCTGTGAACTGACTGAGGATGCACTCAACCCCTTGTCCAGGTAATTGATACAGACATTAAGCAGGGCTGGTATATTATTTACTATAAGGGGACACAACACATTAGGCTCTAGATGGCATGAATCTGACATGGTTCTCTAAACATAATGGGCTCAGTGAGAAGAGTTTTTCCTTAAAAACATACATAAAATCATACTGTTACAGAAGTTGGTGCTACAGTCTCTGTTTATAGGAATTTGCAGCTTTTTTACAGCTTGATAGTTATTCCTACAGCAAACCTGACAGGTCCTCCAGAGAAGTCCTGTATCTCTTTACATACACAGAAGGAGATGGCAAAAAATGTATGAAGAAGATAAAAGACATTCTGTGATATTTTATGAGAAATAATCTAAGAACATGTTATTAAGATAAAGGTGAAGCTGAGTTGCAAAACCTTGCTCAGCAGCACATTTAATTGATTTTCAAATCTTTTGGTAATAGTTCTCCTGCCACTCTATTTCCTAATATGTTAATTGGTCGAGGAAATTAATAGAAATGGCAATAGATTCAGTAGTGTGTAGGAGTTTTAACTGGGTTATTTGAAGGTATTTGATAAATGTATATTTGAGGCAGTAAGAATTCTTCCTAAATGCATGGGTTATAAATTACTGAATAAAGGTTTAAGGACAACATTCTGGTGAATTTATCATCAACAGGATTGAAATTTGCCCCATCACCCAGTTCAGTGAACAACAACTTATTATTTATCTTTAAAGTTATTTCCTTTAGAAAGTAATGCACAGCTTTCTGGTTTGGAATTTTATTTTCCTTTTCTCTTAGAAAAAACATATCTGTTTGACTTTCTTACTACACAACCCATCATGAAGGCGACAGGGATAATACTCGTTGGCACTAAAAGAAAGTTATCAAACACTCAAATAAAATGTAAAACATCACTAGCCCATTTCAGGTGAAAAATACTACATTTACTCTGTAAGACTTGCTAGGAAGATACTTTCTGTTATTAAATAACTTTTATAGATTAAATAGCTGTTCTTACAGGGTAGACTAAAAGTCTTTCACAAACCAGTAATACTTACGTGCGTGGAACCACAGCAAGTATTACAGTGTGCTCTGATAGCTCTGTGGCACGAATAGACCTGAGGAAACAAAAATTTCTCAGTTACACTGAATGCTTTCTCAATACTGCTCTGACTGCCTTCACTGAAACTGTAAATGAAAGCCAGGACTGAAAGACAACACTGAGGCTGGACAATGCGATAGTGCACTGCCAAACCTAACCATCCCCATTTAGACAAACCAGTTTCATTTTGCCACCAGATTTCTCATTTTGCTCTATGCAAAGAAGGCATTTTTCATAGGTAAGAAGGCAAAAGCTCCAAAACGACAGAAGACATCAGCTTTTCAGACGCATTCTTATGACCTAGCAAAGGTTTCCCCTGTGTGCTGAGCTTATCTGGGGCAGACTGCCCCAAATGCGTGAGTCAAGAAAGGTCAGTCCATGCAAAGCATCTTCAACGCCCTTGACTAATTTAAACAAGAATCTATACCCCCTCTCATATCTACCACTGTCCTTCTAGACATTGCAAAATTTTATTTAGAGGGTGGGAAGTGCTTTCAAGGCATGAAAGTAAGAAAAATGGGCACAGCAAATTACGAAAGACTACAGTTTATTAAATACTGCATAAACAAAATGTTACCACATTGCATATTATTGAGAAACCAAAAAAGATATGACCAGCTATCAGAAGAACATTCTGTTTGTGTTTTACTGGCAAATGAAAAGGGTTTTTTTTTCACTCATATCACACTGTTCTGAATAAACAATCCTTATGTTTATCTGTTGGTCTTTTAGAAGAACTTAGACCAGCACAAGTATTTGAGCATTAAAATGCCCCTTGTCATAAACATGGCAAATTTCAGCTCATGGCAGAAGCACAGTATGGTGCAAAATTTATGCTTCAGCTGAAACAGGGCATTTTAGCAAAGGATCCCAATGCTGAACACTTGTAATCTTAAAGCAGCTTAAACACAGCCGTGTGGACTAGAAGAGTGATGCAAACTTTTGCGAAGCACTGGCAGTGCCTGACCTTGTGGACAAACCAACACATTTCTTTGAAGTCTGCAGCTTCAGATTTTGCTGCAGCAATGAAAGAAGCAGCACCCACAGCAGGGAATAGCTGCACAAGAGCTTTGGCTTATGCTCTGACAGAAGCCCCATGACCTGGACATAATTCTACAGTTCAGCTTTGGCATAGTGTAGTTTTCATATTGTTATCCTCTTACAGATGTATGCAAACCTCCAGTCCTCAGTCCCCAAACTTCCATTTTACTACAATTTTAGGTGCTCATTTTTTGTTTGTTGTTTTTATCGGTTTTTCCCCCCAGTTTTTTGGATTAAAATTAGGTGGTTTGGTTTCATACAGTGTACTCTGAAGCTTAAGAGAAACGTAAGGTGCTTCAGGTTACCTGCAGATATCTT
The DNA here is from genome assembly GCA_027576195.1 of Cossypha heuglini. Classification (NCBI taxonomy): domain Eukaryota; kingdom Metazoa; phylum Chordata; class Aves; order Passeriformes; family Muscicapidae; genus Cossypha; species Cossypha heuglini. Next base: position 23,099,931 of record JAODKT010001744.1, read on the forward strand.
CTGCATCAAAATATTTGGAGTTCCTGTGATCTATAACAATTATTTCCTGGTGCTTATCCAGGAAACATTCAAGCGCTGACTCCAGAGTCCAGGCAACGTTGCACCTGTATCCTGCTCTGTCACAAGCCCACCAGAAACCATTGCTTTGGTTGTCTTCTTTTGCAAAGATCAGCAAAACCTGCAGGGGATGGAAAACAGCAGCACCACATTAAGCAAGTAAAGTAGTCCTCTGCACGGAGCAAGTCTTAACAAACACTTCTGCCCTTTGGAAGATTGAATCTGCTTTAAAGTGGGAAGCTCAAACCACAGGTTGTAAAACAACCAATGCAGTAGTACATCTTTTTTAATGGATACAGTGGTCTTTAACAGATAATCAATAGTTAATTGTTTTAAACAAGGACTGGTATTTAGGACAAAACCAGCTTGCCACATGAAGATTTTTTCCTAGCTCCTGTTCCAATTCAATCAGCAACCAGCCAGAGTGTTCAAACATCATTGCCACTCTCATCAGGCCATCCCAGCTACACACACTTTTGATTGCAATGAACTGTCTGAAATGCAACTGCCTTAATTATCATTTATCACTCCTGAAGACATGAGCAAAAATTAACACAGTTTTATTTGTTCTTTCTTCTTTAATCACAAAAAATGGCATTAACCAATATTATTTTAAAGCTGAAAAGAGCAACAGGCAAGCAGGTATGTACAGGAGGAAAAGTATTCAAATGTGAGAATCTTTTACCAAATAAATTGTACAAAATTGTCCCTAAGCATATGAAGTAGTTTAGACAATTCCAACTGAACACTTAAGGAACTGTTCACACAAGATCAGGAATGAAGCGTACTGAGGTGCCACTCTAAAGATCAAGGAGATGCTGCAGAAAGCTTGTTCGCAAGCTGACACACAGAATAGAAGCTGAAAACAGCAGTATTTCTGTGCCTCTCATGTAAAAGAAAGTGTTTTTCAGAGAGAATAAATTTTTCATCCTTGCCCCATAATGCACGATTTGTGAGCACGGATTTATTCATCCAATGTCATGCAGACATTCCCCATTACAGTTGCACATATTTACCACAGGGACTGATAACTAACCATGCTACCCTATGTGTCAGATGAAGAAAAGGGCTAATTTAGACCAAATATGCTGTGAAAAAGAAGGCCTCAAAAAGTCAGAAGTTTATTCACAGCTATTAAAATTGCACAAAAAGTCAGCAGACAGAGACTAGTCATGTGTAAAGCAAAATCCTGTTCATTTCACAAATAAAAGTCACCCCCTGACTTTACTGAAACAACCTGTTGAAGAAAAATAGCAAAATTTTGCTCCAAATGCCTGTAGGAAAGCTCAATAACCTTTATCCACCTTGCTTTATGCAGCTATGGTGTCAGCACATGAATTTCAGCACCGTCAGTCTAGAAGCTAGAAAAGGTGACAATAGCTTTCCTCTTATCTTTAACTGTCTGGATTGGTGAATTCTAAACAATAAAAAAATCAATCATTGTTACTGTGACAGGACAACCAGTCAGTTTCATTAAACAATGGAAGAAAATTATATGCTCAGAATTTCTGTAAATATTAAGATTGTAAAAGTTTCAATGCATTGGAAGGTTTTTGATTGCAGTTATCAATAAACAGATTTGGTTTGTTGACACTTAACATCCAAGGTAACTGCTGTCATTCTTCCTAATCCCTGTTTTTATTTCCCAGCCATCAAAGTGCTGGAAAGCAGTGACATAGCCAAGCTGCAGATTTTCTAATTCCTGAGTGAAGTCCTGATTCTGACACAATCTTCTGTTTGGTTCCAGCTGCCATTAGTTTTATTTTGTTCCTAGTTTGAAACATTATGCAGAAAGAAAATTTGAGGGGGGAGGAGGTGGTGCATTTTTGCTATTTTCCTTCTCTTAGCACTCCCAGTTTGGAAATAAAAAATGACAAAATGCAATAATTTACCAGTTGTAAAATAGGGAGCTTAATTAAACCATCCAGTCTCTCAATGGTAGCTAATTATCAGCACACAAATCCTTCTGAGAATATTAACTTTAAAAGTTGTTTTAAAGTATTACTACTATGCTTTCTCATTAACATTCGTATGGAGCTTACTATAAATCATCAAAACATAATGTAACCAGAAGTATATTTGAACAATGCTGTCGAAGTCAAGGCAAAAATATAACAATCCGCATAAACAACACGATTAAGGAAATACTTAAATTCAATCTGTGTTCCTTCATACAGGTTTTTTTTTTGCTGCATGAAAGCTACCAAAAGAAAAAAATAAAGTTACAGCAACTTAAGAAGTTACTTATTATTTTCAAATCATCATATCCCAGCAAGAGACTTTCAAGGTGGAAAAGACAGCGTCTCTGAGTAAAGTTGCAGAGGGCCTCCTGTTCTATTGGTATGAGGAAACAGCAAAATGCTGTGCATCATCTGCTTCATTTGCAGCTTGTCAGGGAAGATCACAGTGTCAACACTTTGAAAGAGATAATAGCAAATAAATGTCCTAAAAAGGTGAGAAAATGCAGCACTTGAATTGGAACACATTCAAACATTTATGACTAAATATTTCTGCAAGAGGATCCAATACCTTTTTTACGTGCACTAATTGTTTGTAATAACTGCGTTTTCTTGTACTTTCAACATGGTCATTTCTGAAATCACACCATTCCTATTTACAAGCCTTACTACAAAGGTGAGGCAATTGTGCAAGCCGTATATGGAATGTTTGGAGGGCTGGAGCTGGCTGTTTTGCTTTGGACTCTTCCTTTTGCCTCTTAAGGCCAGGAGCACCTGGGTCACAATTCTGTACAAACTAAACCAGATTTTTACTCTGACGTATATGGTCATGAAGTCCAGTGGGAAATCTATTAAATGGTTTATGGCAGGTCACAGGCACAAGTGAGGTCACTTCTCACACAAAAAATATGTGCCATTTCAAAGTTGGCACAGGTGTCCCACAACAGCATGAAACACACCAGAATAAAATGAGCTTCACTAAGAAAAGTCCCAGTGGCAATTGTTGTAACAGACAGAACTTAACTTCTCAGACAATTGTGTAAATGTGATTAATCATCCACAAATAGACATTTAAAATGTGATATTCAGGAGCTGTTTGCACTGCACAGAGAAACACATGACTGTATTGTCAAAATGGAATAAAAGATTAGCATGCATTTTTTAAATGTGTGGATTTGTGCATTACTTGCCAAATTATCTGAGGTAATGTGACTTGTTCCACAAACAAATGAGATGGGTTTACATAAAGTGTTTTACTTAATCGTAAATAAGTTAATGTATGGTAACATCTTTAAGGAAAATGCTTCAGTTAATGATTTTACTTAATGATCTCTGCTTAAGACAGATTCTTTTCTTACACAGATTCTCAGTTGTGAAATGTAAGGACAAAATAACACCCCCATCTGAAAAGATACCAAGAAGAATGTCAGTTTTTAAAACAACAAAAATCCAGCGAACTTGAGCAAATCAAATCTCTACAAAGTAATATCCTGACAAAAGCCCTGAGAGTATCTGTAGTTGTTGTATATCAGCTTGATAGTCTTTCTGAAGATGAACATGATCTAAAAACATTTTTCTATGAAAAGTTCCACACTTGTATGTTAAAATTCCATGCAAAAGCAAGGATGGTTCTACTGCTTAAGCCACTGCTCCACAGTCTTATTAAAATACAAACAAGTAATTTCATCAGGTCGAGTCATCATTAAGACTGATTGTAAAAACATAAAAATTGAAAGCTTTATGATGAACAATGCCTTTCTTCCACAGGCTTTTCACAGAAAGTGTGACTGGTCACTAAATGTCTCTGTATTTTACATATCTAACTGTCCCATAAATTAATTCAGACGAATTATGTATGACTAAAACCATGTTAAAGGCTAAAATTATTTAATTTCCTATAATCTGAGAGTTCCAACATCCACTATAAGTTGAAGAAAATAACTTGGCATCTGGTACTGTCACAGGAACAAAATGTACAGAAAAAGAAGCATGTATGGATGAGAGTTGTTGCTACTTAGCTGAATCTGAACCTGTCTTGTTGGAGGTCATGTGATTTCTTGGGTTGGTGGTCTATAAAACAGTTCTCTGTCCTGTTGTGCAAAACCCAGCAGAACTGAACATATAGCTAAATTTCATGATGCTCTCAGCTTTGGTATATCAAAACTGACCAGTTTCTAATATCCATAGATGCAGCTCTTTTCCTGATTGATGCACATACACACACACTCCTACTGGCAGGACAGATACAGGGACTGAGGAGATGTTAATGGAAACCTAAAAGTCTAATTTACCAAGTTAATTTACTTGTAGCTCTCTTCTCAAGCAATCAGATACACAAAATACACATTATCCACCTCACAGTCTTTGTACAAATGAAATTTAAGTATTATACTTAACTATAGAGGCTGAACCTTAATTTCTTCACCTATTAACACTGAATTGGCTCCCTCAGAAACTGAAGGATCATCTTACCTGAATTGGGTATTGAGTCAGTCTCATGGGCCCAACTTGTACCTCTGCAGTTGAAGCCTGCTAAAGAAGAGAAATACAGATTTTTTTTTTTCAGTCTGGTTCTTAAGAAGATAGCACTTTACATACAAGAACTGAAGATCAAACAGAACCATGAAAGAAGCTGAAAGGCACACTGGCATATAACTAGCAGCCTTAATTTAGTTGCTTTTAAGTGCATCTTACATGATCATCTTTACGAAATTCCTATTTTTGTTTTACTTGCCTTTTAAGTTAAATATGGTAGGGTTTTAAAGAAGGAAGAAAGAAATACACATTTCCTTTTCTCTCTTTCCCCAACAGAGTGCCTAGGTTAGATAGAAGGACTTGCTTTTGCTGGAGACTATGGAAAGCTATTTATCTCTGGACAAAAGTTATTCATTTGAATGTAATACAGCACTTTTATTGAAGGTGTTGTGACATACCGTAAATAATAACATTTTAATGGGATTGATAAGAAAATAAGGGACTGACTTTCCAGAAAAGGGAACTTGTTTGGGTTGCAGGTTTAAAGTTGTTTTCCAGAACCATAGCCTTCAGTTTTCAGGTAAAAATATCACTACCATGCGAGCCACGACATTTGCAGAAGACATAAGAGCACATCATAAATTAAACCTGCTGCAAGAAAGCCAGTACGTGTGGGCAGTGGCTGCTTTGTTTGTTATACTTCTTAGGAACTGGACTACGTTAGTACTTTTTGTGTCTTGATACATTTCAGTACACTTCTCCTGTGCACTACTGATTTGTTTCAGTTCAGATCATTAGCTACAGAAGGTTGTTAAGCAACAGAACAATACATATGTCCTCACACAGGTGCACATACTTAATGAGAAGAGTCTTTAAACCCTGAAAATGTTCATGCATATGGAGAATTGGTTGCAAGTTACCAATCTCCAAAAGGGCAGATTCTTTGCTTTCCTGGTTACTGGTTACCCCAGGTGTCCCAGGTGTAGACGAGCTAAAGCAATCACCCTGCAAGACATGTAATCTGACCAAAACCCTAATAGTAGGCAGATTTCCAAAGCCATTCCCTGGCATGCTGGAGCCTTATTTGTGGTGCTCATTAATTTGAGCCTTTTATACAGGCAATACTTAATCCTTAAAAAAATGTATTTTTCAAAGGAATGTGTATAAACATTTGAAACAGGTGAAGTTCCTGGTATTCTACTCTTTTCTTTAGAGAGTACAATACTGTGTTAAGCATTAACAGCCTTGCCTGCATGTGAGACAGTGGCATTATGTATAGCTACAATTGACACGTTGGACTTTCATGCACCACTGCGCATCGATTCTTCTCAGCCCTACAACGCACGTCAGAAGGTGGTAACGGGCAGTACTCCAAAAGATTAAACTACAAAGCCTGCCACTGTTTTCCAAAGCAAAAACTGCCCCCAATATAAGTGTAGTTAACCTCTCCTTTTCTCAGAGAAAAGCTTCACTTCCCACTTGAGCTCCTGCTGTAGCAGAATGTAGCTTAGTTCCAGTAAGCATAACTGAACAGAAATGGAAGTTAGCACTCACCATACCGTGAGTTAAGAGTAAGTTAAAGAAACAGTTCTCTGAAAACTCCCAACTCCTATTCCCCCCAACCAAAAGAGAAAAACAGCACATTCACACTCCAATGGTACTCAAAAGGAAACTCTTAAATAAATATTTTATCATCATATATTTTGATTAAAAAAAAAGTTTTGAAGTAATCTCATTAGACAAATCTGTAAGACTACACAGCAGACTTCAGTTAGTCTCAGAGCAAAAGTGTATTTTTTAACAATACATAGCTCAAACTGTCTCAGAATGTGTGGATCAAGAGCATGAGATTCTTCAACAAAAGAAGAATACAGACACATCCATGTACACTTGGATGCAGATATTTATTTTATTATCCATTTATTAATGCCAGGGAAATATCAGGGAAGTCACATTGTAATGAAATGTAAATGAATGCCTTTATTGTAAATGAATGCCTTCCACTTTCTAGCACTTCAGAAGACATCCAGTATTAGTCACTCTGTATTGTCAAAAATGGAATAACTGTGTCCAAGACAGAGATCAATGCAGGCTAGTCTATCAAGTCCTTTACAGAGATTACTTTATAGATTAGCCACTTCTCTTATCCTCTTCATTTTAAAACAACAGCAACAAAATAATCCACTCACTCTGACTCAGAGTTTTTCTCCTGGCTGTTTCTGTGTCAGCCTAATGAACAGAAAACTCTTGAATAGAACGTTCCTCCCTTCCTTCCAGATTCAGGGTGCTCCTGCCTTTCCTAACAGCAGGAAAACTAGGTGAAAATCAAAAAATCGGAGACCCTTGATGAATATGTGAACATTTCTTTGTCCTCCTCAGTGGTGCTGTTATACCTGAAAGATTGCTTTGTGTAGTCTTTAAGTTCCTAAAATGCTCAACTTCATTACTTACACAATGCACAGAAACAGATGGGACTGTCAAATTAAGACTGGTAATAAACCTGAGTATGGGAAAGATAAATAGACCTTCTCATCAGATACAGCAAAAACTATGTTTGACATCCTCCCTTCTGGTCTTTAAGTTCTGAGTCTTGCTTTACAATCTGGATCAGACCCTTGGATTTATATGCCCAAACTGCTGTGAGTATAAGTGACTGATTCACCTTTCTCTGTCAAAACTCAGCTAAAGGAGGCAGCAAAAATAATGATGTCTGCCTGGCCTTCACAAATATTCTACAGATCTCTTACTTGCCTGAAGGAGCTAATTCCACATCTTCTGAACTCCCAGAAGAATCTGACCATGTGGACATTGTGTATTAGTGATACCATGACCATACTTCTGTTCATTTCCTCACTTAAGTGAATATCACATTGTTGATGATTTCCAATTTAAATAAAGCTCTCATTATTTGACTGACTGCCAGGAAGGACTGCTAATAGATCTGCTACCTAAATCAATTAGTGTAGTAGCTCATAACAGACTTTTCTGGTAAAACACGCAGAGATGAGCCTGATTCCAGAGAGGCCAGTGGGAAAATCCCCAATTTCAGTGAGCAGAGGAAGAGACACTGTCTTGTAAGCAAAGAAATAACTACCTAGAAATAATAAAAGCTTAAAAACAGTGAAAAAAAAAGTTTGTTTTAACATTTTTAACTGCCCAGTATTATTTCCAGTATTATTGAAATCTCCTAAGCAATCTCCACAGGAATCAGCTATGAAACAAATAATTAGAAAAAGTCAATAGCACTTTCTTAGCTCTTATGCTTTGATGTTAATCAGTGATCACCAATTACCTTACTATCGCAGCAGTGCCATTAGGCAAAATAGCACTTACTACTCCATTGAATTTTCACCTTTCTAAATCACCAGTACAAAAGTCTTTACCCCATTATGGCTGCAGACTTACAGCCCTTGCAGTTTATGAATCATCGATAATTACCGACACGCCACTGTAATTAGTGTGGACTAATTAGTACGGCAAAATCTTCTTGCATAATTCTGTGCTGCTTCAGAGCAACAATAGCAGCTAGAGCCAACCAAGCAGTGAAGCAAAGGTGTTGGTGAATTCAGCCTCCTGAAAAAGCTCAGGATGGATGTGCCACTTGAGAAGCAGCATACAGATGCCAAGGTCCCTTTGGACACCCTTTTGCCCTGTCCTCTTCCCTTTCCCTAGTGCATCCCTTCATTCAGCTTTGTAGTGCTTTCAGATATCTGTCCCTTCGGTTTTGCAAGCAGGTCACAGGAATCTCTTCTTGACCCAGCTTTCACCTCAGCCTTGTGTTACCTTGGCCACGTCTCTGCATCTTTTCCAGAGCTCTTTTGCAGTTCCCTCCAGCTCAGTTTCTCAGTTTCGTCTATGCACACCACTGGTAAAGACTGACACTCTGTTCCTTGGCTATTTCCATTTCCATGTTTGATTGCACCAGTATCTTCAACCTCAAATCCTGTTATTTTGCCCGTGGCCAAACTGCAGCCCACAGCCTGGTTGATGTATGACTTCAACCCTGACCTTGGTCTTGCATGAATTCCCTTATGAGATGTCCAACATCCTCGGCCTGGAGCTGATGTCCTGCACTTCTGCCTGCTTCAGCACACCAGACAGGGGTGCCTAGCTCCCTTTCACTGTTCAGCAAAGCTACACTCTGTTCTTTGCCTTTTTTCCTTTGTCTTGTCTTGCTTAGTAGAACTATATCACAATCTTTCTCTTCTTTTAGTTTTTATCACTTCTGGTCCCTTCAACTCCAATCCATGAGCATTTTTGTATAGTTTAAAACTCAGCCACTCCTCCTGGGTTTGGTTTCCCCCTTTCTTTGTCAGCTTCGACACTCTTATAGAGTATCACTTGACCCCTTTAGCAATTTGTGTTACAGAGAAGGGACAGATTTACCGGGGAAAACTGAAGCATTCTTTTCACCTCTGAGTCAAAAAGCCCCAAAATGATAATTTGGCAAAGCCTGGGAGACTAAGTAGGATGAATCACTCCTACAGTACATATTCATGTTGCTGGAGACCTGGTCCTGAGCTAGATGGTTTTTGGTCTGACCTCCCCAGCTTTTTCACCACCATTTTCCCTACCTCACTGTTTTGACTGACTGCCTCTTTATCCTCTCCACCCAGCAGTACAGCTACAGCAACCCTCTTTCAGGAAGGACTGCTCTCTGCCACCTTGTTGTCAAATTCTGTTGGGTTCTGTAGTTGCTGTTGTTTCATTTTGGTTTTGGTTTTTGGTTTGGTTTTTTTCCTGCCAAATTTTCCTTCCTGTGGTTTCCAATTGACTTTTACATCTGCTTCCTGAGCTGCTGGTGCCCTTCATTTTCCTCGCCCCCACTAGAGGGCTGCCAGCTCACTCTGCTCCACCAGCTGCTCCCCTCTGGCTAGCTGGCTGCCACTTCTCCACGGAGTACAGAGGAGCATTAGATAGCTGGATAGCCCAGCTCTGAAGCTATCGCAAGGTCATGCTGTTTTATTTCCTGAAAACAACGAGCAAACACACGTTACTTAGAAAAAATACAGTTTTGTCGCTGGTGCAGCCACCGCAGTCTCTGCAAGCACTCCTAGCAGAAGCCTGACCCATGAGGTAGATACACAGGTGAAAAATACACACATGCATTTAGAAGTGGTTGCTGTTAACAACATGCGTGATAATACACACTGAGGCATGTAGCATGAAAATACTAGACCTACAGGGCCCCAAATCCACAAGACACGTAGGTTTGGCAGGGTCTGTGTGTAGCCCAAGGGTAGCATTCACAAACCTGCATCTGGTTCTTTTGCCTCTCAAAAGCAAGCAGAATTGGGCTCAGGCCATATCAATACCCCCAGTTAAAACTATGTCACTGCACATAAGAGAATGAGAATTTTACAAGGGAGGAAAACAAAGTCAAGAGGAAGAGCCCTTCCTTCCATGACTATTTTCACCTCTGGGTGATGAAATCCAGCTCCTGTTGTGTGCTCTCACCCATGACCTTTGAGCTCCTTTTCTGCAGCGACCTGTGTCTGAAAAGGAGCATTAAGCCCTAACTTTCTTTCCGACCTCCTTTTTCCTCACCAACCTTGCCTTCACGTGGTGGGAGAGCACTCATTTGGCAGTGAAGCATTTGAAACCAAACATGGCTAGGCATAGAATATCCCACACCAGATCCACCAGCCCAATGCAGTCCCTGCATTTCTCCTGTGCTCTGAATACCAGACTGACTGGGTTCATCAGGGGAACCCTGCCACAGAGATGCCTCTGGCTGCAAAATCCACATGTTCTTCAGTGTGAGCCATGTGCCAAGACTTCATATCTTAGTAGAGATAAGATGGTCACCAGTTCTGGAGATAAACAGAAGTCCTCATAAAACTTCAAAGTAAGGGTCAAATGCCTAAAATTTAATTTCTGTGAATTTTGCAGTTGATAACATATTGAATGTCTAAGTTGTTCAGGGGGGGCTTTTGTGTTTCGTTCTCAGAATCCACTTCTACAGCTCCTTTTGTGCAAAGTTGAAAAGTTTTGTCTCAGAATCAGCTTCAGGACCAGATATTAAGATTTCTTGCTTCCTTCATCTCATTCCTCTCTATTTGGTTTCCTGGCTTGTGTTTCAAATAAGAAATTAGAAAAATAAATAGTCAAAACCATAGATCTGTTTCTTCTCTATTTCTCACTGCTTTTTTTCTGCCCAGGACATAAGTCATCCATTTTTAAGCAACCAGAGTCAGTAGTGATCATATAATCTTGCTGTTTCAATTTAAAATCAGTGTTAAGGGAAGAAAAACAAACCAGGGGGATGCAGGTAAACCTCTGAAAGATACGGGGAAGAGAGAGGGAAACGAAAGGCAGTTAGCACCAACGGGACACAAATAGTGGATCATCCTAAGAAAAACAAAATTGAGAAAGAAATATCAGCCTCAAGTTGATGGAGATTTTAGATAACTTCTTGAACAAGCAAGCTGACACTTGTGAAATAATCCTATGAGGTCTAAGATAATAAATGTGTATCTGATATAAAATGATAACTGAAGAAAGAATATTATTTAAGGACTTTTTACATTCTATTCACAGTTTGGTAGCAGCTTCCTTGTAAATACAATATCATAATAGGACAACAGGACAAACAGGCAGAAAAGACATGAGTTCAGCCATTATGGTGCTACATTTGGCACAGACATTACTGTTGTCAAGCAGTCCTCAATTCTGCTCACAGCAGCAGCTACTTTGAGATCTTTCATGGCTACAAAAGACTCAGAAACCCTCAATCCATAGAGGGTAGTCCACATCCCATTTATTCCTAAAATTTGCAGATTAGGGCTTTCAACAACATCTGGAAGTAATCCTGCAGTTTGTACACACAACTTCTCACCATGCAGATTTTTCTTACGTGGATTCAAGGATCATGATCTGCTATTAGGACCACTACTAGAATTCTGATTCTTGATGTTAGCATAGAATAAATTTGGTGTTCAAGATACAGTTGGTTGAACACATTTAAGTATGATCCTTTTTAATAAAACCCAAAAAATCTCTAGGGAGATTTCTAAACACATTCACATTTTTAAAAAACCTGTGAGGAACAATTAAAAAATCAGTCAAACCAACCAATCTTTGTCCAACATCCTGTCTTCAGAAGTGGCCAAAAGCAGATGGAAAACTGGAAAATGCAAAACCAGGGCAAGCACGGAGTGATACTGTCCCTTACACCCCCTAACCTTTAAACTCCCTAACATTTATAGTTCATCTTAGCTTATGCTTGTCTGCTCAGAAAGCAGTGGGGCATGTAAATTAAGATCATCCCTTTCTTCACTGACCATCTAGAGTGTCTCAAAATTCACAGCACTGGGAAGCTTCCTCCCCTTTCCCCAGATATTCAGAACATGATTAAGAAGGGTTTGGCTAATAGTTTGAGATGTTCACTGGAACACCAGTGAATAAAGAACTGCAAAACTTTTGGCTTAAGGGACCCCTGAAGGCCATCTACTCCCTCCAAGTGGTGCTACTGCAATGCTTGATCAGGTCAGCCATGGCTTTGCCTATCCCTTGTCAGCATGGCTGCTGCTCAGCAATCACATTCCAGCCTCTACTGACAAGAGAGAAATTAAAACCCATTTACTGGTCAAGTGCTGTAATTTCCAGATTACTGTGTTCTTTGATTTTTGGAAGGAAAACCAACTACAGAATGCATCAAGATTATTTTGAATACTTCTGACTTTATCTACAGAAGATTCTCTGAAAGTATATTTATTTTGTGAGCACACAAATTTCACTTCACTAAATATGCATGGCAGGTAAGTTATGTTAATGCCCTCACAGTGTGAAAAGGTGAAGAGGAAACAAAGTGAACAGAATATGTCCAGACTTATGGATCTTGGTGTGGAGAGACTTCTTTCTGCAAATCCTTCTGTCATTACTGTCCATTCTCAACTTCACAGAAGCATGAGTCACACACATTAGTGAGGAATCCGATCAAATCTCTTTGCATCAGCCTTTGGGAAAAACACACCAATGGAGACTGAGCTGTTTCAAAAATACATGCACTGGTGTCTGGGAGAGAGCAAAATCCAAGACTATAGACAGAGAAAGATATAAAAATTAATCGTATTTTCATCTTTGTTTGTTGAGGTAGTCAAAGAAGCAACCAATGTGAGGATAGGAACAAAGATCCTAACCAAACAACTTTATACTACCATGTAAATTTATGGTGAACCAACACTTTCAATGTTGTATGTAATCTTATGCTTTCCTTGAAATAAATTAAGGATAACTAGAAAAATTAAAGGGAAAGCAACAAGAATAATCATGAAATTTCAAGATATCTTTGGATAACTAAGAAGACTAGGCTGCTTCTTCTAGGAAGAGAGCTTCTTAAGGAACTGAATAGGTGTCTATGAAATCAGAAGTAGTGTAGAGCAGAAAGAAGAATGACTCACCAAGAGTATTCCCAATACAAAAAATTTGATGCTTGCACTTAGAGCAAGCCACTGGAAGGGGTATTGTTAAAAGAACAGTTGAACAAAACTTGCCAAAGGTAAGCCCCTGTGCTGCTGCAGAACACATCAGTAGGAACATAACCTCAACTCACAAGCCCTTCTGTTATAAGTTAAAAGAGGCCCAGGAGTGATCCTTCTCCATCTGCCCCCTTTTCTCTCTGTTGCCTAAGGTTCCTTACACTTGTCCAAGACAAGATAACAGGCAGAGAGGCTTGTAGTTTAATACAGTATATTAATTCTTGGGCATGGCTATTAAAATTGATACGAAACTCCCAAGAAATGAATTTCAATACTGGAAATTCCAGGTAATATGATCATAAAAATGTAAACAGAAATGGCTAGAACATAATATTGCAGGAAGAGATTAATTAAATAGTTGTGATAGTCTTCCAACACCTCTTGGCTTAGGTAATACTCATAACTTGTGAAGCGAACTGCTAGTCTACAATCAAACAATCACTTTAAAGTGTAAAATTTACTTTGCCTTCTAAACACTGATTAAGAAAAAGCATCTAGAAATTACCTGCATACACCTGAGTTGCCTGCCTCAATTAATTTAACGTTACTCTTCCAGTAGTAGATAACCTGAAAAATGTACTTGTCTTGGCTTCCACTGTTTAGCATAAACTGTATAGCCTTTTACTGAAAGTAAACAAAATCACTAAGATTATGCCCCTTAACAGTCTGAGAGTAGTCAGAAGCAGCACCTGAAATCCTGGTGTACAAGCGCACATGTAGGTAATTATGGACTCCACTACAAAGGTTAAAAGGAAAAAAAGTATTTTGACTCCAGTTATGTGCTATGGTGTCATGGTTTGCCACTGGCCAAATGACAAGGAGCCACAAACACCTCTCATTCACTCTCCCTGCTACAGCAGGACAGAGGAGAAAAAATTTCATGAAGGGTTCATGAATTGAGATAAGGATTGGGAGAAAACACTCCAAGGGCAAAATAGTCTAAAATTAACGGTATTGAGTTTATTACTAACAAGATCAGAGGAGGATAATGAGAAGTAAAAATAAGCCCTTAAAGAACACCTTTTCCCCCCAACCTCTCC
>JAODKT010001744.1:23114726-23132059 GCA_027576195.1 Cossypha heuglini
GCCAGACATGGTGGAAGCTTCCAGCAGCTTCTCACAGAAGCCACCTCTGTGGCCCCCCGCTACAAAAACCAAGCTGTGCAAAACCAACACCTGTGGTTTTGCTCTACCATTTCTCCAACATTATTCATTGTAGATACTGCTAGCTCCTCTTACTTCTTATCTTGAGTGGGCATTGCTGGAAAGAATTTTTTCCTGGTTCAGAGAGGTCTGTTCCTATCCTATTTTGCCAGCTCCTGAAAGCCTGAAACATACTATCTCAGTCTAAAGCCTCCATAAAACACTATATTCCTCTTGCTGGAACGAAGAAAAAAAAAAGCTGAAAAAACCCCAACAAAACCCCGAACAAGCATGCTCTGATGAGAGTGAGTCATTTACTGAAGTTTTCTGAATTGTCTTGCAGTTAGAAAAAAGCCTCAGTATTGAACTTTGATCTACATTTTACAAAAATACCAAAATAAACTCCAGTAAAGAACAGGGTATTGCACATAAAGGACAGATATATGTCCTTTGAAAACATAATGTTCTCTCATCCCTGCTCCTTCACACTGTCAGACAGCATTTGTTTTGCAACACTTCTGCTTTGACTGTTGAGTTTGGGAGCAGGCAGAGGAAAACAACTAGTTTGGTTTTTGAATAAAACTTTAGCATACACAAGATGTGTCTTAGAATAATGCCCAGGAACTCTATGGAAAAAATCCCCAAACCCCCACAAAAATACAAAATCCAACAACACACCAAATTGCAAATTCACAGTATGAACATCAGTAAAACAAAGACTAAATCTTCCCAAGTTTATAGGAAAACAGACACCCAGGGACACTTTTCCCATTACAGTCTAACATTGAGTTTAAAATCTAAAAATAGCATTTAAATATATGTAAAAATTAACTATTTTGCCATTGATCCTTTAGTTAGAAACCCACAAATAGAATTATTCCCAGAGCAGTCATACCATCTCAGGTATCACAAGTGATGCTGTCTCCTGTAACAAAGCCTCCAGCTTAGCACTGTCTGTTATTGTGAAACTACAAATTATCAACATGAAAGTCTGTGCCATGTCTCACACTAAAAATTGTGCAGACAACGAAAATCAAAGCCAAATTCCCATCAAAATAAACAGCTCCAAGGCTCTCACGCTGACTGAATAATTCATGATCACATTTAACTCAGTTCAAGTTTCTATTTTAGCTTTGACAAAGCCACTGCAGCTAATCCAGACAGCAGCAGTCATGTTTCAAATACTCCAAGACTGATATCTGGATACCACACTCTGTGATATGCATAGTGCCTTGCCCACTCGTGAGTCATCCAACTAAGCCACACATGTTACCCAAACCCAGCATTTCCACCCTCTGTGTTTTGTTGTTCAAGACTACAGTGTTTACAAAGGTTGTCTCACTTACTTTACAATCCTCAAAGACAAAGATCATCTCTCACTTTTACAACAGGGCACATGGGCTGACTGATCCTGTAAGCCCTACCCAAACAGGGATGAAGAGTAAGGAAGAGTAGAAGGAGTATTTATGCAAGATAGGTAAAAGTGACACACATGAAGTCGTAGAGAAAAGGGAAGCTCTGACTCAGAGGAACAGAAACGCAGGTGTTAGATGTACCTGAAGAATTCATACCCCAAAAAAGAAAGAAATACTGTGATGAAACTTAGTTACCCTGTCTTACAAACTTGAGTGCAGTCATGAAGATTTGACTGCCGTTATTCCGTTCATATAAATACAGGTAGGATCAGCATCTGATTTTAGAATTTAATTTTTGCATACAGTTGCAATCCAAAGAAGCTCTGCAAAAACATGGAAAGAAGTCATACAATAGACCTGGTCTGCTGAACCAGTACAAATTATTCCTTACAGAGTAAGGAATAATAATTTTGGTATTACTCATCATTACTTACACAATGTGTGTGTGTGTGTGTGTGTGTGTGTGTGTGTCTGAAATTAAAAGCTTTCTGGAAAAAGTATTTTTTTGGACACTTTGTTCCAGTCTTACCAAGGAGAAGCACCATTAAATTAAGTGCCACGGTTCAGACTCAGCATTACAAGACTCATGTAAATGTTCTGCAGAGACCTCTTACTGCTACTCCAGTTTTTATGTGCTGACATCTCTTTGAACTAAATATAGTCATTTTTGTCCACCATTAGGATTGTCTATCATGAGGATGTACGTATGGAACTTACTACCAACACATTACTGAGAAGATAAAAAAATTGCACGGTTATACTCTGCACACACAGTGAAGCACAACCCTCTTGCAAATGTGTTGGCAGTCAATTTTCTCCCATGGCTTCTGCACGTGCACAGCATGAACTTCCACCCTTAAGAATTAAAAGCAGAAGTTCAGCCTGCTGGGTGCAATGTTAACTGCCAAGCTTTCTCTCCCCAAAGAAGAGTTGCAATTACCTAGTTTCAGTGCACCTTATATTGCAGAGGCTGAACTCAGCTTAGCAATTGTTTAATTCTATTTTATGAGCAAGATTTATGGAGACAAAAAGAGCTTCTTCTACAGTTAAAGGCAGCATAGCCCAAATGTTCAGGACTTCACTGAATTAAGCCCTTATTAAGCAACAGAACTATATACATGAACTGTGGGAAAGTATTATTCTCCTCTCCAAGAGATCACATGGACATTAAATGCCTGACACTTTCCAACCACCCTTATTAAGAAATTTAGTCTCTGAAAGCCATAAAATATTTTAGTTTCAATGCACAGACAAACATTTTCACCAACACAGATTTTATAAGACATGATGTCTTCACTTCAGTGGATTAGACCCTGTATCAAGCAGAACTCCAAAGAACAGCTGCTTGTGCATAAATTACTCACAGTTACACTATAGTCCATGAAATTACAACAGAAAAATCTATTGTTGAGTTTTCTGTTATATATCTCTCTCATATATCTCTTTATTTTACAGCTGTCTTTGGAGGCACTCTGCAGGGAAATATGTTGTATTTCCTGTTAATATTGTACTTATTACAAGTGCATGTCACAAGACAGGAAACAGTAACTTCTCTAGGTTTGTTACTGGGTCCCATTCAGTTTTCAAAGAAGTTAAGAAATATTTGATTGTCATAAACTGGGGGAAATGAGCTGCCAAGAGAGCAGGTAAAGTGGTCTGGGCATTCAGGTCACTTGTGCTGTTCTGTGTCACTCGGTGACAGAGTTCTGAACAAAAACATTGAGTTATATTGAACAAAAGATGCAATACAATACCATTTTATAAACATATGGGGTCACTCTAAAATGAGTGCTGATAAAACCATATTTAAATATTTATGCAAATATATAAAAATATAAAAACATATAAAATCATAAATGTGATTTTCAAGAGAAAGGATATTTAATAAACTCATCCTGCTCAAGACTGCTGTAAAGGGTTTGTTGGAATGCCACAGGCAAAGCTATATAAAAAACTGGAGAAAAAAACAACTGCAAGATAGGTAGGGTAGCAGAGAACCTTGACTGCAGGAGTCATCGAAATGAGGTGACATTCAAACAATACAAAGAACTATGTTGCTATCTGTTAAAAGCTTCTTAGCTGACTATGTCAGAAAAAGCAGAGATTACAGCTTAGGACTCCCATCAGTAAATGAGATAAATTAACTTTTTCTAGGCTTTGATAAAACTGAAGGAGTTACAGGAGGTGGCTTCTGACAATTGCAAGGGGCATCTCTCTGACCCAAGAGCCCAGAAATTACATTTTACTTCACAAAGCAAATTACTGTTAAAGATCAAATGCTTTCCCAAAAGCAAGTAAGAGACACTGGGCTGGGAGGCCTCCTCCTCTGTAATAAAATGTCTGTAATTGTTATAGTCAAGGCATATAAAAAGTTCAATTCTGGGCACGCATAGAACACTCTGACTTGCTCACTAGTCCCACCTGTAGAAACCCTGTGAAAAAGTGGTAATGTGGATTGCTGGATCCTCACACTGACTAACACAAGATCACCCCATACCCTCTCAGTTATGGCATTGCAAATACAGACCTCAAGTCTTCAGATCCACACAAAATTACTAAAACAATGACTTTTCACATATGCAGTTCTTGGAGAAACCCCACTTTTTCCTTTCAGACCTTAATGGCATGGAGCTAACCAACTGCCCAAATTTTGCTGCCAGACACGAGTCATAACCACCCCAAGGCTGTTTTAGACTTCTCCTGGGTGCAATGACCCTGCGAAAATGTTAAGTCAAACGGGTGCTCTGGTTTTTCCAGTCAAGCTGGATGGTTCTACTTGTGCCCTGAAATATTTTGCTAAGTCAGGCTTCAATGAAGATCAGGATTGCGAAGACATAACAGCTGCAGAGGGTCATATCAAGACACCAAACTAACATCATATCTCTGAGAATGGTCAACACAGGGTAATTTGTACCAGACCAGTGTAAGCATGTGTGACACCTCCCACATCCATTCCCTATGTCCCTGAGACATTTCCAAAATACACAGGAGTAATTTTTTTACTTATTAATCCTCCCAAAACCACTCTTTTACTTACTTTTGTACTGTTGGTGGGAACTCATGCTATGTGCACCATGGAGCACTACCTCCTTTTTTGTATACAGCTGAGAAGCACAGCACAGTCTGACACATTCTGTAATTTGCAGTCATTATGTTTTTCATGTAACAGATACAGATTATTCAGAAAACTTTCATTAAAAATAAATCAAAGATATTTTTAAGTCCTCTAGGTAGATATAGTCATATTTTCAAAGCTGGTGTGAATCAACGTACCCTGAATCCACAGTAGGTCTGAGACAACAGCTCTGATAGTCTTAAAGGCAATTTCACAGTCAGCATGGTGGACTTACCATGCAGAGAGATCTGTTCTGAAATGGGAATATGCCTTGTGTACTCTAAAAAAAAAGTGGCCTTGACACACCACTGCAGTAGGTATGAATCTGCAGTAGGTCAGAGACAGCAGCTCTGATAGTCTTAAAGGCAATTTTACAGTCAGCATGGTGCACTTACCATGCAGAGAGATCTGTTCTGAGATGGGGATTTGCCTTGTGTACTCTAGAAGACAAGTGGAGGTCTCAGGAAAAGAGCCCCCACTAAAGTTAGCAGAAAGATGAGAAAGAAGGTGAGAAGTAATTTTGGTAGTGATGAGAGCTATGGGGAGCTTATGGAAGCATGCAATGCTGACCCATTTCAGCATCAATTCTTAAAATAATGTGTACTGAATGCCAACAAAACACTGAGAAAATGTCATTTCCCAATAAAAGTCTGAAGTGCTGGCTTATGCTTAATATTTCATGTTACAGAAGTTTCTTGTGTTTCAATTCCTCTTCCAGCAGATACACACACATATTTCATACGCAGTTTGTCCTATAAAAGTCTCAATTAAATGCATTTGTATTAAATGGCTTTTTTGTACTTTGCTTCATTAAAACAACCCCCTAAAAACATAATTTGCTTTTAAAAATAAAAATTAAAAGAAAAGTCATTCTCTAATCTTGTATTTTAATTTCAATCATGATGTATGCAGAGTAATTTTTAAATTATTCAATCACTTTTACCACACTCAAAATATGATTGCCTCAAAACAAGAGTAAGCTAAGAAACATATATTTGGAAGTATACAAAGCATGCTAAAAGCAAATCTAGGCACAGTTCCTATTTTTTGGGGAGTGGGATCTTCATCATTGCATTGGAAACTACGCTTCCAGCCAAGGGAGTTTGCTCCCACTTGGTCACACTGAGACCTGTGGTGTTGCAGGGATCCCCATCCCAAAGCAGAAGCTCCTCATCTCCACAGCCAGTGTTCTCTGGGGAGGCAAAAGCCACAGTATGAAAGGCATTGGGCCATCTCAGAGCTTGGGACACTGAAATGTCAAACTTTTCCTATATCAGATCATGAAAGAGTTTACCCTACTTCTATACGTAATAAAATGCAATAATTTTGTAGTTATTGCTCATGTTACCACATTAGGAAAATTAAGAAGCCTTACCTATGTCCACAGCAAATAAAAACTATTCCTGCATTTCTCATGCATGCCAGTTACTTCAAATTTTCTTTGTTGCATGAGACACTTACCAAAAAGTACATATTTACACAGTTTTAGGCACAGGTTTGCACAGTCTTTACACAGGTTCAAGTGACTAGATTATACTATGAACACAGTAATTTCACTGGTACCCACCAGTCAATTATTCTGTTATCTTTGGAAGACTAGTGAAGAGGCTGTGGCTGTACAAATAAGATAAATACATTCTGATGCAAAAGGATTTATAAGCATGCTTTACTATTACTTTAAAGATGGATTCTGAGAAACTCAAACAGCTGCAAGAGTACTCATCTTACTTAAGGCGGCTTGGTTTAATGGTTGTCCATGTTGCTCCTGGCAGGTGGACTTGCAGGCATTGCTGCCTGAGATTATTACTTCTCACTGAAATGTGGACAGCATGAAGCAGCACAGTAGTCTTCATGAGTTTGTATGTACAGCAGAACACACGTGACCCTCAGTCATACACTTTACCCTTCTGTCGCAGCTGGCAATATCAGGAAAGCATTTCATTCATGTGCTGCCTCATAGGACTAGGTTCTCCATGAAAAGAAACATAATGACAACAGAGCCAACAACAACCTACTCATCCACCTTGCTTAGTTTCTTTTGACTGATTTGGGATCAAAAGCAAACCAAATAAGAAACCATATTTATTTAAAGATTGCTAAATTCTTCACCTTTGTGTTCCACTGCATCTTTTTCTTCAAAAGGGAATGAACTTCCACTTCCATATGTACTCACTGAATACATCTGCAAGCATTAAACACACAGTGGGGCCAAATCTCTAACTACATGGAAGATGTTATGACTGGTGACGAGATGAATAAATAATCACTCATTTTATTTTTCACCCTGAATATTGATCTAACAGTGCAACACCTACCCAAGATGTGAAATACATCACCACCAAAAGTAAAAAAAACCCATGTCAGTTACCAAACAAGCAGGGAGGAAGAGCAGTAAGCAGTGCAATTTCATTTGGGGAGACACTGGGCCTTTTTAGATCTGACCCAGTTGTTCAAGGCCACCTTCCTCTGCCTTGTAATAATGGCACAGCTGAGGTGCTTATGCACCTGCTCAGGTCCCCTAGTACGAGAGTGGCTGTGCCTCAGGAAGAGCTGTAAAGTCTCAGTCCTACGCTTCCAGCCTCAAAAAGGAGCATCACTGGGGTGTAGTTAGGTGTAGTCAGTGCAGTCAGCTGCTGAAGCATACATCCAGCCTGACAGTGTGAATTCTGCAGCTGATGTTGCAGTAATCATTAGCACTCAAGCTTTAGTAACCTAAAGTTGGTTTAAAACTACTGTGGGTATCTCTATGGTAACATGCTTTTGGACCTCCGCACTGCAGCATGAAGTGAAGTTAGCAGTACCAGAGAGTGAGAAATTTTTCAGCTGGATCCTCCCATCTAATAGAAGATATTATTGTATTAGAAATAAAGCCTTTTGAAGAAGCAGTAAATCAGGTGAACATTTTTATCAAAGTGTAACCAGAATCTCAAATTGACCATAGTAAGTTCTAATTTATACGAAACATTTTTCCAGAATTTTTTCTCTTGTTGAAATGAAATTTTCGAATAAACAGAAAATCCAAGTCTCCTTAACTTCCCATTAGCATACAACTCAATTCCTGAGTGAATTTTTAAGCAGACAAGCAGGAAAAGTTTGAAAGGAGGTTAGAGAAGATGCACAGAAGGTTCTTCCCTGTTTTATGCTTAATCTGTGATAGGCAGCATGAAGGTACTTTTTTGTGTCACACATTTATGCCATGATTTTTTCCTGCCCATGGCATGCATATTGATAGTAAAAAAGAAGATACCCCTGCATTGTCAGATACTAATCAGTTCAGACAATACTTGGAATAGACAAAGAACAGCTTTGTTTCAGAGTGAGGTAGAATGATTTAAGATAGCAGCTTAGCAGCTGGTAGAAGCAGGCTGTGAACTGTGACCAAAAAGAACAAAGAAATCCACACATCGGAATGTATCCTGCTTTGATCCTGTTTTCAGTAACAGCAATACCTCTGCAACTGTTCAAAAGTGCAAGAAGAGGGGCAATAAAATAAATGAAATATATTTTGGTAATAAAATCAACCAAGACTGGAGGACAGATGCCAGCAGATGGCTCACCCAACCTGCAGGTAACAATACAGCAAGTATATATACAAACATTCAAAAGAATCTCCCATTGTTCAAAGAAGGCAGGCTATCCTCTTCCTATGCAATCACTTCCTCAGTGGTCCTATGCTGAAAGAACAGGTGAAAAATAACAATCCTGTGACAGGGAGAGTGGCAGATCAGCTAAAGGAAGCACTGCTGACATCTCCAAGTGATGCAAATCTTGTATGCTGCACTGATGCCCTGCCACTACCTCCTTCACCCACCGAGAAATGTTGAACACTTATCAGGGAGCATCAGGAACAAGCCATTTGGAGGAGCAGCAGTGCCCAGCCCAACTACAGCTAAAATAGCTTAGGACTGTGTAGGAGTTGTAATGGCAGCTGTTTTGATCCCTATTAGCCCCTTAGACAGAGGAGAATGTATCACGGCCCAGTCACTTATTTCTATTGAGTTAAAAATAAAATGAGGGAAAATTTTCAGAAAATTTGAATAGTCTTTTGCCCACTACCTCTCTAAAAAAAGCCAGATCTTCATCTCACCGATGTCAGTGGGAGTCTTTCCAGATGCAAGATTTGCATTCTTAACATATGGAGCGGTGACTTCTGAATTTGTACTACTGGACTGTATGTATGCATTTCACATTTCTGCACTGGGGCTGGAAGTGCAAAATGACACCTAGTTTTTATGTTGCATCATTAAACACTGTTTCGTACAGTAAACACTGTATTTTAAGCTCATTCATTAGATTCTAAAATAAAATGCTTCTCTATCTTCCATGATAGGAAATGGTACACAAAAAATTCAGATTATTAAGGATCATCCTTTGACGGGCAATCATTGTTGTCAACCATGCAGGAAAACAATATCCTCTGACAAGACTCTACATGTGAGCTACAGAAATACAGAGCCCTTTTCAGTTTAAAACTATCTGGCTACTACAGATCTGCAGATATTTGCAACTAAATGAAAAATAACAACAAAGCAAAACATGAACTTAAAGGAGTTACTTCCAGCACAGCAGATTTTTCAAATCTAAGGTGAAGTCGCAGATATCTTATAGCTCCAAATGGGCAAAAAAATCCTTCATCTAAAAATAGCCTCCTGTAAAAATGTAGTAGAACCCATGAAAAACGTTCCCTTCTTTGAAGACAGTTCATTACTGAACTCTTTGAACTGTATAGATAGTCTCTAAGCCACGAAAATGCCAGAGGGCCAAGAGAGATCTGTATGTGCATCAGCTGCTCTTGTTAATGTGTATCTGCAAACAGACACCCATTCTGGCTGCATGTAATACTCATCTGGTTGAGTGTAATACTCATCAGTCCCACTAGTTCTTCTGTTCTTGATAATTTTATATTTCGCTTTCATAAACCTGAGAGAAAAAGTCTGACATCTTTACTACCAGAATGCACAGAACTGAACTTAAAATTATGACATTTAAGATGTATATTGTCTTTAAGACTTGCATAACTCTCATCTTGAATGTGAGCCTTAAACAAATCTATCAAACACACAGTTTTTAACCCACTAATGGTGTGAGGAAAAAAAACCCCAGTTCTGTTGCTCAGTCCAACTTCACCTGAAGGATTAGAGTAGTAAAAGCTCTGTCACCCTGAGAAGAAAAAAATCCCAGAATGTATCACAGAAACTGTTGCACCAAACAAAATTACAACATTTGTACAAAGTCACATTTGAAAGTAAAAACTACCACTAAATTTAAATTATTCCTATGCACCAGACTCACAGAGCTAACACATTGTGTGAATTGTCTCCTAATTGGGATGGCAATACAGGACTGCATGCTGCCATTTAACAAGTCATCACAGAAGTTATAATAAAACCAGTTATACCAATAGTATCACCATATTAGAACAATTTTGGTTCTTGGTTTCACTCGTTTTGCTTCGGTGTTGTTTTGTTGTTGTAATCTTGGATTTGGGGAGAACACCTTTGTCTCTTTTGTCAAAGCTTTCTTCAGAAAATAGGTGGTTAGTAATCTTCAGTTTGTCTGGACAAACATTAGATACTTCTCTCTTGCTTTCAAATGTGTAATTATAAGATGCAGAAGGAGTCCTCTGCTATTGTAATGGACTCATTAATAAAACGGAGACAAGCACAGACTATCAAGCGACTTTAGGCAGCAGTGGATACATTATTACAGTTTTGTACACAGAACGTCATCTGGGCAGTTCCGGCTGCAGCAGCACTGAGAGGTAAAATACATTCTTGCTGTGCAGCTCTAAGATTTGGACAGAAGTCTCTAGATTCAGACATCACATCTCCTCAAGACTCCCAACTGTCAAAGACATCCTGTGCCACCAAGAAAAGACTTTTATTTCCCCCAGAACACCTCTGTAGCCACATGCCCCTTAAGCCCCTTTCCCTTCATCAGGTCTCTGCCATGACCTCCTCCAGCCCGTCACACAGGACCATCCACAACCACCTCAACTTCGGCTGGACTGACCACTGCCTTCCTACTTTGAACAATGATATCTCACCTGCTTAGCCCATCTCAGATCTCCACTTCATCCACCTCTTCTCTAACCATCCACCACAACATCATAGTACTCCAGCTGACCTTTCTGATGTCTTTAGCACAAAGGCAGCCAAAGATTCCCCAGGTTTCCACCAGCACACTGCCATCCAGAGCTCCAAGGGGAAGGAGCGCTGTCCAGCAGCTGCAGACCAGTACACCATGACCATGAGAATGCAAGAAATCTTGTTTCCTTTTGTCATGGTGTCCTTGTCTCCTGCACATTGCAATTTGAGGTAAAATGAAGCAGCCTGAAACAAGGCCATGGCAAGGTGCTCAACAGGGCCGTTACTGACTTCTTCCATGAGCCACAACACTGCTTGGAACATTAAGACAGCCCTAAACATTTAACACATGTGAATGGATTTATTCTGAAACGCAATATAACCACCCTTTCCATACTACTGTGTTTTTTCACAATATAATTAAACAGCTGTTTAGGAAAGATTTGTCTTTGTGATAAAGAGGAAGTAGCGATTCATCAGGCAGGACTCTTTGGAATGCATGGCTTTCAGGGAAGCAATCTTAAAAGCAGGAGAAGAGAAACCCTCAACAGCCAACAGTCCAGGAAGAAGAGTACTCACCCACATGGGAGAACCTTTTTAAGACCCTTTCAAAACAGAGACTTGAGCTGGGGTGTCTCTGCAGAACACACCTGAGTCGTCACATTAACACCTATTCTGGGGTCTCAGAAGAAAGTTGATTAACTTCAGAAAAGAACACAAACAAAAAAGCTAAAGTCTCATTTTCTCTCTCCTTTTCTGAAAGAGGTTTCTTGATTTTCTGGCTAGCACAATGATTTGATAAATTGCATTTCATAATGGACATGATAACTGCAGAACAATGACCATTGACAACGTGCAAGCCCAGAGTGCCCTCAGACAGCCTTCCAAATCTACAACAGGGGAAGAGGAAAGCCTCTCCCACTGTCCTTTTGGCAAAACAGCTAATCTAAGAAAAAAGGGAAAATTGACTGCTGGAAGCAGCTCCCAGGCTAACACCAGAGACCTCACGTCCAATTCCACATTCAATTACACTGATTTATCTTATTTTTTTTTCCAGCACTGACAGTATTCCAGCTGTAACTATATCACTATTTGATGAAAACATGCATATAACAAGATAGGAATCCGACCTCATTCCTCCAAATATAAACAAATGAATTGTAATTAAATCTGACAGGCTGCAGCTCTATATGCAAAATGGATGTGAGTAGTTTCTCCTAGGCTTACTAACAGATGTTGAATAGCTTGATTTTTAATACCTATATTGCTTCAGAACTCCATTCTGCCCATTGCATCAGTGGATGTTACTGGCCCTACTGGTGCAGAGTCTTTCAACTATCCATTGTTCCTTTGGAGTTCTTATTTAAATGCAGTTTAATAATATCTATACAAATGCTCACGTTTGTCTGCATTGTTTGTGAATTCTGTGTGCTGGAGTCTAGGTGGTCCAGATCTTTGCAATTCCTGCTCCATTCTTCCATGCTATGAAACCAACTGCTTTGGTCCATTTTTCCCATCCTTCTGGAACAAAAGCTGCCTCTTCAGATGCAGTCTGAATCCAGGGCAAAAGGTCAACAAATTGTAAATCTACTTCAAAATTAGATGTGCATTTTCAAAGTGAATAACTCACATTATTAAGAGTTTAAAATTGAGACAGTTTCTGAGGTAGCACCATGAGGGATTTTCTTAGCATAAATCTGTTCCAAGATATGAAATATTTGGTGTTGGATAGCCAAGTCAGAGATATACAGGGTAGAGATACACAGGGATTTTTAAAAACTATTCTCTTGCTATTTAAAGAGTCAGAGGTAATACAAAGGAACAGCATGTCTCTAATGCATTCTATTACAGCTGACAACACGGGTGAGAAAGACGTTTATAAATAATTGGATGCTGAAGAATGGGGCTGTGGTTGACACAAAACGCTGAATGAAAGGGAAAAATAAAGTTCACCAAATGGATTAATGGTCCTCTCATATGAAGAAAGTTATGTGGAATAGACGCTGCCACCAAAAATCTTAACTCAGAATTAATCACGTATCTTTGGACAGCGCTTCTTCCTCACATAGAGGAACAGATGACTCAAGCTTCATAAGCCAAAAGCACTGGCACATGGGGGAGCTGTGGAAGCTCCTGCAGAATGAGCTCATTCTACATCATGGCCTGTGAGATTGCCCCAGAGAAGATGCCCTCAGAGAAGCAAGGGGACAGTCAGGTGCTGTGTTGCTGCCCTGCAAGGCTGGTTACATTCTGGGCTAGAAATGCACCTACTGATCTGTGCCAGAGGGAGATACACAAGAGAACTACACAAGAGATCCCCAGGTGGCAGTTGTTACTGTAAGCTCATGTCCTCAAACACTTCAAACACACAGACAGGCTGCTTTTCATAATGCTCTGTACTTTTATCTTCACATGAGTAAATGCAATTGCTGTTTTCCTTAGGCTATAATCCTGGGTTTGACAAGACTCACCAAAAAGAGGTAAACTGTGCTGCATCATAAACCACTTTACATGCTATTTTCTAGCAGCCACAGTACACCCAGTGTTCACTAAAAGGTCTTTTAGAAAAGTTACACACACAGTAGAGAAAATGTCAAAAGATTCATACCAAGCTCCTCAGAAGATAAAACCTCAGTCTCGTTCTGTGCATAACAAACACTAAAAGGTGGAAAACAGATGATGCTAGTGGTCAGTTTAAAACCACTTGGTATTTTGGACACTGGAAGTCGAAGTTCCAAAATAAATTTTTACTAAAGGATTTAGAGGAGTCTCGGACCTGTTGAGTTCTAATGATGAAATGATTGAGGCTCATGGTTCTCTTACAAGCTTTCAGCAATTCTCTTTTCTTACACATGTGTGTGAGTACACACATGTGCTCATTTTATATTTAGTGATATAAATGCATATCATCCAGAGGAGTTTTGGAAGACCAGAATGTTGTGTGGCTCAATGTGAAGTCATTCATCAGGCTTCTCTTTGGCATGTGGTTTAATATTTTCTGAAGAAATGGTTTTATCTGTTCTGTAACAGTTCTTCTGTCTAGCATTGCTTAAGGGCATAACTACAGTGCTTGCCAAAGTTTACCTGCATCATTTGAAGGAGGAATGGAAAGGTCAGACACAGAGCAGCAAAAGTCCTTTCACTGTATTCATTTAAGATGTCTGGGCTTAGTCACAGAAGAGCACTTCTATACTAGCAATTTTCTTTATGGTAAGAGCTATTCAGGCTAGCACCTCACAGAGAACAGCTGGCCTAAATTAACAAGGTCCTGCACTGTAACATATTTCAACAATTTTTGGTGTGCTCATTTTTTTATGCCCACTCTGCAGACCTCAGCTATGTTCAAGGGGTATCTTATGTCTCAGGTGTCCTACTGAGTAATGAAATGGACCTTCATCACACAAAGCTACAGAGTTAGGAGGTTTATTTTCCAAGTTTACACTACATCTGGCATGTTCCACATGCCACAGAACTTACTAGCAGCCAGTTAAACCACAGTACACTTCAAACAAAACCAGAAGTGCAAGTACTACACTGAGTTTTCTTACACATGGTACTGCTTGAAAGACAACTGTATTTGAAATCAAGGCAATACTTACGACTGCATTTCTACAGGACCTATGGACCTGATGCAACTTTCTCAGTGGTTGGATTTCTCAACCTTCTCCACTTTGTATTTGGCAGCTGAATTTTTTTACTTATTCCCCCACATTAAAACAAAAAAAAAAAATTCTAAAAGCTAGGTCCTTGTCATTATGAAGAGAAGGATATGTACCAACACTTCCACCTTGGAACTTTACACAGACCAATGCTAGTAAGAGATACTCTCCGCCATATTTCAGCTTATTTATGAGCTTTGCTTCTAATAATTATTTTGCTACAGAGGAGTCTGTACAGAAGAGTACAGAAGCCTATTCCTACTGTGACTGATCAAGAGAGGTTCATAAACAGGTCTTTCTTTTCCACAATGAACACAGCATAAGAAAAACCAAATCATTACACCTGCTGTTCTTGTAATTTCAAGAAGAAAAATATGATAAAGTAATCAATGGAAAACTGCAAGTTGTTAGGAGGTTTTTTCCATCTAGTTAATATGTGAGCAACATCAGCTTTGAAACTTATCTGTTGCTGTAAAGTTTTTTTAATGCTGAAGTCTCAAGATATTCAAGAAAAACAGAACTATTCACAGTTTCTGCTTAAGATTTGGCCATAACTAAAAGATGTAAGCATATATGTGGCAAACAATTTATTTTTACATTTTCAAATCCCCAAGGAAGTGTCCAAAAAACTGCTTACTTCTTGCTAAACAGCTGGTACTGTTGTACTTCAGAACCAGCAACACCTGAGCAATGGGTCAAGCAGCCATTATACAGTCAGCATCTTCTCAGCTCATTGTTATGCTTCCGTGAGGGAAGCTAAATGCCTTGGATCTTTACACAAAGCGGATGGAGCTTGAGATATTAGCACTCCTTCTTTTCATGATACTGTTTGGCTTTGTTAAGGAGGATACAAGGGGAAGGAATGTCTGTGTTTTTCAATTGAGTGCTTCTGCCCAAGTACCTTAATAACAGAGTTGTGGCTGGGCACCAGAAACTGTGGGTCTTCTCCCAAATCAAGGCACAGATGTGTCTTCTAACTCTTAACGAGTCCACCTGAGATCTTTGTCAGGCAACCTGTAGATAATTGTTTACCAAGCTTTCAAGATGGAAAGAAACACACCCACCCACCAAAACTGCTGAACAGTTACTCATGAACAGTGTGACTGGGATGGGACAAGCACATCTCAATGCTCTGAACAGTTTAGAACTTTTAATTAAGGAAAGGAGAAGAAAACAAAAAAAAATTTGTCTTTTATAATTCTGACCTCATGTCAAATTAATACATAACAAATAGACTTTGAAAGTGAGGTTTAGGTAAGCCATACATTTTAAGTGACATGGGATCACTTTTTGTTTAGTTTGCTTTTATTTTTTTTTTTATTTTTTTTTTACTGAGTAGGTTTGAAATTATTATGGGCTGATTTATCTTAATGTTAGTTTCATACCATAGTGGGGATGAGTTTTAAAACATTGTATAAAGGCAGGATCAGATGCAAATAGTGCACTACTTGATTGTGTAAACAACTAAACAGCAGTTTAGAACACAAAATGAAGACACACCAAGCAACAGGGTTCAAGTGGTTTGAGCAGTTACACAACTGGAAATTATTTTCATATACAATAGTGCTAACAGCCATTTGACCAGTATATTGGTTTTGCCCCCTAATACACTTAGAGGAGATTTTGTGATGGTTTAATCCCAGATGGCAACTAAGCCTCAGGCAACTGCTCACTCACTCCACCACCCTCAGGATGGAGAGAGAATCTGAAGAGTAAAAGTGAAATTACTCATGAATTTTGAAACTTTAGTAAGTAAAGTAAGAGGTGTACATATGAGCAAAGCAAAACAAGGAACTAAGTCACTTCCCATGGGCAGGCAGGTGTAAAGTCATCCCCAGGAGAGCAGGGCCCATCATGTGCAGTGGCTGCTTGGGAAGACAAACCATCACTTCAAATGTCCCTCCCTCCTTCTTTCCTTGAGTGTGATGCCATATGGTATGGAACACTCAATATAGCTAATACATGCAACCAAGCACTACAGCAGGTAAAACCATGTGGTATTGCTAGACACTCTTTCCATATCAAAATAAATAATAGTTTTCTTCACTTTTGAGCTTTTATGGAAATAAATATTGTAATCATGTACTACTACAGAAACATGTTTCCACACTTTTCCACTTCTTCTAATCTGTCAAGTATAGTGTACTATCCTGTTTTGCCTGTATGATAGTTCTGCAATAATACAACCCTGTTCTAGTCAATATTTTAGTGTGATGTACAAAAAAAATTACAGATCTTAATTCTTATAACAATGGAAATATTTCTGCATATAATGGAAACAGTTGTTAAACGACTTAAAAAATCCCAGACATACAACAAACTCATAATTTCTTAAAAGAAGTGAAGCTATCAAAAATAATCACTGGACCACAGAATCATTTAGAAAAGACAGGTTGTGGCACTTAGTGCCATGGTCTAGTTGACAAGGTGATGTTGTGTCATAGGTTGGACTCCATGATCTCACAAGTCTTTTCCAACCTAGTTAATTCCGTGATTCTGTGAAAAGATGTCCAAGGTCAAATCCAGTCTTTGACCAATCACCACTGTATCAACAAGACCATGGCACAAAGTGCCACATCCAGTCATGTCCTGAGCAACTCCAGGGATGATGACTTTATCACTTTCCCGGGCAGTCTCTTCCAATGCTTAATAATCCTTTATGTGAAGAAATGATTCCTGATGTCTCACCTGAACCTCCTTTGGAGCAATTTGATGCTGTTACCTGTCATCCTGTCTCTTGTTGCCTGGGAGAAGATACCAACCTGGCTATACCCTCCTTCCAGGCAGTTGTAGAGAGCAGGAAGGTCCCCTCTGAGCTTCCTTTTCTCAAGGCTTGACACCCCCAGCTCCCTCAGCTGTTTTTCACAGGACTGGTGCTCCAGAGCCTTCAACAGCTGTCTCCTTTCCCTGGACTCACTCCAGCGTGTCAATGTCTTGTAGTGAAGAGCCCAGAGCTGGACACAGCACTCGAGGTGTGGCCTCAGCAGTGCCCAGGACAGGG
>JAODKT010001744.1:23156469-23190870 GCA_027576195.1 Cossypha heuglini
CACTCTCTCATGTGAAAAGGGTGAGAGAGTTGGGGTTGTTTGGTCTGCAGAAGAGGTGGTCATGGGGTGACCTCACAGTAAATAAGGGGGACCGCCAGGAAAGATGAGGAGGGGTTTTATCATATAATTACAGGACAAGTGGAAATGGTTTTGAACTGAAAGAGAATAGTTCATATTAGATATCAGGAAGAATTCTTTACTGTGAGTGCACTGGGGACTGGAATAGGTTGCTCAGAGAAGCTGTGGATGCCCCATCCCTGAAAGTGTTCAAGGCTAGGTTGGATGGGACTTTGAGCAATCTGGTCTAGTGGAAGGCTTCCTTGTCCAGGGCAGGATGTGGAACTAGGAGATCTTTGAAGTCTTTTTCAACCCAAACAATTTTATGAACCTATGATTCTATCACTTGAAAACAGTAGGTAGCTAATGTGCTTATATTTTCAATCACGGAAGAGTCCTTAATTCAATTGCTGCCACAACCTACTGCAGCTTCTTCAGCCTCAAGTTTATGCACTGGTTGTGAGTGTGCTGATATCGAGTGCAGATCACATAGCACGGGAATCCCAATGATGAAACGAGTTGTCCTGGTTTAAGGAAGTCTGGTTTTCACTTGGGAGGGGATGGTGGTACCCAGTGGGGACCTGCCAGAGCCAATCAACTGGCTAGTTTTGAAGACTTGAGACCCAGTTAAACCACTTAAAAGAGTTGAACATGCCTCCATGGAAAAGCACATTTAAAAACTAAGAAAGTCTTGGAAAAACTTACTTGGCTTCCAGCCTTTGATTTTATGAAGTGTATTTTGGAATCCATAGGGTTCATTTGGAGTGAAAAATCCACTTATGCAAAGTAAAGATAACAGTCTTCACTTTAGGCTTTCAGAATGGCATTTTTCAGCTACTGTCCCCTTTAAGTTTTTGTTGATTATGTAAGAATAAGATATTATTTCGTTGATGGTTGCATCTGTTTGTTTATTGTTTTTTTTAATATATAATCACACATCTTTGAGCTCAATGCAGTTACTTGGAATTTATGCTATCATTAAGAACAGAAATACATTTCTAGCCTTAGATCATCACAATGCAAGATGGTAACCAAAGCCAAAATATGGTTGAGGACATTGATACATCAGAGAAAATCAACATGAAGACTATGCTGTTATTGTTGCAGTTAGGCCCTCAAATGTCCTAGCAATGCAAGAATTATAGTTTCTAGTTGTTGACTACTCTAACTCCATGATGCTAACACTGTCATCTCAATTAAGTTTTTTTGCTTCATGATTTAATGTATAATTATATTCTCATGCCCTCTTCACAGGACAGAATGAATTCAGCAGCAAGCAACTGGATCAGATTTTTTACATTCAATTTCCCTTTCCCCAGTCACATCTCCTATTCACATCCACGTGCCAACAGAGACGCAGGGTGAGTGATATTTCCCTCATGCAGAGGGATCATTTTCTCAGTTCGGGATCATGCTCCTGCAAAGCCTGACATTAGCATTTTAAGTCACAAAATGAAATTAGCTCAGTTCATTAGAGCATGGTGCTAATAATGCCAAAGTTGTGGGTTTGATCCCCATATGGACCACTCACTTAAGAGCTGGATTTGAGAATCCTTGTGGGTCTCCTCCAACTCAGAAAATTCTGTGATTCTGTGAAATTTCTCCTTGAGCTTGAAGAGCTAGGGCATGTGTATGCATGTGTAGACCTCTATACCAACACTGTATTGAGTTTGCATGGACAAATTTTGGTAGCAGGGGAGCTAACAGGGGTGGCTTCTTTGAGAAACTGCCAGACTCCCATGTCTGACAAAACCAGAGCCAGCTGGCTCAGAGATGAACCCACTGCTGGCCAAGGCTGGGCCAATCAGAAATGATGATAAGGTCTGTCTGATAATAGATTTAAAAAAGGAAAAAGTTACTGTGCGATGTTGCGGAGTGAGAATGTGTGAGAGGAGCAACTGTTCACACACTAAGGTCAGTGGAAAAGGATGGGGACAAGATGATTCAGGCAGCAGACTTGCGATTGCCCTGCAGCCCATGATGCAGACCATGGTGAAACAGTTGTGCCCATGGAAGTCCATGGTGGAGCAGAGATCCACCTGCAGCCTCCTGGAGGAGTCCCACACCAGAACAGGTGAATGCCTGAAAGGAGCCTGTGAAACATATGTTGGAACACAGTCCTGGCACAGACCCATGGAGAGAGGAGCTCATGCTGGAGCAGGTTTCCTGGTACGACTCATGTCCCTGTGGAGGACGCATACTGGAGCAGACTGTGCCTGAAGGATTGCACCCTGTGAAAATAGACTCATACTGGAGCAATTAATGGAGAACTGCTGCCTGTAGGATGGACTCATTGTGGAGGACTGTCTCCACACTGGAGCAGAGGAAGGACCCCTCCCCTGTGCAGTGGCAGGAACAACTTGTGATGATCTGTCTGTAACCTCTATTTCCTGTTTCACTGCACAGGTAGGAAATAGAGCTTGGAAAAGAGGGAGGGGTGTGGGAAAGGAGTCTTTAAGATTTTATATTACTTCTCATTATCCTGCTCTGATTTTGTCAGTAATAAGTTCCGTTTGTTTTGCCTGTGACAGTATTTGGTGAGCAAATTCTTCAGGTCCTTATCTCAACCATAAACCGTTTGTTATATTTTCTCTCCTGTCCACTGGCAGAGGGGAGTGAGAGTGCGGCTGTGGTGGGTGCCTAGCACCCAGCCAGCATCAAACCACTACTTTGTTCTTGCAAAATCGACACAACCATTCTCCTCCAGCTTGAAGAGCCAGGGTAGGTGTATGTGGGGGTAGAGTTCTGTACTAGCATCCAAGCCAATATCTATTTAGAAACTCTGGCTTATGAGCTTCAGCAGCCAGATGTGCACTCACTGAAGTCATGGGGAAATAACAGTTGAAGCTCCTATCCTTACACGCCAGAATTTGCAGGTTGCTCTTTTGAGATGTCAAACCCAGACACACTATCTAGT
This sequence comes from Cossypha heuglini, assembly GCA_027576195.1. Lineage (NCBI taxonomy): Eukaryota > Metazoa > Chordata > Aves > Passeriformes > Muscicapidae > Cossypha > Cossypha heuglini. The sequence goes on from JAODKT010001744.1 coordinate 23,159,444, forward strand.
GGACAGAAACCTGTTTCTTTCAAAGCAAAACAAATAAAAACTGTAGTGAACAAAATGACATGACTCATTAGTTAAAATCCCCCAAGAAAACACACTCTTTACCTAAATTAGTAGTGGCAGCTATTAATAATCCTGCCAGCTGTTACAGGAGGCCTTTGAAGTATACTGAGATCTCAAAGGTCTCCTGATAATGCATCTATTGAAGCATTTTAAAAACGAGCCTTACACTCAGTTAAGCCTTCTTAATCTTTATTTGTAATGACTAAAGTGATTTATCTAGGCTTCAACAGTTCGTTAGGTTTAACGGTGAATACTGGGAATTGGCATATTACTGTAGCCAGGTGTGAGCAGTGTCTAGGGGAAAGAAAATACTTCACTGAATGCAAGGCACAGGACAGTGAGGAAAGAGGTGAGGATCATGTCACATTTTTGTAGACAGTTGTTTAAACATTTTTGCAATGTTCCACCATCACTCAAATAACTCCAAATAAACAGACATGGTTTTTGCGGAAGACCTGAGGAAGAAGGAATGTAGCAGCTTGTACATACTTCTAAATTGTGAAAAGTTACAAGCCTAAAAACCACATTCAGTTTTCACTCAATTCTGGCTGTGGCAAAATTCAATGTAAATGGGCATTTGAGCAAGCAAGGTGCAGACTTCAATCATCATCCTAATGGCAGGGTGTCTGCAGGGTGCCACTTGTACAGACCTGGGGAAACAGGTAAAGCTGAAAGTCACAGCTGAAAGTCATCTTTCTTATGTATTATCTTTCATATTTGTCCATCACGTCAAAGCATACAAAGAGTTTGTAATAAAGCCCCACATATTGCAAATTCATCAGGAACTATATCCTTCTTTAAATACAGTAAAGACATACAGTTGTAAAAGCTATTTTAAGGAACTTGTGTACTGTGAGCAACTTCCAAGCTGAGTCTTTATTTTACAAAGGTAAAAGTCTCAAATGAAGCATTTATGTGGTAAAATGAAAAATGGAACTACAGCATAAAAAAAAAAAAATTCCTTTCAAGAACATCTGAGTGATACTCTCCTTCTCATCAAGTGCTTTAAAAGTTCTAAACTGCTGGACAGGGGACTTGTCCCCCCAGTTATGTTGTGCTCAACCTGAACCAACAGAAGAAGCCACTTCTAGTGCCCCCTGGTTACCATGTTCACATTACGCTGACTTTGTGGTAGATAACAAATGCTCACAGTCAAATAGCACATCCACACAGAAGCTCTGATCTCTCATGTCAATCACAACCAAAAAACCCCAAACCTCTTGGTCAACACAGGTCAGAAAGTCTCTCAGAAAGACTTCCAAACAGAAAACACACCCCAGATATACCTCAGTGGGGTTTTTCCTGCACTGTCTCATGGAGGATGAGTGCACTTAATTACACAGTGCAACCATCCATTAATAGATGCAACTATTGCAACTGCATGCAGACCTGCTTCTGAGCAAACATTTAGAACAGCAGGTCTTTGCACAATGTTAGACCACAGAGAATGCCTCTTTAAAAAGCATGTGACAAAAGCAAAAACCAAAACCAAAATGGTCCACTGCGGTTCCACTTACTGATTGTAACACTTTTTTTTTTAACCTATGTTTCCTTGTTATGCTCAGTAGAGGAATGCTGGACTTGCCAGCCTGCCAAGCCATTTCCAAAACTCTGGTTTAATCTTTACCATTAATCTTTACCATTCAGACTCATCACATGCTTATTGTTCTTGCAACTTAACTTCTGTAGGATCATGAATCCCAGCTCCAAGGATAGCTGATGAAAGGTAGAGTGGTCAGCAGATTTTTCCCTGCTGGCAAGTCTTCAACTGCCCACTCTCCTTGGGCTTTTTGTTGGTTTTCTTACTATTGTGAGTTCAGTACCTCCTTCTGCTTGCCTAATACGTCTATGGCCTCCACCCCTGCAATATCCAAACGCCAATCAGTTCCTCACTGCACCTCCTGTGGTAATCACAGAGCTGCAAAGCAGCTGAGGTTGGAAAGAACCTCAGCTGGTCAGAACCGCTGGTGGTCATCTTGTCCAACTCCCTGCTCAAGCAGGGCCACATGGAACTGGCTGCTTTTTGAATACCTCTAAAAAGGTCAAAAACCAGTACTATTTCCAATGCATAGCTAAAGAATTAAACGGAAAGATTAGGGATTTGCCAAGGAAGCAATGAGACAGAAACTGTAATTTTGATTCATAGTAAACCTAACTGGGCACTTTAGACTATTCCTGCCTGGTGGTGGTATGGGCTGAGTAGAGGATAAAAGGTTGAAAAAAATCCCTCAGCGAGCAATCTGATGGTGGTAACTCAAGTATCACAGTTTTACTTCATCACCATTTTATTTTTGATGTGTAGAAAGCAGGTAAATGATGAAATCTGATTATGTGGAAGAAAAAAATAAGGCAGAGGAAACAACAAAGGAAGAAACAAGGGACTGAAGGAGGAAAATGTTGGAGGTGAACAGGTTTTTGTGCAAGGCTTAAGAGTGCTACACATTCTAGCTTGACAATCTGTGAAGTTTTCAGTGCCATGAAGTCCAGCAGTTGAGGTTTGGCCAAAGCACACCATCTACAGTAGGAACCAGGCTTGATTACCAAGGCACACTATTACCATTGTCCTGAGACAGAAAGATGAAGGGAGGGCCTGGGTAGCCTGAGGAGCAGGGGCTGTGAGGCTTTCTACAACAGGGGCATGGCAGATTTAATTTAAGTCACCTGTGTGTGAATGAGGTGCTCTAAGACTACTGCCGTGCTGGTTCCCCCTGGCATCTTCCTCAGATCCTCCTGAGACGCCACTCGTCCATTCTTAGGATCATTTCTAAGTCTAAATGTTAAAAAAGAGATAGGTGTGCTTTTAAACTGCTATCTATGGCGGTCATTTTCGTTCGTCTGCTTGTCTTCTGGTAATGTGACGCAGTCCCTACCCCCGAGTAAACACACCCAGCGGCCAGTCCCGAGGCACATCCCGGCGCCGTGCCCCGGGCGGGGCGGTGCCGGCCGAGGCCGCGCCGGGCTGGGCGGGTCCCGCGCCGCTCTTCCCCCCGCCCTGAGGCCAGACAAGATGGCGGCGGGGCGGAGGCTCGCGGCCGCAGGTGGTGCCGGGCCCGGCTCGCTGCGCGGCCTCCCCGGCACAGCGCAAGCAGCCTGGCCGTGACGCCGTTCCTTCCCTTACCCTATTAAACGAGGAGCTGCAGGAGCGGCAGCATGTGTCCTGTTTGCAGCGCTGAAATGGCACCGGGACATTTGGGCACGGACGGATGAAAGCGGATAGTGCCCTGGTGCGCTGAAGGGCTGAACAACGATCATTGCTACCGTAAACCAGTACGCAGGTATGTTCATCAACAGAGAGGCAGTGCTGGATTAAAATGAGATGCAGATGAAACCCGTTTAGAAATCAGAAAGTTGCTGAGGAAAAGTATCCCACGTCAAGGTCACAGGACTTGGAAAAAGATCAGCAGAAAAAAATCCATTGGAATGTACCCTTTGGTAGGTCTTGTTGGTAACCAAATGCTGGTTTTGACCTCTCTTCCTGCTGCCGTGAATTTGTTATCCACTGGCAGAAAGCCTCAGTCTTTCACTTCACACAACCAGCTGCAGCAGCTTTGCTGGAACAAACTCCAGTTTTATCCTGAGGTAGGGTTTTGTAAAAACAGTTCATATGCAGATAGTTCAAGGCCTTTTACACAACACTGATTGCACTCCCTGTTTTTATGTGCCAGCTGGATTGTTCAGCTCTTAAAATAACAATGTACCTACTACTTTTTAATATAAATTTCAGAAATATGTTTGCTAAGTTCGCAAAATTCACTGTGAGGACTACAGAAAACTGTTTAAACAAACTGATTAATTTTGTCCTTAAGAACTTTAGTATTGTATGTATTTACTAGCAGTATATATATATAAAGCAAACTACAAAAACTTGACTTTGTCTGTATAAAAGAGCAACTCTAAGTATCATAAGCTGGGAGAGGCAACAGGATGGTTGGAGGACTGAGAAGGTAAGACAGTTAAACTTTATGCTGTATCTTACTGGTTATGGCCTCCAAAATTATAATAGTGCAAAAGCAACTCATGTTCCCCTTCTGACATGAGGGAAAGCAGTACTGCATTTGCACATAAGGCTTGCACTCCATTGGTGGTTTTCACCTCACTCATTTGTACTTAAAACTTTGTAAGAGTTCACTAAGGTAAAGGATGAAATGTAATATTTAGCTCAATACAAGTCTTCCTGCTCAATAAAGGCACACAACTGCTTGATGAGGATTACTCAAACTTACTTCCAGTTCTTTTGTTAACAATCTGTGTATTAATGGTACTGCTTTTTCCACTTCCCTAGGCAGCATCAAGAGGGAATAGGATTTGTTGCACCGACACTGAACCAAGACTAAGCTTCAGCCCTTTATACGGAACTGCTGAAAGAGGAAGCTGCAATACTTGCAGAGAAAGCAGTCAGTCTTGACTGCACGAGACCATGCCTCTCACAGAAGGCAAATGATGTCTTACTTCAAAAACTTCATGAAATGCAAACTCATTGATTCTTAGAATTGTTACAGCTGAATAACTGGGGAGAGGGAAAGTTACAGTTTCTACTCAAATCAAATTAAGATTTATAGTTTGATTTACTCTGAAGACTACAGAAGTACAAAGAAAAAAAAGGCATAAACATTCTTTTAGCATTCTTTTAGAGGGGCTTTTTCCTCCTGCTAGCAGAAATAGCTTTTTAGATAAATGGTAAACTAACACTTAACAAGTAGAGAACAGAACTTACAGAGTAACATTTTTTCACAGCTAGAAAAAGCCTCTGAAAATGAGAAGTTGCTAATAAAAAGGAATGCAATAGCTAAGTACATAATACAGCAATACTTGTGTATTATTGCAACAGCAATAATAGATTTCTATCACTAAATCAGTAGAACACTAACTGCTTACAAAGGCGAGCTGTGACCTCATGTTAGTTACGGTGCTCCATGCATTGAGTGCTTATAATTGTATCTTCACCTCTGACTACAGAAGTAAGGTGTGCTTCAGGTTATAAACTTGGGCACTTTTCATGATTGAAACAATAGACAGGACCTTTTGCTCCATACTGTATATGTCTAGATTAAGACAAATGTGTGGTAACGTGTTCTGGTTTTACTCCACAGTGATTCAGAGTTGCCTGCATGATCTGGTAGGACGGCGATAGTACCACATTTCCTTGGACAAGTATCAGAACTTCAACTTGAACAAAGTGGAATTAAGTTTTACTCATTTTAGATGAGCACTCCTATCCAACATTTAAGAAGCACACTGCTTAAAATTGACAATGATTTATTGTGTTTAGGAACATTCAATAAATACCAATCTTTTAGCTTCAGTTTGGAAATCCTTCCCCATCAAAAATCAGTTTGTTTTTTTCTTCTGGCATAAATTCCATTGCCAGCAATGGACGTATCAAAAAAAGAAGTTAATAAATACAAACAGACAGCAGTTTTCTAAACATACCTCCTCTTTTAAAGGCATAATACAGATTTACTAAACAAATCTCAAAACAAGTTCTTCACAGAAGAAAATTTTGCTACAAGCTGTCTCTGAACATTGTTTTCTTCACTAATGCTGGTATTTTATTTCATGGAGTATGGTACTTTTGAACAGTAATGATGAATCATTTGAAAAAAGCCTTTTCCCCCTTTTCCTTTGCCAAATGTATGTTGAGACATGTAGCTAGTAAGGAACTGTATGGATTTAAGAGTAGTGTGCCTCTTGTGGAGCACTTCATGGCAAACATGAAGCAACAGCAACATGGTACTTTTTTACTAGAGATCTGGGGGATTTATTTTTTCAACTTGATTTTAAACCACTATTCAAATATTAAAAGTATCATATTTGGGTGTAACAGATGTTTTGCATAATTTTCTGTGAAGTGTAAAATCTTCAATGGAAGATTCCTGCTTGTGATGAAAATATTTTTCAAGTACTTAAATTTGAATATCCCTCTGAACTCCATTCATATCTTATTAAAAATGTGTATAAAAGCATGAAGACTACAGAATACCAATTAACGTAACAGAGTTGATCTTGACTAAGTTTTTCCACAACTGCATTTTACATATAACCAAACTCCTGCTTTAGCAAAAGCAAAAAGAGTAAAAATAAATTCTCTCCCAATGATTTACACTCAGGAATTACCTTGCTATGGGACTAGATACTTCAGTCTACAGTCCCTCTAACCCAAGGCGTACTCTTAGGTGTATCCCTTTGTGATTTAGGGTCTTGGAAGTTTTCTGCAAACCTCTCTCTTGCTTTATCCCAGTTCTTTTTATTCTTGCTCTGGACAAGCTGAATATCTTCAATCGAGGTTGGTCTCCTAGTACCTAAACCGGCATGCTTCTGATGCAACTCCAGTTGAATCTGTCAAATACATGAAATGTTGTAATTGCAACTTAGGTATTCTAAATGCTATAAATTCTGTTTTTCTAAATCACATTCTGTCCCCTCTCCTCAAGCACTTTTGTGTTCTGAAACACTGAGATCATACACAAACAGTGCCATGAAAATGATGCGTCACATCATCACCTCTGGAACTATGAATAATGCCACTAACATTACTGTGAAATACACCTCACTGAGTGAGCAGCATGTGATCCCTATGCTGGCTCGTCTGATAACACAGGGCATGGCGTGGCTCTGCGCCGCACTACTGCCAAAAGACAGCACATCTTTGGTGACAAAAATGGGGCTAACGTGGCTGCCACAGAGGCCCACAACTTGCTGGCTACAGTGACTTCTGCTAGCTTTTCCTTTCTCAATGCCCATCATCTGGCTTTGATTTTTTTCTCATCAGCCTCTGAGAAAGAATTCCATGTTAAACCAATCTTCAATTCCCATCACCGAAATTATTTCAATTTTCCTCTAGACTTTGTATTCAAATATGAGATTACTAATTCAGTGGCTAGAAGCTGTCTGTCCTCCTTTGCTTAGTTTCCTAATGAACACGGTGTAGGGACAACACTCCTTAAAAATTTAAAAATACCTCAATAGTAAAAAAAAAAAAAAAAAAAAAGAGATTAGTCCTACTGAGATTATTCCTTCCTAACCAGGTTTTTGATAAGTTTCAAGTGAATAGTGGCATACAGTTAGATATTTTTCACTATAAACACATTTCTATTATTTTTGTTTCAAGTGAAAACCAGAAAGACCTACCGGATCCTTCATGCCACCACCATCCTTTCCCAGACCTTCCCCCTTCTTCCATCCCATCTTCTCCAGCATTTTATGTCCTTTGTTGCTGTTGCTGATTTCACTTTGAAAAAAGTTTAGGATAACTGATAAGCAAGAGTTAAAATGAAGAGTATGCTTTCAAATACTGAACAACAAAAATGTGCCTATGTATGTAAACCAGGGATGAGCCCATCAAGAGCTATCCAGAAAATCCTTGCTACCTTTCTCAAGTTCCTCCAAGAATATCTTTGGTTAACAACTCTCTAGTCCATATCAGCTTTTGGACTCCTGAACTTCTGAACTACTTGTGTCAGGAGTTAAAAGATACATCATGGGTAGGAAGGTATGGATTACAGTACGGAAAAGGCAGTATTGCTGCCAAATCATCTTACTGCACCTATTTCATCACCTCACACTTGCTTTTATTAATTTACAAGCACCTACAAGTCCATGCTTCTTAAAAAAACTCCAACTACAGCTACAGAGGCAAAGTAACAACTTTGGAAGGAACTTCAAGTGCCAGTGGAGAGGTATGTAAGTATGTGTCCTATGAGTGTCCTATACTGACAGTGAGAGAAACTGCAGGTGAAAAATCTGCATGTGTACTATTACTGGGACTGAGTAGGAAAAATAAAAATTAAGCCATTTGAAAAACGGACACTATTGAAGATGTCAGTAGTGCAGCTGGGGAGTTCTTTACATTTTTGAATTGGTAAGGAAGTGATCTAAGTGTCCTTACCACCACTGTTAACTCATCTTACGTATATTTTTATATGAAATATGAGGAGTTAATAAATAAAAGCACATGAAATGGGGAGTGTGAAAATCTTAAAACTTTCTATCTCTCAGAACACAATATATACAGGTAATCTGTAATCTAACAGATTGCATGCTAGTAACAAACTGATACTTATTTTATCATCGTTTTTTTTAATATTCACAAGAGAAGGATATGGGGGATACTTTCAACTTACATATGAACAGAAGCTGAATCATCATCTCTCTGGAAGGTTCCTTCACTTCCAACAGTCTCTCTGCGTTTTCCTGCTCTGTCTTTGTACTTTGGATTATTCACTGCCTTGTTGTCTTCATATTCTGTGTTCTTTCCAAGCAGATTAAATTGCATCAAGACAAAGAGAGAGGGGTTTAAATTCTTTATTTTTGTTAACTTCCCATTTTCCCTCCAAAAGTATGGCAGCTTCAGCGTTTTTTATTAATTCTAAATCTTGTATCAAAACCTGCAGTCCTCACTATTTTCTCAGCTTACAGGCATACCTTGTAAACCACATTATTGCCATCATCACGTAACATTGCCAATTTCAGTAATTTCTTAGAAGGCTGTAAATAAAATAACAGATTCTCTTGAATCTTCTCTTGGTATGAAGAGTCAATCTCTCCATATTAAGCAGAAAAGCATGTGGACATGTCACTGGCTTTTTATATAAACATTCAGCCTGTTTCTCAGCAACTGCTTTTTTCAGAAAAAAATAACAGAATTAGGTATGTTTACAGATTCTGTATCAGTATTATTTTTGAAGAATTTGCAAGAAATGATGGCATTCTGTTTTCTATATGAATACTAGTACAAATGCTGGAAGCAACTGCATAGTTAAAATTATTCCTACAACAGAAGTAATTTGAGTACACATACATTATACTGCCTGTATGTTCATGTTGGTATTCTTCTATGGACTTAAAAACCTGAAAAAATTTCCATTTACTTCTGTAATTTTTTCAGTTGCTCATTATATTTCCTTTCCAAAGGAAAGACAGAACTGCAATTCAGTGAAAACTTTATCTACAGAAATAAAAATAGAAGTGTATTGCAAAATCTTAACCTCAAAAAAATTAGGAATTTTGTACTCTTTGAAAGGATCTTCTTTCTAATATTCAATGGAACTTTCAACCAGGCTAAGTTTAAGGGCATTTGAAAACTTCCCTTATTCAACTAAATCTATGGCTTAAAATAGGAATCACAAAGTATTAAAAAAAAAAAGGTAAGAACCGTAAGATTACAAAAACTTAATCAACTTCTACAGTAAACTCACCTGTAAACCATATTTTACCCGTATTTGTTTTAATGCTTTTCTTCTGACTAATTCTCTCTCTTCTTTGCTAAGTGCTGGACAAACTAAAAGGAAGAACGCAGGATTGAATTTTTAATTACTAATGTAGCAATGTTTTGAATTGTAAGACAAATGAGAGAATTTTTTTTCTTATATTATTATACATAGACACATATACCAAGAAGAAAATACAGTCATTCCCATGTACAGTCATTCCCAGCTGAAAAGAAAGTAGTATGAAAACTGAACTAAGTATTATGTTTATAAAGTAAACAGCCATAATAAAAATGTATCCTGTGATAATATGACTTACCAGAAGACTCTTTCTTCTTGTCCAGGCGAAGATGTGCTCTAACTTGTCCTGGTTCACATCCATCACAAGTATCACTGCCGGGGTGAATGTGAAAAGAAAGCACAGTTTCACCAATCTTCACCTCATCTCCATGCTCCAGGATGTAGGGATCACACTTTGTTTTAGGCTACAGCAAAAGAAAGTTTTGGCAGCCAAGTTAACTACTTATGAAGGACAGGAACTCTATTTCATGCACACTGCTTACAACTTAGTAGTTCAGTTTGGTCGCACAAATGTGGGCAACTGTTTAACTACAGTGGGTATTTCACTCTAGCATCTGCAGTCATAGTGGACTTTTCCTAGTCTAACCAAACATTAAGTACTCCAAGCGGCCCTAAAATCAGAAGGGAACCAAGGCAGACATTAATGTATGAAAGAAGACATACAATGACATTTTAAGTGATTTGCCGTAAAACATTTAAAATGACCACAAGATTAGTTTTCTGCAATGTATAGAGCACTAAAACAATAGGTACTCACCTGGAGAATCTGATTTCCATTAACGACTGTTCCATTCTGACTGCCTTGATCCACAAGAACATAATTTTGCAAATCGTGGTCAAAATATACTTCTGCATGAAACTGACAAATAGAAGCCTAAGTTAAGTGTTCTTGTTAAGTGAATACTTAACAATTTCAATGTTATTTTAAGGTAAGATTTCAGAATATATTTTGAGACCTTTAAAATGAGTGGCTCTTGTAGTCTAAGTTAGTAAAATTTTGCACATCTTATTTCATTCTTGTGAAATGTAAATGAATGGGCCACAACAGCATGAGCTAATGTATACAGTTAATAATGTAACTATTTTGTTCATAAGCTAATTCAATACAGGACAACTATATTCTTCTAATGTGGCAAGTATGCTTTATTTAAAGAACTGCAAGATTCAGTAATACGGCCTTCTTAACTGTTCTTCTAAATAACAGGCTTTATGCTCTTAAAGTATTTTATAGCACTGGCATTTTAAAAAAAACCTCATTCTGCTTCCATTTACGTGGTCTTTCATATCTGAAATAACTCCCTAAATGCCATGCTTTTATAACTTTCACATAATTTACCTTCTCCTGCACTTAGGACACAATCAGTACCAATCTTTGGCTGTTTCTTTTATCTCCTTTCTGCTGTTGAGACTAATGAGGTTTTGGGGTTTTTTTGGTTGTCTTGTTCTGTACAGGTACTGCTCCCAAGCCCACATAGACCAGAAAAAGCATAACTCCTGGCCAAATTCATCAAGATATGCACTACCTCCAAAAAAGGCCACTGGACAAACCAAAGTACCAACTTCTCCAACCTACTAGAACTTCCGTAAAAGCAGTAAGTCTAGAGAAGTGACTGTTTAAAATCTGACAATTTAGACCAATTGTAGTTGCTGCTTTCAGTTAAAAAATAAAAATTAAAAAGAAAAAAAAAATTGAAGATTGGGTAGCATTTGTTACTACATGGAACACTCCCATAATGATGGAGACAGACTAGTTCGTTGAACATGTATTTTCTACTTCTGCTTTACTGAATGGAACTAAAACTTCTTCTAAAGAGGCTAAATTTGCGGGGTGTAGCATTTTTTAAATCTCACTTTCCACTCAAGAAAAGCAAGCACCGAAGTTGACCACAGCTAAAAAGTAAGAATAGTGAGGAAAACACAATAGTACATAATTTTTATTTCTGCAGATATGTAACTTATCTTTTCACCTTTGACTCCTTATCTGAAAACTGAAGTAACTTCTTATATAAACTGTCAGTTCCTGTACAAGTACTAAAATTGTAACATTACAGAAAAATAAAAGCCTTTTGGCTTCTTTATTTGCCCAGTTTCAAACACATGTCTGAAAAAGTTATTTAACAGCAGGGAAATATTTACCCTGGAAATTACTCAGTATGAAATACAGCGTATAATTAATGAGAACTATCATTTAAAATAGACATAGTAAAGTGTGTTTCATGTGATACTTCTATTTACAGATTCATTTAACAAACTTTTTGTTTGGATGACAGAACTTTGTCAATCTACAGTTTTCTTCTATTAGGAGTGCTATATTTAGGATCTGTGTTGAAGTATTTAGCAAAACAGAGCACAGAATTCATAATAAAAATTTCCATTCTATCTACCACTGAAAGGAATTCTGTTAATTTTCAAACGTCCTCTAAATAATCTCTACAGTTGCTTGAAAAAAAATAAAACCTTTTGGTCTGAGCATAACTGCAAGGATTGCATTACTTGGTAAAGAAATTCTTACTATCTGATAACAAAATTTTATATACCATTAGTATTTAACAGGGTTTTTCCTCAAGCTCAATAACCATGAAATTAAAGACTCAAAGACTTTGAAAATACACTATTGTTTGCGTTAAGTTCCCATTCAGTAAAATAGTGTATGTTTTCCTTTTATTACATACAACTCTGGCTAAACCCGTATCTCATTCTGAAAATTTTTTCAAAAAATTAATACAATGTTCCAAGTTTAAAGCCATAAAATCTAAAGTTTCATTCATACATTTATGTCTTCTGATCTACCTTTCAGCAGACATGAACAAGAGTTACCTTACTGACTCCAACTTCAGGAATCTGAAGTGTGTGTCCAACATCTTTTTCTCTGGAAAGGGAAGTTGATACACATATTCACAACACAGCAGAAAACGGTTTTATAAGTGGCTTATGAAAGGTATATTTCAGTTGAAGTATAATATCATACTTCTCTTCTAAGCTATTATGAACTTTTACAGATACAAGACCTTGTGTTCCTGTATACACAATGTAAAGACGCTTCAGGTCCCTTCTGTCATTTGTGTAAATTATACAAAGCAGACAATTAATACATGATCAAATGGTACCAATAAAGTCTTATCTATAAATCTGATATTTCTATCTGAACTGTCATACAATGCCTTAAGTAACAGTCTGAACTCTGCACCCTTCAGGCTCTTCCGTGCATCTTAGCGTCAGTCTTTGATGGTGAAGTTAAATTCCTGGTCGCATTAGGCAGGTAATACAAGTAAAGAAAGACTAATCTGTACAGGATGGGTTTTGGTTTGGTTTGGTTTTGGCATTTTTTGTTATCAAAACAGTGCAGTAGGAAGAAGGGATTTGTATTAGATTCTTATACTAAGGGATTAAGAAGCAAGGCAGCTAGTAAAAGATCTATATACAAATTCTAAGTATAATTGTCTGCTGATCTTCATATACATGCAGTCAACCTTTAAAAGCAAATCAAAACACGTCTATCAGCAGTAGATAGAAACAGCTTTTCCAGGGTGATGTTTTCAATAACCATGGAAGGAAGCTTTACATCATCAATAAATTCATCATCCACAATGAACAAACCAGATTTAGAACTGTAAGAATGTACATAGTCTAGTACAAAACAATTTATTATGTAAAGGAAATGAACAAACCCTACTGAAATTTGAATGTTTGATAAAGTCTAGGATATGCTTCTTAGTGATCCTGAAGGGCATTCTTCCATTTCTTAAAAAAAAAGCACTTCAGTGGCCTGGGACAAAATTTACTTTCTAGGAAACAAAGTTTTCAAAGAAGGGCTTGCAGCTCATGCTGCCACTAGGGCTCAGTCATAACATCAAGTTATCACTAACAAATTTTCAGGTCTGCTGAGCTACATTCACTGTGTATGCTGCTACACTATCATGACAACATGTTGTTATGTGACCTGACTTGAATTTCTTACTGTGGACTAATCAAACTCAGAGTACCTTACAACTGCTGCAGGCTAGGGAGACAAGCAATCCTAAGTTCTTTCCACAGCTTCCAAAGAGACATAGTTTCAGATATATCTATATATATATACATAAAATTTTGTTCAGTTTTACCTTCCAATTGTAGCAGGCTTCACAGCAGTGATAATATAAAGTGACCCAGTCTGTAGAACTGGTGATCTTATTACAATTACTCTGATACAAGGAGGCCAGATCTTTTCTTCATCTATAATTATACAGAAAAGAAACCACCACCACCATTACTACCAGCACATTACGGTTTTAACTTTAAAGTCCATAGTTTTCAAAAAACTGAAAAACATTCAGCCATTACCTGGCTGAATAATATGAAACTTTCATAAAAAGAAATGTGTAACAACATCTGAGAGAAAACTTTGATGAGATTATTGTTTCAAAGCCTGACTGCACACCAAGTATACAAATGTTTTTGTAATTCTGGTTTACATGTTAACAACTCTTTAGTTACAGCACTAAAACATATATACATTCACAAAAATTTACTAGTATTTTATAAATTTATGGATCACTAATTGTAACAGATTAGAAAGTAATTTTACTTTATGAAAAGCAGCACCTTTTTGTTCACCACGTCACAGACCTACGGCATATCAAACTTTATATCTGACAATTTCTATGTCAAATGTATTTTTACTGTTTTTTTCTCCTAGGAGTGTTATTCATCAACATGGATAAGAAAAAACAATAGAACCTACAGATGCATATGTTTTGCCTGTTTATCTATTAAGATACTATATTCTGACAGCTGTATGAACTCTACTTGGCTGTGCATTTGTAGAAACAATCTCCAATGACCTCAGCTAGGAGCAAACATAGATGAGAAGACACTACTTTAAAATGTACTACGGGAAGGGAAACTGTCTCCAGTTCTTATTACTTCAGCATTACTGCAAAATTGGACATTAAGAAAAGACAATTTAGTCTGAAAGCCTGATGGTAGCAAGCACATTTTGGTTGGCATTAATCACCTAGAATCTGACTAGTTAAGTAATGAAAACATAAGAAACAAACTAACAATAATGAGCTGTTATTTCATTCTGTGATTTAGAATATCCTTTGCACATATATAGTTCTGACTGGCTGCATCATGCTTTTCACAGGTTTTGTTTTTTAAGGACCTAGCAGAACACTTTGATATAAAACTGCATACAGGTTTCCTGTCTATTTCCATTTCTTACAAGTTGCCACTGGAATATACACAAAATAGGATTTCAACTAGTACTGACCATTCCATGTTGCTTTTCACCACTGTAGATCCATTTTGCATTCAATTGTACATGATGGTTTACAAAGAGTATCAAGAATACTGTATATTGATTTAAGAGAGTCAATACACAAAATTACTGGGAATTACTGATCTAGAGACCCTATTTTGGCAGCAGAGTTTCTTTTCTCCTTTCATTATCCCAATCAAACCAAATTTTTGCAATCCCTGAGGTTTCTACACAAGCACAGATGTTATATCCAGTAACAGCTTTTATAAAAACACTCCTACTTACTTCTGTGCAAGTGAATAGAGGGAAAAAAATGCTGGTAACATAAAGCACTTTGTCAAAGTATCTCAAGTCAATGCTTTTATATATTTTTGAAAATTATCCGAACTGTTTTTTTTAACAGGCTCCTGGAAAAAAACAATAATACCATATATAATCCACAATAATTCACCTTCATTTTCTGAGTATTCTGAATCACCAGTTTCTTCACTTGTTAATTCCTCCTCACTGTAGGTTTCACACTCAGAATCTGTAATTTCACCTTCTTCTGGTTCACTCTCTGTGTCTGCTGTTCTATTGTCATCTGTATATGCTGCAGCATCTGGTGTACTTTTATGTGAATGTGCATTTATACCATCTGTAGAAATGGATTCTTTGGCTGTTAGACTGTTCTGTGGTTTTGTGTCCATTTTAGTCTTCTTTCTTACATTTGGAGACTCATCTTCTTCAGTAGAACTTACTTGATCAGTGGTGGAAAAGCAGTTCAGACTGTTAGATGATTTCTGCTCTTCTGTGTCCAAGTCCTGGAGAGGAGTTATACAATGTTACAGACTTTACAGATTTGAGTTTTTCTAAAGAATACCCTGGAAGTAAATTCTTCACTTAGGAAGAATTACTTTTAGAACTATGAGGAAATAGTTTAATTTTCAGAAAGTTCTACACATGCAGTCAGCCACATCCCATTAGGTGTGACTGAGACCACTCCTATTTGGAAAACTGGGACTGCCCTCCTCTTCTAAACTTCATTTACTCCTCTTCTACATGTCACTCTTTTCTCACACTTTAGAAATGTTTAGAAACTTTAGAATCTTGTCCTCATTTTCAACTTGTACAATATCACTTCGAATATTTTCCTATTTCACTTTTATGACACTAAATTCTGGCCCTTTCTTATTCAATTCTTGCAACTTCCTTAGAAGGTCTTTAATTGATCTTCATTGTATCTTCCTCTTATTTTTGTCTTCTTTTTTATTACCAGAGCCCAGAGTATCTGGAATGCCCACTCATGCTTTAACTATAGACCTGTTCTTTCTCCTTTCAAAACCACATCTTTAACAGAGCTTTAATCAAGATAGCGGATAGAGTGTACAAGCTTAACCTATGCTACTTGAAATAGTTCTACTAAAAATCCATTTTCTACTTCAAAAAATGTCTCAATTTCTCTACTGAATATCAGACAGATTTGATCATCAGACAGGTTCTCCCACTTCTACTTATTTCATCATCAGAAATGAAAAAACCCCCATTTTTAAACTGAGAAATCTGAAATTTCATATTAATTTTGCCAGAGTACCCTGAAAATATAATTCTCAATCTAGTACCTTGACAACTATCTTTAAAAAAAGGAAAAAAAAAGAGGAAATAGAGAAAAAAGAACAGAAGTAGCTTTAAAAGATAAATAAAATCTCATGCCATTTTGACTTCAGAGTAAATGCACTCAATTGCCTTGAATTGTATCAAATATTGCAATACAAATGGTAAAAAATACATCCTTGACTTTTTTTGGTTAATGCAAAGGTTAACATATTGGAAATTAAAGCACTTTCAGAACTGTAAAAATGCATCAGTGGCACAAACTGTGACAAACACAAGAATTCCTCTCAGCTGCTGGATAGGACAGTGTGTACCTTTGAAACACCTTCAGTAAGACAGCAGGATCTCAGGTAAAATCAGTGCTTTTTAAAAAGGTTTTCATGCTTTAACTGAAAGACTATTATTTTGTTCAGGGTTTCTTTATAATGCACTCGCCCTTCTCCCTGAATCCCCTGAGTCCTTGAAGAGAAAGGAACAGGATAGCAAGGTCACTGTGTAATGTTGTTTATTTTAAATAAAAAATGTAGTAATCCTGCCACAAATAAGCCAACACAGTTTAGACATGTCAAACACATTAATTCCATTAGAAATATTTTTGGAAAATCTGATTTTTTCCTTTGAGAGTTTTATTTTTCAGTGTATTTGTCTTTGTCTACATTTATGTTTGGTATGGGTACTAGATTGATACCAAACATCCCAAGGTGTTCTGCACTCTAAAATGTATTGCTTCTATAATAGGGTAAACTAACAAAGTAGCTCAGGGCATTCTAATCTAATCTAATCTAATCTGAAAACAGAGAAACTACACCATCTGCTCAAATCACAAGCAAGGCGAAACAAGACATGACTGTGATGCACTGATGCTCAAGTACAAAGCTCCAACCAGTCAACTCCTTCTCCCAGTGAATCCTATGATATTCCATGATTTTTGGCATCATTTGAGGTACTTTAAACTAGAAAGTAAAAAGGCACTGTTTCAAAGTCTGGCTACTAAAGAGTAGACTCTTGGTCCTGTGTTGAAAACAGGACTTTTTAAAAACACTCTCATAAACAGACCACAGGATTCCACACATACATTCATTCTATGATTTTGCCAATATGACCATTAAGCCTTTTCTCAGCAGTTTCTAGATTTTTTCAAAATTGAAACATTCAACTGTTAAGAAAGCAAATAAACTGAATAGTTAAGTACTGATAAAAATCCAGTCTTCATTTTTAGGAAACTCTGTATGAAATAAAGGATTTTAAAACTGAAATAAATTTTGAGCACTTCATGATTTCATGGATCTGTACTAAAATGCACATCTGGAACAAAGTGTATAAACATTAAGCATTTTTTTTACATTTGAAAAGCATTTGAAACAATCTTATGGTGCAGAATCCTTTTCCATTATCCATGACTATGTACTGGTTTTAGCTGGGGTAAAGCCAATTTTATTCACAGTGCCTAGTGCAAGGCTGTGGTTTGGATTTGTGTTGAAGACGTGGCTGATAATACAGAGAATTTTTTTTTTTTAATTTATTGCTGAGCAGTGCTTACACAAGCAAAGGCCTCTTCTGCTTCGTGCACCATTCCACCACCAAGAAGGGTGGCAGTGCACAAGGAGTTGGAAGCAAAACACAACCTGCACCGCTGATCCCAACTGGCCACAGGGTATCCCATACCATATGAGATCATGCTTGCCAATAAATGCTGGGGGAGGGACAAAGAAGCAGGAGGGATGTTGAGTTTGGCCCCTGTCACCATTACCTGTGCTGGAGCCCTGCTTTCCTGGGGATGGCTGAACACCTGCCTGCCCAGGCAGGGAAGCAGTGAATTAATTTCTTGCTTTTTCTTTTGCTTGCATATGTGGCTGTATCTCAACCCACAAGTTTTCTTACTCTTATGCTTCCAATCCTCTGCCCAATCCTGCTGGTGGTGGAGCGAGTGAACACCTGCCTGGGGCTCAGTTGCTGGCTAGGGTTAAACTGTGGCTGACTACCAGTACTAAAACCGAACATGTGTAGCATGTATTAAAGCCCAACTAGTGAAAGAGCACCTAACGCCTTGCCTCCATATAGTCATCATTTAAAAACCAGGAACTGGCAGTAAGCACAACATTTGGTAAGTACTACCCTGGACAATGCAATAAATTCTGGTAGTGCGCTTAATTTCTCAAGGACTAACTCTTCATCCCAAACTCATGCCACGAGACACAAAGTATGCGAGTAGATGCTCATTATAACCATCTTTTACACCAGGATATTAGGCACATACATTTTTTCATTGTTGTTTTGCCCAATACATCTAGACTGACACCAACAGTCATGAGTTAGACATGGATTGACTCAATGTGATCCAGGTTTGAAAAACTTTCTATCTACGGGTATTACCACAGAATCTCTGGGCTTTTCTCACTAAGCTGAAGCTGAGAGGTGTGATCAATCTGATCGATAATAAACTGGTTTTTGACTACAAAGTTGAACTGGTTCACATTTCTGCATTCCTGACAAAGTCAGCCAAAAGTACTTTGAAATCAGGGTATTTCCATATCCTATGAGGACTGATCTTATAAGACTAACAAATCATGCTTATGTGAGTAGAACTGATGGTTTTACTTCATAAAGAATATGCAACAAACTACTTATTACAATGACCTTTTGAAATGCAGACTGTCCTACCTAGAAAATATATATTATCATTGTCATTTAACTGTTTTTAATGGAAAACTCAAAGTATTTTAAGCATTTAACTATACTTTTTGCTTTACTGCTACAGAGCAAGACATTTTGTCTTTCAAAACTTCAGTTTTTCTGTACTATGGCTGACCATCATCCATGTTCATGCAATGCTTCAGCATGTCCATAAATGAGAACTTATTATCGTGAGCATAGTTAGCCCAATTATAAGAACCACATTGCTTAAGTTATATTTTTTCTAAATTTATTTTATACAAAGCATACAAATATAGACAAATACAGCTTTTCTCAAATCTGTATCCTGTTTTTTGATTTGCTAGAAGTTCAGTAGGTGATTTAACAGAATCATGGGTTCTCAGCACTCTTCTACAGGACTGAATAAAACACCTCTAGCATTGACTCTCTCAATTTGAAATATTAACCTGAAATTCAGTATTTTACTAAAGAAGTATTTTTAAACATATAGAAACAGTTCTTTCACTCAAATGACTAAGCTTTCATGTGCTAAAAGCATTCCACAAGTACTTCAGTTACTCTCATCCACCCTACACAATATGCAATTTTCCAGTGCAAAAAATCTAATTAAATGCCAGGAAAAAAAAACCTCTTCCTACAGCATATAGGAGCCATTTTCTTCACTGGTGGACAGCTCTGAACTAAATAACCTTACCTGAAGAATGAGCAGTTTCTTCAGTGCAGACACTTTATGTCATACAGGAATGCTAAATACTTCTCTTCCCAAATATTCTAGAATGCCATCAAAGTTTTCTCCAGATGTTACTTACACAGTATTTAAAATCTACTTCAAAGCTACTTTGCAGGTGAACGGATTCCGACTAAACAGCTTTAAAAATTAATTCCTTTAGGAAAAAATGTATCTAAACGTGTATTACTAGATACTCTTTTTCCTTTAATAAAAATATCAAGGTTTAAGGCAAACATCCATGGACTAATGTGTGTTTGTTGTCTCAACTCTACCTTTACCAGAAGCTGCCAATCCAAAAGAAGAAATCTTCACATTAGCCATAGTTTCTGTCAACTGACGTACCTAAAGATGGGATGAATATCAGCAAAAAGTAAACTAAATGTGATAAAAAAAGTAAAAATCACTGCTTCAAGAATTCTATGGGAAACACTACTAAAACCACCTTGTCTCTCCTACAGAAGTAGCTATGATGCATTTATAATGGAAAAGAATATGGTAGAAGTTAATTTTGAGTACCACACTGAAATAAAATTTACTAGGTGGTAGTTTGAAAAAAAAAAAAAAAATTAAATTTAAGAACAATTCATGGAAAAAAAAGGCATGTGTCAGACCTTCCTTCTAAATTTCTCTATGTATTTCTAATGGCCCCAATGCAGCAAGTAGAACTGCAGGATCACCGCTGCATACAATCTATTCTCCAAACTGTATAGAAGCCCTGGATCTTGATATTGGACCAGGGATCCTATTTGCACTTATGTCACCTTTTTTTATTTTTAAACTTTTACAAATTTACTTATTTAAAGGTTTTTCTCGTAAAGAAGAAAATACCTTGTTTCTTGTCCCATCTTTTTTCTGACCTACTCCTACAAAAGGATACCAGAACTAAACTATATGTCTGAAAGTTTCAAGGTATTCTAACAATCTTTTTATATGACCTGCACAGAGGCTAATACTTCATCCTACCAAAAAGAAAATCCTGATTATCAATTAAAAGCAAGCAAGTAGAGACAGCATGCTTTCACAAGTCAAAAGAAAACTATTTGCAATATAGTTTCAGTTTGTGACTGAAAAGAAAGGATGTCTTAAATTAGGAACATTCCCCAGGTGACAGTAAGCACATGCTTACTTCCCCCCACTGTTTTTTTACAATTAGAAGTACATTCATTTTAGCTGACATTTATGAGTATTTTCTTGTTTGGTTATTCAGCTTGTTGAAAATGCAATAATATTTTAAAATATTAATTTTATCCTTTGAATTCTCAGAATTATATTGGGTTTTCTTTAAGAATGCTACAATATTTGTGGACAACTCATTTCCCATTTCTGTAGTGTTAAGAATCCTAATTTCCTACTTACAAATAAATACTGTATGTGAGATAGCTGAGTACATGAACTTCCTCACAATAGCTAAAAACGAAACTACAACAAAAAACCCTCCTGTGACCAGAAACAGAAAGTTAATGGATTGTTCCAGTTACAATAGTTTTTTAAATAAAAAAGATAGTAGCTTTGGTTTAAATTAAATCATTCAAAAATCACACGCAATTTTGGTAAAATCATTGCTTACCAATGCTGTCTACCTAGAAATATATGCTTGATAATCTACACATATAGCTGCTAAATTTCCTTATTTCTTGCATTTGACAATTTTTAAGTAATAATAAATATCTATAAATATTTGTTTACATTTATTCCTTTAACTGAAAAAGAGAGAAAAAAATCGTTATGACTCTGTAAATACTGCTGTCTTCCCCTGCTTTACATGGATATTCTTATAAACTACCTCAGCTTCACCCAAGAATTATAAAGTTCAGGGGGTGAATGACATGGTCCAGAAGGACACCCTGCTTTCTTAAAACTAGTGGTCCACAGCCCAGGGATTAAACCAAACCCTTCTACCTGTATCATCTATGGAGTAAGAAAGGGAAGTAAAACCTACTTTGGTCAAGAAATGCGGCAATGTTGGGAGCATTTTTCTGGCTAGCAGTACAATTTAAAAATTGACTGGGAAAAGCAGTAATGAGGTACTAGTCTTCAAAAGCATTGTCATAGCTTTAATAATTTCAACTGCATTCAGGGAAAGAAAAGAGAGAAGGCCGGGCAGTAAATTTGGAGAAAAGTATTGTTAATAGACAATGCTTCAACTATAGTCCTATTTAAAACCAGATGTTTTCAGTTTTATTCCATCATGAACTAATTAGTGCCTTTGCCAATACAAGACTAAACTGGACAATTATACTGCCAAAAAATACCACACATCTATGCACCTGACTGTGCTTATAAACTTTATAAGCTTATAAACTAATCTTCCAATTTTTTAACAGAAAGATACCATCTTTTATTCTAGAAAACATTAATATTTTATATTAATGTAACATGGAATCATCAATATATAACTCAGCTATGTAAACTATGTCAGTAAGGTACTTTTTTCCTTTAAAGCGAATAGTGCATTTACAAAGAAGTGCACAGACAAAAAGGCATTATTTTATTTCTTAAATTTAAAATGGAGAGTGTTTTATGTTTCACTCTGCATTCTCCCTGTTTTTGTTTAAAAAAGTAAAAATGGCCATGATTACTTCTTTGACATAGACCTTCACTCCCTGTTCACAGAAGAAAAAATCTGTGTATTACAGTACACTTAAAATGTTTTCCCTTTTTACCTTGTTGGTCAAACAAATTAATTCACAAACAAAGCAAAGTACTCAGTTCACCATCGATAAAACACAGAAGAAAAAAATGGCTGTTTACCTTCTACCTTGTGACTGTGGAAGTCTCACAGAAAAGATCTGCTAACAAGGATATTTAAATAAAAACACTGGTAATAAAGTAAGCTAAAGACAAACCTCTATTTCTAGTATAATGAGATTACAGAAGCAGACTGTGATGGGATTCTAAAAAGTAGTCAACATTATTTGATATGTCAGAGCTACACATGCCTTAGAACTTTTATAAATATTCTTGTTGGTTTAGGTAACAGTTAATCACAGAACTAAATTTAAGAGACTCATTAATCAGTTTATGATAAAGACCTACAAGCTTTTCATGATTCTTTCCTGCCACGTGATGGATAAAGTTCTGTATTGACCAATGCCTTTTGAGAGTGGCAGAATGCTAACTCAGCACTTGCACAGAGCAGGCCCAGAACCTGGGTGCTGGTAAAACTCCACTTCCACAGCATTAGCCCTCTTAAGTATAAAGAATCATTATGCTTAGTGTTGCTAAGTATGCAGACCAAGCTTTCCAAATGGAAGGCCTCACGTGACGCTTCCTCAAGGAGTAGAAATTCCAGCATTAGCCACAATTTGTTTATAAAATGTGTAATCAATCAACAATCACTATCTATTTAACCTAATTACACTTTTTCTTTATGTAAATAGTTTCCATTTTCAAGCTTTTCACTCTTGATTAAATTTTTTAACTCTGAATTGATGTTGTTATGTGACTATGATGTACAGTATCTGGACAGTAAGGTAATTATTTCAAATTTCAACCAATCTGCATGTCTGAGGTCTACATAATGAAACTATGTCATGGTTAAAGCTTTGAAGAATGCAAACCAAGTAGAACTCAAACTAGAGAAATCAATATATTCAATTTTATCTTAAAATAATATAACAAATTGGCAGAACAGAACTCAACATCACTAAGAATGTTCATAATGGAAACACTGCCTGAGGTTTAATAGTTGTGTTAGTACTTCTTGGCATCTAGGAGTGAGTGATGTTTTTCAAGGCAGCACACCACATGTATGCTTTCTTAGCACTCAGAAAATTAATTACAATAGGCATTTATTAAGATGTACAGCTTATCCATACACTAATGACAATGAAAACACAGTGACCAAGTGTCAATAGGAGACCATAATATGCAAAGAAACAGAACTTCAAAAAATATAGCAGAGATACAGTAAAATCCCAAGGGACTAAGCTCTGGAATGAAGTCACAGAGAAAAAACTGTGTATGAGTGTATTTTTTCAAAATTTACATTTTTTTGATTCATAATGTAAACCTGAAAAAGCCAACCAAACAAAAAACCAACACCAAATACAACCAATGCCAAATCACAACCTAAGACACTGTCACTAACACTGAATTTCTGATGTAAATCCAGCCCACACAACACTGAATTCATTCTAGTGTGCCTGCTATTCAAAAAACTTCACTGACACTCAGTTTTAAATGCCTTTACAGTTGGGTAGTAATAAAAAAATACTGAAAAAGTGAGGGGAACCAAGAGAAAAATTTAATCCTTAATCACTCAAGGGGGAAGTTTTCGGAAAACTAACTACATATTAACAACCTGCTGCGTATAGTTTAAGTATATTTAAATAGTTCAAAAAATAAGCATACATTCTCTGCACAAAACCAAGTCCCACAGCCTACAAGCTGCATCATGGACAAAAACCCAAGAGATTCTGCATTTTCTCTCTGTCAGTTCTGAAGTTACCTTATACTCATCTGAAGCAATCCACTCTGGTTCTTTTCTCTTCTTTTTCCCCTTTTTATCCTTTGTGTGCTTAGTACCAGAGACCTGGTAAGACTGCAGATCCACTCGTGAATGAAACTGGTATCGGCCGCTTTCCACATCACAGTAGTAATAAATTCCAGTTGCTGGGTCATAATACAGTTGGTTCTCCTTTACAGGAAATGAAGAAAAATGCTATCATCACTTCAATAAATATATTGCTCAAAGAAACATCTGATTAATAAAGAATCATATTTGAATTTTGATAAAATGAAAGAACTGTGGTGGCTTGATCCTGGATGGCTACCAGATGCCCATCCAACCACTCTGTCAATTCTCCTCAACAAGACTGGGAAAAAACCTAAGATGAAAAGCTCACAGGTCAAGACACAGACGTCCCTATCATGAGCAAGCCAGATTTGACTAGGAAATCGCTAAAATACAGCTGGACAATAAGGATCAAATTAAAAACATCTCTCCCAGTCTACTTTTTTTCACAAGCTCAACTGTACCACTTAATTCCCAGCTCCTCCCCTGTCTTCCCCCACACAACTGGTACAGGGAAATGAGGAGTAGAAGGGTGAGATCAGCTCATGGAAATTTCCTCTCTGCTGCTACTTCTTCCCTGCCCACCATAGGATCTTCAAGAACTGCTTCAAGCATGGGTCCTCCACGGGTCCCAGCTCCTACCAGGGAGATATGGCTCTGGCATGGGTTCTCCACAGGCCAGTCCCCTGAGTGATGCCCTAGGAATTCAGCTTTTATATTTTTCATGTATTTGTAACCTTGCAATTCTTCAGTGTATAACTCTAAACTCCAAATAGAGTGTTAGTTACTGCTTTCCCATTTTGGTCAGACAAAACAGCTCCTCTCTAGGCCTGGGAATCAAGAACATCTTACCATCTCAGGACCTGAGAAATGCACACAAAAGTGAGTTTGGGGGGAGAGCAAACTTGAGGTAAATGACTTCATTACCTGAAGCTGTAATTGTAAGATTAACTCCCAAAATGCAAATGGACCAAACATACAAAAATATGAAAGCCTGTGACCCCTTGTCCATTTTGGGTGTAGCCCCTGGAGGGTCTTTGTCTGCCCTAAATGTACCTGAAGGCCCTTCAATAAATACAACTACTTTTTATTTCATTGATTTTGTCTGGAGTCTGTATTTAGGTAGCCCCACAAGGCTAATTCAGCAAAAATGAGATTGTGTTCCCATATCTGACATGGGTCAGGTTAGTGTGGCTGGATGTTGCTCATGGTGACGTGGAAGTGGTGTTACTGCCAGCTGAATCTTAAATTGAGTAAAGGGCTGGTTGAAAGGATTAAGCAGAAGAAACGGGACTGAGAAGGACATTTTTTGTGGTAAGATAAGGCCTTAGAAAGTAAGAATCTGGAAAGCTTCTGGGCATATTGCTTATGCACTGAATGGAAAGCATGTGTCTAATACATGTTTCTTTTTAAAGTGGGTAATGTTAGAGGCAGCTGAGTGTGCAGTAGCCTAGAAACTTGCAGACATATGTATGTCATCACCTGTTACTTTGTTTCTTCTTTTTAAAGGAATTTTTTTCTATCTTTTCTTTTCGTTTTTTAAATTCTGTTGGATTCTAATTCCTTTTGCTGGAGGCAAATCTTACAGTTCTCAAAAAACCCGCTTGTTTTTCTGTCTGTGTCTCTGAAGAGACTGAACTTTTGTTGAGGCTAATGAGGAGGCAGAAGGTGCAATTCATTTTGAGGCATCAGCTTTGGGTAAAAGCCAACGTATGCAATTTCAGAAACTCCCAATACAGCAGATGTATTTCAGGTTGTCACTGAAGGGGGAATATTCCAATAAGCTTGATTGAAAATGCACAAAGTTTAAGGATGGTCCCCTATTAAAACCCAACAACATAAAACAATCCTTTATCTCTCTTCCCCTAATCAAGGCCAGGGACTTGTTAAGCAGTTAAAGAAGCACAAAGAAGTACAAGTATGTACCAGATGCAGAAGGTGGGAGAGGCCAGACAGGGATAGTTTGGGTGGGAGGAAGGTCACAGTGCTGTGTGTTGGGGGGCTGTGTGAGCGGTGTTTTCAAACAGGGTGGGGAAAATAATCTCTGAGGAGTAAACCTGGGCGGCTTTGATCCTGCTGTGAGGCAGGGGAGTCAGCTAGTTAACTTGTCAGTATCTCCTCCATCCTTCTTTGCTTGGAATGTAATTTTATCATCAGTTTGGATTTAGCAATTTAATTTTTTTTCCAGTTTGTGTGGGTTACTTAGTCAAAGAAGCTGTGGCTTCTACCAGTATTTACTTCTTAAGAAAGGCATTGCATGTGAACCAAAGTGAGGAACTTTCTGCTTTTTCATATCAAAAGAGGGAAGCTTATATGTCTTCATTAGAAAATTTCTCTTTTAGTGTTTTTCTATTCAAGATAATGCTGGGACCTTGCTAGAAACATCCTTCAGATTTTATTTTGGTGGTCACTGAACACTTTCTTTTCACTTTTTTGGCAAGAACAATGAACTGCCTCAGCTACCAGTCAGTGGACTTCCTGTGTGCTGTATTGCCTTAAGCACCTGTGGAGGTGATGCTTCTTAGTGGAGATGTCTGTGCAAATGCAGCCTCTGCATTTCTGAGAAACCTGCCACATGCTGAAGAAGTACTTACAGCAGTTGGTGCATAAAGCTGATGTGGTTTGGAGAACCTGCTGTGGTGCATTTCCCACGTGCTGGCAGTGGTTCAGGGGCTGAAGACCAGCCTTGTGCAAACGAGTGAGGGTCTCTGGGGGCTGGTGGAGTTTTGCAGCATGAATCAGCGGAGGACTGGCTCTTCTAGAAACAACTCTGTGTGCTTTGGTTTTTTTTTTTTTTTTGTGTAGAAGTGTTTTTGTGGGCTTTTGAACAAGATATAATATTAAATATAACTATCAACAGATACCTTGTCCCCAGGTTTTTATGTGGAATTATGGTTATTACATTTCTCTGGATAGAAAAAAATAATCATACTCTTACTCATTTACAAAGTTACTTCTTCCCTTAAGTTATTAAATGGCGGGGGGAAAGCCATCCTATTTTTGTTTTGGATATTTTTAGCTATATAGTTAGAAAGCTAATGCTTCTAGAGAAATGTTCAGCTTTTATCTCTTATTTTTTTGAGTTTGTAACTACTTTTCTTCCCTGCATGCAGTGTTGATGTTTCATTGTGTGCTGAATCCCACTGCATTCAGTTCAGCTGGGGTGAGTGCTTTCTTAAGCAAGTCCATAACTGCATTTACTGCAATCTGTAGACAAGATCTGTCTGGTGGACAGTATAAAAACACCACAGAACATTGGAAAGGCAAGTTTATAACTTTTTTCTTCTTATTAGTGATTTGAATATGATTGAATTGTGTTCATTTAGAACTTCCCTACTGCTAAAATTTTCCCATTTTAGCATCTTTTGTGTAGAAGTGTTAACAGTTGCAGCAAGGTCATTAGAACCATATGGCTGCTACTGTTCTTTTCCAAGCACAAGTAAAATATAAATATTTTCTGAGGTGAATCTTCTCAACAGTGAAAAAATATTTCAGTGAAATTGTAGTGGCCAGTAGCAGCTGACATAGAGGGAAATATTCCTATTATTGCTGGCAATACTTGGGAATTTGCATTTACTTCAATATGTTGGCACTTGCTTTTTGGGAACAATTAAGCCATTGTTTTACCCCAGCACATACATATTTTTCTTAGAGCATATTATTACAAAGCTGGTATTTATTTGTCCTGTTACCTTTAGAGATGATACCCTTGAAAGCCCTGGATAACACATTTCTTCTCAAGCTATTATGCTGCATGCATAGCTTGGTAAAGAAATTATTAACTTACTTTAGAGTGTGTTTTATTTATGGTAAAATGCTGCTGGGAAAGTAGATTTATCCAAGCTATCTATGCAAGGATAAGGAGCAATTGTTGAAACTAAGAGTGGTGGCCTGGATCTGGAAGTCCTGTAGAGACCTTTTTTTGTTGCACCTGTTTTGCTGGGGCAGGGTCCTGGTGAGGAAGACGGTGGTTTCGATGTGGAAGAAGTTTAGTTCATGTTAATGGCCAGTCATTATACTGAGGCATGGAGTGTCCTGCAGCAAACTAGGGAGGAAGCACTGTGGAAGTGCCATGGCCAAGCCTTCAGCCCCTCCTGCTTGCCTGGATGCTGCCATGTTTCAGCTGTGAGGGATTGCTACTCACATTTCCCTCTTCTCCTCACAAAGAGCCTACCCAGGACATGGGGTTCAGGGGACCCTGCTGCTGCATGCCTGACATGGTCAGCTCTCAAGTGACAAACCAAGGGAAAATGTGTGTCTGAAAAACTGTTTGGTGACACTGAAACAGTGCATAGACCTGTAAGTCTTGTCAAAACCACAAACCTTGCTAATCTCCTCCCTGGTGCCAGTGCTAGGACACTGCTACTGTTTTCCCCTGGTAAGAAAAGGTAGGCTTTTCTTTATGGATCCCAGAGAGGTAAAAATGAACTCCTCCTCAGCCACAGGTTTAATGTATTCGGAGTTGAGTCTGTCCCTCTTAAGGTCCCCTCAACTGCAATGTCTTCTCCCCAGTTCCCCTGTATGCTTTTCTGGTTTTTTTTCAAGGGTTACAATGACAATTTTGGCTTTCATTAAATCAATGTCAAAACTCCTCTTGGCTGCAATGGGCTGAGAGCTTCTCCCATATTCTTTTTCTTCTGTTTTGTGATATCTTTTTGCACTCAAAGGTGTTGATGGAGCTGCCAGAAGTTCTCTGCTGTTATAGGCCTGGATGGTGTTTGAGAGGTCTCCAGCTTCTATGTGTTCCTCTGGTAGTTCTGTAGAGCTAAATATCTTCTTTAGCCATGCACGTGTAAATCTAAGTAAGGTAATGGCTGGTTGATCTCAGTAAGTGCCCTTTGACTTTAAAAATAGTTTTCTCTACAAGTCCATCAGAATCAACACAGTGTGAGCTTGAGGCAAGACCTTCCCCTGCATCTACCTGAGCAACAAGCTGTGGCCAGGGAATGTGTTTACTTGCTGAGATGGTGAAGGGGCAAATCCTCCCCCTTACTTTGATTAAGTGGGGACTGAACCATCTGAGGTTCACATGGACCCTGAAAGCATGCTTAACCATACCTACATGAAGAAATCAAGCTCTCTCTGTTACATTTTCCCAAATTTGTGAGGGTACAGATAACCTTATTAAGGTGAGGAAAGAGTTGGCAGAGGGGTTAGGCTGTTGTTAAAAGAATGAACCTGTGAAAATAGTGTCAAAGACATCTAGCAACTGGGTTGTTCAGAATTTGGCCCTTCTGGATCCATGCTCTCACAGCTGCCTTGTATTCAGTGTATTTGGTCACTTTTCCGAAGATGAGGCATCAGTGTGACTTATCTGCTTTGGTTTTTGATATCTAGAGGATAAGCTTAAATTTTATATTTAGAAATGTAGAAGAAACAGTTGGGATGTGTTTCCAGTTTCAGTGCTGAAACAAACTCAGTCCAAACATCATTCTGTAGAAGAACAGTGATGTTCAACATTTCAAGTGATGTGTATATTGCAAACTGTTTTTGTTGATTTTGCTCTTTCATACTGATATATGAATTATGGTATGGGAATTAAGCCCAATGGTAGGGCTTAATTACTTACTTTTAAATGCCAGTTACTGCAGTTTTAGTTTCTTTGTGCTTTAGTAGTAAGTCAATGCCAGAGTTTTCTTGCAGACTTGAGAAGGTGCTTTGGCCATGCCTTGCAGAATGGGTTGTGAAGTAGTGGGGAAGCACTTCTCTCACATGTGGTGAGAGTGATGCTATGCAAATGAGTTTTTTAAGTGTGAATTTCCCATGAAACCCCTGGAAAAGTGTTTCACTGTTGTTTATGCAAACCATTTAATTGCTGCAATAGTTAAGTGAATATGCTTTGATTGAAAACCTGGATTGAGTACTCTAGCTCTGCCAAGAAGTGGTGCTTTTACAAAAGAGGTGTCATCTCCCAAGAAAGTCCAGGAAAACCTTGTGAAGCAGGCAGGTATTTCTTCGGTGGAGGACTAAATTACTGCATCTCATTGCAAGATCCACCCACATCCCTCTTGCTTGTGTGCCTTGCTAGGAAAGGAGAAGGAATATGGGACCTGGAATTGCTCCCACTCCTGTGACTCTGAGTTGATTTGTCTGTGGTGGAAAGAAAGATCTGTTCAGGTAGTTCCTGCTTCAGCCTGCTCCTGGGGCGGGAGCAATCTTGCCTGAGGGACTCAGGGTACAAATACTTCTGCAGGGATTTGGTATAAAACTTGAGTTACTTTCTCAAAGTATTTTTCTGCGTGAGAGTGTTCTAGAATAGACTGCAAGTGATCTTTGTAGAAAAAAAAAGTGATTAAATAGGTCCTGTAATATGTTTGGCTTCACACAGAGACAATTTGAAAGTAAACTGATACATGTTTTAGTAGCAGCAGCAGCAAGAAGAAATATGTTTGAATGGAGCAACATGAAACAAAAATATCTGAAGGCAGGATAGAAAATGCTGGAAATGATAGGAGCTTGCATGAAATAACTGTTTCTGGTGCCAGGTGGGATAACTGTACAGCATCAAAAATAATATTCCACTATTACTTTCTGTGTTATCTCCGAATCATCTACTGTAATACAGCGTTTAATGCTCTTTTTGGATCCTTTGAGATTTTCCAGTTGAATCACTTAATTATTTGGCCAGATAAAAGCTAGCTGCCAATTTGCCTTCCTTTTGTAAAATCTTGGCCTAAATGATCATGACTTTCATTTTCTGATGTGTTTTAAGGAGCGAGCTGTATAAAACTTTTTTTCATTAGGTACATATGAGCATTCCACTGTCTTTTTCCCTCTAGACAAGGACTTGTGAAGGACTCTCAGGCTTATACGTTATGTAATGCAATTAGTTTAAGATGTTTCTCTGTCCTTAGTGAACCCAAGTTAACATTTTTTAGAAAGGATCAGTATGGCTACAGTTTGGCTTGAACTTTTTCCCTGCAACAGCGGTTAATTAAGTGAGAAAAGTTTCCACAGAGTATGTCCCTTGTTTTGTGTAGTTAGGGCAAAGAAAACATGAAAGCTGTGTGGCTCTATACTCTCTCTGACCCAGGGGTCCAGAGGGCATAGAGATGGTTTGGGAGTTGTGGCCCCAAGTGCCCATGTGGAAGAAATTATGCTGTGCTCCTGTGCACCAGGCAGCTGCCAGCTAAGAACTCACTGGAGCAGACTGTGAGGGGTCTTCAGACACTTACCTGTTCCTGTCTCCCCAGAATAGCCATCCACATTATTACTCAACAGACCAAAAAGGGTTTTTCACAACTACAGTAAATGTTTTTTTAAAAAAGTTTGTAACAGTAGAAACAGCAACTGCAATAATAGTAATAGTAATAGTAATAGTAATAGTAATAGTAATAGTAATAGTAA
>JAODKT010001744.1:23196059-23221291 GCA_027576195.1 Cossypha heuglini
GCCGGGGCCGGGGCCGGGGCCGGGCGGGGCTGGGGCCGTGCTGCTCGTGGTGCAGCGGCAGCGTCGGGGAGAAGCTGAAGGATGAGTACCAACCGCCAAAGGCAGGGTAGTCTTGGCTCCGGACGTGCTTCGGGTCTGATACCGACCTCCACCATCACCTGCGCTTGGGTCGTGCTAGGCAAAGTTTGCTGCTGCTGGGCCTTAGGGTTCCAGCTGTATTATGTAACAGAATGAAAAGTAATTCTAGCGTGTGCTTCATTCAAAAATAGGACACATTTTTGTTTGTGGTTTTTTTGTGTTCGCTTGTTTGTTTCTTTTAGAGTGGGGAGGGGGAAGTTTCTTGTGACTCTTCAGTCAACAGTGTGGCAAACCACACCATATGCTGGCTAGAAATTGCTGTGTCTGGAGGTTGTTGGAGATGGAGCCATTTAAACAGCGTTTAGAGTCAGTGCTGAGAGCTGCAGTACTGAAGCCCTGGATAAATTTCTGTTCCTGAGATTTCTAGAAACAGCTGCTGAAGGTCCTTAGGCTTTCCCCCTGAGCCTTATCTCAATATCATAATTTTCCAAACTTAACTTCACAAGCTTCTTATTTGAAGTGTGCTTTGTCTCTAACAATCACAGGGCTTCTCAGTTTTTAATAAACTGCGTGATACACTCTGTTGCTTTTGCGTCTTGCTGCAGAAACGAGAAGTATATCGTAGTAGGTCATAGCCTAATAGCTTTTAGATCTGGCAGTAGTGAATGTGTTGCATACATGGGCATCTGCATCTGCTTTCAGGTATGTCCTGAATGATGCACCACCTTTACACTTCAGGTTTCACCAGGTTTCTTCAAGTAATAATTTCATTTACATGCATATATTTTTAATATATTACATTTCTAAAACCATAGTACAAAGACACCTGAGTTTGAAAACCGCAGTACATGGCAGTACTAGTTTAGCAAGAATGCTGCTGTTCTCTGCAAAGACATGCAGTCATGCACCATTCATGAGGTACTGTTCTGACTGGAAACCACCAGAATCAAATGCCTAATCTCTATAAGGTGGGCTACATAAGCAGGCAAGAAGGAAATCTTTTGTCCATATCCAGACTCAAAGGGAATAGGAAAAAAGAACATTCTTTTTGTTGTCTTGAAAGCATTTTGTAAAATATTGTAAAGCTCTACTGTGGACTCAAGACCCTAAGAGAACAGGAATAACTAAAAGAGTTTTCAGATCTCAGTTTTTCTCCTCTGTAATTTTTCATTAATTCTCATCAGTTGAGAATTAAGTGTATTGTCTCTATCAAAAAGTGTTTTATTTTAGGTAATGGCTTTTGTTTGCATCAGGGTGGTTCCACTTAATGTGTATGAGTAAAAAAGGACCTGAGCTGGAGAAAGATACTTACTGAAAGAGCAGATTTCATTCACTGCTCAGTGTTAAATGATGTTAAGTTTAGGGAATAGCACTTTCTTCTTTTTAATAGGCTGGCCTTTGACCTGTAAGTTAAGTATTCAATTGTAGAAGTAATGGATGTTGCAATTTAGGCAGTGAAAAGAAGATGAAAAGTGGCACCAGCTCTCCAAAAAGTGCCTATTCCTAAAGGTTTGCAGCAGAAAAAGTGGAGAGGGTGAAGGTGACGTGTGTCCCTGCCACTAATCTGTCAGTGCCTCTGAATATGCTGCTTTCCTACCCATGTTGCTAGTGGGTCCTTGACGTGGACTGATGAACTGTTGTTGCCACCACCCTGTCCGTACTCCTTGATCCTCTGGGATTGGGTAGTTACACTTGGAAGTACAGGTGGCATCCCAATTCAGCTAGACAGAAAACAGATGCTTAGCTCCTGCACCTTCTGTTTAAAAAGGAAGTGAGGACTTTGGTTGCAGGGGCATTTGCCTCCAAAGGACTGTGCCACCAGAGGACTGTGGAATAAAGATGCTTGTAGGGAGCAGGGACAGCAAAGCTGCTGCAACACACGCTCTCTGGCCAAGGGCATTATCTCCAGAAGAGCTTTCCTCACCAAAAAGCTATCACAAACCCAGACCTGCATGAAAGAAAATGTCACAGTGCATGCTGCCTGCACAAGCAAAATTCAGGAGTCGAGCTCTGTCAGAGGGGGCCTGGAGGTGAAGGAAGGGTGAAGACACAGAGCTCTGTTACTGCCTGTTCTTTCCCTATACCAATGCTGTGCAGGAGCAACCAAGAGTTGCAGGACCATGGGCCAACCCAGCTTGCAGAGTTCCAGGATTGCTCTCTGTTTCTTCATTCCCTTACCCCAGAGGAGGGTGTGGTCCTCATCTATTCCTTTTTGCAGGTTTCGCCTTCTAAGGGGAGTGCAACGAGGTGGATGAGTGCTTGAAGCCATCATTGCCATCACATCTTCAAGGCATTGTCCCACCTCTGAGATGGTAAAGACTTCTATAAATATGATTACACGTGTTTTCTATTGTATAAATGAGTTTAAACATAGCTATTCCAAATTCCTTGAGGTTTGTAAGCTTGGTGCTCATAGTCCTCTATTCTTGTGTCTTCTCTTTCTCCACATGGGTGCCAGCTCCACTGCACTTCTGGTTCTGGGGTAAATCTCTAGCTGCTCTTTTCTGGTTTGAGGTTTCTTAGGAAGTAGTGATCATGGGCTTGGCAGATACGTATTTTGAGCCCTGCAATGACATGGAGATTCTGTAAAAGTTCTTCAGGTGGTGATAGCATACCTGGAGATTCGGATTTTCTCAGTGAAATCCTCAGAATCCTCAGCGAAATCCTATCTTCCTGGAACATAATGGTTCTTTCATCATCATATCACATTTGATGAGGCAATGACAAATACAAAGTTCAGTGCCCTAACATCCTATTTAAAGTAATAGTAGCACTACTGCAGACATCACAATCTACACAGCTACAGGGAAATGAAAGAGAAAACCAGATGAAGTAGATCAAGCTGCAGATCTTTTCAGCAGGGAATCCAGAGATTTTCTTCTGTCACCACTCTCCTTTTCATATGGATGTACATTACTTGAAAAATAGATGCTTCCAAACTTAGTCTAGGCTCTCTGGTGTGCTCCTGAGTTTTTTTTAAGGTGGGAACATTGTCTAGAGTGGCACTTCTCAGAGAGCAAGTTCTTTAGTACATCTGCTGGAGTCACACTATCTACCTCTTGCCATGGTGCTGCTTTGGAAGATGGCAGATGGCCTGTGAGTGGGTTAAAGACTCCTTTGCTGTAATGTGGAGTCAAAACTACAGGAGAGCAGAATGTGTCATGCCAGAGAACTTCATGAGCTCCTCAGAGCTTGAGCAGATCACTGACTCAGCTTTGCTCTGGTCTGAGGTCCCAGCTGATTTCTGATCAGGTGTCCCAGTATCGTCTTCTCAGACACATGAGGAGTGTTTCTGGAGAAAAACAGAAATACAGACTGCTATGTATCCAAACAGAAGACAACTGGTCAGTGACCTCTGTTCTGATAGGTACTGAGGACGTTGTGGCACAGGGGTTTTGTCAAGCAGGACCAGGAAGTGCTTGTGAAAGGCTGCAGGTACCAGCAAAAGGTCAGTAATTTGAGCTGGAATTCATGCTATGTAGACTATTTCAGCCAGTGCTGACAGTTTGTTTTGCGACGCACAGAGATTTCAAGTAGAACCAGTGAACTACTTGCTACAATCTTGATGCAGTAACTTTGAACCAGTTTTAAAACACCAGTATTAATAAGGCTTTAAAATTTCTGCATGTGAGATTCCTTTTGTGCCTGCACCGTGGGTGGCTGTCTCCCTTCAAAGCATCTTAAGGCTTCTGGGTTCGCATAGACACTGACTGCATGTGGTAGGACTATACCCATTGTCCTATGAAAGGGCAATTTGCAGCTGGGGATACTGCTCCCATGTGGAGGCATTTGAGAGTGAGACATCACAGCACACAGCACTGCAGAGCCTGAGCTCTATAAACATATGTCCAGTATTCCTAGAACTTCTAACCTCGAGACATTCAAGGGTAAGGATGTGAACTCAGAAAATCCAAACAGGTGACTTCGTGCCATGGTCCTTTTTCACTTGTGTTTCCCTGTAAAGCAGGGATGTTAAAAGAAAATAGCTTTTACCACTAGGTGGCATTTAAGGATTGGGTTTCGTGTGGTTTTGGTTTGTTTTTTTTTTTTGGGGGGGGTTTTTTTGTGGTTTTTTTTTGTGTTTTTTTTGTTTTGTTTTGTTTTTTCGTTTTTTAAATGCTCTAAAACACAGTGTTGAAAATTGCCTAACTAGGCCAAATGGATCGCTAACTTAACTTTCTCCCTCCAGCTGCTGGAGAGAGTTACTGAAATTGGCTTGTGGCTTTTCCTTGAGATGATCTGATTCAGGGCTGCCAGCAGTAAAGGAGCAAGACTTGCCTGTTGTGTCTATAGGAATTAGTACCCTAGAGAGAGTGAATCACCTGCTTCTAAGGGATAGCTTCTTTCTACTATTCTCCTTAGGAATCTCTGCTGCTTGGAGATACCTGTATCCTTAGTGCTGTAGAGTGAACGGATACCTTAGCACAGATACCTGAGCTGCTCCAAAGTTGCAATGTTCTTTTCTGAACTTGCTGTTATTGCAGAGGAATAAATATGGATGTGCCTTTCTTGCTGTACAAGAGATAACACTGTATGCATTTTATCATTACCTCCTGAGGAGCTTGTCTCAGCACATGCACATTCAGAGCATGTGTGAGTCACCATCCACCTGCCAGCAGGGACAGTTCACAGGGACAGCACCAACCTAAACTCTTTGGCTTTGACGTAACTTTGCTTAGATGTTTTATAAAGGCTATTCAACACTTTTTTTTTTTTTTTTCTCAATGGCATAAAGCTTCTAAATATCTGACATCTTTGCTTAGTGATTGTGAATAAACTTGGACAACTTTGCTCAGTTGCAAAGGCAAAAATAGATGAATGCGGGTAAGAGTCAAAGCTATAAATGAAGGCTGGATTCTGAAGACAGCAGAGTTCAGTATCTGGAGCTCAGGCTAAAAAACAGCATCCCAGAAAAACAGCATCTAATGCTAATGATGCTGAAATAGTTGTAGGTAACCCTCTCTGCAATGCTGCATCCCCATTGCAGAAGGATCCTGCTGGCATGACAGTCGTGAGGATTTGTTAGCTTGTGTCATGCATGCTCCTTTGTCAGTGCAGCAGCAGGAGAGATAGTTCTTGCTTTTCTTTGGGGTGTGGTGATGTGGTGTCCAATGCCTGTCATGTGCTTGCACCTAAGGAGCATGCCTTCCTGCTGTGCTCTTTCCAAGTACCCTGTGCAAATCCACTTCATCCCCTCCATCTACACTGCTGCACCAACCCTGCCGACATTTCTCTTCCTCTTCACCCTGGCCTCTGGCAAATCTTAGGCTAATAATGGCCAGGCAGTGACAAAGAAGTGTGTGGTTTGCCTGCACACTGCCCACAGGGCCTTTCTCTGCCTGTAGCACGACTCAGAATCAAAGATGACAGTGCTTGTTACAGAAACAGTCACACACGTCAATAAAAAGCAGATGACTAAGATCAAGAAAACTACCCATGTGGGTTTTTTCTATCATGGGATAGAGAGTGTGCTCACCCCTCCATGGCTGATCACACAGAAAGAGCATGTGAATTTTACACCTGTTTGATCAACAATTCTTAAATATTAGTAATTGCTACTAATTATAGTACAATACTTATTAATTATTACACATATTTGTGGAAGTTGCAGTATTCCCACTTCCTCTCATCATGCTACGGTTTGCATAATTTTTAAGATCTGTTTTTAGTAAATAATCAAGAGGAACACAGAAATACTGGATGATGTGCAGGTGTGAATTTGAAACACTTGGACAAATTGCTGACAATTAAAAAGCTCTCTTTTAAGGAAGTTTTCTTGCAAATGCAGTACATTTCCATCTGGGTAATGTGGGAAAAATGAAAAAAAAAGCAAAAGAGATAGTTCTGTGAGGGAAAATAGGAAGCAAAGGAAGCAAATTCATCACTGGGTTAATTAAACGGGAAGGTTTCTTCAGCTCATATTTCTTCAGACTCATATTTCATGAGAAATTCTGAAGGTGTATTATCTGTTAAAAAGTAGCTGGAAAAGTGATCCCAAAACTCCTGTAGACACTTACAGCTGTGGACAGATGGATGTAACTATGGCAGTGTTAAGGCTCTAATTAGGAACAAATCAGGTATGACGTGTTTTAATACTTATGCCATATGAATGACCTGACATTCCACTGGGAGCCTGATGAGTTAAAATTATCTCAATAGCTTTACTATTGGAGCCAAATGGAATTTAATCTCATTAAAACAACAAAAAAGTCAAATTTTAATATTAATTATTAGATAGTTAATTGAGAACCAAATGCAACTCAACTTCCAGGCTATCTGTGGTTTTGATAGGAAGCCAAATCTTTAATTTTTACATGTCTTTGGGTTGACATAGGCAGTACATCTTCTTTTTATCTAGTATGTTTTATTATATAGTATATTAAATGTCTAATATATATTTTTTCTGCAAAAATTACCATCTTTGCTATTCTATAATAACATTTAGGATTGTGGAGTTTTTAGCTTTTTTCATTCTTGGCAGCCTCTTGAGTCTGATTCATCCCTCACATCCAGAACAGCTTCCATCCCTATGGAATGGAACAAAAGTTGTGTCAGATAAGCAATGTTCAACATGATATCCTGTTCCAAATTATACCCCTATGATTTTTCTGTGGTTTCTCCTTCTGGGGGCCCATTTGTCCTGAAAGAGAACAGTCAGACTGTAATATTTTCAGTTTGCCATGTGAAACAGTTCTTTCAGTATAAACTTCAAAAAGGTATTTGTGAATATACTGTCAGAATTTGTATCTGCATTTAACTTGTATTTTTGTGTCTCTCTCACACACACACACACACACACTCACACACACACACACACACACACACACACACACACACACACACATGAGAACTGAAGAGGGTTTAGAGCTTTTATTGTGAAAAATGCAGGCAGGGTTTTTTGAATCACACAAGTGGAGTGACTTAAAGGGGCTTACCTTATTCCCCCCACATAATCCTCATCAGAAATATTTATATCATTTTCCCAGTTTATTCCGTCAAGTCCTAAAACAGATCAGGAGTAACATTTACTGCGAAGAAAACACAATGCATGACTAGGAAGGTTGTGCTCTCAAAGGGATATGCTGTACTTTGGGTCAATAGCTGAGGTTCAGCTCAACTCCAAAAACACTGCTGAGAAGCCAGGGTAGGGAGATGTACCATGTGTTTGAGAGGGTTCCCTCTGCATGATGCTGAAACTTGTAGTGTCTTTCTTTTCTCACCACTCTGCTTAGCTGGCTTCCCAAACATCAATAAATCACAAAAATCAGTGTTTTTTTTAGTATGAGCAGAGCTCTGAAAAAGTAATTTTCTTGCTGTGCATTAGAAAGCAAGAAAGAAAACAGGAATGCATCTGTGTTTTGAAAACAGGAAGGTGAACAGAGAAAATTCCACCAAGACCATGGTCTCAAAGCAGTCCTCAATTCATATGGTTTTTTTCTTACCCAGAAGCTATTAAAATGATTTCTTTCCACATGGAGATGCTTCTTACATATCAGCTGCTTTGAAACCTTTGGGTTTCAAAGACCTTTTTTTTTAATTGGCACCTCAGAGTGAGTATATAAAGAAACACGTTGGAGAATGCTGTTCCCCAGATGGCAATGGCTACTTTTCTGTGTTTGCCAATTTGCCAATACAAATACACTAAATTCCTTTGCTAGAATTTCCTTGGTACTGATTAG
Source organism: Cossypha heuglini (assembly GCA_027576195.1). Classification (NCBI taxonomy): domain Eukaryota; kingdom Metazoa; phylum Chordata; class Aves; order Passeriformes; family Muscicapidae; genus Cossypha; species Cossypha heuglini. The sequence continues at coordinate 23,203,817 of JAODKT010001744.1, forward strand.
GCTGTACTGTTTGTTTGCCACTGTATTATCCCTTGAATTTCTGTTGAGATTTACATGTGCAAATACACAAATGACCACAAAATTTCTGTCATGATCCCCATCAGCTGCAGAGCATAACGGCTACCTCTTGTTATTAATCACACAAAAACTCACTGTTTGGACTTCTTGTTCCCACTGCAGAGTGCCAGTTTGCCTGCCCAGTTTTGAGGAGTATGTGACTGGCTACAAGTGAGACCAACAGAAAGCCAAACTTCTCACTGTTACTTACAGTTTTTAATACCTGATCCAGCTACTGAGTCGGTGATGACAAACCAGCTTTGGAATAGTAACAGAATGAAAGCCTGAATAATATGTGTGGCTACTAGCTTTTTTTCCTTCTCTTTCTCTGCTCTTTCTTGGTGCTAGTGTTGCCTGTGCTGAGTCGTTTAGCAGTCCTCTTTTTCACTGCAGATGGAGCACAAACACTTCCAGAAGTCACTCTTTATGCCCACGATGATGTTCAGAACCCAGCTACTCATGTCAGGAATACTGTAGTATTAAAGTGCAATGCTACTCACTGTCGTGCCTCTGTTCAAATGACTTCTTGGTCAGTAATCAGTCCTGGTGCAAACATCTATATTTCTCTTCTGCAGAATGAGAGGGTTAAGGAGAGAATTTTATTACTACATTGTAATAAACTAATCACCTCTACCCTGAGGAGCATGCTAATAGCTTTTGAGATGAGAGGGGGAAAAAATCTGCTCTGTGCTAGCTAGATTCCTCAAGATACTTTAATAGCCAATAATCTTTTGCCAAAGTAGCCATGAAGGACAGAGAGATAAAAATATTGGGTGATTTTGATGTGAAACTGGACAATAATTAGAGACTTATTTCAACAGCTACAATGTACTGAGAAATAAATATATTCTCAAGCCTTTGAGAGTCTCGGTGGGGCTGGTTGGCTGCCAGTGACAAAGGTCTGTGTCTGTGATACACGCACCCTTGTCCAACAAGGATTTCTTCAGAGAAACCTGGAGAATTTCACCACACAAACATTCTTCCTTATAATCAAGCATCTCAGACCACTTTGTTCCATGGGATGGTGAAGTTTCCCCCTGACCACTTTGACCCTTTTTCTCTCTCCAGCCTTTCTGGTACCCTATGAAGTTGTGTGAAGGAGCTGGGGAGCTGGATTGTCAGGCCTCACTACAGGTGATTACAGCTAATGGAAAAGATCTCTGAGAGGCTCAGGGCTCATGCCTGGAGCCAGGAGCTAGCTTGTTTGAAAGCCAGCAGCAGCAGCTGGGAATCTGGGCCCTCAAGCCTGTATTTGGTGAACAAAAACTGCAGGGAAAGTCAGTCCCTATCACAGGAGTGGAGAACTGACAGAGCAGGTAAAGACCTGTGACTGCCTCTGGTGTATGCAGAAATTGGATGCAGAAGGAAAAAGCTGGTCCTTGGTGGTTCTGTGCTCCTCATGCTCTCACCTTGGCCATAGCCAGAGCCAAGAGGCACTGGCTCCTCTGCCAGCTGCCCACCACTGCAGGACAAGGGTGGCTGGTAGGGTCCTTCCTTCCTGTGCAGGAGCAGTGGGGCCACAGGGTGATGTACAAGTGTGCTGTCCTGGAGAATTGTGCTCAGAACTGTCCCCATGTGTGCTTGAATTTGTTAATAGCAATGCAGCTGTGGTGTATCACTGTTCAGCCCCCCAAGGTTCTCCTCAGCTTCTGGAGTTACACAGTCAAGCCTACTACTACTTCCCTGCTCTCACATGGCTGTATACAAGTTACTGAATGTATGTGAGGGACTTTCCAAGACTCTTGTGACTCTCCCTTCTTGAGACTAATTTTCTTGAGATGTTTGTGGTCAAAATTTGAGATTAAGGAGATTTTTTTCAGAGATTTCTAACTAAGTTTGTAGGGGGGGAGTACTGGAGTACTCATATGGGCTGCTGAGATGTTCTGTCTCAGAGAAAAGGGTTGCTCCCTACAGCTGCAAGATCTTACCATTAGAGTGATATGCAGGGTCTGGTAGCCATGAAGAATTGCAGCTCAGACCTGAGCACAGCATGCTTTTGTGTTTGGACTTAGGAAACATCTGTCACTTTGCTTCATCCATCATCTGTGACTAACCCCACCTTTTACGTACAGAGCAGTAGGTCTCCCTAACTTTTTAATCTCAAAACGTTGCAGATAAACCAGGGACTAACTTGCTTTAAATAATTAGCATATTCTTGTATGCATACATTCCAGGTCTTCACTCAAGGAAAAACAGTACATTACCTGTAGCTGGAATTAAAATCCCTTAGTGACAGATTTAAGGCAGAGCTAGCTCTTGCTGCTGCCTTTAATGTACTTGGATCCGATCTATGCATTGAAATGTAATTTAACTTGGTCAGGTATCATGGTACCACAGCTGAACCACTCCTAGAACTGGTAACAGACACCGCCAGGGCTAGCACTGTGCTTTGTAAACGAACCTGCTTGCTAGCAACCACTCTATAAATCGCTAATGTAAGACACACTGTAGGGCACAGATAAAGCTTCAGAGGTGGGTCTTACAAAGTATCCAGCACACACAAGGAGCAGCTGTGAATTCCTTCAGTTGCTTCCCTAACCAGATTAGAAAGTCCATGCTAAAGCATTCTGTGTCTGTGAAGACTGTCTGTCTTCTGCATTTTTCTACTAGGTAAGCACATTGTGAAAAGTTTTGCATACTTCTCTTCAAAACAACAGATGAAGTATGAAGTTACATGTATGAATCTTATTTCATTAGGTTATCTCTACACAGAATTGATACATAAAGGTGGTGATCTTCAGAAAGGATTGGCATTCAGAGTTGTCCTGTAAATGAAATAGAAACTTCTTTAGTATGTAAGTATATGGTGATTCTTAAGATATCTCAGAGATACTTGACTACAGTGGTTGAAAATATGTTTGTTCTAGTCTGTTCAGAAAAACCTTTTGATCTTGTTACGTGTTGGTTGACTGCAGTGCAAGCACATGCTGTTGACAGCATGGTTTTCCAAGGTGATACAAGCTTATTTCGCCCCTCTGGGTGAGCCCCAGCCCCTGGCCTGTGAGCACAAGCGTAATTGCAGCAGTTCTAATGGACTTACAACAGGGTGAGTAGTTTGGTAATCAGGCTTGTATTTTCTGTCATAGCCAGAAAATCTGTCAGTCACTGACTGAAAGAGGAAAAGAGAAGGCTGGGGCAGGATTTGGAGGGAAAAGGAAGTTCCTGTATGATCAGTGGCCTTTGGTGCGCAAAGATCTTCCAGATCACAAGAAATGAGAAGGAACAGTTCCCCTGAAATGTCCCACAGATGCAAAGGATTGGCAGAAACCCAACACAGCAAGATGTGGAAGAACAATCAGTGCTGGGTCAAGGTGTCTCTGGCTGAGAGAAGGCATGCTCTACACATGTAGAGTATGAGCAGTGATTGCACACTTCATATAAGCCCACACGAGCCAGTGCAAATTGTTCCATATGCACCAAGTTTACAGAAAACATTTGTCTCCATTATGTAAGATTTCAGCTCCAGACTGTTGGGGTTTTTTTCCAAATAAAAAGGCAGGGCAGCTTCAAATCCATCTTAGCTGCAAGAAGTTGCAAAACTTTAATGTTTAGTACTCTGTGGTGATGTTATCAGCGCCTGTAACTCACCTTTTCTGTCACTGTGGTGATGGGTCATGGTAATGTCCCACAAGTTACATATTCTTCCCTATAGCCAAAAAGTAACTATGCTAATAAGATGCTTCATCCTGGAAAATATCATGTAAATGCCTTTCCCCACATCGATTGCTGTATGAAATCCTTTGAAATAAAAAATTTTAAAATTTAGAGCCTTGGAGAGTTCTTTAGGTGATATTTCACTTGGAATCCATTACGGCAGCATCTGCATTTTTCTGAGAAGGTTTTCAGGTGAAGTGAACCATAAGATTACTCCCAAGTAAACATTCATTTCTACCTAGAAATGGCCTCATTACTCAGCAGGTTGTACATTCATTACTGGTTCTCGTCTCCAGATCTTGCAGAGTCACCTGGAGCCTCGTCTAAGTGTTTTAGCATTGGTGAAAATGGGTATTAATGATTGGACCTAATAGGGCCACATTGTAAGATTTGATTTGAATGCCACTGAGTAACTGGGCCACCTGGGGTTGACCTGCCTGAAAATGTCAGCACAGCATGTGCCTATTGAGAGGGTTAGGCACTGCTGTTTCGATTAGTCATTTTATGACTCTCTCCCTAAATCCATCCATTCAGCCTTTTTTGGGCTTAAAGCCAACCCCAGCTGCTCAGGCTGGGAACTGCCTTCTCTTAGGAAGACCAAAGGAAATGAGTTGTGCTGTGTCTATTTGAATCAAAGATCAGCAGGGGAGACTTCCTTCCCGTCACAAGTGAGTTCAAGGTTGTGGGTGACAGGTAGGCCACCACTGTACCTTATGATTCCAGTTAAATCCCCAGCTGCATACTTTAATTGCAAGTTAAATTAGGATATTTAATTCTGGAACAAAGAGGGTTCCAGACATTGGTGTCTTGCTTTCTTAAAATAATCTTTAAAAAGCAGTCACATGCCTCAAGCTCTAGGATGTGATAAAACTTTTCTGTCGAGCCATGACAGGGAACGTGCAGAAGACTTGTGCTTTGTGAAAGTTTTGTGTAGCTTTTATAGTTTGTAAATTGAAGTGTCTGTCGGTCAGAAATGGAAGGCTTACCTCCCTCCAGTTTGCTCTCAAGGCAAGATGTTTATTGTCAGCCACCTCCCTGGTGCTGGAGATAACTCACTACTGAAGAGCTCTCCGGCCTGGGCTCTTACCAGTTAGCAGATTCATGTGAGGGGGAGAATGCCCTGAGTTGCTGCATCAGCTGATAGACAGAACACATAAGCTCTTCTGTGGTAGTGGGAAAGTTCTGCTACAATATATTAGCAAAATACCAGAAAACTGAACTTGAAATGCCTTTGGACTTATTCACACCTTATTAAGTTGGTTCAGTTCGTTCTTAGTTTTGATTCTTGCGTGAGCACTTTTCTTCAGCATTAAACAGGATCTCACAGATTCAAGTTCTACATTAAAAAACATTAACAAAAATGTGCCGTATTTTTTGCCAGGTAACTGTCACTATAATAGGAATGTCTCATTTTTTTTTTTTTAATACACAGCAGAATTATATTTCTGAGTTGCATGCTAGTCAAAAGTCTGTTTCAATTGGCTTGCCAGCTCTTTCACGTATGATTTTTTTATGTTCTCAAATACAGACTTTTTTTTTTGGTGTGTGTGTGTGATGAAAGATGTCTGTTGTTGATACAGTCCAGCCTGTCAATTGATTACAAGGTTGTATGAATTTGCTACCCTATTTCAGTACATCACTAATTTTCCTTGGAAAGATCTTAAACAGATGATCTTACTCTTTTAGGCACTTTGGAGAGAAATTTCAATTTATTAATCCGTGAATTACATATCTTTAATGAAATACCAGCAGAAACATTTCCAAATCATGATCAGTCCTTCCGGTCTGTGCAGGAGTATTTGACCAAAATGGAGAAGGAGCTCCACTCTGGAAGCAGCCTGGGTGCTCTCCCATCCTGTTTCAAAGATGCCTTCAAAGACTTGGCTCCCAGATGCTTGCAAATAAGTGGTGTTAATGCTGGAAGTTACCAATGCTGAAAGTTAGGAGCACACAACTTCTTTTGCCTATTCTTCAGATTCTATTTACCAAGCAAGCTCTCATCTTGGGCTGAAAGCATGACTCAGACCTATGTGAAAAAGTATTTCAAGAAGCTCACGAGTCTTAATCATTATCCTCCACCAGATGTCAGGGAGCTCTCAAAGTTTTTCAGAGACAAAAATCCAGTTCTTATCCATCTGCTAAGGATTAATTAAAATAATGGTCTGGACAAGATAAAAATGTATGTTGAATAACTTAGCACAGGGGAAAAAGAAGTGACAGCAAGACAACTTCTGTGAAACAATTAGGACTCTGCAGGCCACAAGCAATCAGGGCTATTGTCTTTTTGCACAGTAACATTAACAGGCAATCCTTTTGCCTCTGTACTTATAAGGAATGTCTTTAAATGGTCCCATTACTTTTAATATCTATCTACAGTCCCCAAAAATCCATTTTGGACAGCCACACCTGAGCTGATATGCGTTGGTGGCTTTTGCATAGCTTTGCTGCATCGTGGTGCAGGCTAGTATGGAGAAGTGTTGTAGGTTTGTTACAGTGCAAAAGAAGACTGTTTGTCAGCATTGCCTGAAGGCAGGAAATGTAGAAAACAGCATCCAGGAAAAGGGAACAGTTGCTGAAACAATTAATCTAGAGGAATTGCATTCAAAAACAGAATAATAGAGGGATGGTTTTTCTCTGGTAGAAGTAAAAGAAGAGGCTTTTTTCTTTAATTGTTAGTGATAAATAAAAAATATACGTTTTTATGAATACTGAGAGAGCAAGTAGTCATAATAGAAATCTTTACATAAAATCCAGCTTCTAAATGTAGAAAATATAATTAGTAAATATAAAAGGTTGTTTAGCCTGGAGAAGAGGAGGCTCATGGGACACTTTATCACTCTCTTCAGCTACCTGAAGGAAGGCTGTAGCCAGGTGGGTGGTAGCTTCTTCTCTGAAATAACAAGCACTAGGATGAGAGATTGACCTCAAGTTACACCAGGGAAAGTTTAACTGGATATTAGAAAAATGCTTTTCTTGGAAAGAATTGTAAAATATAGAAACAGGCCTTCCAGAGTCCCATCTCTGGAAGTGTTTAAGAGACGTGTAAGAGGTGGCACTTGGTGGTTTAATGGTAGACTTGGCAGTACTGGCCTAGTGGTTGAATTTCATAATCTTAAGGGTCTTTTTCAGCCTAAACAATTCAATGATTCTGTGGTTCTAAATGACTGTTCAAAGTGAAAACAATCTGTATTATTCCATACAGTGGGCTAAAAAAAGGAATATAAATCACAGAGGATTCACGCTGAGATTTCATTCCGGTGACTCAGATAGTTGTTTCTAGAAGAAGCCCCATACGTAAAATGTATGATAAGAGAAATAAACTAATCATTTTTAAAACCTGTAAATTGTAGAGACTCATTTCCCCCTCCTCCCCTTATCTATTTCACCAATGCCATCACAAAGCTATCACCCAGCAAGCAGAGCAGGTAGCACTGCAGAAAATACGTGCAAGGAATTGGGAAGCAGGTACTGTGAAAAAATGTCATTATGCTATAGAAAAATATATTTCTTTTTGGGATATTAATATTAAAGTGACAGCTACATCCTAAGAAATACAGGATATTTGTATAAAATGTGGAAGTTAAAAGTTTCTCTGCAAGATTCTATCTAAACCTGAAAAAAACAGGCTTGATTTCTAGACTAGCTGATGAATGTATGTAGCAGTTTTCCAATTTGTTCTGTGGAATGGTAAGACTGGCATAAAAGAGCAAAAATGAAAGATGTATTCAGTAGCTCTTGGGAAAGCTGGTGTGATAGCCTAAAAAAGGGAAATGAGGGAAAAGCTCTGCATTCCTGATGTGAGCTCCTTTTTATTTGGATTTTGACTGACCAGGTTTCATACATTCTACATGATCTTTCTCCTTAAGGTACAAATTGTTAAACCTAAAGGATTCAAAAGCCAATAAATAAATAAATAAATAATGTCTTCCACTGTATATCTGTTGTGATGTATTTAGTTAAGTGAAGTTACAGCCTTAGCTAATTACTGGACAAAAATACAATTTTTAGAGCTTCTCCGTTGGATTTTTTCATGGAACTGAGGATGTTTGTTTTTTCTTTAGTTGCCTAATAATAAAAGGCTTCAGAACAGTTCATCAAGAGAATAATGACTATTTGGCATATGCATTTTTCTTTTGAATAATCTTTTCAAGGGATGCTTACATATATCTTACCAAAACACTTCCCGTGATTTCCCGTGGGGAAAGGTTCAGTGCTGCATGTGCTGTCTCTACACAATTGCTTGTGTTTGGCTCTTTAGGGAAATAAAACAGAATTGATCAATTTCAAGGATACCTTGATGACTGGTAATATGTGAATATCAGTATACCGGTTTGATTTAGAGCTTTTTGTCTTAATACCTGAGAAAAACAGCAGATATATAAAAACCCAAACACTATGAACTCATAAACATTTAGTCTCACGAACATTTGAGTAAATTCAAGAGACAATGTTGGGGAAGTGGGCTTATATTATACTTGCAGGGTTTTGTTTTATTTCGTTTCAGTCCTCATCTGTTCTTGATTCTTCAGAGAATCCAAAGACATCAGCTGGGATCTGTGGGCTTTGTCATATCTACAGCCAAATGATTAATTTGAAATTTGGAAGGACTTTCTGGTTGAGTCATAACCTCCAAAGGCACCTCTTCTGCAATGCCAACAAGCATTTCCACCTTCAGCATGCAGTCACATATTACCATAACACTGTGAACCTCCAGTCTGAGTCTGTCCAACATTTTCTGGCAATAGCTAGAAGAAAAAAAAAAAAAGGTTGCTTTTATTCTGCCTCATTTTCTCATTTTCCTGTTCTTCTGTATGGTGTTGCTCCTGCATCACTGGGTGGTGGGAAGTAACCAGATGAGATCTACAGTACCCCATCCCAGGTGACACACTCAGTCAAGCCCTTCCCCAGCAGAAAAGATGGATTTCAAAATGTTTTTCCCTAACAGCTGCTTCTGCTGTGATGCAGCCAGGCAGAAGCATAGATAGATGGCTGGACCAGTTGCCAGAGCCAGAGGTTGCTAGAAGTCCCAGCATATGCCTATGCCCCCAGGAGGGGATTTGTGTTTACAGCCATAGGCAAGTGGAAGGCTGGTGCAGGTGCAGTGTCTCTCAGCTTGGGGACCATGCTGGTTGTGATGGGACTGGAGCCAGGGGCCTGCCTCACTTGCCAAAGGTAGCCAGAAAACTCCCATGCACCTGGGGAGGCTGGGAAGAAGCCTGGAAGGGCAGTTATTCTCAGCTTGCAGCAGCTGCCTCCAATACTATCTCTAATTTCTTCAGCCTTGACTGTCTGTTTATTGAGCCAATTCAATTTAGCCTTAAAGTGTAACTAATATTAAGATCTTTTTCCTTCTCAGAAGGTTTGTCTTACCTGGGGAAGTGTGATTCTGGAGCTGAAAAGCCTCTCCATTACCACAGACTTCTTGCAACATGCAAAGTTTGTTTGCAGCTCAGGAAGGTGAGGTGTTGGTCAGATAGAGGATAAAATGGCTGTTTTCCTATCACTAACATCAAGGTCATGGCTAACGTTTCCTTTTCCAGGAATACAGCTTGCTTGTCTTCAGTTTCTTTTCTCAGCCTGCTCTAGAACTATTATAATGGTGATTTCTATTACTTTATTAGAGTCTCAGTGGCTTTAAGATGGGACTTTTACAATGATGTTACACTAATATCTAATTGGAAATGTTTTAGTTGAAACCTAAATCATGTTGACATTTTAACTTCACCTCTGACTCAAACAATTAATACATTAAATGGGCACTGAAATATCATGAATAACCACTTTTGAAGTAAAGTATCTTAAATTGAAAAAAATTAAAACTGATTGAACATGACATGTCTTTCAGAAATTTGAAGTAACAGCTCAGATGCTCTGAATACCAACCCCCTTCCTTCTCCCAAGCACAAAAAGTATTTGTTTCTTTTAAACATCAAAATGTCATGAATGTGCCTTTCAACTGCATTTGTTAAGAAATGCACTGAGGGGTGGTTAGAAGTAAACATGAGTTTCAAATGTTCTTAATTGTTTATCCTGCTCATTGTACAGTCTTGGAGCTCATTCACCCCAAATGAGAAAACAAACAACAGTTATTTCCATGACTCACATGCACTCAGAAAAAAAAATCCAGTGTTCAGATACTAATCTGAAATTTTCTTGCTCCTTGAAGTAAAAACATATTCACAGCTAGTAAAAGAACACTTTGGTCATAGCTCTAGTCATAAAGGACTAGTAGTAATTGCATTCAGGAGCTCAAAATGTTGGCACTGCTATTGGCTCTCTCTGTTCTTGTACCCCAGTCTTGGTTTTGCCATGTAATGGATGACAAAATGAAGTTTTTCAATAAGATAAATAGCCTGTTCTCCTCCTTTGAAAGTTAAAAAAGATTAAGGGGATGGAATAGAGATCTTTACCAGCTTTGTAATTTGAAAACAATTGCTGTTAATGAACAACTTTCTTACAAAACACACAACCACTTTTCATTCCCATTCCTATTCTGCCATGCAGTAAAAGGCATCTGAAATGTCAAGAATGGTTTTCATTTAATCAACATTAATATTTATTCATAACTTGAGAGATTTATTAAGGAACTGTCTCTAGAGGAAAGATGAGGGGGGCAGTGGATGCATCCTTTTGACTTTGAAGCCTTAGACAAGACAAACATGCAGAGATCATGAGAGGGAACAACAGCAAAGACAGAAGCCCCAGGTCCATTTCTGGCATCTCTTATTCTTGGCTTCATTGCAAGCAAAATTCAGGTGTAAAACATTTAAACCTGTTTTTCTGACTTTCTCTGGTATCACAGGGTCATATGAAACTTTTAAGGTCACCCATCTTACAGATTTCTGTGTCAAAGGCTCAGCTCACTGGCAAAAGATACAGACTAGGGCATGCTTGGAAGAAGAAAGTCACCTAATGCAATAAACAAAAAAGATCTGAGATGAGAGAGGACACTCAGATCTCCCACCCCACTGAGGACACACCTGCCTACAGGAGCTGGCAGCATCTTGCTGAGCACAGTGCCCAGTTCTGGATAGTTTCATATGGTCACTGAGGCTACCCCAGTCTGGGGACACCCAGGCCATCTGGGTCTCTAGGTCTTGGGGGTTCAGTGACCTCTCCAAAGCACACCTGGTACCCCCATACATTTGAATATATGCACCAGCATGTAACATCAGCTTCTGCAGCATTCTCAGCAAGGCTGGTGCAAAGGGAACAGCAGAGGTGGGGCAGCATAGAGGTAGCATCTTTTATTGACCTCAGCTGGATGACATCTTCTAGCCACAGGTTTGTTGTCTGTTTTAATATTGGAAATGTTAGTTCCACTTGCAATCATAATATAGTTTTACAACTCTTGTCCCTTGTGTCCTACTGGTGTCTGATTTTTGGCAGAGTAAGCTAGTCACATGCAGGCTGGTCCATGCTGCCTGGAAGAAGCTGCTCTCTGAAACATGCCCAGGTTTTGAGCTCTGGTACAGAGGCAGCAGGTCAACACTTGCCCAGACTAATGGTTCATCAGCCCTTTTTGGTTGCTGGCACTCTCTAGTTAAATTATATAAATATTTTCAGTGACTCTCAAGAATCAGCATCTAGGATAACGAATCTGTGCTGTTCCATTAACATATCCTCCTGCTTTATGAACTTAAGTGAACTGCCAGAAAAAGGGGAAATTACATCCCTGTGTTTTGATCTCCCCAAAACAGCAGTATTTCAGCCTACAGTTTTGACCCATAGAGTTTCTCAACTTGCAATTGCCTTATTTGATAAATGCAAACTCAGGTTGTGGCTTAGAATAATTCTATATTATCTACTTAAAGCATCTTTTCTACTAAAGTCCTATACCACTAGACTCCAGTTCCTACACACAAAGTACTATCTCCTTCTACTTTATTTAAGTATCAGTAAAAATAAATGGACTGAAAAACCTAACATCATTACAGCTAAAACATAATCTCAGTATGTATCCCTGCAATCATTCTCTTTAAGCCAGTGTGGAGGGAAGAAGGGTGGGGGATTTTGGACCCTTGCCAGGATACCTGTTAAAGGTCAATTTATTCTTCATTATTTAATAGACAATGTTGAAAACACAAATATTGGTGGGATAAAACATGGTTTATGTAAGTAGCAGTGGGAAAACTCTGTGGTAAACCAAAGGTGAGACTAATCCCCTAAGAGAGAGGAGTGAGTAATCACAGCTGAGTCAGACAGAGCAAGGTTTCTCTGGGTGCTGAGTACATCTATGAGGAGCTGAACATTTCTATTCCTGTGACAGTGGTCACGGGCCTATGTGAGCACCAGAACAATTTGGAGAAGACAAGGGAAAGGGCTGCTTGAATTTCTAATGAAACCTGACCAAGTGGCTTTTTACTGTCTGTATAATGAGGATTACCACTGAGCAGTATGTTACTGGGGGTAAAAATGCTCCATGTCAGTCCTCCAAAAAAAGCAAAAAGAAATCATTACTATGAATTTCTTTTAAAAGGCCAGATAACCTTTTCAGAGTGCTATTAAGCCAGGAACAGCATGATCTAGAACAAGAGATGTATTTCCAATTCTCAGCTAAGATTGTGCCACTTTATAGCTCTTGATAAAGGTATGCAACATCAGGAGAGAGTTTAGTATGCCATTTCTCAGGGGAGCCATTTGCCTTATGGTATTTGCAGCTTGCATACATAGAGGGTGAGAGGGATGTTGATTCTGAGTCTTTTTCTTAAGTATTAATACTGAAGAAAACAAAACAGGTGGGAGGCTAGGCCCCAGAGTGTGCTCTGAAGATTGCAAAGGGAAATCGTCTCCTTTAATATATCCATTTGCAACCTTCTGTCTAATGGGTTGTCCCTGGAAAGCACAGGTGTGTTCCAAAGCAATATCAGACCATTAGCTAGCTGTTGTTCCCAACAAACTGGGAAGTCTCAGGCTCTTTCAGCAACCTGTCACTGCCAGAAAGGGGAGATTGTGTTTCCACCCTCTCCCAGCCTCAGTTATTCACGCCTGGCCCTCAATCGCAGTGGCTCACGGAGTCCTTTGCTAAGCTTCACTGTCTTGCTAGCTTGGCAGGGAGTGATGTGACAGATTCCCCATGTGAGTGGCACAGAGGAAGGTCAGACACACTGGGGAACCAGAAGGAAGGAAGAGGAGGACATGAGTAATGTGGCTCCAGCCTCAGTCACTAGCGTCCTCTGACATCTCAGCACAGCAGACAAAACCTGCTCTTTTCTTGGCTTCTTTTATTTTTAAAGAAATAAACAGCTTTAGATCTTCCCTTCTCCCTGTCTCCACTGTAATGAGGGATGATGATGATGATGATGATATGATCACAACTTACCTGCTGGCTTCATTTGCTGGTATGTCTGTCTAGGCTCCTAGCACCACCCCTTGGACAGTCTGGGGTCTGTGTGTTCCCTGGTAGAGTTGTGGTGCTCATTTACCTTCACAGCTTCTGAGGCTTATCCAGTCTTGAAAAGGCTGAAGGGTGAAAATAAACCATGCTACAGATTCCAGTCAGATGTTCACTTCTAAACACAGGCTTGACAAATAATGCTCTATCACTATCAGTGCACATCAGTGACCATATTGTTCAGTCTTGCATTTGGGAGTGCTTTCCAATTTAAAGCAAATCACTGAAACAGACTTTCAAATTGGTTTCATTGAAGAAGAAGAAATGAAGGGAAGCTACTTGAGATCTGACAATAGCTGGAGTGATTTGTAAGCATGAAGCACGCAAGATAACATTTAATTAACAGTGGCAAAAATAGAACATCACTTTGAATTTACGTAAGTTCTCTTGTTCTACATATGAGCAATGCCCTTTATTTAAGTTCTTCTTTACAGAAAAATGTGTTAACCCTCCATTCGTGTAGATGATATACCAGTCACAGGTTGGGCAGCATTTCCCCTCCCTTTTTTGAATACTTCAATACTCACATGTAAGGTATCCAGACAGTATGTTACAAAAGATCTCAATCAAATAATTTTCCCTAAAGCAGTGAAAATGACTGTTTGTATAGTAGAAATTACAAATAAATCCTTGTATCTAACTGTGCAAAGACTTGTTTGTTAACTGCTGCATGAATTTGAAGCATCTCTGTGGCTTAATCAAGTATTTTGTCCAGAACATAAGGAGAAGCTGGGATGCCTGCGACTCAGATGACAGTTGTGGGCTCCCTGATCATTAGAGCCAAACAGAGTTTTGATGCCAGTTGCCTGATCCATTTTGGATGCCTGCTGTTCCAGGTGCTGTTTCTCACTGCTGACTGGTGAGAAGGCCCTGACACTGTGGATGACTCCAGTATTCAGTGAGACAGGTTTTGAGAGGGTCTTGGCTCAGAGCACACCTCCCAGCCCCATTACTGCTCCAGTCATCCCTATGGATGGGATCCCACATCCTCTGCTCAGCACACAGTGTAGCAGTATTGCTGTCTGCATCCAATTTCCATCCTGCATTGGAATGTTGGTGTTGAGACACCACTGAAATGCTCATTAGGTTTGCTCCAAGACTCCCTCCAGCCCCTCTGGCCTGCTGCATCTCCCTTTGCAGTGCAGCTGAGCAAGTTGCCTCTCTAAGGATAGCATTCCTGCCCACCAGCTTTGAGAGTCTGTAGTGGCTGATGACAGAACAGCAGGACAGCAGGACCACGGTGCTGGACAGGGTGCCTACCTTATTCACTTATTCACTTATTCACTTATTCACTTATTCACTTATTCACTTATTCACTGCTCTTGCAATTCCCTTGTAATGGAGAGCGTGTTTTAGACCTGGAATGCAATTGGAGGGACCATATAATGCTGAGTAGCCAGGCTGAGGCCTCCCTGTCCATGGAGAACTCCACCCTTCACTGGCTAAGGCCCTGAGCAACTTGGTGCAGCTGTGGAGCGAGCACCCAGATGATGTGTTGAGTCCTCTCCAGGCAGAACATCTCTGAGGAGCTGCAGGCTGCAGTGAGCACACGGCTCACTGGCATTGGAACACACTTGGTTTTACTCCACTCCTGAGTTCTGCAAGCTTACCGCATACTACACTACTACACCTCTGTAAATTAGAAAACAGCAAAGAAACCATATCCCAATATGTAAAATGGCAGTAATTAGGAGTAATAGTAAGGTACAGGAATTAGTAGTTAACCCACCAGTAATCAATAATTATGCTTGGCAATTAATCAATTCTACACGAAACATGAGCATAGGTGGGATCTATTTCTGTGATCTTATTATTCAGAATTAGGCTGTGCTCCAGTTTTTGTGACAGTTGTTTAGAAGCTGCTGACAGAACTGATGGCTTGTCAATGATGGCGTCTCCTAATCATATCCCTGGGTTATGATGAACCTGCTTGGCCTTTTCCAAATGATTTTCCTTTTGCATTTGATGCAATGCAGTCTCCAAAATCTACTTGACTTTGATGTGTCCTCTGTTAAGTATGCAAATGCACACTTGCCAGAACTTTTCCCTCCTGCTCCACTTTTCCTTAATAAGATGGCAAGAACAACTCTCCAAATCAGCCAAGAGATGGGAGCACACTCTGATGGATCAAACTCCTCCATTAAGCTGGTTCTGGATAAGAGCAAGCCACAACCACTGGGATGAGTCTCCCAGGATTCAGACTAGCTCATTCTTCATTTTAGATTAGATCTGCTGAACACCATTTCCACTCTATCCTCACCATTCACTGCCTGTAGAGATTGACAGCTCAGATGGGCTGAGAATGAGCAGGTTTCTTATTTTTGTAATCCCCATTATCTGTGTTCAATCTAACCAGATTATGATAGTACACACAGAGCAATTTCCATGTTTTGTGAAGAATCTATTTCTAACATGAAAAATACTGTATTTGGATAGGTAGGGCTGATACAGCTGCAGTGACAAATGGATCAGCCAAAACCAATCTCCTTCCAAACACAGCTCCATGTTTGGATGTAATGAGATGATAAATGTGGGTGTCAGCTGCATTAAGAATGGACTTTATTGTGCAGGGATGGCTCTGTGAAGCTTTCCAGATTTACTTATTTTCTGCCTCTTATTTTGAGGATCCAATTCTTCCTGCTTCTAAGAGGGTCTTTTAAATTTTTGTCATCTCCTCTACTTAAAGGAACCCAGTGTACTTTAAAAAGAGTCTTTTTTCACCAGTTTCATTAGTAATGTTGCTTCTTCTCAGAGCTTCAGCTCACCTCTGGAGCTTGCAGGAGCATGAAGACAAAGGATTATTTGTACAATAAGAAACTGCCCACACATTCCCAAAGGTGAGTCTGGAGCTTGTCTGATTAAACAGTCAGAGAACCTGTTTGGTTACCACTTCATTTGGGATACTTCATTTTTGGTTTCCAATCGATTGTTGTACCTGGCAGGACTGAAGGAGGATTTACTATAACTCAAATTCAAGTGTGGCAGAAAAATGTCTTATCCATCTCATTTGCCTTGAGACTGGCCAAATTTCCAAACCGAAGTATTTTTAAGAGAAATAAAAATTTGGGTGTGTGTTTGGACCTCCTTCAAAGGATGCCTAGTTTAATGCTCAGTTTACCACAATACCTGAATTTGAGCAGGAATGAAACCAACAGCTACTCAGAGATATTGTTGATTTCATCTCACAGAAGAGACAACAAGGTGTTTTGAACCTGCTTGTTGTCCTGCCTGCTTGGTGTAGCAAAGAACTCCTTGGGCCCAAAGAACTCATCAGAAGAGAATTTTTCCCTTGTAAATATAGACTTCTTAATTCAAAATGTTGTGAAATCTTTCCGGAGAGGTTAGGTTTTTACTGTATCCCTATACACCCAGCTCCATATCGAAGGGCTTTTTGGGACCTGCAAAATCCACATGCAGATAGTTCTGATATAAGGAGGTGCCTGGTTTGGGTTGCAATAGGTGGCAGCTATAGGTCATGGAGCTGCATGTGTCCAGCTCCTGCTGAGCCATGCACCTCGTGTGGCTTCTCACCACCAGCAGGGGTTTTGGACTGGGGGAAGCCAGGTAGCATCAGCTGAGACTCTCATGAAATACCCTCATCACTGTAATTGAACTTCTGACATCTGAACAGAAGAAATCATCAACATCTAACTCCTTTGCGTTCAGTCCATTCTACTCTACTGTACATATCTGCTGGTATCTGTCAGTTAATTACAGTTGAGTTTTCCAAAGACTGTGATTGTTCTTCAGAGATATTATTATGATTTTTTGTCATCTGCTGTTATGATAATTCTGTAATTTTTTTTTGTTGTTGTGTGACAACTCAGTTGCACTCAGTCATCCTCTCTACTTTTGCCTCGTATTGTTTTAATAACTGAGCTTTATATAATGTTTTATTGAAGTGCATGCCAGTGGCCTGCCTTTATCTGCATATGTCCAAGGTATGTGCAGTGGTCAGTGGATGATGGTCATATTGAATGATAGAGCAGCTTCTGCTGCTGTCCTCCACAAAAAAGAACCCTCCCCAAGCACCTCCTCACCACCAGCAGTGGGAAGCATGCCAGAGTAGGAGAAGTCCTGTAGGAGAAGAGCCAAGATGATCCTCACTCAACAAGTGAGAGCCAGGGATGGCACCAGGGCAAAGGTGGAGAGCTAGCGTGCTGTGCCTGTGAGCTTGAAGTTCAGAAGATGTTTCTCCTCCAGCTTTGGGGCATGTGAGCTCCTGGCAGAAGCAATGAGGCATTCCTCATATGGTTTCTCCTCTAGGCCCTTTCCCTTCTCCATGCTGCTTCTTCTCTTCTTTCTTTCATGTCTCTCTTACATTGTGGCACCCAGAGCTGCCCCCAGCACTGGAGGTGAGGCTGCCCCAG
>JAODKT010001744.1:23243567-23277698 GCA_027576195.1 Cossypha heuglini
GTTCAGCTGAAGCAGTGCTCCTGTAGAAGGGTGCAGTTTTCCTCTGAAGGTCCAATGATGATGTAGAAAGGTTCAGCTTTTCCTCTGGAATCCAGTGGAATAAAGGCTGCCTTGGTGTTCAAAATCTCAGTTTTTATCGAGGTAGGAAAGGCTTGGCTCCTCCCCCTGACTGGAGCATCTCCCATGGGATGATGTCATTTTATCAGTCAAACAGTGGGACTTAATGGGCCAGCAGCAGATGATATCTACCTGGAGAGAGGATGGGTTGTAGGAAAGATAAAGATGCTTGCCCCACCTGGTTTTAACAGATGGTGATAGAACACATCCTTTTGGTCACATCCTGTATTGCAACCTAAGACAAGCAGCTACTCTGATCAGTACCAAGGCCCTTGCAGAAGAACAGTCTCCTTTCTAAAACATGGCACATTAATTGCATCTAGACTGCTTGGAAGTGTAACCCTCATGGCCCTGGTCACATCCCATTCTAGATCTCCTTTCCCACAGCTGCAACTTTCTCCCAGTGACCCTTCCCAAAGCAACAGCCCCTGTTCCTTCTCTCTCAAATTTCCTGTTCAGTTTGGGGCTACTAGAACATTTGTCACTTTGTTTTAAAAGCTAAACCAGTTTATTACATAGAATATAATCTTAGATGTGTTGAGAAATCCCTGTGTTTCCACATATCATGTTCCAAAATTTGTTTAATCTCTGAAGTACAAGCTTTATCTTTGACAAAGCACCACTTTCATAAGTGATATTTTAAAGATGTTTTGTGGTTTTTTATCCAAGAAGGACAAGTATTTCTTAGTGACTACCTGAGGACAATAATTCTCATCCAGAAAAAAACTATAATTCAACATAATTCTGGTAGTATTCGACATCACAGTAATGGACCCAACTTCAGAAACACTGTGAACTGTTACACAATTCAGGCAGGCAGTCTGAGTCAGATAAGACATGTCAGCATACCAAACATAATGGTATATTTATTCTTTCAACTGCTCCCTCTGTGAAGTCCTTTGTTTTTCATGTATGTGGTTCCAGTCATAACCCAGTGCTGTGCAGCCTGCAGTGCCAATTTGATCAGTTAAGCTACAAACACTTTTAGGTGAAAGTACAGGAATATCTTGTGTTAGTGTAAAAATCACATACATAGGAGGACCTTGGATCACCTGGTCAGCATTTCTGCACCTCTTGAAGTCTAAAGGCAGCTTCACCTTTGCTAGTAATGTCACAGAACATCTTTAGCTGAAGTGCAGTAGTGGGCTTTTTCATTTCAAACATAAATGATTCTCCTTCTTGCAATACTAGTCCTAGGGCACCAAAAAAAAAACCCTCCCCTGAGAGTTTTTTTCCTAAAACTGCAGAATTAAGTCATTAGCGCAAGGGCAAAACCAGTTTTGCTTTCATCTACTGAAGGCATCAATTGTTCAACGGGATGGAACTCTCCAGCCCTGTGTCTCATTCACACACATCACTCAGCCACAGGGATCTGTTTGCTACTGCCACTTGATGTCCCCAGCCAGAGCTGAGGAATTTACATCTTTCTGCAGCATTCTCAACTTCTCATCATTTTTCAACTCCAAAAAAACAATATTAAGTAGTGCTCCCTTTTATAACTTGTTCTACACACAGACATTTTTTCTGCCATAACTTTATTCTGTAGTGCTTTTCTGAGGTCATGGAACTTCTGGGAATGTAAAATCAAAGAAATATATGGAGTTTTCAAGCAGAGTCCACTGACAGATATTTGAAAGCTATACTATGATGATTGCTCTGCACCCCATGCAGTCAAACAGGATCTGAGAGGGCAGCTTAGAATTTAAAGCAAATGTATAACAGGAACATTTTACACTGATTTTCCCGCAAAGACCTGGGCTCTGAGCAACTACT
Source organism: Cossypha heuglini (assembly GCA_027576195.1). Lineage (NCBI taxonomy): Eukaryota > Metazoa > Chordata > Aves > Passeriformes > Muscicapidae > Cossypha > Cossypha heuglini. The sequence continues at coordinate 23,245,458 of JAODKT010001744.1, forward strand.
TCTTCCCTCTTCCTCTTTGCTGTCTTGTTGCAATATTTGCAGTTTTACAGACATGTCCTTATTTAGCCAACCAGCTCACAGAAACGCAACTTTCCATTGAAGGCTAATTTAGAGTCTCAAGCACATGTTCTCAGCTTCTGCAAAATTATGCCACTGAGTGCAATAGGCTCTGTCATTTTATATCAGCTGAGAATCTGCTTGCAAGGGCAAAATAAGTGGATGCAGCTGCAGTTCTCTTCCTTGGGAGTTGCCCCTTATACACAACTGATAGCAGGTGGCTGAGAGTTGATATTTAAAAATGACAAGTTTTTTGGTGTTTCTTTTTTTTAAAAATATTTCTGCTGAAGTTCATTCATGTGCTCTCTTTGATGGCTGCCCAGGACCTATAGCCCACACCATCCTCCACCTCAGCAGAAAGGATGTGGACAGAACTAATTTTGAAAACGGATTTCCAGATAATAAATTAAACATTCTCTCTCATGCCATATCATGTGGCAGAAGAAAGATGAAATTGAAAATGTAACCCCTTTTTTCTTCAAATAATACAGTGCTGTTCAACAGACTTAATTATCCCTAAAGACACATGCAATAATTGATGGCCTGTCAATCAAAGCACTTATTAGACATGCACATGATGTCTCATCACAGTCGAAATCTTAATGTAAATCTAAATCTTCCTGACAGTTAAAAATCTTTATATAGATTAATCTGATTTCAGATACAAGTATTGTGTGTGACCTTTTACTCAGCCTTTTCAAGGCTGTGATCAGAGAGGAGCTGGGTCTTTTATCTGTGCTGCTGAGCTGCTATGATGGACTCTGAGCACTCCCTGAGAGTGCTCCTGACCCTGCCCTGCTTTATGCTGTAGTATCAAGCCTGGAAAAGGGGTCTGCCTTGAGTGGCTGAGGGACCTGGGGTGGATCTGCACTGCTACAATTGATGGATGGCAATTAATAACATTACTGGCTACTGGAAACGTCGCCTATTTTGCTGGGGTCTCCTGGGGTCACTGCTCTTTCCCTTCCCCCAACCCCAGGAAACTTTGTCTCTTATCTTTACAGGGAGAAAACAGTGTTGTGGAAGATTGTTATCCCATTGCACTTGACACCTTCCACACTGCATGAGATTACTATCCCATTGCACTTCCACACCTTCCATTGCAGAGTGGGAAAGGTGGAGCCTTCCTACTGGACCTAGCTGGTAAGTCACAGCTTGGAGTGACAGCTCCGTTACACACTCCTTGTCTTCATGGGGGTGTCATACTCAGCTCTTTGGGATTGGTAGCTGGATAATGAATCTGAAGAGGTTTTAAATTTACAAATAGGTAATGCATCAAGCTTTGTGTTGCCAGTTGCACTGGCACTTCAAGTCTCTTTTGAACTGAAATAAAAGCAAATGGCAGAGGCTGAGGCTTTCAAGATGATGGAATTTATCTTCTGTAAATCTGTTCTTTAGATGTCAAGCAAAGCAATTCCACAATATATAGAAAAGACCTTGTCTGGTGTTGTTGTATTTTTATTGGTCTTTGATGTAACTTGAAAATATTAGGTCATGTTTTGGTGTTCAATTTTCTATAGATTTTTCAGCCAGCCTGCTAAAACAAATGGAAAAAATGCCCGTAATTAGGCATCATTCCAAAAGCTGAGGCTCTCTGGAGAAAGCCACACAGCAAGCTTGATCTGCATGTAAAACTTCAAAATGCCTCCTAGATTCATGAACTACAGAAAGACTTGAAGTCAGCAGGAAAATATCCGTAACCAATGATAAAAAAATCCTGCCTTCAGATTTGAAGGAGAGAAGGAAAACCCCAAATGTTCACATCTGCAGGACATTGTGTTCATAGTGAGGCTGGCCTTGTATGCACCATCTTGCATAGCCAATGTGAGTGTTTTCAATGCCATTTTCCTTCCTGGGGAGTGCTTACAGAATAGAGGATTGCTCACAGTTTTTTCTGGCTCAGAGGCAATTCAAAACTTGCAGGTGATCTTCATATATCTTTCTTAGAAGTAATGTCTACTAATGGAACATTAGTTGGCTCCTGCAGGAGAGGAGTGAGAGAGAGCCACTAGTGCAGTGGGCCAGCTCATAGTTAGGGCAAGAATAGGATGGCTAGTCTTACCCCAGGGACTCATACTGTGTGAAGGCTTTGTGGGTTTGAGCTTTTGAATGTGTTTTGTGTATTTTCTTGCTGATCTGCTTGGTTTCTAGTCTTTGTACAAAAAAGTTTCTTTTGGCATAGCAGACAGAGTTTAACACTTGTCCTTGCAGTTAAAACAGCAACAAGAAACACCTAACAAGACAAGCCAAAAATAGTGATTTATGAAGTTTTATAAAGCTTTGTTGGAAAAAAGATCATTTGAGTCATTCTCCTCTGATTCACCCACAGCTCATCTGCAAGTAAGCCCCTTCCACAGGGCAGTTAGGTTGCACACAATCCCTAGTAAATTCAGCTGATGAGATGGCTCCACTCGCCCTCTCCATCACAGCAGCCACTCTTGCTGCCTGACTCCAGGGCACATTGCTGCTGCCAGCTGTGACCTAGCATAACTCTGCTATGCACATGGGCTGCTACATGTACAAGGGTTCATCAGGGACAGGCAGAGGGTTTATGAACTTTCTGGAGGTTCTTTCCAGAAAGCTTCTTGTTCAAAATTTTTAAAGGAACTGGTTTTTACTGGGATAACTTTACTCCTTTTAGCTTGGAGTTGAAGCTTGAGACTGCTCTTGTCTCCCTTCCCCTTGGAGGACAGGGAAAGGCTTAGAGGCTAGCAAGAGTCTGGGACCCATGAGAAACCACAAAAATTATCTTATGTTTTGTGGCTGATACTTTTGCCATCCTGGTCCAACACTTGCAATGATATTGAAGTGCATGACATCAAAGGAGACAAAAAGTTGTCCGGTTTTTGCCAGTTTCACTTTTGTACTTTCTGTCGTGCTGGTCTGGAAGGTACTTTGTGAATCCCGTATACCTGTGTTGCTGAAGGGTTAAAGCATGCTGTGGCTCTGTCACCATGGCAAAGTTTGCTTTTCTTCTGGGATAACACCATTTGGTGGTGGCCCCTTTCTTAGGATGATGTTTGCCCCTTGTTGCATTTATTACACCCTATAGAATCCCCTGCTTATAATAAATTACAGATTCTTAAGGATATATAATTTCATACAAATGTACACTTTGCTAAATTAAGTTTGGAGGTCTGGAAAGAAGAGACAAGTGAACTACATTCCTCAACTGTTGCCTAGCAGGGCACATCTTCATTTAATAACCTCTTACACGAATAGAAAATCTTCGTTTAATTTAGATGCCCTTTATTATAGTTTGAAGTTACCAAAAAAAATAACAAGGAAATAAGAGAGCTCTCCGCGCAGGAAAAAAAGCCACAATATCCTGCCACTGAGGACTTGCAGGGCTTCAGAAGTATGCTTAATTCAAACAGGAGTGTGTAAATACTCTTAACTGAACCCAAGAGCAAACTAACAGTGGAAGGGGTTTGCCTACTCTCTCTTTGTCTGGCCTTGGGGTCCAGGGAACCCCCACTTCCATGCAGGGTGGGGATCGGTGTAAGATGAAATAATCGTTTTTCCATAAGATGACTCACATTAGAAAGTTGTATCCTGGAATTCCATCATTGAATCCTCTACAAGTGGTCCTTCTTTTAACCATTCCAGAGTAGTGAAAGCAGAAGGCATTTACACATTTCCCCCAAAGACCCAGTCCTTACATCAGCTCTCCAAGCAATTTGCATAGACTAAATCGTCTATGTATTTGAATAATTTATGATACGAATAAATTCATTTATGCCAAGTGAAGAGGTTGACTACTGGGATACAGCAATGCCAACAGAACAAAATTGAAGCTGGGGACATGGAGGAAATGAACCGGTAACAATGGCAAACGGTATTGTATGCTCCAGCAGCAAGACAGCTGTGACCACATCTGAAATGTGAGTGTGGGGAGCAGCAGCTAAAAAATGCTTTAGAATAAGCAGAGCTGAGCTAAAAGAATCTGCTGGTTTTGAGCTGCAAAATAAGATTTTTATAAAATGACTGAAAACTAAATTGCAAGTGTTATGCCTCATTCCAAAGTTTTGCCATTCAGAAAGTATATAAGTAACATTCCCATGCCTTTTACTTTCCACTGACATTCAAGAAATAGAAGTCTCAACTCATGCCAAATGATCTGTCACCCCAAGCCCTTGACCTGGGCAACTGATGAAGGCATGTTACAGATGCATGGAGTGCAAAGACTGGAAATATTAAAAGCCACATCTCAAGTAGTGTAAGCTGGCAGTGGTCCAGTTTACACCAGCTGCTGATTAGCTCCATAAATGTCTTAGAGCAGTAACAGTTGGAGGAATGATGGTTTGCATTCACTAAACACCAATGAGGGCTACCTAACTAGGCATGCTTTGCTTGCATTTGTGGCCTGAAGACTGATTACATAAAAGATTTTTAAAAGTCCTCTTTCTTTAGCTGTTCTTCAAAGAAATCATTACACGCCACAGTCAAAGCAGCAACCAGAATGACAAATTCATTAAAATCCACTTCATTGTCCTTATTGGAGTCCAGGTCATTCATAATTTTATCAACCAGGAGGGGGTCCTTTTGGCCCTAGAGAGAAAGAAAAGTGACTTAGCTGTGCAGATCTTGAATGTGCAATTCTGACATGCCTGGCACCACTGCAATGTTACAACGCTGGTGTTATTAAATAAAAGGCTGCATCAAATATGCACCTGAACAGTAATACATCTCTAGTCACTACAATATCAGAAACTAAAGACAGTGCAGCCCTCATAAGGTATACAGGTACTAAATGGGCACTGAAATGAATCAAACAGATTTTAGGAGATACTGAACATGGATCTCTTTTATCAAGATGGATCTGTAAAGTGCATTTCTCTGCATCATCCCTCAACAAACAGTACTTAGATTTCCAACAGAATACTCATATATGGTCATATTATATATCCATTCATCACACTCAGAAGACCTCTGGCTGGCAAACAACCATCCTATTCAGTGGGAGCAAGAACACTGAATCTCATAATAATAATAGCCAAGATTAAAAGAAAATCCAATTCAAGGAAATAGATACAAAGTAAGAAAATCCTGTTGGTGATCATAGGGTCTAAATAATTTTTACAATTAAGAGGATACACAAAAACATTATTTTTAAAGCTTATGATTCCATAAAAGCATCCATGCTGTGTACTGTAGAACATAACAAACATGCAAAGAGATATTCAAATCAGCAGTTTATCACTGAAAGGATTTTATTAGCACCTCTCTGCAGGGCACATAAGCAGCAGTACTGTGTGGCCATGTGCACACGCTACTTTCCTGTCTCATAAGAATGGTTGCTGCATTCAATTCTTCAATGGCTTATCTGTGCCCTATTATTAAAAACAAACCAACCAACCAACCAACCAACCAACCAACCAACTAACCAACCAACCAACCAACCAATCTTTATTTAGTAATTTTCTCCCTACTACTTCTAGGCTGGCCTAACCTTCCTGCTCAAAAGCACTATGGAGTTTGGAGACTGGGATATTTGACTTCATATTCTTCTGTACAGCTCCACAAAGGACTGTTATGTGAGAGACTGTGACAGGATGGGCCTTGCACAAGGAGGTGCTATTCCTATCCAAGCACTTGGATAGCTGCTTAACCCACCCATGATACAGTCACTCAGGAGGGTCAAAAGCTGCATCTTACTGAAAGGAAGTCAGTGAGCTCACTGGTGAGGAGCTCCTTGAGTTCTCCTTTACTGAGCTTGTTTCTGTCTCCTTCTTTGCCAGAGTAGTGATAGAAAATCCTGATCAAGGTGTCCATTGCATCTTCCAGTGGAGTGGTCATAGCAGTGAGCAGGAGAGCTGTGAGGCAAAGATACCGTCACTGACATTGAGTCAAACCAAAGGCCAGTCTCTGGGAAGGGAAGGAGGGCGAGGAGAAGACAGAGATTGTTAGCAGTACTGAAAAGTTAGTCTTTCAGTTGATCTGTCCTGTTAGCTGTGTGTGAGCAGGGAGGGACTGTAATAAAAAAACCCCATTGTCCTGAACTCATAAGCAATTGCTTCTAGGCGGTAAATGGAAAGAAAGAATTTTTATTTAAGAAAATGATCTACTGGGTATCCACTTTAAAAGGCTTCTGTAAAAGGAAATCTTTTGAACCCTTACCTGAAAATACAGGAATAATGAAGGCATACCTTCCTACCTGCTAATTTTCTCAAAAATTTGTCCTCAACAAATTCCACCTGTGAAAGTGAAACTGCATTTATACAGAAAGCTCCACACCAGTTTAAAGGTGGTCAGAGGAACATGACCTGTAATAAGGGTAAATATAATCTGTCAGTTTATTCAGTCATGTTTGCTTGGGCTGAGCCTTTTTCCTATGAATTGCCTGAAGTAATAGGTGTGAGCTGGTCACCCCCAAGGTTTGTTTGATTGAAAATACAGTAAGAAGGTACACAGGGAAGCAGCATCAAAACAACAGATGGAAATGCAATTGCTTGAAAAGCAGTGGACTCAAAAACTAACCGAAAGCAGAAATCAAGTGTAAGGGAAACCTTATGTTGAAAAAGCCCGAGAGAAAGATTAAAAAGTCAGAATGGACTTCAGGGTAGGATTGGAGCCCTGAGCAATATAGTCATGCAGAGGTTAAGACTTACCTGCTTTACAGGCTAGTGGAGGTAGCTAGCAAGAAAATACCGAGATCGCAGAAGGTGATGGTCACCTTCCTTTCAAAACCCATGCACAGGCTCTTGTTTATCAGGCTGAGAGGGTGGATTACACAAATAGAGACAGATAATTGTCACGGGGATGATGGGTCTTCTGTTTCCCTCTGCATTTGCCTACTCTGTTCAATAAAAGCCTCTTGCTGTAATTGGGTCACTAAAATATTCACTAGGCAGAGTAGAGGCTGCATTTGGAACACATGGGACACTTTTTATCATTTGAGTTTTTACAAATATGCCCATTCAGGGCCTTGAAGGTCAAAATTACAAAACGCTAACATCACCAAGTCGATCTAAAACAACTTTTCACTATTTTAAAAAGAGCACTTTCTAATCTGTCTTTCAGCATTTCTACAGTCTGCCTCAGTGCTGGCAGACAGAGTTCAAAAGTACCTGGATACCTAGGGCTAGTCTTGTAGGTGAGTTTGCAACATATCCTTTGAGACATCTACTTTAATTGTCAGATATCTCCATACACCTAAAACATTATTTCTTGCTAAATGAAATTCTTGCTGTGGTAAACGTGTCCTCAGAATGAAATCAGGGAACCAGTTTCAGTGAAGGTGTACCTGGAATTACAGTGTACACGGAACAACAGTCCTGGCTTCATTTTTACAGTCCTGCACAAAAACTGTAGTCCAGCATTTCTTTCTGAGTAAATTACCTTGCCTCAGAAGGGCAATAAGTGACCTCTGTCCCAACCCCAGGAGCTTGTTGAAGCTGGGAATGGTGGCTGAGTCAAGCAGGAAACAGCAGCTCCACCGTAGTTGGGCCTACTTACCACCCAAAATAACACATAACTACAGTTTCCATGACAGACATATGAAACAGAAAACTGCTTGTGACTTTGCTTGAGGGTTTAGTTTCCCTAAATAAAGCCTTGTACCTGCTGCACACACATGTCCAGCGAGCACAACTGTGAAGATGAACTGGGCATGGAGCTGCAGTTCCTTCGTTTCATTCCAGCCAGAGGGAAAGAGAGCAAGGTGGGCATGATTTTTAGCTCTGAAACCCTCCGAGAACTCCTAATTTTGACTACTACCATATATCTTAGCCCAGACCCCTGCCTGTCCCCTGTGCCTTCAGACATGTTGCTTCGGCCTGGGCTGTTGTGACAAGCCTCCACAGCCTGGGAGCCTTGTGTGGGCCTCTGGGGGAAAAGGGAGGGAAGAAGTATAAAAATACTGGATCCCAGTGATAAGGGAAGTGACCATGTATAAAGTGTAACTTCCAAAACAGGCAGGCCCCTCTGGCTAGAGATCCCTGCAAGGCATGCAGGACACACACCTCCAGCTGCCATCCCTGTGGCCAGGAGTGCTCAGCGGGGAAGGGGAAGCCACTGCTCAGGGAATTACTATAAAAGGTTAGGGTAGAAACCAGAGGAACAAAAGGAACGTGTCTCCTGGAGTCAGAGGAGAGTGAGGAGGAGAGCTGCCCTCCATACCTCTTCTCTGTTTGGGGAAAGCTCATGGGTGCCTGATTTTGTGCAGTTGTTGTCCCTGTGCTCCTGTAAGCCCTGGGATCTAGCTGGATCATACAGAGCATATGAGAGAAGAACATGAGTGATATCAGGCACAGCACATCTCTCCCACTCAGTTCTGGGAATCCTCTGAGCCTGAAGATGAAAAGAAAAAGCACGGAGTCCCTTATGTAGCTACAGCCACAGGGTTCTGTCTTGCCTGTGATTCATTAATGATTATAACTATTGCTCAGAAACATTATTTGGATAAACATCAAAATACTTGGTTGTTTTTTGTTGTTGGGTTTATTTGGGTTTTTGCCATTTATTCAACAGCAGCTTCACCCACAACCAGAAAAAAAATCCCACAGCTGACTCAATATATAAGCATTAAATCCTTCTTTTTTTCTATGTATTATTACACTGATCCTCTGGCTAATGAATATTGCAAATTAATTATCTAAGCGGAGTCTGCAGGAGGTACAACTTCCAGGAAGCAGGTATAAACTTTCAGAGCTGCCATCCTCAGGACAGAAGAAAGAAGGGTTTTCTCTACTATCTCCAGAACATCAGCTCAATAATTTATACAGTGATACAATATGTGCAGACTCTTTCTACAGCTACTTTCACTCCAGCTAATTGTGCAGGGAGCCTTCTTTTCCACACTAGTGGGTGACATACACAGGGAACAGCTGCCCTGAGTTTGTTTGTCAAGGGGTTCACGCAGTTTGCTGTGTCCAGTCCTTTCCTCTCTGGCTAGCCTGGAAATCCTGCCAGTGGCTCCAGTGACAGCGGATGTCTCACGACTTCCATGAAAGCAAGTCCCAGCAGCATCTACTCAAAATTCATGATTATCTATCAACTGTTATATACATCTTCATCCAACAGTCCAGCACAATCCAGCACTGATTTTAATACGATAACTAGTTGGCACGGAAGATAGCTAAAGTCAGCAGAGACTGCAAAGCAGTTTAGTATCAGGCCAAGACCTGACTCTGTGTCAGCAAACACCATCCTCCCATCAGTCCTCACCCTGCACTCTGGTTTCCAGCAGGTTAGGCACAGGAGCAGCACCAGGTATGGGTGACAGAGAATGTAGACATGTGACAGTGAATGCAGACAATGCCTGTAGACATGGTGAAAGATGATGCCTTTCTCATTCATGCCCAAACTTTGTCCATCAGCACTATTGGTGGGAAAGAACCTCTGAAGATGCTTAGCCCCACTGCCTGCTCAAAGTTGGATAATCTTCAGCATCAGATTAGACAGAGAGTCTTCTTTAGGTAAATATTAAAAACCTCCAAGAACGAAGATTTCACAAGTTCTTGGGTAACCTGCTCAGATGTTGCAGCTGTAACTATCTCCCTGGGGAGGATAACTGCTCTAATATCCAGTTCAAGTATCCCAAGGTACCGTTGTGAGCACTGGCCCTTTTTGCTCCACCTGCCACTACCACAAATACTTCAAATTTATAAATTACCTTCAAATAGTCTTGATTCCTCACTCGAACTCAAAAATAAATTTGGAAGCAGTCTATCCCCTGATTCACCCAATTTATTTCCATGTGTTGCTGTCCCTTTCATGTTGTCCTTGACCCTTATATACTTTCCCAATGAGCATTTCAACATCAAAGTGTGCACTGCGGAAGCGATGGCTGTCAGGAGGGGAAGAGGCAGAGTTTTCACCTGGCCTGGCAGAAATAATCTGTAAGGTTGAATTCTGACATCTATTCCCAAGAAAGTGATAGACATAGGCTGACTAGGCTTACCCAATAAGTCAGGCACTGTGACTTCTGAAGGTGATCAGAGGGATGGAGTATCTCTCCTGTGAGGACAAGCTGAGAGACTTGAGGTTGTTCAGCCTGGAAAAGAGAAAGCTCTAGGTAATCTAATTGTGGCCTTCCAGTACCTAAAGGGAGCTGATCAGAAGGCTGGAAAGGGGCTGATACAACCACATATAGTGACAGGATAAGGGGTAGTGGCTGCAAACTGACAGAGGGTTGGTCTACATTCGATATAAGGAAGACATTCTTTTCTGAGAGGGTGGTGAGGTGCTGGCACAGGTTGCCCAGAGAAGGTGTGGATGCCCTATCCCTGGGAGTGTTCAAGGCCAGGCTGGATGGAACTCTGAGAAACCAGGTCTAATGAAAGGTGTCCCTGGCCACTGCAGATGAGTTGGAGCCAGGTGATCCTTAAGCTGACTTCCAAACCAAAGCTTTCTGTGATTCTGTGATTTCACTGGAGGCTCTTGAGAGAAAGGGGAAGTTGTTCCTTGCCCTGTAAATCTGAGAAAGATTTATGCAGGACTGTTTCCTTTTATTTCAGTTAGGGTAATGGAAACATGCACCCAGCTGGGAGACTCTATGATACTGTTCCTCCCCTCTTACTTGGAAATGGGGCAGTCAGACCATAGGCAGAAAATCGTATCACTGGTCTTTGCTCCTCAAAAAAATGATCGTAGTTCTGACTTGTTTGAAATCAGTCAGTCTTTGACACAGGTCAGCAGTCTTCCTCCACAGCTGGGAAGGCACTTTGACTTATTCACCAGGATTTCGCCTTAATCTCTTCTTGAAACAACATGACACAAGCTGCCTTTAACCGGAGCGGTTTATTAAGTGCCACTCTAAGCCATAGCAAAATACAACTCAGCTTAAGTGTGAGAACTTGTACTTAGGGCATCTGGCTCTCAACATTTGCCAGAATGCATGTGGGGAACATTTTCTCAAAAGTAATTATTGCACTGGGAAAGGCAAGTCAGCCTCCCACCCACATCCTGTCATTATTTATTTTTCCCAAACTCACACAGCTCTTGGTATGCACATATTTTGAAACAGTGTTGTAGCCTCAAAGTGGGAAAAGGTGAGATTGGAAGCAAAATTGCAAGGCTCATAAGGACATTTATGCTATACAATAAAAATCCTATATTGGGTTAGAGCCTGGATTAGACTAGAATATATTAAATAGATTAAGGAGATTATGAGATTTATATTTGAGTCAGAAGTTCTTATTAAACTATAATGAGCATTTTCTCATTTTAGGATTGTTAGCGTTTTCATTGGTGGTTTGTTTCCGTATCTGGGTGGCTGATTGATCTATTCATTTACGTAAGAAGTGTCTCCCTCCCCTGCAGGTTTCGGCTCACATCTTCAAAGCTGTTTCAACTGCTGTGATCCCATAGGCAGAAGAATAGCAAAGAGCAGTTAAACATCTTGCTAGTAGCTTTTACCACCTAGATTTGGTGGTTTAATCTCTAGGTATATTTTTTAATGAGTTACACTTCAAGGGCTGCCCAACTGCAGTGTCTCCTTATATTCTCTGTGGAGTCCTGTTTTGACAGCCCTTTTTACACAACTCTTTTCCAATTACTTAAGGGACTTTTTTACTGAATTGTCCATATCATTGAACCCTGCTTGTTCCCATAGTGGTCATTTCTCTTGTGATACCCACTTAGGACAGAAATTGGAGCATCATCTGTACTTGAGATACTGACTTCAGTTACCACTTACTTCTTTCTTCTCCTCCTCATAGAAAATTGCTCACCATTTCCTACTTCTGTGAGCAACTGTCTATAACTAGCCTGTGAAGGCAACATCTATTGTATATGAAAGTACTGTTATCTGTAAAATAGTGTAGAAAACTTTCATTAATCCTAAACTGGAGTTTAGAAGTATTTCTGGCTACAGTTCTTTCTCTTATGCCTGTGAAGCAGATGGATCTATCCAGCTGTATATCAGCCCAGAAATGTACAAATTTAATGTTGTTTATCTATGCCCAGGAAGGATGCCAAACTAGTGTAAAATAACTTGGTGTAGACAGAGAGTCCGAACCAGCTGTGCCCCAGGTAGTGGCAGAGGGTCCTGTTACAGAGCAGCCTGGTAACCAGAGACCACACACCCAGCGCCAGCTCGCTGTGGCAGCTCACATTACAGCTAGTATTGGCAATGCATCCCCACCTCAACAAAGCCAGGACACTTATTCCCCTTGCATTAGATCTGCTGATCAGTAGAGCAAACCCATCCCTTGGAGATATAGTGGCTCTGACTGACTCATGTTTTTCCCTAATTCAAATTCATATCAACGTGCAGCAGTCTTCATCCTAATTCACTCCAGTGTCCAGTTCCTTCCACAAGGTTTTTGCAGCTAGGTTCAGATTATGTTTCATAATTACTGGGATCTCTCCTTGCAGAAGGTGGTCCTGTGTCCCAGGATGGTGAGCAAGGCACCTCCAAGATGTCGTGGTAACAAAATCTTACACAGATTTTCCATGGTCCTAGGTGGGTTGTTGAGTTATGCCTGCCTCAGTTCCTCCTTCCTGGCTTCCAAGTACTCATACAGCAGCTGGTACTTTGGGAGTGGGACTCCAGGGCCTTGTGTGATTAGGTCTCTGTTTCCAAGGAGCATCTCTGAGCAGTGAGGTCTCCTGGCCCATGCAAATACACATTGGTGCATGTGCTTGGCCATGCCATGGTGTGTGGGGTGGCCACCACAGCTCCAGATGCAGAGCTCATTGCATTTTTCCATCTTCTCCACCCTCCCTGTGAGCTCAAGTGTGCCCATTTGCAGATGACTGGCAAATAAACTCACACCCTCTTCATCACCAGTGCCAAACTAAATAGTAAAAATGCAACAGCAAAAAAAAAAAAAAGCATTCCAGATGAAGTTGATTCAGTATTTCTGAGCACTACTGATCTTAATACAGAAAAATGAGGCAAATATAGTGTTCTCTTTATTTGGTGTATATAAGAAAGTAGGAATATTCTTTTGGTCTGTGGCTGCCCCTTAGTGTCCTGATGAAGAACTGCTTCTTCCAGATCTCAAGTTAGCAACAACTGCAAAGCTGCGGGAACCAAGGGAGAGAAACTCCCTCCTGTCTGCTCCAAGGTACACACAGATGTTTCATTACTGCTTTACTACAGTAAGCTCTGTACATAGGTAGGCATTGCCAACCAAACAAGGAGCATTATCATTAAAAATTACGGAGGAAAGAAATAACCATTGCACACAGCCTTGTTAGCTAGAGGTATAAACTCTGCAGAGAATTTAAGTACTTAATACATGTCAGTCTTAAAATAATGGGATTTAGGCTCATGATTTGCAGAAGTCAGGCTTTATATTTCACTACTAGCCCTTAACAGCTCATCCCAAACTTACCACCTGCAGAGGGAAAAAGAAAGTTCAGAAGCACTTAAAGCCAATGCTCCTATTTGAAGGGCACATGGAGGCTAAGTCTAGAGTAATGTAATGCTCTCCAGAAATGTTACAGGAGCATTCTGCAAACAGCTGTGAATTCTTGTCCAACTGCAACAGGATCAAGGAACCTCAAGAGGGCATCTAGAGCCAGTAGATGGTGAGGGTATAGAAGGAAGGCTTAAAAAACATGTGAGACCATGGCTGAAAACTGGGGTGAATATTTTGCGTGTTTTCACTGTGGTAGACGTTGGAGACATTCCCAGAGGATAGAGAAAGATCTATGTTACAGGATCTGTCCCAGTCTGAAGTGAAGGAGAAGACATTATAGGACAGATCCTCAAAACAAAAACTGACAAGCCAGGATGAGATAGAATCCAGCCTGGAGCTCTAGAAGAACTTGAGGTGGATGAACAATGGAAGCCTCTGGCTCAGGACCACAGCAAGGAAAACTGGCTAGTAAAATGCCAAGTATTATCTAGAGAACTGATGAACATTAGGTCTGCTGTCATGTTGGATAACAGGTAGAGACCCAACTGAAAACCAGAAGGGTGGGAGCATGGCTAAACACAGTATACTGGGGAAAAGTAAAGAACAACCATAATGCAAATCTGCTGGCACTCCCTGAAGGAGCTCATGATGACTGATCTCCCTGATTACTGCCCACCTTGTTCCCAGCAAGCATTCCCTCACTCTTAAGGAAATTAGGCTGCCATGGGATGCAATGAAAAGAATCACACAGGAAATGTCTAACTGAAAGACAAGCAATAAAGAATAAATTATTGGGCTTTACAAGGGAACAGAACAAGAAATGGGGTCTCACAGACATATGTTCTGGAGGAAGTGCTAATCAATATGGTCATTGATGATTTCCAAAAGGGAAGGAGAATGGATACTTTTTTTTTTGTTAATACAATTTATACAGAGACAGAAGTTAAAGTTCAGCTGTGAAGGATGAAAGAGGACCTCATGAAATTAAGTGATATAGTGTCAGAGAAATTCAACATAGATTAAATGCAAAGTGTCATGGGGACATTATAAGCTCTGGGTTGACTATGAGAATTCATGAGATCTTGGGGTTACTGCAAGTGAAAATGTTGGTTCAGTAAGAACCTGAAAACAAACAAGGCTAGGAAAGAAGTGGAACACAAAAAACCAGAGGTGTTTTTATGCCACTAAGTTCAAGGGAAGCCCATTTATTCAACATCATGGCATCTTCCTTCCTTCATCTTACACTAAGTGCAGCAGAATTATAAGAGCAGCAAAAAACCAGCTTCTATGTTAGAAAGAGCTAAATACACACAACATCTCAGCCTGCAGAAGTATGTAGCTGGGAATGCCAAAGAATTATGTCTATTCAACAGTGGCACTGTAGGAAGGTAGGAAGTATATATTCATTGTGCTTACAGGACTCCCTGGATGTTCCTACAGCTATTGCAGCTGCAGTTGCTCTGAGGGATCTGCTCCAGAAAAGTGCATTTCCTAGGAAAGGAGCTGGACTAACCCTACAGCAGCAACACATGTCTCAGCAGGACTCAGCTTGAGCGTTAGAGGCTGATGTGAATTAAGAAGCAGAGGCAGAGTTAGTTAACGTACAATTGATTTAATTGTCTTTAAAAGACAAGGAGATTAGTTGTTTGTTCCTGGTTTAATGAACACCATAAACGGCCCAAGAGATACTTTGCATGCATGTGAAAATCTAAAACAGCTGAGATGGTGGAAGTAACTGAGAAAGTCAAGAGGCATCATTTCCTCTTCACACCTTAGAATGTGGGGCTGCATATTTTCTTGCAATTTGGAGGAGAAATCAATATGTTGTGTAGATACACTCAGGTGTATCAGCAAGATGTACCACCCCTTCTGTTGTGCCTCCATCCCTCCCTTTGCAGGGCAGTAGCTGGAGCTCCTGGCCCCAAAGCCCTGGCAGGTACCACGTGCATACTTCATGCAAGCTATACCTGGCCAGTCAGGGTTTTCCATCATGTCAAACAACGGGATGGTCCCTGGGCTTCCTGTTGGTGTCCTGCCTCACACCCTGGCCACACGCTGCCAATCTCATACCACAGCCCTGTGTCACTGTCTGGTGCTGAATGACTAGCTATGAGTGATAGAGAATGCACTTGCACTTGTGTGTCCCTGGAAACAGCACAAACACATTTGCAAGTCTTTGCTGTGTACTGCTGTTCTGATTCCTCTATTTAACTTCTCTTTGCTGTTTTTATCCTTGTTCTGCACCTCTCATGAACAACATTTTAAGCCATCCAGTCCCTGCATTTGCAAAGGGACTCCCCTGGCTCTAGCAACCTTCACTGCATCTCAGTCTGCAGCATGAGTTTCCCTTACAAGGCTATGCATCATTTCCCATCATCCTGCTAAGGAAGCCTGTTTTCTGTGGGTAATCAGTTAGCTCACTTTCAAGTCTGCTACATTGGATACACAAAATTAGCATGAATGGGAAAAAATTAGTGTTTCAGTAAACACCTTCAGTGCATAAAACCGAAGATACAGATGTTGGAAGAGACAAAGCAAACACAGGTGATTGCAGAACTATTACTCAACCAATATATACTATGATTAAAATAAATCATCAAAATTTGGAAAAAAACGGAAATAAAATCATCAAAGTGAGTTAAAATGGGTGAGTAAAAGTTTTGAAAGCTAGAAAGCCTACAAAGCAATTACACTGAAATGTGCATTGTCTAGAAAATAGAGCCGTCATCCACAAATCCACTGCTCTATTGTGTTCTGAAAGGATGTTATGTTTTATTGCTCTTGCTCCATTTCCCAAGTACTTCTATAACAAAGCCTTGAAAAAGCTTGTTACATTCACAGCCTCCTGCTCATCTCCTCCCTGCCACGCTGAATGGTATCACACCTTCTATCAATGTGTCTTCTCTTTACTTCAAAGAGTGGCATAATATTGTTTAAACTCATTTTTAACCACAGGACATTGTACAAGTTGCATTCAAACTCTGTGATTGCAGTAGGTTCTCCACATCTGTTATTCCTGAGAGTTTAACAGCATTAATATTTTACCTCCTAAGAGGCATATATCACTCTCAACAGAAATTCCTTCATGATCAGATTCATATGAATTTCTGTTATTTGCTTTTCAGATATTTGAAAATATCAGTCTCTGAGCTATGAAAAG
The DNA here is from genome assembly GCA_027576195.1 of Cossypha heuglini. NCBI lineage: Eukaryota > Metazoa > Chordata > Aves > Passeriformes > Muscicapidae > Cossypha > Cossypha heuglini. Next base: position 23,261,988 of record JAODKT010001744.1, read on the forward strand.
GAGAATGTCAGTGACTAATATAATGTGCAACATTGTAAAATATATGCTCTTACTTTCCCGGCAAGCATTCTTTTGCCTTTTTTGCAGTGATTTTAGAGTGACATTAGATTTTATCTGTATGGAAAGTTCTTTTCCAAACTAACTCTTTTGCCATCATTTAAAGATTGTTTTAAAGTTCATTGTCACTCTGTTATTTCCAGTGAAAGCAGGACAATACACTGACACATATGCAGATTGGTGTTAAATGAGGTTTTACACGTACTTTTGATGATACAGAGCACTACCATCCCTGAAAAAAAAGCTTGATGATATTACCATCCCTACTTGCTCTCTTTTTCTAGAATATTCTGATTTCTTGGGGTAATTGGCAGATATAAGAGGCTGGTGGGTTTGCAGGAGCAAGTTTATGATATTATCTTTCTATTGTGTTGAGTTGAATTTTAAAATATGTTCATTTTGGTACAAAAGTGAAAGGATCCTTATTTTTAGATAGAAAGAAGCAACCTCAAGTACCTGAGGCTGTTAAGCCTCCTTGGAGTCATACTCTGGCAGGAGTATGTCAGAAATTAGTATTATATCCATAATGACTGCTGCCTTAACTGTACAGCCCTCTAATTATTTATTACCTTTATTAATTACACATGTTGTATCTTCCAGTGGTCATTGACAGTAACAGGCACTGATGTCTTTTATTCTAGGGATTATCTACGTAAAATTATGCCACTCATGGAATTTTCCCATAATGAAAATAACAGATGTGGCTGATCTGTGGAAAGTTCCTCAATGATATAGCAAAGTATGTACTTTTTTTGTCAGGTGATTGAGCGCAGGCATTCCTCATTCTTCATTCTTCAGGTCACTGCCAAGAGAAGTCTGCAGTAAAATGAAAGGCAGATGCTCTAATTTCCTCTAATGCTGCAATCCCACTAATGGGACAGGTCCAGCACTCTCAGTTGTTCCTGACTCATCTGACACAATGAGTTGCAGCTCAAGAGATACACCCCAGCCCACATTCTGCCTGTGACATCAAAGAGACGAGGACTTGCAGCATCTTGCAAGATGAAAATCTGGCAAAAACCAGTACATATAAGTCTCTGTTTTTGCTCAAAGATTGATTCCTTAAAAATTGTTTTCATTTTTTTCATGAGTTCAGTCTTGTGAAGCAGTCTCAGCCACCACCCTCAGCAGTAAGAAGTTATTTGTAACTACAATGGCCATGGAAAATATGCATTAATTTACAGGTGGAAGTTGCAAGTGAAGCAACATTTCCACAATGAAAAGCTTCACATGGGGTCAGATGCTCTGGAAATAAAGATAGAAATCAACTATTACTGACAATAAACTTCTGCATGTCATGCTATTCCAGAAATCTGCGGATTACAAGACTTACATGCAACACCTCTTCTTGCTCAGATAAGCTTATGCTTTGATGATTTGGTTATTTGGTTTTAGCAGTGGTTTAAATCCAAGAAAAAACAAAGGAGATTGAAAGATATCATGAGAATATTCTGCTTTGAAAGTTACACTCCAGGACCCCCATATATCCCCAGAAATCTGCTTCCCTGATCCCAAACCTAGCAGGGTATTTAATATCACCTGTTAAGTCCTTCTTCTCTTACATCAGATATGTATGTGTGTTTTGAAACGGGGAATTACAAGATAAAGCACAGCACAAGGAAACAGGATTGCCTTTCACTCTTGTGCATTTGTTAAAGAGAGTGCAGTAACAGTTAATCTGAAGAGGGAGCCTTTAATCACAGTATCAGCTCTCTTCGCAGATACCCAGAAAGTTAAACAAAAAGCACGATCCTGTAACATTCTTTTCCCAGATGATGGACAGTCCTCAGCTAGTTCCTGAATACCACTGACCTCCTTGGGCTTGGACTGACAGCTTGATTGGCATGTCACACATACATCTCCCCCTTTGCTGAGAAGCTGTGGTCCTGCACCATGCTGTGTCCCTTCTGTCTGCCCAGACACGACCATTTCCCAGCACTGCAAGCCTCCTGAAACTAGGAGGCTGATATGCTACAGTGTGGGTGTGATTTCAAGGTGGGCTGTCTACTCCACAGAAACACCAAGAGCCAAAGACCATGCATGTCTGACTTTAGGGCAATGGCTTCGGCTCCTCATCGGGAAGGGGGTGCTCTGGGAGGGAGGAAAGAGGCTGCCAGGCATGATGAGCTACCTTCTGTAGGTATCTGCCTACTCATCTAGGATGCTTAGATACCGAAGCAGAGATGTGTGTCTTGAGTCCACTTCTGATCGCAAACTGTGAGGAGCTCTCACTTTGAAGAAGGAATTAATTGCTCAGCAAAAAGGTACCATGAGCTCATGCTAAGGGAAACTGTGCATCAGCTGGCATAGGACGTGTGCCATGTGTGCATTAGAATGACACCACTACCTGAACAAGAACACAAATGGTCCTCAAGCCACAGTGCCCTGCAGAGCCCTCGTTCTTCCCAATCACATCTGACAGGTCTGGTTCAGTGTCTTTGGGTGCTCCAACCAGCAGTGACTCCCAGCTGGTGTTCATGCCAAACACTGTTCAAATTTAAACCACACATGGAAGATAAAGGGCTCTTGAAACCAGAGCGCTGATGACATCTCTCTTTTCTAAGGGCCTGCTATCTTGATTTGAGGTATAAGCAGTGAAAGCCATGACCTAGCAGCAAAGTCAGGCACTGCCATTTCCCCATGCCTGGCGGAGGTATCTCCGATCTGTGCTGTCCCATGTCTTAGAGACAGAACCTTCTCTATTTACCCACCCATGCCCTGCTGCAGCACTGTTACCAAAGTGAAGGTAGCTGGGGGTGGACTCTCTCCCCTCTCTCTTGCCATCTATTCCTCAGCACCTTCTTAGCTCCTGCTGCAGAATTTGATTACACAGAGCTCACTGTGGGCTGACTTTTGCTGATGCTGGAACCAGCTCTACACCCTTCAGTAGTAAACCTGAACAAAGACACCTGTGTTCTTCAGAGACATCAGACCAAACAGACCCTTGACAAGCAGTGCACCTTCAGAGATTTCCTTTGTCGTCTCCACTGCTGACCCTGCTAATCAAAATGTCATGCTTGCTGGAAGTGCTGCAAGGCTCCTCAGCCTTGTCTCCTCACCCAGGGTCTGGCAGCCACTCAGACATTTACTGAGGATGATCTCACTGGCTATTGTTGTAGTATTCATGACTCTGCCTATTTAACCAGTCATAGTGATACAGGGAGCTTCCTGTTAACCAGCCTAATATACACAACACAGTCTTCATAGTTCCGTAACTTCCTTTCAGCATTTCACTTCACCATCGTCACTCTTCATAGCAATACCACACTTCATCCCAGCTCACAAATAATATCACCACAATATAGCTATCCCCAGCATTTCCAGCTGTGCTTCTAAAATTAATGGAGTCACATTAGCAACTTCAAACAAAAGCAGTCAACCTCATTGGAATGAGATGCAGCACCACTTGCCTCCAACATGTCCTGAATTAGTGCTAAAGGCTTGTCCTAGATACTTTCACACTTTGAACAATGTTTTTCAGCTCATCCACTCACAGAAAGCCAGACAGGGATTTGAGGATTAAATGTCAAGCGTCACATTGTGTCAATCTGAAGGTATGCGCTCATCCTGAGTCACTGCCAGCTAAATCCAGGGAACACCATGGTGCGGCGCTCCCTCTCGAGCCAATGCAGTCATTTTGACTCACCGACTGCTTCTTGTGTTTTCTTTACATCCCCCTGGCTTTTGTAAATGTGTGACACAGGACACTTTTCAGGACATTAAGGAAACTCCTTCTACCCATCATACTTTATCTTTTAATTTATGTTCTTCAAGTTAATTTTTTCATTATTTTCCTCTCATTCAGTGGGTTAGCCTCTTCTAAGAAGCGGGATATCCCTTTGTTTTACCCACCTAAATTACTCCTTTTTCCTAAGTGAAAAGGACATATCCAGACACAGGCTCCATGCAAATGAGCTCTACCTCTCTACTTGCTGCAGTCCACAGGATTATGTGATAGAGCAGTCCTCACTGCAGTCATTCAGCTGGGGAAGCATGGACCCAGCTGCTAAACCACAACACATACTGCCCTGAACTCTGACTGCGGAGAAAGCATGAATACTGATGGTGGTCTGTACTGCTACACTACCATATAGTTATAGGCAGCATAGCCCAAATGTTCAAGACTTCACTGAATTAAGCCCTTACTAAGCAACAGGAACTACATATACATCATGAACTGTGGAAGAGTATTCTCCTCTCCAAGAGATCACATGGATATTAAAAGCGGGTAAATGCTATAAACTGGGGAAGGAAGGGGAAAGGGTTTTATCAAACAAACAGCACTTCAGACTCAAACATACTGAACTCTATTCCCAGCACTTTGCTTCTTGAAGGTGAGGCATAAAGCTGGAGTGCAGTTGCTGAACCAAATGCAGCTGATAACTGCAATAGAGATATCCACTCATGCCACTCATGTTTGTTCTCAGATACAGCACTCACCACTTAATGCATGCTTAGCAATTAAAACCTTGCCAGCCTTAAGAATTACTATACGTTAGTTTTTAGAACTGCCATAAAATACAGACATCCCTCCTGCCTACTGTTTCCCTGGAGGTCTCTGCACCAACTGACTGGTCATGGGAGCTGTAATACTGGAGGTGACCTACTGATAGAACTGAGAGTTTTTATCTGGGCATTTCTCTCAAGTTCCGTATGTAGACTGGTCAAATTTAGGCTTTTCTTCTCCTCCCACATTTTGTTGCCTTGCTTCATTATACAAGGGCTCATCAATGCTCTTTACTTCATATTACTAACATTTTTGAAACAAAGAATGGAAGCTTAGTCCATGTGTGCCACCTGCAGAGCATGTTGTTGACACGCAGACCTCCAAATACAGACCTAACTTTTGTAGCAGGACTCTGGTTTACAACTTGCATAATAATCCCATGGAGATCAGGTGTAGCAAGTTCTACCACAAAGCTGCAGTCTCTAGGTCACAGCTACATCAGGGCTCTAGCTATGGCACACGTGATCAGAGATTGCACTCATTCTCTCCTGTGGACACTCCTATTCTCTGGCAAAAAGCAACATCCAGGTGAGCACCACACTGGCACTAGTTGCATGTAGCATTCAATAGCCACGGGGCAGGGAAGCAGGACACCCAGCAATATGGGAATGGACACATCAACTATCTCTGCATTTGGAACGCTGCATCCATACTGAGGCATAGACACTGGAGATTGACTCTTGACAGGATTTAGTCACAGATAATATCAGGCAGACCTTGGTACCACTGAGCTGACTGTTTGTACCACAGGAGCAATCCCAGATTCTTTATGAACTCCAGTGCAGTTATGAAACTACATATCTCCCTGTTCACGCAAACAGGCCTTTCTCCCTTTTCCTGGCCTCCAAAGAGCTGGCCAGATCACCAGGGAAGTTGGTTAAGGACACATTTCAATGACTGAAAAGTCCAAGTCACAAAAGCTAGCACTGGATTGGTGAGTCCTCATGGATTGATGGAAGTTCTCCCAGTACTTCTGCACAGCATTCCATGCATCCTTCACAATCTCTAGCCCTTTTCTCCATTATCTGAAGTATCTCCACCTCCATTGGCCTGGATGACAGAGAGCTGACTATGCAGCCAGCCTGTTGTACTGGTTCTGCTAGAAAACAATGCCTGGAGAATGTTTACCTGCAAACCTAAAGAAGGTTATCACTCCTGAGACAAAACATGTAGGTAATACATACTCTCCTGGCTGTTGTTGAATGAAAATGATGATGACTACTGTGCTTATGCCATATGTACACCGAGTGGTGCTGTTTATTAACCATGTTCAAAGAGCCTATGACAGATCAAATACATCCATAAAGAAACTTGGGTCCCAAATGGCTGTTATTTTAGGTAGGCATTATGCTGCCTGATTCCCAGGGCAGTTACAACATAATGTGCTAACATCATCAGTCATCATTGCACAGTCAGACAAAATGAATGCTAAACTTGGTGGGCCCAGGTGGTATCCACTGAGGAGTTATGAAAAAACTTAAGACAAAAATAGGTGAATTAGTAACTGAAGTGTGTTACCTCTTGCCAAAATTATACCTGAATACTGGGAGCCAACGCTGTAATTAATAAAAGATTCTGACATCTTAAAAAAAATACAGTTCCATAAGCTCAATGTAAGTACTGAGCAAGTACTGAAGAATCAATGAAGGGACATCACTATGGAACTTCTTGACCTTTCTGGTAAAAGTCACCACTGTCTTTGCACAGAGAATTCTGAACTTAAAAACTTTGTGGAGCACTTGGAAGAGGCCAAGTGGAAATAAGGGTGATCCAGGATATCCAGTCTACCTAGATTTCCAAAAGATTTTTGGCAAAATTTCTGATTCAAGACTTTAAAATAAAGTAAGCAGCCATGGAATAAGAGGGAATGTTCTTTTAGAATACCTGATTGCAAGGAAAGAAATGTACTGTAGCAGAAAAACAGTCAGTCTTCATTATGCCTGTAACTCACCAGTGTGGTGCCAGACCTGCACTGTTCTGCATATTTATCAATGGTCTGAAGAGGGTAGTGCACTGAGGAACAAAAGTTTGCTGCTAACATTCTAACTTGAACTATGGCTTGTGAAATGACTAACCAATCAGGACAGAGATGTAATTACAGCAGCTGCATGAAAATGTCAGCTCATTGCTAAGGAGTAGGAGAAAAAAAATAAACATTGAATATTAGAGGCTATTGGGGAAGCAACACAGTGCAAAACAGAACTCATCACTGTACAATCCACAGCTCGAATACTATGTGCCATCTGGAGACTGTGCATGGAAATGGGAAGATCTCAGAGAAAGGAAACAAGAATACTCCTGAGTGGCTGACTGGGAAGAAACTGGCTATGACACCTCAATGTGCGAAGTACCTAAAAGGGAGTATGATACTGGCTTACAAAATTTCAAGTGTATGGACAAGAGAGTTAAGGACTTACATTATCTTCTCCTTCAGGAATGAGAGGCCACCCAATGAAGACTGTGGGTCCTGATTTAAAGCGAATAAAGTGAGTTTGACAACATGACACTAAATTTATGCCAGCCAAATTAGACTTAAGGAAATTGTCATGCTGAAAGTAGCATGAGGTTGAGACAGTATGATGGGGGATGTGATTCTTGGCTGTGCTGGTTTTACTCCTACCTGGGTATGTGTCTTTAACTTCTTTCTACTGCTGTCACACACATTCTTAGTCACAGATAGTCCTTCTTGGCAGCAGCTTTCCTCCCAGCTGGCAAGGAGCTTAGCTCCCCCAGCCTTTGTCTCCTTTTTTTTCCTGAACTTCAGAACACATTTAAACTATGCTCCAAAGCGCAGCACACAAGTGGTGCTGGCCACATCTTCTGTGCGTTTGGTATATCGGCCAGGTGCCTTGTGCAGCAGTCCTGCTGTTTTCTTGACATGTCCCTTGATGCCTTGCTGTCTTGTTGACCTCCAGAGGCACAGGTGAGAAGATTACTCTGGCAAAGCTGGGTCTACCCTGAGTCAGAGTGAGCAGAGCCATTCCTACGGTCATGGGTGGAGGCTTGCTCCCTGCTGCTTGGGAGGTTAGGCAGAGGCTTTGCAGCCTCGTTGCAGTTGCACAGTGTGTTGGTGGTGAGACAGTCTCTTGCTCTGAACAAAGAGCTCACCCAGCAAAACAACCAAATACTGTTCCAAGCCAAAACTAAACTTTTCACCATCCTCCTGGTTTAACTTTAACCCAGAAATGATTCAGTCCACCCCAAGGTCACACTTGCTTGCGACAGTATGAGGAAATAGTGTAATCACATCGTGGGGTAAGGGAAAGGCTCATCTACTTCTCAGGTGCAGCATAAGCTTCAGCTGCTTGTGAAAGCTTGACACAGTGCACATAAAATACACCAATTTTCAACTCCCCAATGTCTTCATGAATGTTGCACTGATTATTTTTTTAGCATCTAAACCCTTAATCAGCAATACGTAGGGAGAGTTTTTTGGTTCTCTTAGTGTTTGAATTGCAAACCTGGCACTGTTTAAGAATATATTTATTGTAAGCTGAAGACCATCACCTTTATACCAACCAACCCTGCCCAAGAGTACAGCTTGCCCTTCTCCACTCCCCCCCCAAAAAAGCTTTAAGCAACCACCTCCACCCTCCTAGGCTACATATTCTTACCCCACCACTATGTGGCTGCACAGGCACATAATTGCCAATTCAAGGAACTGAATCAAATTGAATGAGCAACCAGCCTAGTCTAACTGCTTTGTTAATTGAAGCAAACTAATTCATGCTAAACTCAGGGTAAGTATTTGCAATATAGCTACAGAGGGGGAAAATGTCACTTAAATGACTGTGAGCTCTTTGAATAGTATTCTGCAAAATCTGTCACACATCGACATCGTAGCACCTCATTTTAAAAGAAATCATTCTATTTATTAGAACTTCTTTCTAAGAAGCTTTCAACATACTGCAGTACCACTTAATTCTTACTCATATCATTGGCAGACCTCCACTGTTGCCACAGGTAAGAAAGATCCTTTTGCCAACCTGTGGATGAAGGCTAGAGGGAGAAATGGTCAAGAGGACCAACATGTTCTTTCACATGAGCTGCAATAGAACTGTCTGATTATTTGACAGGAATGAAACAATTAAAAGAGTATGGATATACAAACAGGGCTTAGTGTACTTCTGATTAAATAATGACAAGAAATAAATCTTGTCCCCCAAAAGACAGGCTATATATAGCATGTCATACTTTAGACATTTAACAGTCATCTGTGAATCATGAGCAGTTTCTTCATGGTATTCTACAGACACACATTGATAATTTATCATCTTTACAACATACAACCTATAACCTTTGTACTCCTGACACAACACAGGTAGGTCTGTAAGTACATGAACTGGATGCCCTTTCTTCATATTACTCACTTATAGAGCAGGAAGCATATTGGGCTGCTTAGCAAGAGAAAAACAGACTACAGTAAGAGTTCAGACAGCCTAAATCTCTTCATTCCAATTCTTCCAGTGACCTGTGGCCACTTACATACAGTTATTTTCCAGTAATGGTGCTAACATCTTCAGTTCAGTAATAAATAAGCAATTATTTCCCTGCATTTGTCAGGAACCAGGAAGAGAAAGCTATTTATGTCCGAGAAGCACTTGTGCTCCATGTCATCTAGAGCTGTAAACTCTCTGCTCCTTAATGAGGCGCATGTTAATATACATGCTACTGTAGCTTAGTCCTCTGAAATACTATCACAAAACATCTTACTTTCATTGCTCTCTAAACAAACGTGTCATTAGGTAAATTTTACTCTACCCATTTAGACGTTACAGCTACAGTTGTCATGCTTATAATTAACTGTTAGGAGTATCATCTTTGTCATGTGAAGCCAGGCAAGTTGAACTAGCCAAGCTGAACTACTTTTGAAGTGCATGTAAAAGAATAAAAGAAAGCACTCAACTCAAATGTGTTATAAAAAAAAAATCTTATTTAGATGTCTTAAAAAATACAAGGCACATTTTATAAAATCAAATAGCTATCCATCAAAACTTTGTTTTATATCCCCATATAAGATCATGTACTGGCAAACGTTAAGTAACAGCGGATAATCTCAACTAACATTTTATCCCAGTGCTAGCTGATAACAAATCAGCTTGTCAACTCAAATAGGATAACATCACAAGCTTTTGCTATGTTAGTATTGACAACACAGTAACTTGAAAAACAATATATAAATTATATTATACCAAAGATAATAAGCAGTCTAATCCAAGATGGTGAAATGGTTTCTCCTCTACTTCTCTCTAGGGCTTCAAATGATGTTCAGTGTAAGCAGGTACACAGAGCAAGGTCTTACACACACACTCTTCAGATGCCTAATACATTACAGTTACAGTTAAAACAGATTTTTCTGGTAATTAAAAATACTAACAATACTGCATAATATTACAGAGACATTTTACTTTTTAGCAACTTTTATATTCAACAAGTACATTTACAGCCACAGCTCACTTCTAGGTCAGCAGCATTTTTGCACAGCATCTGAAATGTCTTTTTTCCTCCCTCAGTTTCCCAGGAAGATTTATCTGCTTATGATTTCTACACAGAATAAGCAATTGTCTGTTCCAAATTCCAGGCTTCAATGTAATTAAAACGCAGAGGTGTTTCTTCAGACTCTCTTGTACAAAGACTACTGTCACTCACATCCTTTCATCAGTAATAACAGAAGTTCACTTTTCTAAGATTAAACTCAGTAGGTTGATTTAGTGGTCCTACTTGAGTTTGAAGAATAGGAATTTGATTTCCTGGGGTACCTGCCTGATGAGAGAGACACTTGCATCCTCTGCGTAGTTCGCACACTTCGGCAAAGAAGAGCATATTTAAGGTTGTATCTGAAGTCTTTTGAAACATAATAATAGATGAAGGGATCAATACAACTATTCAAAGTGGAAAGACACAGTGCAGTTATGTACCACACATACACATGGCTCTGGCTGTAGGCTTTCAGGAGTGAATAGTGCACAATAATCAGCACGTTGCTAGGTGTAAAACAGATGAGATACATGGACAGGACAACAATAATGAGTCTAATTGCTCTTTTTCGTTTCTTCCCAGTGCTTACATCTATGATGGAAGCACTCAGGGTCTTAATCATTAGAATGTATGCAATAGCAGTGATGATAGCTGGGATTAAGAAAAGTCCAGTTGCAAGTGAGAGGAAATAAGTAAACATATCATGCGCCAAAACATTTTCAGGCAGCACATCATGGCAGGTTGTGATGTTAAGATTTGAAATATATGCCGTCTGATTAACAAGATACAAGGGAATGGTGCCCAACAAAATCAGTATCCAGACAGCAACGGAGATGCCTAAAGCAATTTCTGATTTCTTTTTTGAATTCACTATGGGGTTCACTACAACCCAATACCGTTGTACACTGAGACATGTCATAAAGAGGATGGAACAGTACATATTTCCATAGAAAAATCCAACAAATACTTTGCAGAGACCTTCACCAAATAGCCAGTTATTGCCATTTAGATGGTATGAAATCTTCAGTGGGAACCAGACAATAAAAAGAAGGTCTGCCAATGCCAAGTTAACCATATAAATCACAGCCGGATGTTTCTTCTTTGTTCGGAAGAAAAAGACCCAGAGGGCCATGGCATTGCTTGGCAAACCAATTATAAAGACAAAGATATAAACAATGGGAAGAAAAACTGTAGTCAGCTTTCCTGTGAGGACGTCTGCTACAAATTCATCCACCTTGTATAACTCTTCAGAATTATTGACATTTAGAACCTTCTGGCCAATGAAACTTCTTCCTTTTGGTTTGCTGGATCCATTATTCCCTAAAATTAAAAAAAAAAAAAAAAAAAAAAAAAAAAGAGAGAGACAAAATTTATTGAAGTACAGACTTTTTGCCCTTTTCAAAAATAAATTAGATACTGTGATTTACTCTGAACATTTACAGACAGCCTTATCAACAGAAAAATTAAGATGTTCAAACATACGACAATTTCTCTTCCCTTTCTTTTAAATTTACTATCCAAAAGCCAACCTTTATCCCTTCAAGAATTCAAGGATTCTACCAGAAACCAATACACTTTTCCATGTCACCAGTGATATTAAAAATGTCGTGTTAAAAGTGCCTTGTTAAAATGCGGTCAGAGTGTTCCTACCACCTGAACAGTTACAGTAGAAACTGTTTCAACTACCCTAGGGCACCATTAGCTTTTCACACAGCAGTGCCAGATCACCTGAGTACTGGGACTTGCAGCTTCACAGAAGGCTAATTTAATTGCAGTAGAAGCTTCATCAGTTTAGATGTCAAAAAAATCAGGTATGAAGTAAAAAAAAGAGAACATACTATCTTCGGATAAGCTAAAACTGAAAGTCAGAGCGCCCTATCCAAAGCCACCTGCAAATGATCACTAGGGCACGCCACACATTACAGTGTATCTGAACAGAAATTTGAACAAACTAAAATTCTGTGCATGAAGTCCCAATAGGGTCCTCATCTGGGACTTCCTTCAGGAAACATGCTCTCTGTGGTCTCTACTCCAAGTATCAGGTGGCAGAGCTGACAGCTAAGGCTGCTTCATACACAAACGGCTGTCACTACAAGCTTTGCTCTGCCTCTTCGAATGCTGTGGCAGCTCACAAACCATATGGGTGAGGCAGGTGCTCCTGACTGCTGAGTCCCGTAGGACAGACTTTGGACAGCCCGGTTCGGAACCCCTGCACACACAGCACAGTCCTCCTCTGCTAACAGGCTAAACTGCACAAGCAATGTCTTGGAATGCACACCATTCTGAAAAGTCAGACATTCACCTACAGACATCCATATCCATACAGCTAAACTGTATGGACATGGAAGCTGACTGGTTTAGGGAGGTTTATTTCTAAGCTCAATTTCAATCAATATTTGAGGATTTATTTAGCCAAAGCCCCCCAGCTGGAATATAAAAAGAGTCTTTTTGAGTACCTGAACAGCAAACAGCCTTGAACAATGTTGAAGCATGGCCCCCTTGTTAATAAGTAATTAATACAGTTCCAAATGAAAAAAATGCTTCCACCTTACATTTTAAAGAATTCTTACACAAGAAGTATGTAAATACACAAGTACAGATTCCACAGATAGCTGTTCCTTTCCAATTATAACTGCAAAAGTCTGATTTACAGCATTAGACTCCTGTCTAGACTCTGCAACCTTCTGAAGATGTATACAGAAATATGTATATATTGACACTCTTCAGGGTTTTGAACTAAGTTAACTCAGATCCACTTGAGCACTTTAAAATCTCCAGGCCCAGGGAGCCTTCACTGGAAAACTGACATGCAAGAAAACTTTTTGCCTGTACAATGACATAGACAAATCTTTGCAGTAGAGTGAATGACAGAGGCTTAAATTGCAGTAAATTTTGCATGAAAACAGAGGCTTAAATTATAAAACCATCATCCTAAAGAAAAGTAATTCAAATGCCACATAGTAATTTTGGCCTATATGCGGTCTAATTGCAACAAAGCAGAATTATAAAAGTTCTCCTTTCAGACATTCAAGCCCCATGATCACATGTTCAAGACTGAAAAGTTCAATTATAATGCAGCAATCCTAGTTCCCTAAGCTCAGCTGTGAATAGGAGAACCTATAAAAACAGCCTAAAGGACATAGCTTACAGATACCAGATAGAGAAGTGATAATGAGCTAAGCAATGCCGATTTTCTTAGGCTTTCAGTTTAGCTGAGAAAGATCATGGAAAAGAGCTTGGCATCAGACCCTATATACTAAGTTGATAGCAGTGATCAGGATACAGTAATAAAATGCACCATCCAATGCTATGTTAAGCACCTGTCTATCAGAAACTGGTTGATACCATCACATTGCAGTCGTGCTACTTTTATTTCATTCCAAAGACTTAAGTTATTGTAGAGAACTAGAAGAGTAAATGTTCTCACTTTGTTCTTACTAATGTTCTGAGGTCAGATAGAAAAAAATGGTTTGCAATTGAAGTTCAGAGGTTAGGTGGAAAAAATATAAGCCTCATGAAAAAGTCCTAAAGTGTTAGCATGAGACACTACAGTAAGAGCTACACTAAAGTGGATGGACAGATACCTGAACCACAGACAGGACTTTGTATTTCAAGAGTGTAAAGGTTTGTTTTATTGTACTTTGTAAGATAGTGATTTCGGAGACCAAGTCTTGTGTTTATGCTGACTTTAATTCGGGCCTTAAAAGTTCTGATTACACATACTGGGCAGCTTTTTTCAGTCCAACTAGCAACCTGTACATATAAGGAGACAGTGTCCTGTTTCCCTGCAGTTAACACTCCCTCACCAAGCAACCAATCCTTTGTTAGGTATGTGCATTTCTACATCCTTTTCTTACTCTTTCACCGCTTGCCGTTTTCCATAACAATCGAGCTCTTTTCCAAGACAAGTTTCACCCTGCTTGACTCATATACAGAGAATGCAATTGACTTGCTAATCTGCCCACGGGAAAAGCGTACTCTCTCCTCCCACAAAAGACTGTTTCAACACCTTCGCCATTTGTCCAGAAGATACAACCCACAACATACCAAACACAGGATTATGCCTACCCTGCAGACACAAAAGAGACACCAGTAAGGAGTACCTAAAAATTAACTAGTTTACTCATGGTAGTAACACTCCCAACAGGACTAAATTTAAGATTATCCTGGTTTTTGGATCTGCAACCTCTCTCCCTCTTTCTCGAGAATTCCAAATTCCTCACTCCGTCCAGGTCAGACAATTAGGATATTAAATGGCAGTTTAATTTCAGGAACTCCGCTCTGAACAACACATTCTGCAGCTATCTAGCATCTATCTCTTGAGAAAATATGATGTATGCTTGGCTTCAATATGTACACGACATATATCCTATGCTTGGCTTCAACATTTACACAATCTTTACACGTATGATTTTATTAAGTAAATAAGCCCGGTATGAAATACAGAAGGACACAGTGCAAAGGCATGCACAAGTATGGCAATGGGTTTTCTTATAAAAGGTGGTGAAAAATTAACTTCACGCAGTGAAATATTAATATGAATAACTGTTTAGGGTTTTTTCCTCAAACTGCACTTACGTTCAACGAGCAATAGCACAGACTAAAAATTTAAAAAAAATCCTAGCTTTCTAAATCAAGGAAAAAAAAAAAAAAAAAAACCAACCCAAAACCATGGTCCTTAAAATTTTTTTCATGTTTATGGTAAGGGGAGGGGCGGGAGGGAAGGGGACCAGAAGAAGGTTGGAGAGGGGCTTTTTGCAAGACCACTGAGTGACAGGACCAGACGGAATGGTTTTTAATGGAAAGAGAGCAGATTTAGACTAGATCGCAGGGAGAAACTCTTGATGTGAGGGCGCTGTAACAGGTTGCCCAGAGAAGCTGGGGATGCCCCATCCCCGGCAATGTTCAAGGCCAGCCTGGATGGGACTCTTAGCAGCCCGATCCACGGCAAGGTGCCCCTGCCCGTGGTGGCGGGGGAGGAGTTTGGAACGAGATGGGAGCTCTACGGTTCCTTCCAAGCCAGGGCATTCCACGGCTCTCTGCGCGGCGGGTGAAGCCCCACGCGCCCCACAGGCCCTGCGGGGGCTGCTCGCCGCGTCCGGCTGCTCGCCCGCCAAGCGCTTTCCCGCTCCGCCGGGGAGCCCTGCCCGCGGGTCCCGGCAGCCACACTGCCACCCGCACGAGTCTTCCGACCCGCTCGACTCCGCGGAAACGCCGCCGTCCCCTCCAGGCTCCCCGAACCCTATCCAGGCCAGGCACCTGCCCCGCCGTGCCCCCGCCCGCGGCTGAGGGGCTGCCGAGCCGGCCGGGGCGCCGCGCTGGCCGCCCCGCTGATCCCAGCCAAGCTGGCAGCTCACGCCGCTCCGCTCACCTTCAGCGGCGGCGGCAGCTCCCAGCAGCGTATAGAACAGCAGCACCAGCAGCAGGCACAAGTCACGGCGCACAGCCATCCTCTCACCGCGCTCCAGCCGCCGCAACTCCGCTAGCACTCCCGGCCAGTTTCACCTGATACCTGAGCGGGGCGGGGCGGGGGGCGCGAACCGGCACGTGCCCCAGCGGCAGCGGCGCGCGCGGCCATTGGCTGAGGCGGCGGCCAATCAGCGCGCGCGCCTGTTTTGCCTTGGAGGGCGAATAAAAAGCCCGGGTGGGACCGCGGCGGAGCGGAGCGG
>JAODKT010001744.1:23278412-23297894 GCA_027576195.1 Cossypha heuglini
GGGCGCTGCGCTGTTAACGGCCCCTGGGTACCCAGCCCAGCTGAGCAGCCCGGCTGGAGCGGCCACCGCTGCAGTGACCGGGAGCAGGATTGTTCTGGGTCACACCGGCAGCCCCAGGGGCGTTTAATGGAAACCTGTAACGCTCGCATACTGCGTTGTGCATTCCTGATTTCTTTTCCGTGTTAGAACATAACAGAACCGTGGAATCTTAGGTCAGGTTGGAAGAGGCCACAGAAAGTCATCTGGTCCAGTCTCCCTGCCCAAGCAGGGTCCTTTGGAGTGGTTTTTTTGGGTTTTTTTTTCCGT
Source organism: Cossypha heuglini (assembly GCA_027576195.1). Classification (NCBI taxonomy): domain Eukaryota; kingdom Metazoa; phylum Chordata; class Aves; order Passeriformes; family Muscicapidae; genus Cossypha; species Cossypha heuglini. The sequence continues at coordinate 23,278,719 of JAODKT010001744.1, forward strand.
CTTTTTGTGATGGTCATGAGATAGGTGGGAATAGATGGGATTACAGAGAGATTAAGGTAAACGGCACTTAGAAGTTTTGGGTGTCAGCGTTGCCATTAAGGGCCTCTTGTTTTCTTGTTTTTGAGTCTTTGTTATAAGTTACTGCATACTTAAAGCACAGTTCCCGTTTGTCATCCGCAGAGTTTATGGATTTCTCATCTACGTCCCAGCCTTCTTGCTAAACACCGGTAAACTCATAGCCCATCCCTCCAGCCTCCCTCCCTGTCTCTCTATTTCACTTTCAGTGCTATTTTATTTACTTTTCCATCATAAACCACTTCATAGGCATTTAATCCTACTTTTAATCACCTTGCCCAGTGAGCTGTAGCCTTCTCATCTGGCTTTTTATCTAGCCTCCCTTTACTAGTCTTCAGAGCTTTTCCTCACAGATCTCTATTACTAAGGAGTGGTCAGCCTTTCACTCATCCAATTCTGCCATAGCCAGTGCTCTCCTGCCAGTGCCCAGTTATAGTTTTCATCCTTAGTTCTCTCTTGATTTACTCCATCCAGTCCATCTTTTTGTCCCCTTTACATCAAAGCAGACAGCTGCTTCTCTCTTTTGCTTGGATCCAGCAATAGTGGAAGGTACTGAGCACACATGGGAAAAGTATTCATTGCTGTTGCTGAGTAAGATCTGGTCCCGGCTGTCCCATGACAGACCAGAACTGCAACTGGAGAAGCCCTGCGGCTGTGTGTAGAAGCAGGTATCACTGCAAGTGCATCTTCTGGAAATGCAGCTCTGGAATTTGGTCCAGGGAAGTATAAGGAAATGATGCCAACATAGGTTTGTAATTTGTCTAGTTTCTTATAGAGGTGTCAGTAACATGTAATTGATGTGAATATAATCTTCCTCCAAAATCTTATATTAAATATAAAATCATTAGATTCCCAAACAATTAAAAATGGAGCTTATGAGAGGGTATGTCAGGTGACTTTTATATCAGAGAACTCTATCAACCTGTCTTATATGAGAGGCCTTATTGCTGTCTTATGTAGAGGGGACTTTTGAGAACAGCAGTGAGAAACATTTTACCTGTGGTGATAGGACAAGGGCTAACATTTAGCTAAAAAGAAGGTAGATTTAGATAAGAGCTAAGGAAAGAGGTTCCTTACTGTGAGAGTGGTGGGAATGCAGAACAGATTGCCTAGAGACGTTGTGTATGGGGCATTTCTGAAAGAGTTCAAGGCCAGGTTGAATGGGCCTATGAGCAGCCTGGTCTTATAAAAGGTGTCCTTGCCCATGCAATGCCATTGTACTGGGTGATCATTAAACATCTCTTCCAACATCAATTACTCCATGATTCTATAGCAAACTAATGGTCTTTGGCACTTGTAAGCAGTTCCTGGTGCTTTGTGCAGTGCCAGTCAGGCTTTTGTTCTGATTTTGTTCTGCTCAATTTATTGAGAAATTAGACTTCCTAGTTTACACTTTCAGAAGGAATAATATTTGTTTCAAAGATTCCCTGTGTGTAGTCTATAAATAAGCTCTTCCTCATGACTTAAAAAATATTTAATAGAAGCTAGAAATGGTCTTACCCCTGCTCAGATCACTAGGACTTCTCAACAGAACAATGTCAAAACTTGCTGATTTTAGATGTCTTTATTGAAGACAACTGATTTGTCAAACCTGTTCACAGTCCTAGCATGTCGCTTATCAAACAGTTTGGAAAGAAAATTAACAATTTGTAGATAAACACAAAGCATGTATTTTTTAGCACTTGTTTATCAATGGATAATTGAGATAAATACAACTGCCACAGGAAAAATAAGTATGTAAAGTAAGTACATATAAAAAATAAGTATACTCCTACTTATATTATAATGAGTTGGGAAAAACTGTCTTTAATACAGTGGCTTGAAGGGAGCTTTGACCTTGCAAATCATGGCTTATGTCAGCATACCCAAAGCTGACAAAAGGTGAGTGAACAGCTTGTAATTCCCTGCTCTGTCAATGTTTGTTTGGAGCATGCTGTCATGAGAGTCTCGTGCACCTTGGGACAAAGGCCATTACTGGAAACGTACCCTCCCTTGCACTTTGAGTAGCTGGTGAGTGTGTTTTAGCACAGGGACTCCAAAGGGACCTTCTGGGATATATACTCCTTGGGTCTTGAGTCATTTTAACAGCATGGTGATGTCATGTAATCATGAGGATGTGTTGCTGCCAAATATACTTGTTACCCCTTTTTTAACTGAGAAATGAGCATGGTTTCATTGCAAGGCACTTGTCAGTTTGTGCTAGAACAAATGGGTGGGAGCATTTTTATTATGCAGAGTTTGTTTTGTGTACTTTCTTGCTCCCTGGCAGTTTCTGAATTCAGATGACAAACATGTTTTTAGTGTGCAGCTTATTTTAATTATACAGCATGTCTGTTGGGGGGAGAAGGTAAGGGATGGTTGTATGTCTGACATGAATATATGGATTTTTTTTTTTAACTTTTTTTTTTTTTAAGGAGCAAGAAGAACTTGGTTATGGAAGAGAGAAGAAATAAAAATTACCCTAACTTTAAAAATCAATATGTCTTGTAAGGCTGGCACAACACCTAAAATACCCTTCAAAGAATGTGGCCAGTGCAAGTTCTCGGAGGGAGGGTGAAGTTTGGGTCAAATGAAACAATGTGAAGAATTTAATTTTAAAATCTGATTTAATTTTTTATTCAGAAGAGCTGATGCATTATCTCTCAATGCATTAGCCTGCCCTCAGGCTAGCCACCTGTCTTCTTGGAAACTAGGGGAGTACCTCGGTACTAAATTACAGCAAGGCTCTGCTTTAGTAGTGCAAGACCAGGATTGTAGATATAATAAGCATTTTTGATGACTCATTTCAAGTCAAGTTCTCTATAGTCAAGTCAAGTTCTTCAAGTTGAAGTTCTCTATAGTTCCTCCTTCTGTATCTCATTCTTAAAATTCTCTGTGCCATCTTAAGTGGTCTCTCTTGCTTATTTTCCTGAGCCTTTGAACAGGTCTCTATTTCCTGCTTAGTTGATTTGCCTTGCTGGCAGAGTTGTTACATAAGGGTTGTCACTAATGCCCTTCCTCTAAGTGTGTCCAGCAAAGGAGCCTAGGAAACAAGGTATTACGGGCAGCAGCTGTATGTTTTCTGTTTCTCTGTGAGCAAGACCCATTTTATTTCACTCTGTATTTAGGAAGTCTGTTCCATTCCCTCCATTCCCTCATCTACCCCAAGATTATTGCGGACTTTTGAAATTCTGGCCACGGAAAAATATGTTCTTTATAAACCTATTGTGCTGATGTGTTATTATGTTGTTACTAGTTGAGGTGCCAGTGTGGGTGGCATGGTAATTTATGGCATTTTGGGGTTACTGTGCTGGCAGAACATTTATGTAATATTGGTTGTTTTAGGTGATCTCTTAATGATCCCGATTTTCTTGCCCTTCTGCGAGCAGTGTCCTGTTTGTTTCTGTGTTTGGCTTTTAACTCTGTGCATTTTCACTTTTCTCAAAGGCAAGATCCAGGGATGGGGCTGGAGACATGGCAAATCTGGTCAAAGGTCTAGATTAAAATGTTAGGTATTCTCAGTGCCTGGGGGGTAGAAACATAGATGGCCCAAACCAGGCTTCATGCTGACATAGAAGTACGGAGGTGACTGCTGTTCGCCATGACCTTGCAATGATGGAGGACTTGTGCATTTAACAAAGCTTAGCTTGGTCTAAAGCAGTACTTCTGTACTTGTGTTGATGGTTGTTTAGCCTGTGGTACATCTGTCTTCAAGTGTCCCTGCAGCTACATGAAAAAAGCATGTTAAGGTATTAAAATCAAGCAATTGAAAGTTTGGGTATGCTCCAGTTTGGGCTTTTGTTCAATCTTAATTCAACATTCTTGTGCATATGCATTTTGAAAGGGATTTTGTTATGACATCATATTCAGTCTTTCTATTGTGCACTTTATGGAGTGTGTGCATGAAAACACAGATGATCTGGTACTTGCACCTCTACTTACATGTATAGATACACTTGAAATACCACTATTTAGCTAGTACTGACTTTTTATCCTGCTGCTATTGAAAACTGAGGAAGAATCTCTCTGCATAGATAGAATGCAGAGAAAGGATTGCGCAGATTGGTCGCAACTCATCAGCACAGCCACTAGTTTAAGCTGAGTTTGTAAAATTGTCTTGAAGGGAATTGAAATTTATTTTCAGTATGGGTTTATTACAATTCTTATCTTGTTTGTACCTCTGTGCTGGAAGGGATGTAGGGTGGAGCATATAAAATAACAATTCCTCTTCAGGTAATATGAATCATTACATTGTGAATCACAAGCATAGTGTGTGCCCACAGTGTTGCCTTGCATCAGAGAAGGTTGTTGTCTGTAACATTCTTCCATGCAATTTGTTTGCTGCTTCAATGAGCACCAATGCATTATTTGTTGGATATTCTTTACTCCATCCAAATTTTCCCTAAAGAAAACCAGACAAAGTCCAGAGATGATGTAAACAATTGGAACAACCTGAAGAACATATCTTTGTATTCTAAAGACTTTGTTTAGTCTAAAGAAGATTGTTGGGGAGACCTGATGATGTACGTAAAATATGCCCAGGGCTGTGGTGTATTTTCTACATTCACTGATAGGTTGAAGTGTTGGCAAAGCTAGATATTAGGAAAAATGTTTTCACAATCAGCACCAGTTTTACTGAGCACTCATTTTCTGAAGAATCTGTAGGACATCCATCACTGGCACTTTTAAAGTTTAGACAAACAGGAATGATGTAGGTATGTCTAGTTGCTCATGGCAGGAGAATTAGGTGATGCCTTGAGCACATAAATAATGCCTCCAGCACAGCCATTAGTGACTCTACAACGTTTCTAGCCAAATCAAATCCCTTGCACTTTATTGCACTGACCTCAGTGGTCTTACTATTGTTTAGAATCTGAATACAGTAAGATTTGACATAGTGTTCTGCCTTGTGAGTCACCCTCAGTGGTTTCACAGAAGTGTACCTCTGTTTAAAAAAAAAAAAAAAAAGAGCTATTGAAATGCTTCCTAGACCCTGTCTGATCTGATTCTGGCTAGGAACACTTCAGATCTTTAGGTCATGCTCAACATTACTGAGCAATTGTGAGTCAGACAACAAGGAGGAGTCTTGCTGTGATCATCCTGTTTCTAGGTTTTGGGAGAGAAACTTGTTCAGTCCCCTGCATTCTTGCTTCTCTACCACGCAGATTACAGATTTCCCAATCAAATGAAAGACCAGGAGCCCAGAGGGAGAAGCACCAGAGGAAGACCACCACCGACTAGGTTTCAGAGTAGCAGCAGACCTCTGAGGATCCCCATGGGATTTGTACCCATTTTGAAGAGCTAGACCACAGGTGTGGAAAAATGCCAGTCGCAAAACACAAAGTTTGCTGAACACTGGGAATAACTGCTTTTTGAGTCTGAGATAAAGAGCATGAAGAGAGTACCACTGAACTGCACACACAGTCACTTTCAAAGGGCAGTATCTCATGCATTTACTTCCACCAGCCCTTTCATGTTTCTCAGTTTACTAGAAGTATATTTTTGAGTGTTGTTCTGCTGCCCCACTGTTACTAATCCTCACATCACAGTTCTCAGAATTTTTGACTCCGTCTAGCTCATTTGTAGAGGATGCCTATGGAAAAGCAATTCATAAATCAAGGGAAAAAGTAGTGATTTATGAGTGACGACTTGGTGATACTTCTTTCCCTCTCAAGATCCCTTTATCTGTCTGCGTGAACTACAACATACTGTGCATCATTTTGCATGTGGATTTAAGTAAATCCACAGCAAATCCACAGAGGAGAAAAGTGTATGTGGAGAAGCAGGGATGGGCTGAGGAGGAGTTGTATGAAAGGAAGAACAGTCTTCCTCAGAAGAGTCTCGTGACAAGTTAAAATTGTTAGCTTGCTTTAACCTAAGGCATAGTCAATGCAAGGCAGGTGGTGCTTTATTGCTGAAGTGAGCAGCTGATACAATGTGAGCTGTGATTTGGCCAGTGCATTCTGCACATATCGGTTTCAGATGGTGTTGGTTTCGATTACCTCAGTTTTGTTGACGTTATGTAATTATCACAGTGTAGATAAGTCATGAGACAGCTGTAGGGATTGATGGACTCTGAAAATTGTTGATGGTTCCTTGAATTAAGAGTTTGCCTGAGCAGTAGTGCCATTCTCAGTTGTGAATGAATGCCAAAAGTCAGCATCCTTTTAATGGAAACAATGAAATCCTGTGAACACAAATTAAGCACTTGCTAATGCTGGGATCTGTCTAATCAGAGAATCTTTTTAGGTTCCAAATGATACGTGCAAAGAACAAAATAGAAATTAATTCTGAGAGCTTCAAGGAAGATCTCTGTGCCAAGATTTTAGTTCAGTTGAACAGACAAATGTGACATTCATTCATGACAGGGCTGACTATTGTAATAATTATATGAACAATACGAACATTGTAAAATACAGGAGGGCTTAAGGACAAAATTCCTAAATCTGAAAACTCTTCTACTCTTAACAGTTTTTCTCTTTGTAGTTGCTTCATCATCTTTCTATTTTTAGGACCTGTCTCTTACTCATCCTTGAAAATTGATGCCTGTAATAAATAATTAAAAGTCCTAACTTCTAGGAAAATATGATTTTTTGAATCACAATATCATGTTCTAAAATGGAATAAGTCTAAGGTTTGTACTGTATCTGATTGTCTCCCATTTTTATTCTGCAGCCTTTGGAAGTTTATGATAGCTGCTAGTCTGAATTGCCCTGTAAGTTTCAGGTATGAAATACAACATTTTGGCCACATCTCCTAACCAGCTGTGAAAATTTTAACAGAATTATGCATTTATTAACTTCTGACAATGAATTTGACCTGATTATTTAGCTGATATGTCAGCATATCCATGTTACATACATTTGTTCTTAATTTAGTGATCTAAGAAGAGTACTTGCAAGACCGTAGATTTTTTTTTTTTCTTCACGATGTGCATCAACTTTTACTATCCCATACCATCCCTGTGGGTTTCCCCATAGGCCAGGACAACTACATAAGAAGCATGGCATACTTATCCAAAGAGAGGCAGAATTCTAACAGCAGTCTAGTTGATGTCATGCCTGTGTTGATGTAAAAGAGAGAGTTTCAGATTTCAGATATGTGCTTAAAAAGCCCGAGGGCTGTGGGTGAGTCAGACAGTTCACGTGGCAACAGTCCTGGTTTATGATATTTAAAGGCTGCATGATGTTAAAGTTCAAAAGACAAGTAGAAGAAATTATTGCTTTGGTACTGTCTGTTTTGGCAGGGACTAATATCTTGACTATTGTAGTTTTATGCCATTAGATTAAGATCAAGGAACTTAAGCAATAGACATACCAATGGCTCTTGCAAGCTACACTGAACAGGATTAAAGTTAACTTCTACAGCTGAGCGTAATACACCAAATGGCCACATTTACAATTTAGGCTTTGACAAGAGTCCAACATTATTTATGGCACATGCTCTAAAATATTGAATCACATTTGTGTAAGACCTGACTAGGCACCTAGGGACACTTCAGTCTATTCACAACCAGTTCTACACAAGTAAGGTCTGGGGTCAACCACTCAAACACCCTGGACAGAGTTCTGATATTAAAAATCATGGCACAAAGGTAGGAGACTTGTGAAATTTCTTGACAAATGATGCTGGGCATACAGGAGGTTTCCATAAATTCCCAGGAAGATGGTGAACTCTTGTGGATTACTAAAGAGAGAAACCATAACTAATTTGCGAATTTCCCTGGGCAGAATGTCGTATTTGAGTGAGAGAGTAATTGGAGAAATACCATTTGTGTTTGTCCCCTTTTTCTTTTCTGTGAATGTGCTTATGGTGACTGTTGTGGCTGCAGTGAGTCTTCCTTTGAATAATGTGGTCATTTGCCATAGTTCTCAAGCTCTTCTGAGGTATATGTTGAACTTTAATACGGCCATGTGTCATTATGGATGCCATTCAGGTTACACTCTGATGCCCTCCATTGCTTCTCTATGTTTCCTGCTACTACTTCTCTATGTTTCCTTTTGATGGAGAGGGCTCCTGGAGCCATTCTTTGCTCTCCAGAGAGACCAACTGTGTCATGCATTGATGGGATCTGCAGGTTTGGCTGTGCAAGCATCCACAACAGTGGACTGCAGTAAAGATCACCATTTGAGAGAAATGCTGGCACTTTATAACTTTGCAGAATTCCCTGCATCAAAAGTTATCTGTGGAAGGATAGGGCAGGTCTGTGTACATGCTGCCTTGTGATATTCCTTCTTTACAAACAGATACTGTTAGTTGTGGCTTCAGGATGGGCAAATTAGAAAGGCTGAAGGAGGAAAGAAATCTCTGTTTGAACCCACATACCTCCCAGTTCTCTGACATGGAAGAGATATGTTGTTTGGTTTGAGCATATATGGTCTTTTCGTAGTTTTGGTGTCATCCTGCTCTCTAACTCCAGCAAATGCTGTTTCACCATAATTCAAGTGATTTGCAGATACCTTTTTTGGGAATTCTTGCCATCATTGTCATTAAAGTGAAAGGGAGCTGTTTTTGTCCTACTTAAAGATCATTTATTTAAAAATGCAGAGATTGGAACTATTTCTGTAATTATTTTATCAGTGGGATTCTGGTCTATCTAGAAGCAGAGCCCAATGTCCACAAAGAAATTAGTTTAATGGAAAAAGTGTGTCAGTTGACCAGGATGCCTGAAAATTATTTGGAAACTTCCAGTACTAAGAAGGATCTGAGGAGGAGATCCATGCAGCTGTGCTGAGTCACAGGCTTTCCACACAGGCATCCTGTCTGTTCTCACAGTGTTTATTCAGTGTGGCAGGATACACCCTTGTACCCTCCCAGTGTCTCAACCCACCTCCCACTGTCTGCACAATCAAAGAAAAAACCACAAACACTTTATCATATGCAATACTTTTGACTGGCCCAAAATTGAAGCCTGCCACTGTATTAAAAAAGCTAGTGTTATGACCAAAAATAATTTTATTATGAATAGTATAACTTCTTTTTAAGTTTCATGAACAACATAGTAATTATTATCATTCGTATTTAGAAAAATATTTTTTTCTTCTACTCAGCTGACATTTTTCTAACTTTTAAACTGCAGATACATAACGTGTATATGTCCTAGATGTAATATGTTCTAGATGCTGATTATGAAAATGCTTCGTCAATGCATATTTAGCAGCAAAGTGCTTTTAAAGAAGCAAAGAGCTGTTAGGATTTGCATGTTATTTGCTGCATGTGCAGAGCAGTCACTTTCACCACTGAAGAGGTGAAAAAGAAAGACTGTTAGAGGATGGGAAGGACAGAAGACTTCCATCTGCCTTGCTGCAGGAAGACCATGTAGGAATGTCATACCTCTGGATTGTGCCTGGTTCTGCCCTGACTTCCTCTGGGATGGCAGAGAGAAGTGAACACACGCAGTACTGTACACCAACAGCCCTACCCTGATCACCAGAGCACAGCACTGCAGTTCAAACGTGGGGCTATTGCTGCAAGGCACAGAATCAGGAAACATTTTCCTTTTCTACTCTTTCTGCCTTTAAGTGTTAAATGTCTTTGAGAGATGCACAGGGACGAAGCAGGACTTCGATCACTCCCAGTGGAAGGAGCAAGCAGTTAATTTCTTCAGGAGGGGTAAAATAGTTTCTTCTGACAGTTGCATTTATTCTGGTTGCACTGGATTGTACCAGTCCCAGACAATTTTCACTACTTTGTTTGCTAGGTGACTATGTGAAGTGAGATGCTTCACCCCAAAATGTGTAAGAGTATTCAGCAATAGCCTGTCTTCCCCAGCTTCTTGTGAGGGCTAATCTTGGTTTTTTGATGCCTATTGCTTTCAGTTCTCAGGTAGTGGTGTACTTGGCTCAAGTCAGGGTCTGTTTCAGAGGCTTCACATCCCTGCTTCTGCCAAGGTTCTAGTTTAGTATCCGCTGCAAGTCTGGGCTTGGCTTCTGCAGGCACAGTTGTTTCTGAGGCCTTCTTTCTCACAGAATCGTAGAATGGGTCAGGTTGGAAGGGACTCTAGTGGGTCATGTCATCCAACCTCCCTGCTCCAGCAGGATTGTCCCAGAGCACATGGCACAGGATTGGTTCTTTAATGGTTCTCTAAAGAACCAGATGGTTCTTTAATATCTCCACAACCTCTCTGGTCAATCTGTTCCAGTGCCTGGTCACCTGCACAATAAATAAGTTCTTCATGTTCAGGTAGGACTTCCTGAGCATCAGTGTCTGCCCATTGCTTCCTGTCCTATTGCCTGGCACTATTTCTGCTGTGCTTAGGGCAACTAAGCTTACAATTCTGGCTCTTGATGAGTGAGGAGCTGTTTTCCCCTTTTTCTTCCTCTCTCTTGGCCAAGTATTACTGCAGCAGGGGGAGGTCAGAGATCTCCTGCCAGTTTCCCTCACTGCTGGGGGAAGGTCCCTGATGAACTCACACCCACCAGCTTCCTTTGCTAAATCCAAGTAAACCTATTTACACTACGATTAATAATTTTACATGGAAACAATATGATCTTACCTCTGTATAGTCTTTTAACAGCCAAGAAATACGTTTTTGCAAAGCAGTATAAAAGGCTAAAGTGTAGGAGCAGCACTACTTGGATTTAAGCTCCCTACAAGTTTTGCATGGTTGTTACAGCTACTCGGCTTTCGTCACTGTGTTTGATGGCAAATTAACAGGAGTATGGGTCTGGGAGTTAAGAAATGTTTCACAAATGTTTGTTTAGTAAAAGGTATATTCCTAAGGCTGCAAAGGTTAATTCTGAATATTTAATTCAACATATCACATGATGCTGGCAGCTTCAACACTAGCCTTATTGCTGTGCATTTTCTGCAAAATGAAGCCCAATGCTTTTCTACCTACCTGCCTACCAATCTGTGGTTCCAGGAATTTGAAAGAAAGAAAATGTTGGATTTTATTGTCCCCAATGTGCTTAGGCTTGTTTAGACTTTAGCAGAAAAGCTGGTTGATCTGGTTTTTCTAGGATGGAGTCATAACTGTATTACCTTTGCTGACCTGATGAAAGATAGGGTTTTTTTTATGCACGCATATTGTGGTGTACACATGAAAAGAATTGAAATATGATTAAATTACCTCTACCTATATAGAAAAACTACATGAAAATATAGAATTAATAATATGTAATTAAATATTCAGTACTGGTCATAGGAGAATACAATGAAGTATTGTATGAAGATCTGAAGGATTTATGAAAAGTATTTAGGTGGTTCAGGTAAAAACCTGTTCCAAAGAGATAAAACTCTTGGTATTTGGCATCCAACTCCCTGCAAAGAAGGTAGCCTTGTTCCTGCCAGCCTCTCATGCTGGGCAGAGCAGCAGGAAGCTGCCCCAATGAGTTTGAACCTCTGGATAAACTGCAGGCAAGGCTGTCCCTGCTGGAACAAGCTTTGGCCTTAATGTGAGTTACAGATACCCTCTTGTGGAAGATTTGTGTGGGTGGAGATGGGGGACAACATGTCTGGCTATTTCTGCTCTGTAAAAGCCTGACACTAAAGCAGACTGCAAAGACAAAAACCAGCCCCAAAACAGCAGTATGCTTTGGAGTGTCCTTACTGCAGGTACTGAGTTAGTGTACCCCCTCCATGCCTAGGGCTTAGGGGGAAGTTGCTGAAAGTCAAGGTGCAGCCTGCTCCATGCCTAAGAGACATCAGGTCTCTAATCCAGAAGATCTTGATTCTGCTTTACCATAGGATGTGGCCAAAAAACCAAAAGTTCTTCCCTTGCTCTCAGCCTCCTTCTTTTCCCCAAAAGCAAATTTACAGAGAAATAGAAGGAAGATGAACACTGCCTTTTTTTACCCATTACCTTGAGAACTGAGATGTGTAAAGGGGATTTCAGCTCAGGTATCTCTTCGTTCTAAGAAGTGCTCCTCCTATCACCAAGTTAAAAAGTACTGTAACGTTTGGACATCTTGCATTCTATTTATTAAGAGTGACCTGGCAGGATATGACCTAACACCACAAAATCTTCAAAAATGTGAAATAAAAATATGAAGGGTCATTCCCTGCATTGCTTTCCACATTCTCAGTATCTGCAGCAATGAAGTAAACAATTTAAACATGCAGCAAAACTTTACAATATCATCAGGTTCATCCCTGACAGCAGTGAATTTCCGTATTTTATTACTGACTTTGTAACATAATGGCAAACATTACTTTTGCAGACAGTATTTTTTTAGAGTGCTTGTTCATGGAGCTGTAAAATAATGCTTGCCAATCATTCACTAGTATATATTTTCCCTTTTTTTAGACCTCTCTCTTTAGTTCCCAAAACACTACCACTTACCAGGTAATTGGGGAAAAAAACACAGATCTTTTGAAAAAGAGACAGTGGTAACAGCTTGTCTGTAGTTGACATAAAAAGAAGCTATTGACAGTCTATTTTGCAAATAATAAACATAATTTTTCATTTATTTTCTGTACTTTAAGCCATTAGAATATATGCAAGTTGCATTTTTAAAGGATTTTTACTTGTTCAGGAAAAGTCAGGACTTTTTTTTTTTAATTTTACAGAAAAGCTGGATTCTCACTGTAAGGAAGTTCAGCATTAAAACTTTAAAAAAATATAGTGATTATCGTCCTCATAATAAAACTTCTTGGATGATAATTAGCTCTTCAGGGCAAGAATTTCACAGTGGCTTACTCAGTAGGTGCACTGTTTGTGCTTGTTTTTTCTAGGTGCTATCAAAATATACATTCACCTCACTTTCAAGAAAAAATCCGTCCTGAAGTGATGAAATTAGGAAGTAGCCTGGAGTGATGCCAGTGTGCGCTTATGTCAACACTGAGCTGTTGGCACAGGAGCTCACTGTGCGTGGAAGGCAACAAGGATATACATCGCTGCCTATGCCTTTCTCTTTTGTGTTTACTGTTCCCCACCCATGTGTAAGTGATACAGTAAAATGAGTCAGATAATACAATACCATATCTGCCCTCCCACAGGTTACAGGATCCCTTCCCCACTGCACAGAAGAAAGGACTTGATGTCTCAGCTCACCTAGTCAGCCTGTGCCCAAGGAGACTATCTGCATCCTCCGATGATTTTCAGCAGTAAAACGCAACATGATATGAGCTGAAAGATAGGCTGCTGTCGCAGACCGCTAGCTGGTCAGTGGTGGAGCGAGAGGCAGCAGTGCTGCAACCTTCTGGAGGTGCTCCCAGTAGAGAAGCTGCTCAGTGGCACAGACACACACACACTCCCAGTCACTCAAGCACCTGCTCCAGATAGCTCCTGTGAAGTTGCTGGCGACAAAGAAGTGGGAAGGGTCCTTGTATGGATTTCTGAGGAGGTTTATTCCACCCATGCACAAAGGGGTCCAGGGACAAAGACACAATGGACGATCCAGGTTTAAATATGGGGAGTAGGGAGGTGGAGAAAAGTATCAGGGCCAATGGGCTGAGGGTTTAGGGGTGACACAAAGATGGGGCAAAGGGGGGCAGCCAGTAGGGTAAAGGGGGCAGGACACTGTGACAGAATGGGGCCAGTGGGTAGGCAGGGAAGGGAGAATGTTCTAGGGAACATACATATTAGGGGGAAAAGGGGTGGAGAGGCCAATGGGCCAACCAGGGAGGTAGAACTGGGGTATATTTGAATACACAACAAAGCATCCTGGGAGAGGCTCTGCTCAGTCGCCCTGACAAAAGATTTTCCCAACATAGGGTCTGTCCCTCCAAAGGACCAGAATGGACTCTTGTTCTGAAGGCCCATGGGCTTCCACAGTTAACTGTTGGACACAATGACCTTAAGGGTCATTTCTCATTTAAATGATTCTGTGATAGGCAGTTCTCAGATTTAAAAGAACAATAATTTGTAATTAGTGCTCCTCCTCAGAATGGTTTATTATCTCACTGTTTTTGTCATAATGATTGTAAGGTTCCAGTAGATGATAATGGGTAATTTCCATCATGCAAGTTTGATATACTAAGCTGAACTCTGATCTGGGGAAAGGCACTGTAAGACCTGTGCACTTAAATAGGAGAAGAATTTGTCAGTGATGCTAATTGAGTAACCTGAAAAAGCTGCACTTTCACATATGGTTAAAAGCAGACCTTCAGTAGGTGAAAGGCTCTTCAGTCCTGCCCTAGACTGAAAAGAAGGGGAAAAGAACAGAAAATCCCTTGAATATATAGTGAAGCTGATGAAAGGGTAAAAATCTCACGGTTATTAATGATTGCCATATCCCCGGTTTAGAGCAAAAGATATTTTTTTTAATGAACTGGTAGAGGATGTTTCTATACTGTCAACTTTTCCCAGCCCTGCTTATTTATGTGGAGTCATAACACAGTGACAAAATGCACAGCAAGAAGAACATGTGGAAGGAAGAAATCTGGCAAATGGCTTAGTGTTTGGATGGTTATGAAGTCACGCTTTCTACCTGGCACTGAATTTTACAGTAGCTATTATGGAGTGAGTGTTGCTATCAATTTTAGCAATTCATTGTGCTGAATGTCACTGAAATTCCACAGCATAATAACTTGCCTTTAATTAAAAAAACAGTTATACTTGATAGAACCGGCCGCTACACCCTACACATAAGCCCATGATACCAAAACAAGACACGTGCAAAATATGTTGCCAGTGACTGCAGCAGAAGCCACAGCAACAAAGCCTAAGAAACTTTTCTGGTTAGAACTCTGACTACACAACAAGAGGAGATATTAGCAGAGAGAGAGAGAGCGCCCTGCTACTCTCTATCTAAAGTCTACCTTCTTTGTGCAATTAAAATTTATAGTGCAATGAATAGAACTGCTACAATAAATATCCAATTGCATAATTTGTGCCTATGAAAGAGTTGTTGAGAGAAAGCTCTCAGCTATGTATGAGAAGGAGAGCACAGTGATTGGGTGGATGATTATGATTAGATTTATTGCTGATACAATAATATTGCCAGGGAAGTATAACTAAATAAGTACTCTGTCATTTACTGCAGTATAGTATAACCAGGTCATTGTCCCTCCTGTTGAGTCGCAAGCTTCAGTGAGACCCCCTTGCTTTCTAAATTTTTCAGGGAAGTCTAGGTGCAGCTAGGTTGACCTAGTCTAAGCCTAGTCAACAGTTGATCTCTAAAGTGTTATAATATAAGCAGGTTGGGCTAGAAATATATAGGTTTAGAGTCTTTGGCCTTGCAGAAGTCACAATTACAAAGCAACAAAGCATCTATGTTGACAAAGCACTATGTTGCCACTTCAGGATTTTATGTCTGTACGATAGTGCTTTTTACTCACCCTCCAAAAGTGAGTGTTCCTTGCAGGCATCCCTGGCAGTGAAGGGGTACATCCTGAAGCTGCCTGCAACAGCAAGAGATAAGTTTGCCCAGTTGACCTAGCCTCCATCAATGCTTTACACTTATGCAGGTTGATGTGCACCAAAGTCAATCAAAAACATCTCAGGTCCCCCATCTCTGGAATGCATTAATTATGCGATCATCCAGACAGTTCTTCCTGCAATACCTTCCTGGTGTTTTTATCAGGGCAAACGACCTTGACCACTAGAGGAAAAGTGGTGTGGTGGCGAAGGACACGTGTAGATTGGATTGTCTTTCTTCACCGTCACAGTGAACTGCCTGCAGCACTCAATAGGATTTTAGAATAAGCAGTAAATGTACTATATGCTGAAAGTTGGTTATAAAACCAGGTCTGTGATAGCAAGCTGTACTGGCTATGACACAATGAAGCTGCCCCTACTATACCTCAATCAAATATGCTACAATTATAGTAGGTTCTTGTCAAATACAACAAGCAGGAGTCAAAAAACCCTCCAAGCAATCACTTACGGAAAGGACAGCAATGCTATACCTTTGTCCCAAAACGTTCGTTCAAGGAGCTACCACAACCTGCAAGGACTCACTCATGGTATTTCAGTTTTGTTTAAAAAATGAGCTCCAAATGTTTTTCTGTGTGGAATTTGTTCCAATTGAACTATACTGAAAGATCATCTTTGAAAATGTCATGCTTTTGTTGCACGTAGACTCATTGCTGAAGACTGTAACTTGTGGTTTTCTAGAGAAGCCCTGGTTTTAGGCTGTGAGGCTGGATGTTCTTTTCAGTGTCATTATGAACAGTGATTGACTTTGGTTTTATTGCTCAGAAAACATCTGCTTCTCTACGTGAGAAAGAAAAACAGGAAATGCCTGCTTGAGAATGCTGTTGTTGCTGTGACAGCAGTAAATTAAAATAAAACTCTGATAAATAAGTAATACATACATATGTCATGCAGGGGCCGGGGGCTGGGGGCTGTCAGGGTGGGTTCCCATCTTGCATACACTCCAGAGTGGCTGTACCTCGTGCTTTAGCAGCGTTTGATATGGTCGTTTTATAATCTCACATGCCTGCAGGTCCCAGGCCAGCAGAGAGACTGTTCCAGTTCATTAACGCAAGGGTAATGCCACCTCTAGCTCCATGGTCTCACTCCCCTAACATAGGGCCTTCCACCTACTCCTCCCCTGTTTAAGAGTGAGTAAGTCTGGCCTGTTTGTATATTGCTCATGCAGGAGGAAGAAATAAAAGAAAGCTGGAGGCAGCTAGTTGCTTTTTTTTTAGCACCACAGCCAACAGAGGTTATTCCTCAGTCAACAGAAACTCCTGAATTACCCTATTCAAGGTCACTCAAATAGGCAAACCCACAAAATTTTAGGTGGAAGAAGCCTGTTTGGTGATTCATTAAGCTAAGTCTTCTTTCTTTCACCAGAGGCAGCTAAATCTTAGAAGCTGTGCCTGGCTTGTGGCACAAGCAAGACTAATACCTGCCTATTAGTTAGGGCAGCAAAAATTCCTGCCCTGCATATGCTAGAGGAATCCCAGGCTTTGCCTGGCACTAGCGCTCTCAGGCACAGCTGTTCCTGTGCTTGGGGTCAGAGGCTAGGCAAGCTCCTGAACTGCAGAGGAACAGGAGGCAGAGCCTTGCTTGCTGCACGTCCTAGAGCTAGTGTGCTGCTGCATATGAGCCCAGACTGCAGCAGAGAGAATCAGATGGAGGTATGTGGATGTTGATTCATCCTTCCTGCCTCTCCTCCTCCTCCTCCTCCTCCTCCTCCTCCTCAGTTTGGGTGTGCAACTGTGCTTATGAGAGTTGGCAGATGGGGGATCAAAGGACCATGAGGGATGGGACAGCCAAGCCTCAGAGGCACCTGCTGCCACCCAGCTGTCCCCAGGGACCTCGGGGCTGTTTGTCCCCAGTCTGAGCTTGAAGACGTGATGCTGGGCTGGCTACATGAGGCACTCAATGTAGATGCAAATCATCTCCTTGCTCTGCTGAGTGGATTTGCCTTTCTTTGATGGTTTTGAAAATTGTGACAGTTAAAGAAAATCTAAAATCCCATTTAGATTTCAGTATCGCTATCCAGCCACTACAGGTACCTCTCTCCCTCGAGCACCTCACAAAGCACGCAAAAGTTGAGAAGAAGATACCATCAATATATTTGTAGAGTTTG
The DNA here is from genome assembly GCA_027576195.1 of Cossypha heuglini. Lineage (NCBI taxonomy): Eukaryota > Metazoa > Chordata > Aves > Passeriformes > Muscicapidae > Cossypha > Cossypha heuglini. Next base: position 23,296,199 of record JAODKT010001744.1, read on the forward strand.
TCCTATATTCATAAGAGAACTGTAACCCTCATCATGTGGGCAATGCTTTTACAGTCCTTAGTTTACTCCCAGTGTAAAAAAATAGCCCTGAATGGAGAAGTGGCTTTTTCTTGAGTGGCTGTTCTTTGCTCACTTTGGTTCTTATGTTCTGGTCTGGAAAGGGGGGTGAGGAAGTTAAAAACTAAAACTTGTTTCATTAGAGTACAAACAGGAGGTACTGTGATGAAGCAAAGATAAAATACTTTGCTCAAAATATCAGTAGCTCTTAATGACTGATTTTCCAGTTAGAAAATATTTTCACTGCTTTTACGGATCATGTCAGTACACTGCTAATACAAGTTCATAAAATAGTAAAATACAGATCTGAAAGGCACCCAGAGTGGTTTGAAGAACACACAACATTGCCTTTTTTTTCCTACCACAATGTGTAAGTGTGGTGAACAAAAGATAATGTACTTTTAGACAAGCCTGTCTTTTAAGCAGTTTTAAGAATTGAAATGTAATTTTGAAAGAATTGTTAGTGATGATATTCAGTATCTCTGCTGTAAGTATACAAGGGTTAGAAACCATTTAATGAAAAAAGTCCGTACAGTTTAGCAAATTAAACTATATGTTTCATCTAGTGAGGGAAATGCAGTAAGTTCCTCCTTACAAAGCCTTTACTAATGACCATATGAAGTAAAAATAAGAAAAGAAATCAAAGCAAAGTAAGATATCTCTGCTGTATTCAGACCTTCTGTAAATGCAGTTTTCAGAGATAGGAGAACTATATTATATTTTACACCTCCTACTTTGTTTTTGAATGACAAAAGCAGAAATCTTCAGCATATTTTTCATTTCCTTAGTCATTAAACCTGTGGTAAGTAACTAGATGTATCATATTCTTTGCTGGGTAGGATTGCATGTGTTTCTTGGAGTCAGGAAAATGACACCAAAACAAGTGTGAAAATAAACTGAAAGAAATGCTAAAAGTGGCCCTGATGTGCAGTTTTACTCCTTATGTGACTGTGTTGATTTGGCACAGCTTGGTTTTTGTAGTGGGGGGCCACAGAGGTGGCTTCTGTGAGAAGCTGCTGGAAGCTTCCACCGTGTCTGGCAGAGCCAATCCCTGATGGCTCCGAGGATGGACAAACTGCTGGTCAAGCCTGGGCCTATTAGAGATGTTGGTAATGTCTGTGATAACATATTTAAGAAGAAAATCAAAACAGCGCAAGGGCAGTCTCTCCAGAGATGCCAGGGCCGTCCTGGCACAGCACATGGCGCTGCACTGCAGCCGCTGCCATCTCGGCACAGCCCATGGTGGGCCTTGCCCGCCTGGCCTCCCCCAGCCAGCCACGCCACAGGCAGAAGGGCAGGGCTGGCAGCAGCTTCTCCTTCCAGCATCCTGCGTGAAGAGAGGAGCTAAACAGAGCCTGCACCACCCCGGCCACCACTGCCTGCTCGGTGTGGTGCGGCCACCTGGCTGGCAGTGGAACCATGGTGAGCGATTCTCTGATGTGGAACCTGGACAAGACCAACTTCTTAACACTGTGGGATCCTGCAGGAATCTTTGAATTGTACCATTGGCAATTTTTTGTCTAGTCAGAGAGGAGGAGGAGGTGAGAACGTGTGAGGGAAACAAGGTGGGGACACCAAGGTCATTGTAGAAGGAGGGGAGGAGCTGCCCCAGGCACTGGAGCCGAGATTCCTCTGCAGG
>JAODKT010001744.1:23303808-23317023 GCA_027576195.1 Cossypha heuglini
AGACATGTTATCTCAGTGCATTGCTAGTAATTTCCTGTAGACACTGTTATTCACGTTAGTAGTCAATGTAGGCCTTCTGCTACTAGTGGTAGACATCAACTGGCCACTGCTGTTACTACTGTTAGGATCAAAAGTCTTTTTACAATTGAAGAGACTGAAAAATTGTCTCTGATACTGAGAAGAAGCATAGTAGTAAATAAAGGGGTCAATGCAGCAGCTAATGCTGCTGATAGAAACACACAGTAGATATGCGAAGTAGAGATACTCTAAGCTGTTGTCAAATGAAAAATGAATATAATGAATTAAGAGAAGAACATTTGTTGGTCCAAAGCAAATAATGAAAACAGAAAAAACAGCCACACACAAGAGCAAGGCACGTGTCTTCTTGTTTTGCTTTGCAACAATGGTGGAAGAACTAAGACAGCGAATGATACACACATAACAGACAGTAGAAATTATAAATGGCACAATGAAAAACACAGAAGAGAAGACAGAGAAGAAGTGGACGTAATAGCCGTGAAGTTCGGATTCTCCCAGCACGTCGTGGCAGGTAGTGATGTTTAACCTGGGTATTTCCATTGTTTGCTCTCGTAGGAGAAAAGGTATAACCCCAGCTATTGCTACAAGCCATATGATGAAGCAGATCAGTGAGGCACGAGGTAGGGTACGCCACCCCAGGGACTGCATGGGGTACACCACTGCTAAGAAGCGATCGAAGCTTATGCTGGTCATGAGCATTATTGAGCAGTACATGTTGCAGAAGAAGGCAGCAGTGATGAAACGGCACATCTGAGGCCCAAAAACCCAGTCATTTCCAGAAAAGTGATAAACAATCTTAAATGGAAGCACACTTACAAAGAGAACATCTGCAAGGGCCAAATTCAGCATGTATATTACAGCTGGCTTTTCAATTTTCATCTTTTTCAGAAACACAAGTATCGCTGTAATGTTCAGAGGGAGACTCAGCACAAGCACTAGGGTGTAAACTGAAGGAACAAAATGAGTCAGCCACGGACTAGTGAGGTATCTTGCTGTTTGAACTGACATCATTCGCTGTCCATGTGGGAATGATCCAGTCTGATTGGTGTCTCCTGATCCAACTTCCAAGTAATTTTCAGTATCATCAATAGGTATAAGATCAGCCTCTGAACTGAGAGAAGAACGTATGGAAAAAGTTCTGGGGCCTGGTATCATGAGGCTGCTGTTATTTGGGAAGCCTGGAAAGTAAGAAAGTATTAAAATTAATAGGCCAATATTTAGATGGTATGGGGAAGTGAAAAACATCTTTCAAGAAGGAAAGTTAAGATTACATTAGGTAAACAAAATAATAAGGCTAACTTCTGATTCAGAGCACAGGTTGTCCACAGGTCAGCCATTTTATTTTAGCTCCTCCTACTACAAATTTTGGTAAGATGTCCTTCCTTGCCACCTACCTCTTAGCCTGAAAGCTTTTACTAGTAGTGATTCTAGCTATGGTTAAGGATCCAATCTAATCTATGCTGTCTTTGGGCAGCTTTAACGCAAACACAACAATTTGCCAGCCTTCACGCATTTTGTAAGAAATGAGATGCTGGCATAAATACCAGTAGTCATCCACAAAATTCCTACTAGAAGTACTCATCACCAAAGTCACAAAAAGTGGAAGTGCAATTAAAACATCGTGGTTTTGAAATATTTCTGTTTGCTCTGGAGACATCTTACTCAACCCGAAGGCTCCCATCAAGAGAGTGGCAGAGCCATTTTCAAGGTAGATGTGGATTGGCCTTTTGCTTGCAACAGAGAGGTAGCCACGGATTGTGCTGGAATACTTCCCGAGTTTTACTTATCCTAACCCTCAGTGGGCAGGACAGCATGTGTCTGGCGTACCCCTGGGGCACTTCTGACGCCTACAGTTCCCTCTACAGCAAGATCTTCTACAGCATGGTTTGGGAGCTAAGTCAGGACAGGGTATCTCTGCTTTTTGAATGTAATAAGCCAGGAAATCAGCACAATAAAGTGTTAAATGTGTGGCAGAGGGTTATTAATACAAAAAAGAAAAAAAAACAAAACAAAACAAAAAAATCAAAAGATCTATTCAGGCATTATTTCAGCAAAGTTGTTTGTATGGAGAAATATTTTGTAAGACTATCATTTTCAGTTTTGGCTTACTCTGCTTTGGCATAGAATAATTCAAGTGTACTGTGGGTAGAAAGAAGCGAGAAAGTTACAACTACTCAAAAAACCAATCACCTGTTTGGCTGTGCAACTGATCCTTTGTTGGATCCTAGACAATAAAAATAAAAATGAGGGTGTCTTAGCTCAGATCTGTGAGCTGAAAGTACGTGGTAATGAATCACCTGTGTAAGATGCTGCTTGTTAGAAGCAATTATTTGTTCTATAGTAATTGAAACCAGTTTTTTTAACCAAAGCATCTGAAGGAAGCAGATGGCAAAGGGAAGAGTGGCTGCAGCTTTAAGCAGCCAGTTACCTCCCTTTGTGCACAATCAGTGAGAGAAGGGCCTACCCGGGATGGATTTCTGTGAAATTCAGACTTGAATGTGGGGGGAGATCAGAGAACTGGTAAGGCAACTTGGTGATTATATTTAGAGTAGCTGTGCTTTATGTACCACGCTGTGTCACAGCAGCATTCTAGGGGCAGAGAGACAAAAGGGAAGTGTTTGAGGGAACAGTTTTCATATGCAAAGTGACTAGATTGCAACCTCTGCCGGTTAGAAAAAAAGATTCCAGGAACTTGTTACAGAGACTGTAGTAGGAATGATGCAGTTTGAGGCAGAAATGACAGAAATACCTGAGCTTTGGTGATTGCACAGAAAGGCACTAAACGCATTTATACAAGGGTTATTCTCTCTTTTTAAGGAGAACACGAACAGGCTGAACTACAGAGCCTTAATCTATAATACTTCTTTATAAGTTTAGTCCAAGCAGTTGGATGGCTCAAAGCGTCAGCTCCAAGCTTGGCAGTTAAGTTGCAGCACAAGTTCTTTTGTATGACACCTCTAACTTCAGCCTGTGGCTGACACCAAAGAGTTTGGAGATTTTCTGTATTTAATGATCATTGCAATAGAAATATATCACAAATGACACCACTGGTCTTCATCTCTTTTTGGAGGATTGTAACTATACTTGAATGAATCTCCCCCCCACCCCCCGATTTCTTATGCCCAGAAGCTTTTCTCCATGGTAAAGACATCACTAAAAGTGAGGAAAAATCTGCCAACAATACCTATTGTATCTCCAATACACGCAGGTTTCATGAATATAAGAGTTTGAATTCAGAGTCACTGACCCTTAAGGACAGGTTAAATCGCTTAGTGTGGATGCCCTGGGTGATAACCTGACACACTTCTCATTACTAACTCCTAACTGAGAACAGTATAAAAGTATGCTACAAGAAAAAAATGCTATGATTGAGACAGGTACCTTTTACTGACTACCAGCTATTGTCTTAGCTATTACTTATAGTCAATTGAACGTTGCTAATAATTTTAATTATATCCTGAATTCTTGGAGTAATCTTATTTACAAGTTTATTGGATGATTTAGAGTCACTTTTACTCCATTGCAAAAATTTTCTAAAACCAGAATCCTATTACAATAAATCAGAACAAAAATTTATAAATAATTTAGGTTTAGTTAAAATTCTCTGGAATAATACTCCAATTTGCTGAAAAGTATGTGTTCTTTGTATAAGCAGAGGCTTTCTAAGTTGAGAGTTGAACTCAACCTTCATTCTGTTAACATCACCACCTCGCTGACTCCTGTTCTCAATCCATGTTCCCATCTTGAACTTAGATGACATGAGGTACTACTTGCAAGCCAGCCTTGTGGAAAAATGTAATGAGACATCATCACACTTGCTATTTCTGTGCCACTTGATAATATAAAGAATGGTGACTTAAACTTACTTGATGAAACTAAATTTAGTTTGAAAGCTTGACAACCATGTATCAGTTCTTATCCTTTGCCAAGCTGCTTGTATGACACAGTGTCTGTGTAATTCTAGAAAAAACAATATGCACTCCATACTTTTTGAAACAGAAAGGAAGGCAGATACTCCCTTTTGTATTTCTTTTGTGTCAGTGTTTATATGAAAAAGCTGAAGATAGAGATTTATTCATAGAAGGGAACAGGACGAAATCATGTCATATTATTACAAAAGATCTTAATGAACCTTTATAGCAAACAAAAACATCTGTGTGGGAAAGAGGCATGACATTTAGATGGGGTTAGTACAAGAGTGCCAATATAGAGTAGCTCTACAGAAAGGGTTTTGAAACTACTGATAGCTACAACTACACCAGAATCTGTGAAACAATTCTTTCTAGCTGTTTTCAAGCTATAGATATAATTTTTCTAAAACATATTTCACTACAGCTTAATTTTTTTTTTTAATAATTCAAATAATCTGTTAGGAAAACAGAAGTAAAGCTTGTATAATGATCACAAATGTTCAAGGGGTCATCTTATTTTTCTAGGCTGTCACTCAGTCTTTCTGGAAGAAGTCAAGCTTGGTTGATTTCTCTTTTTATAACAAACAGTAACTCTGTCATATCAGCAATGAGACTAACCGCTCTATCAAAACCGCTATAAAATTTAAACAGGTATGAAAGAACAGTATTAGTAAACTAAGTAACAAAGTAACAAAGTAACCAAGTTAAACTATGAACAAAGAAACAGCAGGACAAAGCATTGACATTTTGTGGCGTGTGTAGTCAGGACTCTGAATGATAAGCAGAGTCTTTCCTTTGCCTCCAACAAGTACTTCAAAAAGCAAAAGTTACATAAAATCAGTTGCCTGTAGACACTTAAGTTGCCTGAAGTCTTCTTTTAGTCCCTATGGTTTTTTCATCGGTTGTCCAACAAGGACACAGACAAATTATGTAGAAAGCTCAGCAAGTTTGTGATTGTTTAATTTGATCAATCCATAATGTGCTATTTTCTATCGAGTATTACATATTGTTCATCTCACAATCAGTATACATATATGCTGCTTACCCTGACATTTTTTTTTAAATACAGAGGTATGTTGTAATTTCTTTTCATGTCTGTAGTTTCATATGCAAGGGACTACTCTGCATTACTATTCTGTGAAAGAATTAGAAAGCAAAAATGCAACAGCTTTGATCAATCTTAAAAGGCACTCTTGAACTCCAGAAGAATCTTGAAAAATATTTCTGTAGCCTCGTAAGTATGGACAGGATGTAACAAACCAGCAGACTTCATATCCCAAGGGGTATCTTTGTGATGTGAGAGATTGGAGAATGGGCTTCTACACAAGCCAATTAAATACATTCCCCTCGTACTGCTGGACAACAATTAATACTGATTTCTGGGCATTAGTGGTGACAGCTGCATACTAGCTTATAACAAATAGGTTTCTTTTACCTCCCCTTTGCATAACCCAAAGTGATAAGCATCTAGAATCTAAATTACTCAGTGGCCCATAAATTAGGCATGTGAAGGCAGACTGTGAAGTCCCTGCCAGACACAATAATGAGCAAAACAAGACACAATCTTGTAGGAGTGATGACAGTTATTTGCTTTTATAAAAAAACAAAAACAAAAACAAAAAACCCCAGAATTGTTTATGAGTTCACATCTCCATTTAGAGAGAATTCATTATTAGATTACACAACTGATGTACTAGCAATCTGAACACATTTTCTTGAATCATTTTTTTCCTGGAATTGGATGTCTGCTCCTTTTTGCTTTTCTTTTTCATCTCTTTAACTACATATGCTAGCTTCAAACAGTAATTGGTCAGATAATCTGCAGGCACTTAACACCAACCTACTGCCAAACTAGTGCTTTTTCACCTGGCCAAAGGAACAGCACAGGTCAGTAACTGTGCATAGTGAAGGATGAGGGAAAAGCAGGAGAGAAGCTGCAGGTCAAGGCCAGAGCAGACCTCAGGATACAACAGTGCATGGGCAACAGAAGGAAGGTTACCTAGGACAGTGGGGAAATTATATTATTACAATAGGAGTGAGCACAAGAAGAGCAGAAGACATATTCAGATGATCAGGTTTTTTTCTGTTGTGCATGAAGTAACTGGAAGAATAGCACCCAACAGTGACAACTTTTTCGTAGCATTTACACATATAGTTTGTCTTTTACACTACCACCCCCTTTTCTTAAAAAGATATTTTCCTTAGACTTCCCATACGAACATGATTTCAACAGCTGCATTCCCACTTGTCCTTGTGCCAAAAAGTTGTCTAGCAAAAATTACTTGCCCTCTCTGATGCTTCCCTTCCAGCATAGTTACAAATACTAGCTCTATCCCCTTTCAGTTCAGCTCAGCAGTCAAAGTATGCTATGCTCTGAAATTTCCTCTTAGCTGCTCATCTCATCAGCCCTTTTACATATGTAGGACCTGAGACTTTACTGCAGGCCGTCTAAGTTACTTCTATAACAGCATTATCACCACTAGCTGATTGAAAGAAATCTTAAACTGAATCAAGCAAAATAGCAATAGCAAAAAAACTTGTGCTAATCTCTAAATGCACAATCCTTTGTACTCCTGTACCTCTACCATAACGTATGAGGTTACATGCATGCATGTCTTTTCTCACATTCCTTACCTCAGCATCTCCACCATCTAACAAGCTCTGAGCTGGACGGATCAATGGGCTCACCAGTTAAGGTACCGATGTTGCTATTAGTGAATAATATGAAATAACCACGAAAGTAACCTATCTACTTGGGGTGGATATTCTGAACTGTTTTGTGCTGGCTGATCTTCCGAAGTTTGCACCGCCTAGAAATTCAGCTGGCACTCCCTCTGTTTACGTTGTTAATGAAAGGTTAAGAGAATCCAGCAGCAAGTCTCGCCAATCTGGTCCGTTCCTCCAACACCTGCTACTGCCCGCCCGCCTCCTTAGCTACGGCGTCACCCCAGGCCATCTCACCACCAAGAACAGCCTCTCCGGGCTGCCATGAGCACAAAGAGCCCAAGGAAGCTCGGCCCTGGAGCTCCGGAGTGGGGGGCCCAGGTGCCGGTCCGTGCGGGCACACGATGCTGAGCGCTAGGACGCGGTCCTTTGATGGCCCGGGATCGTTCCGGGAGCACCCACCTGGCCGGGCCGCCGGGCAGCACAGCAGCACCAGGGCGCACAGCAGCGCCCGGGGCCGCATGGCCGCGCCTTCCTCCCCGCAGTCTGTCCGTCCGTCCGTCCGTCCGTCTGTCTGTGCGGGCAGCACGCGGCTGGCGAGCGCAGCCCGCAGAAAGCTGGGGCTGGGCGAGAGCCGCACCGGGACTTCCTCCTGTCGCAGGGTCTCGGCAGCACGGGGAGGGGAGGGGAGGGGAAGGCAGGGGAGGAGAAGGCGCTGGGGCGGCCCCCGGCGCCCCCCGGGACTCGCAGCCCCCGCGCCCGGCCGGGACACGGGAAGCGGTGGCGGCTCGGGCGGGTCCGGAGCTCCGGAACAAAAGGTTATGCTCGAGGAATTATTCTGAGATAAGTTTGCCAAATTTGCAGTCCGAATGCCTCACGGGAGCAGTTCCAAGGCCAGATGAAATGCCTACATTACTCACAGCTGAAAGATCACGCTGGAACAGAAAAGCCCCTTACAGTTGATCTACTTCGTATAAAGGAGATGACGTCCAAGCTTGTATTGCATGTGTTCAGTAAAATGACTGCTCTACAAACACAGGGCAACCCGAAGGTGATTCATTGCCTAGCTCTGCAGCCCTGTCTGCTGTTCCAAAATCCCCGAGAAAGTGGTGCCACTCCCCAGTCCTGTGGCATGTGCCGTGGACAAACTGGAAAGCTTCTGCACTCCTTTGGAGATGCTCACGAATCGAGAGGTGGTTGAAACGAAACCTATGTGAAGGTTGCATAGGAAAATAATTTGGTAATTTTGCAGCAATTATTTAGATGCTTTGCTTTAAAAACATTCCACTGATGTTTAAGTGCTTTGTGTTTATTAAGCCTGTAAGACAGTCAGAAGCTTTAAAGTGGGGGGCACTCCAGCTTGCTAGGATGTGCTATCCATGCCTCAACTGTATATCCTTCTGTTTACAGCAGCATGACCAAAAAAAGGGAAGGAGGGGAAGGCTGATTTGAGTTGCTTGTATGTATGAAGTGCCTTTATTGCTGCAGAAGTACCGACCTTTGCTTTTAATGGTGACTAAAAACCATGGAAAACTAATTTCCCTAATCATAAGTACTGGTTCCCAGTAAGTTCTGTCTCTGTGGTGTTCCTCTCACAGTGCTACCACTAGTATAGCATGGTTGAAGCTGACTCCATTTCTGTAGAACAAGAGATAAATTAAAGTTTTACTGCTGGCCAGCCTTTCTGCAGCTGTGTCATACCACGTGCTCTAGGGAACCTAGAAAAAATGCCTTATACTTAATTGAACTATTCATGTGTTTAGAAAATACCTTAATCAGAGATAATTATTTCATCTGGGAAGAGAAAGTGGTCACTTCTGTGGTCTCGCAGTTCTATAAACATACACATAGTTTGCTCTTATAACTTTCTAAACCCAAAATAGAACTGAACTAAAACAGGTAATTGTAAAAATGACTCACATTCTCAAAAAAGCATACATTGTCAGCATTTTTCATACCTTTAAAGAAACCTTAACCAGTGGGCCAATGCTTGAGGAATAAATTAGATTACAGAGTTTGTGAAACATATGAAGAGAAATTCACATTGAACCTCCAGGAAGTATTTTGGTCACAGACATTAGAAACAGTCATAGGCCTATGCCCTTTCATCGTTGTAAACTAGTTATTATAACTACAGCAAGTGCCATGCTTGTTAAATTTTATGCCTGCATATGAAAACCAAATTTAAATTGCATCCTGTAGTTTTGTGAATCAACTTGTTCCTTCCTCTCAAGATCAACTTATTCTAACAGAGGTGAAGAGATCATGACTTCTGAAGCTTTAGTTTTTAATTCTACTTCTTGCACCTTTTTCAGAGTTTTGGGTTTTTTTGGTAGAAGTATGTTACAGAACAAAACTTCATTCCTGTTAAACACACCAAGTCTACCAAAAAAGACTGCACCTATGTAGTGAGATGCTGTATCATTACTGTTTTTGTGGAAGGAGAACTTTCTTGCTGCCAATATGCAGATTACCCTGGTGTGTGTCAGAGGTGGGTAGGTACTGCTGAAAGATGAGCATAGAAACATACCTCAGGCAGGGAAATCAGTCATGGAGGTAGAGGCTTGTGTATCTATGTTTGAAATCACATGTGACTGTCAGTGTTTGGATTTTCTGGGAATGGGAGTGTTTGGATTTTCTGTAAAAGAAAGGTGGACAGCTAAAGGAGGTCTGCAGATCAGTGCAAAGGGAAATATAGCCAATCTAGTGCTTGTGCTGGTGTTCCGTCTGCCTGGCCTAAGCAGAAGGATGTTGTTCTGCAATTTTGTGCATACTTTTGTATCTTCAAGAGGCCCTTGAAAAAGTTCCAAAACAAACTAAGTTAGCTGCCAAGCAGTCTTAGTCAGCTCTAAAGACATGTGACAGAAAAATGCAAGCCATGGGGTTAACAGACTAAGACTATTGCCTATTTTAACTTCATTACCACCAGTTAAGGAGGACAAAGTTGAGAGGCAAGTTGTTGAAGGAAAGATGCATTTTCTCCTGTAGTGACAACTGATGCATAGGCCCTATTCAGGTGTACTGGCTTTTTTTCCCCAGATTTTGAACCAGCAATGCAAGTCTTTCCACACCACCATCTCATGATTGAAGTTGGTTTCAGCAAGGCCTATATGATGTTGAAGTCCTCATACCGCATCTCACAGTAGCCTTTAAAAAGCCTTTCTTTTTTGTTGTACTTAGTAGCTGTCAGCACTGGGTGATAACAGAATCACTTTGCTCATTTGTGTAGTACCTTATACTACAGTCAGTCTTCTGTGTAGGTAGAAAACATTGTGGTCAGTCCTGTTCAGCAGGGTTCATATTATTACTCAGTGACAAGGCCCTAAATGGAACTAGCTAATTAAGGAAAAAAAGCTTATAAAGGAATTTAAAGAAATTAAATGGAAATTACTCTTTGATGTGCACTAGGAAGAACAGGAAGCCCAGGAAATGGCTGGAAAAGGTGTGTGCAGTCACACAGACTATACCATTCACACTTGTCATTACATGGGGACCAAAGAAGCTTTCTAAGCTTGCCTACTCCAGGAAATAACCGAGGAATGTGCTACTTGCATTAAAACCAGGCAGGTACTAGATGTCTCAAGTGTATCACACAACATTGCATATCCAGGAGTGAGTCACTCCCATAAAGGCTGTGAAGCTCTGGCATGTCTCACCAGCACAACTCCAGGCTTTTGACATCTTAAGACACTCTACCTTAGGAGCAACGTCACACCTGTGGCAGATTTAGTGCTCAGCTTGAGTGTGTTAAAAATATAGCCATTAGTCAAGTCTGTTGCAAATAATAAGGGGAACAAAAGATTGGGAATTTAATTCATATTCAAGTAAAATTCACTTCTCTTCTTTGGAAGGAAAAGTGAAGTGCTGTTTTGGCTTTTCTATCCAGCTATTTTAAGTGAACCGGGTATCAATACTGCAGCATTTATGTGATGTTAAAATGGCTTATACATAACCAGCTAGAAGAAAAATGAAATCATGTAGTAGTTTTTTAATCCTTTAATTAGGGATATGAACTCTTTTAAAGTAGTCATGTGTTCAAACTTAATGTCATGCATAAATTAATATCTCTGGCAAATGTAATAATTTTTCAGCTTGTGTAACACGACAGATCAGTTAGTATATCAGCTGAGCTTGTAATCCATGTATCTGCCAGTGACTTTACACTGTTCCATTCCCTTACCAGAGTTAATATTTATTTAATATTTGGTTTTATAATTCATTCCAGATTGTCTCACTGTCTATCTTTTGAAGTTTTTGTCACAAGAAAAGTGAGAGAAGGAAGTATTTTTTCATTGGTCACATTACCTGTGGCACAAACCTTTGCTCTGTAGGAATAAGTGATAGTTCCTAAGCAAAATCATTGTCACATTCAATGGCATAAAGGCCATGAAGTCTTCACTGCCAAGCAGCTTTCCCCAAGAGTACTGAGGATAGTCTTAATCATATGCAATTTTACAAACACACTGAAGGAAGTTCTTTCAATTACCATCTAGATGGCAGCTTTAATAATTCCTTGAATTGAAATATAGAGACCAAGCCAGTTTAATTAGGTAATGTTTATTTTACATAGAACAATCTCCAAAGAATATTTAAAAAACCCAATCTAAATACTGATTTTATTGCATTTATTTTCTTACAAAACAACAAAAAAAAAGACAGACAGGCACAATTTAGGTATTCAAATACTTCAAACTGAACAACTGTTCGCTATTCAGATTTCCCCAATACCACTCCAAAGGCTGTGAAAGTAGAAAATGTCATTTTGCACGAGGCAGTAGTGCATTTAGTAGGAATGAATCGCAAAATATATTTTTGTGAAGCAAGTCGCTATTGTCACTTTATAATTACCTATAAAATTTTTTGAATTGCACAGTAAGTTTGCTTTGCAATTGACAACTGCCACAAAATAGGCCTAGTATGTAACTAAATATTTGCTCAAACTATCCCTTAGAAACAAATTAGGTTTTCTTTTGGTAAATACTTAAAAGTCTAGTATCAACTATATTATATATCTGAGGTAATTTTAAAATGTTTCAATAGGAAGAGGTTTATATATTTAACTAAATTCAATTTCTGCCTACCTTAAAATCTACACAATAGCTCTGTGTCCTAAAGAGTATCTTGATTTGAAAGTACCAACACCAATGAAATCTGGAACTGTTTAAATGCATTGATTTCTTGGTTTTCTGTTTTGTTATCAATGCTGAAAAGGCACTGCGTACATTCCTCTGAACATTTGGTGTTTTAGGGTGTGTTTTTAAATGTTAACAAGCATCCAATGACAAACTTCAAATGTTTATAAGCAAAAAAATACTGAATAGACTTCCCACTGATTGATGAAGTCCATAATATCTGAAAGTACTCATTTTCCATAGAACTTCTTATTCAACAAGAATATGAGCAAATTCACATTCACTATTGCTTTATCAAACATTTTCATTACAGCCACACCTTCATACTGCATCTGAAGCAAATCCTGAAATGAGAAAAAAAATCATTAGTGTCTGTCTAAATCCATACCCTTACAGTGACAAGATGTGATAAACATTACCAACTCCAGGTTCTTCAAAACTTAAGCAATTGTAAGCAACTATTGGGATACATGTAGAAAACATTATGCATCCTCTAGATCCTAAGCTGCAGATGGTCAGTAACAGCAAACCAGAAGAAATACTTTTTTCTGTGTCTTTCCATTTTCTTTTAGTATTTTCTGCTTGCCACCGAACTAATGTGGTGGTTGATTCCTTGTATTTGCCCCAATATAAGCATTAATTCAATGCCCATGTCCAGCATCCTGCAGAAGTTATATATTATTCTGTATATGAGCTGCTGCTCTATACTGATGGACTGATTCATGCATACATGTGAAAAAAATACTGGAAGAGTTTGTAGTTACAGGAGATGCAACAGCAGCTATATAGCAAAGTAACGAAATTCGAACCTGGAAATGGAGCTGCACTTTTTCCATCTCAACTCCTAAAAATTTTGCTTTGATTTCGAAGTCACCCACTTCTTCTCCAGGTGTGATATCAAACATCACGTTCTTAAACCTTGAAACAAGAAAGGTAATTGAATACATAGGCTGTGCAGTTTCATATAACCCAGAGTTTTGGGGAAAAAGCCTGCAGAACACAGAATAACTTTGACCACAAGCAGCGTTGTTGGTGTCAAAAGAATCACTCCATCCCTCCCTGCACTGCACTCCACTCCATGCAGTGTCTTCTTAGAGACTTTTTGGTGTACTGGTAGTATGAAAAACAGAATTTGGAACTCTTTTGTATTGGAGAAACAACCCCCACAAAAAAACCAACCAAATAAAAAACCACCAATGTACCAACCAAAACCAAACCAACAAACAAAAAACTCAACAAAACAAAACACACAGACACAGACACAGACACACGCACACACAAAAAAAAGGCTTTGGGAAGTTCAGTGAACAAATTGGATCAAACATCCAGTGGATAGAAACCAGACAGCCAGATTTTCCTTCTGCCATGCCCAATCGTGTCCTTGCAGGTATATACTTGACTCATGTGGCTTCCTCTACCTAATTTATCCACTTGGGAAAAAAAAAAAAAAAAAAAAAAAAAGAAAAAAA
>JAODKT010001744.1:23323113-23334680 GCA_027576195.1 Cossypha heuglini
TGCAAAAGATTTCCAATGTCATCTTCTCCAAGAGTAAGACCAACTATGTGACATCCTTTATCCTACTATGCAGTGATAATGAAGAAACAGAAGAGTAGCAGCTATGTTAACAGGCCATTCACTTGAATGTTGGTGTTATCTATGACTCTTAGCTACTTTCTAAACAGTTTTCTACAATAAATGCAAGTTAAGTATCAGTAAAATGCATTACTTTCTAATAAATTTTTAAAAAGTTACTTTTATTTGGATAATTAAATATCAAAAGAAAAAATGGCTGGTTTTAGAATTCTCTATATACTTTTCCAAAGTTTCTACCGAACACTAGCAAATCTTAAAACTGGATTGTTAAAAAAAAAAAAATCACTTGTTTCCTATCTGCACAACTGGATCATTCAAAATATTACTAATGTGTGGATTTTGAATCAGACATTAATTTTTAGAGTGAGTATTGCAGGTAGAAAAAGGTTCAAATATAAGGTGCAATGTTACAATAAGTGTTTGGAAAAGAATTCTGTAGTAAACAGAGAAGCAGAAGCTATTGCTCTCAGAGACACAAGAGTATTTAAGTCAAGCCACTGTTTATTTCTGCCCCTAGAATGAAGTTACCCATAAAGACAAAAAACAGCCTACCAAGGAAAGATTCTATATCAGGAACAGGTCCCAGACCTTCCAGCAATTCATTCAGCAGGTCATTAGTCTCAGGGGCAATGGCATCCTGGTGTTCCAAAAGCAGCTATAAACAAATGTGAATTAAATCATCATCCAGTACAAGCTTTGCTGGTATTGTTACACTTGAAAATAAATCTGGAAACTACATGTTGAAAGACACAGACCCAGAATGATCAGGATTATGGAGGACCTTCCCAAGGCCAGGAAGCAGCCTGGATTCTGGGCTAGAGTTTAGAGTTGGCTTGCTGTAAAAAAGCATGTCTTGCTCCTCCAGCAATTGTCTCTGGGTGCTAAATTTCATGGCTGAGCAGAAGATTTGCAATTAGGACTAACATAAGTCCTAATCATCACAGAATAAAGGATGATAATCCCAAGCAGAGCATTTTGGTGCTGCATCCTTAACACTCAAAGGAATAAAGACAGTGTTGGTGATCCATAGAATTTTCTGTATATCCATTCCAGTAGCTTACAACTGTGTCAGTGATACCTTTCAGAAAGCACTATATTTTCTAAGTGAGGAACCAGCTCTGCAGCACCCACTGCACCTAATAGACATGTTATGTCAGTCATTAGACTCACTAAAAGGAGTATTTGATCAGGAATAATGCACACATATAACTTCTGGTCATTACATGCAAGAACAGGCACAAAGACAAACCAGTTTGTTTTTAGCAGATGTAGTTCACTTGAATAAAACTAACTTACAGTGTGACCTACTGTGAGTTCTACCTTTTCCAGAGTGTATCTGGCAGTATTTGAGAGAGATTCTTTGTGGGCTTTTTTTTGACAGGGGAATGCTGTGGGGGTTTTTCTTGGCTTGGGCGGGGGGACACACAGGGGACATATTGCAAGCCAGGAAACAGATAGTAATACCCCAGTTTTAGGAGGAACATGTGGCAAACATTTAACTTACGCCCTATTAAGTCATACTTCAGGCTGCCGTTATTCTGTTCTTTACCCGCAGCAAGAACAGGCGTGATACCACAGCGCCAGTTTTTCTAAATCAGATGTTTGCATCTGCTTCCAACAGGTCATGTGACAGAATGCCAGAGCCACAATATACAATTTCTATTCCCAAAGGCTCTCCTTCAAACTGCTTTCACTTTCTCACCCAGGACAGAAAATGGTTTTAAAGTTAGAAATGTCACATGAGACTGCAACATAATTGCTCTTTCCCCCCACATCAGAAAATGTTACATACTAATTATTATTCAAGATGCTTTTGCATGAAAGCACCATTTGCTATTTTCTAGGAAAAAAACCAAAAAACTAATACTCAGCTTCAAAACATTTCAGAGATGAAGTGAAGAAATTACTTCAAAAGTAAGAATGAAAACTGAGCTTTCCCCACAGACTGTTAGCTGCAAATGTGTGATAATTTGTATGCTATAGTCCGTTGACTAGTCTGTTTTCATTGACTTACTGAATGGGTATTGATAATTTCTTCAATGGAGATATATATGACAGGCTTGCTAAGGGTCACCATATCAGAGTATTCATCAATATTGAATTTCTCCTCCGGTTCAGGAACATCACATGCTGCTTGAAAAAAATTCCTAAGAGAAAATGAGAAAGATTTCAATAATTGTCCCTTTAAATTTCACTTTATTTAGCCTGTATAAAAAAGCCACAGTCAAGTCTTTGACATGCATTATGTTTCTCTTATAATCTGCAATCTACCCTCAATGTTTCAAGGAGCGTTTTGAAGGCAACGTGCCAGTAGGAATGGTGAAGTGTTCTCTTTCCTGGGTAGCTGATGGAAGACTTTTAAAGGGGTTGGGTTTTTTCCCCTCCTTATTAAACAAGGAGTGAAAATTGGTAAATTTTAAGGACTTAGAGAAATATATATTTAATGCCCTAATAGTTTTAAAAGGATTTCTCTCTTATTTTATGAAGGCATTTTGCAGTATGAGGTGTACTGAGAAGGAATTGATTGAAAGGACCTACAAAATTTCCATTCCACAAATGTTTACGTTGCTGTTAGGCAGAAGATGAGCTGCTCAAAACAAGAGAAAATGCAGTATTGTTTATAAATACAAGAATCCTGAGAGAAAAAAATGGGGCATGTGGTTGAAGTGTTGGTAAAGTCCAAAAATTAATGGCAAATGGGGTATGCAATGAAACAGCAGGAAAAATTTAAATTTAATTTGCTGCCAAAAGGTAGCAAACTTCTAAATATTGCTGCAGGAGAAGTTGTGGAGGCAGATCTCAAAGACTTAGGAAGGGTGTGGACAAATTTCTGCACAGGTTAATAAATGCCAAGTAAAAGATCTAGGCAGGCTTAATAGCTTTAGTATAGCTAAATATTACTAATATGGTTCCAAAGGGAAATAGGCAGCTAAAGGCAGCCACCATTGCTGTCTAAGAAGGGCTTAGTTAAAGTACAGAGCACAGGCATACAGATATTTAAATTAGCTTGATTAGGAGAGGGATTCTTCCTTTTGTAATAATCAAGGACTGACTAGAGTAGCACTTTTATTAGCATTTGTTATTCTAGCTATAACATTTTCTACTTTATAGCTTCTTCATGTTTCTGTCATGCCCTAAATACCTCATTGAAATTACTAAGTTGAATTATCTTTGTATCCATGGTTGTCATCTCTCAAGAAAACCCATTATATGAATATACAATGCATCTGCTTTCATGAAGGGCAGACACTAAAGACAGAAATTCTGAGTGCAAATTTGTTGCAAAACTCAACAATACCACAAAGGAATAGCAATCACCCCCAAATATGGGCAATAACCCCAAAGAACTTGTGTCCCAGAATGTAGGAAAACATGCAGCTTCCCATGACTGCAAGATAAAATAATAATATCTATATGGAAACTGTGAGCAAAGATGACAGAATAAAAACAATCCGTGCAACTTTTTCCTGACAAATATGTTTTCTTCCTCAGATAAAATGTTCAAAGCAGACATTGATTCTGCTGGATAATGAGTTACCTCAGTATGTTTTCAGTCTGTGTTTGCAGTAAGGAACTGCAACCAAGACAGCAGAGATGACCTCAAGTTAATGCACAAGCTAAAATACAACCTGTTACTCCTGCTCCAGTTTCCTTGACAGTGAGCATTTCTCTTTGCCATCACTCAACGTGTTTAACCATGAACAGGAAATTCCTATCAACAAGGAGTCCACCTTCCTTACTCATCCTAGAGGAAACCTCTTACTCTGTAGGTATTTGTGAGGGCTTTGCATACCTGAACTTGTGGTAGGTCTGTGAGAGGTAAGTGTTCATAGATGACAGATGCTCGCTTTCTCCTTCAAAGAGTTTGTTAGAAGCAGCGTGCTGGAGGACTTTTGCCACACAGCCTAGGTTCCTCCTCTGGTCAGGGTGTATCTGGCCCCCAGCTGTTATATCGATTATATCAAAGCCATCAGGAGCAACTATGGCAGGGTTCATGTAGCGATAGTACAGGAGGTTGCCAACAATCTAAGGAAACAGAAAAAAGTTGAGATCTTCCCTTTGCGTACAGTAATGACACCTTACAAAACGTGACCAATCATTTCTACTCCTAAATTAAACCACAGGAACTGGTGCTAGAAGAATCCTTAAGACACACATTACCTGTGGGGCTAACTGGAAGAACCTGTGGTCTTTTATATGATAATCCTCCTACAACACCTCTGTGAACATCAGTTATGGACTTTTACAACCACACTTCAATTTGATAGTGCTGTAGTTCAGCTAATGCAAGGCATGGAGTTAAACACAACCCTTTCAGATTTCACAAGGTTCTGCTCCCAAGGCTCATTCTCCAAAGTGCTGCAGATACTGGCAGCATTTAATGAGTTTGTTGATAAGGAGATCTATTATTTCTCAAAGGGACTGGACTGCAAAACTGGACTCTAGAAATCTAGAGAACAGATTTCCCAAACTGCAATTTCTGTAACAATGTTACAGTAGCTTTTGAAGGTTGCAACTTCAAAGAATTCCTGGTCTCAGAAACAGGCAGGATTTTGCTTTCTGCAATTTGCTTTAGCATATGTGTATACACCTGCAGAACTTCCAACTTACACATTTAAAGGCTTTTGAGTGGGTACTCCATTTGCTATCTAATTTTTTTAATGTGCTGAGCAATTTTTTAATCTGTATTGCTGGAGTGATGGACAGTGAAGAACAATAGGGAAGTTCTGTTAAAATGAAAACCTTGTACTTTTAGAACCACGTAATTAAACACCAATAAAAA
This sequence comes from Cossypha heuglini, assembly GCA_027576195.1. Lineage (NCBI taxonomy): Eukaryota > Metazoa > Chordata > Aves > Passeriformes > Muscicapidae > Cossypha > Cossypha heuglini. Next base: position 23,327,975 of record JAODKT010001744.1, read on the forward strand.
AGTCTTTATTGAAGAGCAAAATAGCCCTAATTTGACAAGGTTGTCAGTCTCTCAACTGTTTGGAAGGCTTATGGAGCAATTCTCCTAAGTCCTCTGAAGAGACACCATGGCTCATAGTGGTAGGGTAACAACAGCCACTGTGCCAGTACCATACTTATCATTCACACCTTATTTTTCAGTCTGTATAAATGCCATTTCTACGACTTCTACAAGTATCTTAAGTGTAATGCAATCCAAGTGTAGTATAATCTACTCAAACTTTTCTTTTAGAGACCTTCCTAATTTGATTTAAATTACAATTTCTTAACACATTAACAACTTTAGATAGGGGAGAAAAAAAGAAGAGGACTACAGTGTTCTTAATGAAAGGATTGGTGATGACAAGGACCTCACCACCAACCCAAGCCCCAGGATGATTTAGATAAACTCCAACCTTTTAAGTACAGTTACTATCCAAAACAGGTTGAGCACACTTTTCCATAAGAATTGCTGAGCACCCAGATTAACACACCTTGATTGTGGCAACAGAATTCTCTTCTCCCCTTCCTCAGCCCCTTTGCAACTCAGTAAGAAATGCCAATTTCCTTCAATAAAAGCTGCTTTCCCAGTTCCTTAAAATATTTAGTGTTAATAAAAATCCCCTATGGCATTAAAACAACAAGCTGTTGGCAATTTGCCCTAAGAAGTTTACCTTTAATAGTTCATCTTCTGTTGCATCCGGGAATTTCTCGTGAAGTGAGCTCTTCAGAACTTTGGCTATGTATCTCATTCCATAACTACATGTGGAATAGATAAAAAGGCAAAATATTGGAAAAAGCTTAGATGAAAACACAAAACAATCATTCTAGTTAGCTTAAGTTACTGGCTTTTTGCACACTCCCTTGAAACAAAGAACGAGTTGATCACGGAAAGAAAACACAAAACGTTTCAAGTACAGGGAGAGGTTTGCCAGGCTGCTAAAGCAGAGCGGAGGCAGAGAAACCACTCCCTCTGCTGGGCAACTCATTTGAGAGACAGCATCACAAGTCTTTCAAAGCATGGAAAGGATCAGAAAGGACCTCCATCACAGAGGTTCAAGTGAACTGCAAGTGAACTGCTGCTTGGAGAGTCCTAACCCAGCACTTACGGCATCATATTGAGAGAAGAGAATATGGATGTGAGAACTTTGTCAGTTACTGCTCGCAGGCTCTGAATAGATGATTCCAGTTTATTCACCACTTCTGTGTGTGTCAGTGCTTGCTCTGTGGTAACATCATATGGCAGTTTGCTACAAAGCAAAAAAAACCCCCAAAACAAACATTAAACCAGGTTAAATACATTTGAGAATAAATTTTTTTTTTTTTCTTCATAAGGGCCATCAGTGAACAAAAGTCTGAAAAAAACACCTGAAACTGGGTTTTGTTGATAAAAGTCTAAATGCTTTGGCTTCCTTTTTTTGGAGGTAAGTAATTTGCTTAGTTGGGGGTGCACGTGTTATCATGTACCTTCCCTTAATAACAAAAGCAGAATAAAAATATAAATTATGCATCTCCATATCCCCATCCCAGCATAGCTCATTAAAAGCCTGGGACACTACTAACATGCTGTTAGTAAAAAACTTGAGAAAAAGACTAAGTTGCTCCATGGCATAATCTATTATACTTGTAAAGATTAAGTAATTGACTTAGAAAGGTCATGCCAACGAAACTGATCCTTTCATTGTTCAGGAGAAGTTAAAGCACCTGTTTGTCAAGCATCTCTCCCCAAAATCTCTGTGCTGGAGGGAGATTGAGAAGGGGCACAAGAACAGTACAATTTGTCAGAGGAATAACAGGAAAGCAGAACTGAGGGATTCCTCATGTGTATGGTACAATATGTCCAGCTTCCTCACTCACCTGGCCTCACCAGTCTGCATTTCTAGCTGGTTTACCCATGCCTTGTAAACATCCACAGGACTAGTGTTGATTATGAGAGACTTGTCCTCCATGATTTCCTTCACCACAGGGGCCAGGAGCTGGCGCAGGGTGTTCTGTCCACGAGCACTTCGATTGAAGCTGACAACCATCTTAATGACAGTGGGGTTTCCAGTAACAATATCCTGAATCTGGTCTACCTTAGAGCTGCAGCATGAACAGAAGAGTTCTGACTTACATGCAGTTATCCGTATTTTCGAACCCTACACATTTAAAACCGCCCTATTTCTATGTCACAACCTCTTTATATGGTCTGTTTCATATAGAGACTATATTCTTATGGAGACTACCAGCTGAATCCTGCATAAGTTATAGTAATGTCCCAGAACATAGCATAGTCCATGGCAGCTAATTTATACCTGATTCAGACCCCAATACCTTCAGCCAGTATCTGTTAAAGGCATAAAATAAGATTTCCTTATTTCAGGATAAGCTACCAATCTTCACTTACAGAACATAAGATTACATAAAGCATACTCAAGCACAAACCAAGAAGCCCTAGCATGTTTTTACAAGCCATTTTTTCATAGAGGAGTATGGTCTGCCATAGAAAGATTATTTTTTTCCTGAATCAGCAATCACTTGAGTTTAAGAGTAACACTCAGAAAACAAAGTTATCTTGTAATAAAATTATGTATGTAATTTTATGGTAGTTTAAAGATTAACCACCAGTTTCCTTTAAGCACTAAACATTCATTGAACTGTCTAAAATACAAACTAGCTAAATACTTTCTGTGAATGCACATACTTTATCTCCTCTTCTAGAGCAGTTTTGAAGAGTTTGAGAAGCAGGTATTCTTCTCGTTGATTGGAGGCATAATTGTATAGAGTGAAGATGACTGTATCCATAAACTTTGTTGATTTGTTTTGTGGCATCTGGAAAATCAGCTTTGCCAGATACGTGGGATTAGTCTACAAAGCAAAAAAAATGATTTGCATATGATTGTCCAGGACAAACCCCCCTCACTTTGAGGGCAGTTCTCTACATTTGTTCATGCCTAAAGCAGTTATGTTGACTCGAATATATGTCACTTTTCCAAGCAGGTTTTACTTTTCTCCATGGAACGCTGCACAGTCTGTGAGAAACTCCATTAAGTATTTTATTTGCAGTCTCTGGATAGTACCTTTGCATCTAGTCTATGTATCTGATGACAATTAGAGTTTACCATACGACAATAGCTATCTACCAAGAAAACTCTGTATACTCCAAGTCTACTTTGGAGGGTGTCTGCCCTGGGAGGATCTAAAATTCTTCTAGAGAAATGTCAGTGAGGTGAGATAAAAAAAGCACAACATCAGATACATCATATTCTGTGAACTGCATTGCAGGCTGTTCCCCTTCCACCACATATAATGTATGCTACTAGTGACAGTAATTTATGTGGACTGTATGGAGATAAACCTTTCTCCTCAGACAGAAGAGAAATGTTCAGTACAGACTAAAGTATACCCAAGCAAAAACCAGCCATATTTGCTGCACACTTTAAAAACAAAGATTTTCTCAGTTGCAGGAGGTATTAGAAATTGACCATAGTGTCTGCTGCAATCTGCACGTTATTTGGAAATATTTTCATAATCACTTCTACAATCATTAAAACAAAATAAGCCGTACAACATATTTCTAGTCTTTCTTCAAAAATTTGCTGCCATGTTAAATTTTTGCATTAAAATTTACCTGTAGAAGGTAGAATAAATGTTGATAAGCCTCCAATTTTTTTCTTCTCTCCTTACTCAAACCTTTGATGCCCTGTTTGTCAACCATAACCATCTCCTCCAGTTGACTTTTGCTCTTTTTGTTAAGTTTCTTACTGTGCAGTACCACATCCTGCAGAAAGATGATAAAAAAAATCTGGATTTAAAAAATGGATTATATATTCACAAAATAGGCAGATTGGAAAAATGAACATTTTCCCAACCATGTCAAATGAGGTATTACTCCAAGTGCATTAATTAGCTACTTTGTAAATTTTGCTGCTCTATTCACTACCCAGTTTTTAACATCTTTACCTTTCACCAGTATGGCTTGCCAACAATGATTGTATGAGACCTGATCTCCTATACAGGCTAATTCATTATTAATTAACATTGAACAAGCTGTTCAATATGATCAGAAGTTTACTCTGTTCTAACACAGAAAAGAAGTAAAAGACTTTAAATCTGCCAAGTAATTACTATTGTCCACAATTGGCAAAACACAGTGACATACAACTCAGGACAACAGAACAACGTCCAGCACAAGGTAGAAACATGCAAAGATAGTGCGTAATTTACCAGGAGTATTTTGACTAATTGAGAGTGACTGACACTAGCACAGGTTGCTCAGATTGTGGGGTCTCCATTGCTGGAGACAATCAGACATCTGGACATGGTCCAGGGCAACCTGTTCTGGGTGTCCCTGCTTGTGCAGTGGGTCTGGACCAGATGACCTCCAGAGATCCCTTCCAGCCTCAGCTGTGATTGTGTAACCCTGAGTTCCTTCAGCATGGGGAAGTGCTCAGTGCATCCTACCAAGGGAGCCTAACAGAGCCTGCTGACCTGAAGAGTGATTCTGTTTTTCACCAGCAATCCAATCTTTATATCCATTAAGTTCAAATCCTTCTCCAGCTGCTGATTGGATCGAATTTTTGTAACCACTTCTTCCCTTAACCTTGTTACTTCCAGTTCTTCTTCAAAGTCTAAGTCACTTTGGTCCAAGAGGTAGGCGAATTTGCGCAGAACAGTCAAGGGTGGATTTTCAGCACCAACTGTAGTTGAAGAAAATAGGCTTGTTAGTTGATGTAATACTGAACTCCCCTAAAGCCCTCAGGAAATGGATCACTATGCAGAAAATTTGAAGTTTATGCCAGTTAACAATATTTTTGGCACACTTTAAAAGTACAGCTATGCAAAATAGTTCCAGCTGTAGAACAATTGTGTTGCAAACACTTGCATTGGTTTTGAGGTTAAATAAGAAACTGAGAAATCTCACGTGAAACTTATAAAAAGCCCTGACTGAACACAGTAACATACTTGTCCCCAAACATAAAACATTCAACTGTTATTACTTACTTAGTGTTCTGTAGTCCTCCCTGGCCTTGTTTGCTCTAAGAAATGCTTGTATCTTCACAATTTGGTCATTCTGAAAGGGACCAAGATTAGGCAAAAGAATTAGTTGCGACACACTTCTGCTCAGAAACATGCTGGAAAATTTGCACCCTCTTTCCTGTTTCCCGAAACTGCTCCTGCAGTCATACTACCATACTTCAATGCTTCATGTTCAGAATGGAGAAAAATTACTTACATGATCCTTGAAGTATTGTAGGCGTTTCCTGTAAGCTCTCCTTGCTAGCCACATTTTGACCCATGACTGAATCTAAAAATCAAATAAAATTTTTTAAAAAGTTAAGGGACACTGCACAAACTTTTGTGTGTGTGTTTTAAATTTACTTTTGAATGTCTACTTCTGCAGGCATGGTGTTCTCGTGTGGTCAGGGCCATAGATGTCTGTACCACCAGGCTCCTACTGGCCAGTGACCAGATAAAGGGGTTCCCACTAAACCACTAAATCAAGCTGAGTTAAAGTTTTTACCATCTATGTGTAACATTATCTTTGAAAATAATTTCTACCTTGAGATCTCAGGTCTCAATTCTAAACCAGTCTCCCGCAAAAACAGGAGATCCTGTAACAATATTCCATCTGTGGAATCCAATCCTGACATTACGGTCCCATTAGCATCTTAGAAAAGTGAGTGCTTTACAGAGAGAGAGAGAGATTTGACAGCTTTTAAGGAAATAATACACTGTCATCCCAAATGTTTTCTAGTTTAGCTTTGGAAAGACAAATGTAAGGAAGTCTCTTTCAAGAGCCCCTTAAATTCTGGAAATCTGGTTGAAAGTCAAACATAGAGCTTTCAAGAAGCAATTTGCTTAAGCTGTCAATTGAACAGCTTTCAATGCCATGCAAATTTCTGGGAAACCTCCAGTACTCCAAAGTCTCTGATTCACAGGTGGTGATGGATTTTGTCAAAGGATAAAACACACTTGGCCCCCAAAACACACTGGGCATTCTTACCTTAACAATAGCAGCAACATTGCCTTGAAGCACCTTTAATCTGTCAACATAGCTTTTCCTTTGTTTGAATCCTTTCCAGAAAGCCTATTTTAGAGAAGGCAGGAGACAGTTATTCCTAATAAGAAACTAATATTTATTAAATCTATGTAACACACTAAAATCAAACACTAAACTGTGTTTATCTTGTAGAAAAAACCTGCCAATGTGATACAGAGATAACTAAAGTATAAGTAAGCTTGCCTCTACTTTTTTAGGTACCCTAATACATTTCATGTTAATTTTGACCAATCTCAGCACACTTTATTGTCCAGTGCTATTTCCTTCACCCTCCTGAATTCATCCTTACTCTTATCAACAGTACACCCACATCCTTAGCATCCCAGTCACTGGCTTCATCCCACATAAATGACTTCCAGCAATGGAGTGCCTCAATCTGGAGACCACATATGTCCACATGGATAACAAGATGATGGTCAGGAATAGTTACTATGGGTTTGCTAAAGGAAGCATGTAAGGGTAAGGGGACACTTGTGGGTGTTCTCTACTTGATGTCAGTAAGGATTGTTGGAATAACATCCTTACATCTTAATAACATCCTCATAGACAAGCTCAGGATGTGGGCTGGATGAGTGAGCAGTGAGGTGGATTGAGAACTGGCTGAACAGCAGATCCCAGAGGGTCAAAATCAGTGGCACAGGGTCTG
>JAODKT010001744.1:23334780-23366713 GCA_027576195.1 Cossypha heuglini
TTTTTAGTTTTTTTAAAATTTCCATGACAGTATATCTGAAGTGGGTAGAATATTATGAAAAATCATCACCCAAAAAAAAGGGCAAATCCCAGAAGGAACAGCTGGAGCTCAATGCATGTTTGGATAGACTGTGTCATCAAAAGACCTCTTGCAAAAGTTGCTCCCAGGGATGGAGGTAAATACCCTCAAAGTGCAGCTTTGCTCCACACCGGGGCAGCGGCTGGGGTGTGCACCCATGTCCTGAGCACATGCAGGGTGGCTCTCTGACACCCGTCAGACGTTGCCTGTGGCCCCAGTCGGCAAACATTAGCCCTCTAGGGCAGCAGACTGCCTTTGCTGAATCCCAATGACCCTATCCTGTGACACTTCTGCCCTTTTAAATCAATTTTTAAGAGTCTTGCAATGTCTGTTTCCTTGTGCCATCTTCTTCCACTGCAGCATTTGCTCCTTCCCTCTCTGCTTTACCCCCATCAGCCCCATTCTCCCCTGAGTCACAGTGCAGCAAAAAATTCATGTAAGTGCTGTTGCTTTACGATACACATTTGAAAACCTCATGGCGTGCCTGTCTTTTGATCAAGTCGAGCCCAGAGAGCTGAACACCTCCTGCCCTTGTTGTTGGAGCATACCTTGTCATTGCAGCCCCTATAAACAGCAGCAGCTCAGGGAGAGGCATTTATCTGGGGATTTTCAATAGGAGCTGTCAAAGCTCGGGCCAGGTTCGTACACAGTGCTTGTAATGCTTGGAAGCAGGGAATCATGAGCACCCCTTGCTCATGGCGCGTGCGGGGCTGGGCTGGCACATTCTCATTCTCATTGCTGTGAGAAGCTGGTGCTCCCTGCGGGCACACAGGAGATGGGTGCTATCTCTGTGATGAGGTGCTGCTGGCAGCAGGAGTGTACCGTGAGTCCAGGGCCACCCAGGGAGCCAGAGGCTCCTTCCCAAGCAAGTGGCACAGCAGAGGGACAGCCAGCTGCTGCTCATCAGGGGCAGAAATCCTCACTGCTGCGGGTCCTAGCCCAGAGGAAACCACAGCCAGATAAACAGGGGTCAGCCATCTAGGCAGGGCTGCCACTGACAGATCTGGTGAGGCTGCACCTGCCCAAATTCCCGTGTGAAATCTTAATTCACAAAGACTGGAGCATAAATGACAATTGTTGGTTAGGCTTTTTTTACACTATGGTTTAACTCCCATCTTTTCCTGCCCCCAAACCTGTGCTTTACAGTGGAGGGGGATTTGGAGGAAATATAAAAGGCTTTTGTGAACTCCCAGGCAGAGGACTGTCCTCTTTGCAGGCATCCTTGACACAGACCAAAACCTTTGGTACACTCTTAGCACATAGGCACTTATCAAGAACCGTCTGTCTCCTGCTTTTCAATACCAAAACAGAGACAGAATCAGCAAAATTTGTATTTCTTTAATCTGATGACCACCTGGAGTGGCTGATCAGTATGTCTAGAAGGTCCCAGAGCACAGGCCGCCTTCAGCCATTGCCCCATCCAAGGAGCACCTTGCTGTGTCTCCTGCAGCTGAAGTTAGCTCCTCTTCCTCCCACTCTCCAGCCTCCAACATGAGCTGCTTTCAAGTGATTTTGTTTGAGCCGCTTCACTGTCACTATACCACTTGTCGTTTTAGAGTCATTAAAGTCCTCTAATATGGGTTATTTAAACATAGATTTAGAGGTGTAATTTTCATAGAAGTGTGTGCCTATTTGTGCATGCCTAGCATGCAGTCTGTGCATGACCTGCCTGGCTCAGGCTTGCATGCACCCATCTGGCTGTGTGGGAGCACAGGTGTGCCAGGAGCACGTCCAAACACAAACAGCATTTGCTATCAGCCATGAAAACCTGCAGTGTGTAATTGCCTGTGGATGCTCAGGGTCTAACTCTTGGAGATGACAAAACTGTCTCTAGCTCCTTATGGATTGCACTGCTGTGCAAATTCCCTGAGACCAACTGGCTCAGATCCCAAAGCTCTGGAAGCTGTGTCCCTGGAAGGTTCACCCAGGTGGAGGGAGAGAGCAGGCTGGTAGCTGTGTGTGGGAGCATGGCACAGCCAGCACTGGTTCCAGGAGTCAAAAATGAGTGAGCTAAAGTACATTATTCTGCTTGCATGCAGGCCTTTGCTTTGGTCAGGGAGCCAAGCTGGAGGACAGCAAAGAGGGAACATCTTTCTTGCCATCCTCTGCAGGCTCACCATCCAGGGTCAGTGAGAGCTGAGATCAGCCAGTGAAGTGTGCCTGCCCATGGACACCAACACCCCATAGAGCAATAAATGATCGTGTTTCTTCACCACAAAGAAGATGAGGCATGTGATATCTCTTGCAAGCACTGGTGCCACAGATATTTATCCCTTTTATGTGAGAATAAAAAAAAAATCCATAAGGACCTAATAAATCACAGTAAAAATGCTACTATTTGAAAGATCTGGGTTAGAAAATAGTTGAACTTTCATGAGTTTCATATGTCAGGGGTGTGGGTGATTTAGGCTAGTGATTATTCAAGACATAGGGTGTGATTGGACCTTTAGGATTTAAAGGATTACACATGCTTGTCAAGTGGGTGTTTAATCTCTCTTCAGTTATAACTTCAGTTTGTAAATGTTGAAACTATAAATCAGCACACCCTTGGTCCATGGCATAGGACAAACTGTGCTGATTTCCTCCCACCTCAGCTTAGATTAACTGCTTTTCTCCAGTGCTATTAATGCCCTCCAAATTGTGACTTTTCCTCTTTTAGCGCACAGCGCTGTGTGCACACACACATATGCTGGCAGGCATGTGTTTCATAACAGGTTTTTGTGCTTGTGACTCAGAGCTGAACTATTAAACCATAACACATGGCTGACATCTGGAATTCTCTCAGACGTTTTTGTCATTTGAATATTGGTAGCCATAGTTTGCTACTCTCCTTTCCTCCAAAATGTAACTTTCTTTATTCTCAGGTCATAAAAACAGAGCTAGAAGGTTTTACTGAACCTTTTGGTGTCACTTGATCAATATATTTTGTCCAAGCCTGCTTTAAAGGCATATGTGTTCAGAGAGTTTGGCAGAAAGATCGTACTAAAGAAAGCCTCTGCTTCATCTGTAGGTTTAAAATGGTTGCATACCATGAGAATATTCAGAAAAATAATTTTTTTTGCACAGCAAGAGCCTGTGGTTGCTAAGAGTCAAAAGCTGTCACCTGCTAGCTAGCAAAGTGGGGTACGATTTGCAAATGGATTGGCTTGGTGTTTGAATATAATTATTTACAATAATTCCTCCAAATGAATGCCACCCATTTGGCTGGTTTTAGAGCAAGATTAAACTGTGCTGGTAGTTGCTGTAGTATGGAACATTTTGTCTTACTTAAGTCTCACAGGATGTTGTGTGCTATTCCCAGGGCTGCTTGCCATGAGCTAGTATGGTCCTGCAGAGATTAGGATTTTGCATTCTTCTTTAAATATTATAGGGTTGCCACTCAGAGTGCTGCAATTAAGGACATGTTAAATTTCACACTGATACCAAGAATGCAATGAAAACTTCTGCCTATCTGCCACTGTGACAAGTGTCTAGCAAAAGGGATGAACTCAGGGAATCGTCCCTGGCTTTGGCTGAAAAAATCATCTAATCCTGTTTTCCAATTCAGCCCTACAAGCACATTTTTAAATTTGAGGATTGTCTGATTTTCTACTGACATTGAGAAGGATGTAACACTGCTTCACTGATGCTTCAGCAGGAGAGGAGGAGCATTATCTGAATCCTAGGCTGTTCCCTCTGAGATTAAATATAGTATGTCTTCAAGGCCCCTCCTTTGCCTGGTGAGGGGCTGCAAAAGAGGGGTGACTGCTGCTGTGTTCCAGATCTGATCCAGATCCAGATCTATGTCTCTTCTGTTCAGGGTAGCTGAGACAGTGGTTCAGAAAATAATTTTTGCTCTGGCTCAAATAGTCAGGTCCCTGACTGTTACTGCTTTTTTAGTAATAACACCATGCCAAGGGAGTCTCATTGTGACAGACTTTGACCCTTAAACACATGATGGCTGGAATAGCATTTTTCCCAGGATCTTCCGCCCTCACAGGTGCACTTCCCCACTGGCTGGACAAGTGAGTACACTATTGTACTCACCTGTCATGATTAAAGTGCAGTCCTTTGAACTTCTACAGACTGGTTTCTTCATCAAAAGCCTCTGGTGATAATATGGCCCTGAACTGTATGTATCCTTGCAAGAAGGTTTTTCAGTGCACGTGTGTACATATGCACAGGTTCACTAGAGGTAAGCCTTGCCTGACCAGCCTGATTGCCTTCTACAAGGAAACAACTACCTGGATGGCTAAGGGGAGAGCAGTGGGTATTGTCTACCTGATGTCAGTAAGGATTGCAACAATCTCTTCACAACATCCTCATAGACAAGCTCAGGGTGTGGGCTGGATGAGTGAGCAGTGAGGTGGATCGAGAACTGGCTGAACAGCAGATCCCAGAGGGTCAAAATCAGTGGCACAGGGTCTGGCCACAGGTGGAGGCCTGTCCCTAGTGCTGTCCCTCAAGGTTCAATGCTGTGCTGTTTAACTTATTCATCCATGACTTGGGTGAAGGGGCAGATGCCTGCTCAGCAAATTCAGAGGACACAAAGCTGGGCAGAGTAGCTGATACCCCAGAGTGCTGTGCATCCCTTCAGAAGGACCTTGGCAGGTTGGAGAGATGGACAAAGAACCCTGTGATACTCAGCAAAGGCAAGAGCAGGGTCCTGCACCTGGGGAGGAACAACCCCAGGCACCAGCACAGCCTGGGGCTGACCTGCTGGGGGGCAGCTCTGCAGAGAAGGACCTGGGGCTCCTGGTGGACAACAAGCTGCCCATGAGCCAGCAGCGTGTCCTGGTGGCCAAGAAATCCAATGGGATCCTGGGGGACATTGGGAGGAGCATTGCCAGCAGGGGAAGGGAGGTGATCCTGCCCCTGTGCTCAGCTCTGGTGAGGCCTCACCTGGAGTGCTGTGTCCAGTTCTGGGCTCCTCAGGACAAGAGAGACATGGAGCTGCTGGGGTGGGTCCAGCAGGGGCTACAGAGATGATGAGGGGACTGGAGCATCTCTCTTATGAGGAAAAGCAGGGGGAGCTGGGGCTGTTCAGCCTTGAGAAGAAATGACTGAGAGGGGACCCCATCAATGTCTACCAGTATCTGAAGGAGGGTATCAAGAGGGTGGAGCAAGTTCTTCTCAGTGGTGCTAAGCAAAAAGGACAAGAGGCAATGGACAGACGGATGCACAAGAAGTTCCATCTGAATGTGGGGGAAGAACTTCTTTACTGTTGTCCTGGGGTGATGTTACAATACTTTGTATCCCCAATTGTGTGTGCTGTTCATGCCTGGAAGGTTTGTTTTGTCTAGTTAGCCAGAGCCCCTCTCCCATGGGCTGGCTGCTGCCGCGCGCCTGCTTTTGCTCGCTGCCTCGGCCGCTTCGCAAGCTGCTTCTGCTGCTTCTTCTGCGCTTCTGCCGCTTTGCATCGCTTCACTTTGCTTTTTTTCTTCCCTTATTAGCTAGTCTAGCTAGGAATCCCACCCGAACCTGATCCGGACCTGACCTGGAACATCAAGAAACCCCGGACTCTGCCTGTTCGTGACAAGCACTACTCGTTTGCCCTCCCCGGCGCCGGAGACGTTCTGAGTCTGTACATCCACTCAGACGGGTGAAAGTTTCTTTGTCATCTGTGGCTGTTTTTTTCTTGTGTTGGGGAGTGTTTTTTCTTTGTGTGTTTGCTAAATAAACAGGTTTTTTTCCACTTTTCCTCTGAGGAAATTCTTCCCGAACCCAGTGGTGGGAGGGGGAAGAGTTGTGGGGTTTGTTTTTTTAGGGGGCTCCTTTGGAGGTTTTCCCCTAATTTGTCCTAAACCAGGACAACTGTGCAGATGACCATGCACTCCAGTGCATGACCAGAGAACTTGTGGAGCCTTTGAGGATATTCCAGAACCATCTGGATTAAATCCTGTGCCATGTGCTATTGGATAACCCTGCTTGAAGAGTGAGGCTGGACCAGATGACATGCTGTGTTCTTTGCCAGCCCTACTCATTCTGTCACTCCTGCATCCAGAAGCTGTCCCTTACCTATTGGGACCTACGTTGTTCTTGCCCTGGCCTCCTTTCCAAGTTAATTCCTTCAGCTGACTCTGTTTGCTAGCTCAGAAATAAACACTTGTCAAGGAACACAGTGACAGGGATAACAGATACTTCTAGTGCTGCTTTTGCCTGTCATCTCTATCAGCCAGTGACACCAGCCTTGTCCTCTATTTGTTGTATTTCCACAAGTAATTCGTACTTAAATGCCAATAGAAAGAAAACAGAGAACAACTTTATTTACCTACTTTTCTCCAGATTTTTAACCTATTCATACTTTGAATTTCTCAAAGTACAGTTCTTTACTGGGCTAGGACACTATGCTCAAAATGAAAAGTCAATCCAAATAACAACTACTAGTGGTAAAGCTATTTGTCATAATGAATTGTTAAATATAGCTCTTGTAGATTAAAATAAAAATCATTTGTGTATTTTTTTTTTTCTTCCCTTTTGTTAGTGGGTGGTGGAATAAATTGCTCCTAAGAGCTGGATATCTCACCATTTAAAACCAGTGTCATGCCTCTGCCAGTGTTTGCGCCCTCAGCATAATGTTTCCTTTGTACACCTTTTGGTTTCCTTTGTACACCTTTGGAGTTCAGCAAACTGGAAACATCCAAGAAATACTGCCAAAGAACACCAGGGCACCTGCCACTCCCTGTTCAGCTATGACTTCATGGAGCAGAAACAAACCACTTCCAGCTAGGGATAGTCTAGTAAGGAATGTGTTTCTTAAGTCATGCTTTGCCAAGGAATTTTTGCTTCGATACTTGACAAATATTTCTGGTCTTGTACTGTGCATAGTTAGGTACACCACAAAAAATCTGAGCACGTCAGAGCAAAGCCAGGGCTGTGCATTAATGAGCTTTCCCCAAGTAACTTACACTGGAGGTGGATATGATAGATTCTTTTAAAATTGTATATCTGCTATGTGAAATCACATATATTTGCAGCTGTAGAATTTCAAACTGCTGTTGCTGAAAACAGAGAGACAGATCTGTTCGAGAATTTTACCAGTGGTAGTAAGCAGTCATGTCACCTGTTACATGCAAAAAGCTGCCTGAGCCACATTACCTTCTTGTTCTAGAACAATACCTGTATTTTGATGGCAGATGGTTCCTGGTTTTGAAGATAGGCTTTTCTCTCCCGGTAGTTTCTTCTGACTAAGTATCCCCTTGCTCGGGCTTGCAGCCCAACAATCAGATTTTCATTAGCAAGCCACAGCTGCTCTCGATTGTAATCTGCTGTAACTTGCCCAGCAATGTTCTGTTGAGAGATGATGGAAAAAGGTCATTAAAAAGACAAAACCATCCTGGAATTTGGACTGTGTTCTCTCCATCTCTGCAGTTTATGTTCACCTGATCCAAGTCCCTCTGATTTACCCGTACATTTTAATCAGTAAGAGCTATGTTGTTACTGCTGAACCCTACACAACCAGAGCAGCTTTCAAGCTTCAGTTATTCAAGTGGGTATGCTATTTTAAGACAATATTACTTTATACATTAGCAGGGTTCTGCTTTCCTAACACTCAGAAGTGTCTTGTAGAACTCAGACATCTAGAAATACTAAATGAATCAGCAAGTTCTCTGTTGAGAAGGACACTCAAGTACTCCTGCATTCAGAATTTCAGAAGGACTTACACTGACCTAAGTTCTTCGTGTAGAGTAGTAAGCCTGTAACTTAGATAAGCTGCATCAGAATAATAGAATAGAACAAATGAGGCTTGTGTGATTTGCTTTCCTTGAAAGTTATATTTCACACTAGTGCAAAACCTCTACAGCAAGGGAGCTAAAATAGCACACTCATCCTCTTTAATATGGACATACAAAAATGGTGTCAGAGGATTAGATTTAAACAGAAAATGATGGTTCCACCTGCTCATAAATACATCATAAAATTGTTAGAAGTCAATGCAAAATTCTATAAAATAAACAGATATGGAAGCAGTCAGAATTTCCTACATTGGTGTCTGCTGATGGTCATTAAAAGAAATGCTGTAACTTCCAGTAAGGAAATCCCTAAATCATTGCCAGACATTAGGCAGGAGGCTGTGCTATCACTGTCTGCTTAGATTTAAGTTGCTGCTCTTGTCAGAAGCAGATACTGATAAAGTGACCTTCAGTTTCACCCACCACAGCCTCTTCATATTTTCATGTCTCACACTTTCTCAACTGTTTATGCTGCTTTTGCAATAAAAGCCAAGGTTTTAGCCACCTACCTGGATTTCTTCACCAGTTAACCATGACGTTTTTGGTACAACTCCTTTGGGGGCAACACAGGTACCTTCCTCAGTTTCCACATTGTAATAGTAATCATACATGGTTTTCATTACAAGTTTAATCCATGGACTTTCACTAGAACCTAAAAGCAGTTCATACCATTAGTAGAGATTTGTGTCCTGTTTCACTGATAAATTACAGCTCTCCCTGCTAATTTCCCCTCCCTGTACTTGCTGTGAAGCCCTTTGACACACAAAATCTCTATGTATCTTGGGCCATTTTGTAGTAAGGATTTTCAAAACACCCTGCTAGGTGGATGAGGGTCATTCCTCTAGAACAAAATGGTGTTAAGGTCAGTGAAACAGCTATGAGGTCGGTACAGATCCACTGCTAGCCTCTCCAAACCCTAACGTGCCAAGTTAGTGCTCTAAAATGGTGTGTCCTCCATCTTACATCATCACTCATAAGTGAAATACTGTATTTATAAAAAATATTTTTCTTATCTTCTGCCTGAATTCTGGACTTACTGACTCTTACGCCCCCATACAACATTTCCTATATCCACATCATTTTCTTGTTTATTGCTTTGGTCTGCATCCCGACAGGCAGGAAAATCCTCATTTCCTCATGGACAAAAGGCCCCAAGATAAAACTAGTGAGGCTTTCAAAATACTCATGTTGCAAAGTGAAACATGCCCATCTACAGTCAGAACAGGTACTACACAGCAATTTTTTTGGTAGCCATTAACTAACCTTGGCTGCTGTTAGTTATGACCAGCTTTTGCACCTCTAACATAACAAAACATCCCATCATCTGCTAAGAACAGATTCCAGCCCCAGCTTTTGCTGGTAACTGCTGCTCTGGCAATGCACAGAGACCATAATTGGGCTATGAGCACTGTTAGACACTGGCTTGATCTTTGACAGCAATCTGTAAGATTGATGTGTGCATCTCTGCATCTGCTAATATGAAGAAGAATTGTCAGTGAGTAATATGGCTTTCTGAGAGAACGGACTAGTCTATTGACAGTTGCAGAGAAGCTGCCCTAAAGCCGCTCAGAGGCAGGTTTGAGATTCTAGAAAGCCTCAGCTAGACTGGTAATCATTAGACTTGCTTCTCAGCAGGTGGTCTGCATTATGTGTGTAACAGTACAACGTCATGTAAAATGCACTTGGAAAAGTATAACATTTGTCAAAAGACTTTAAAGCAGCAGGTGCCTCCCTCAATTTACAGTGATTTTAGGTAAACTTCCTGTTCTAGCTTTCTGGTTGCCTCATTGATATGGACATGTGGAACTGTCCTGTTTAGGAAGTTTTTTACCTTCCGTAGTTTTCATGTTCTTGGCTTCAGAGAGGTTCCTGAAGTAGGCTTCAGCACATTCAGGAATGACTCGTAATCCAAACCTTGACTGTAGTATCATCAGGATTGGCTGTGAATCACCTTTCTCCAAACTCTTGTTAATCATTGATATTCCAACAGCCACTAGGGTAAAATAATAACATAGAAAAATGAACTGTCTTGTGTACACAGAGCTGACCCAAAATGCATGCAGTATCAGAAGCCCATGTACAGGAGTCACTCCATGAGACTGAGCAAGCAGGCAAGGATTTCAGTTCTAGAAACAGTTTGTTGTTGGTTTGACTAGGGTGGAATGGGTAGCTTAGGCTAGGCAGTAACAGATCAACCAAAAATACATTGCCAGCCAGATGAGAAACAAAGCGGATGAACAATACCACCACTGTCCAGACTTCTGCCAGACAGCACTCTGCTTGTTTTCTGTGCTTTGAAACAGACCTCTGCCCAGCACACATGTGTACTGGAGATGTCCTTCTACCATTGCTGTGGCACTGTTATATCCAGGCATCTGGCCTCAGCAGCAAGGAAGCAGAAAAAACTGGGAAGCCACACACTACAGCTGGCTGCTGCTGGCCCTAAACTCATACACAGCCCCATGTGCCTCATCAACTCTGTTCAGCAGTATTTGAATGCTGTCCTTCCTCCTTTTCATCATGTATTTAAGAGTGCTGAAGATATTTTTACAAAGACAAAAGGAAGCATGAGCTAAGATTCGTTTATGTAGGTCCACTGTCATCTGGCTTTTCCTCATCTTTTAATTAATTATGCCTGTATTTTCAGAGGAAAATATAATAGAAGTATTTATTGGGAAAAAACTCAACTCAGCAGAAATTATTCCTTTCATTTTAAGTGCTAGCAATTAATACTCTGGCTGTTGCTCTAAAGAAAGGCCATTTGGACCCTGGAAAATCATAAGATAACTGGGGATTAGCCACCCTCAACTGCCAGAAAACTGTCAGCTCCAGTCTGCTTCTCTAGCAGTTGGGATGCCAGTACCAGATCAACACTGCAAAGGGCTCTTTTCCACACCCATCCTCCCTTTTAAGCAGCTGTGATATACAAAACCACAGTTGTCTGGTGTGATAAGCCTGAACTCTCAACAAGGCCAAAGATCAGCTTTTTCCTATAACTTGGACTCTCTCAGGACACACAGACTTCCTGCTTTGAAAGACTCTTCCTGTGCAAGACTGAAGTCAGTGTTCAAACCTACTCCTGAAGGCCATACAGCTGATACTTGGCCGACCTCTTTTTGTCCTCCACTTAGATAAGGAGTACAAGAGTTGAACTCATTCAACAAGTGAAGCAAGGTGATGCAAAACACACAGCAAGCACCACAATGAGTTAGGAAGTGCACCAGCATTACTGATACAGAGTTCTTTACTGACAGGGAGGCTGTAAAAGCCTTTCAGAATTTTAATACCGTGCCATTTAGTATTTATATAAGGCATGCAAGTTAGCTTGGAAGTGATCAAGACTGTTTCAGTATCACTGCCAGTATCTTCTCTTATTTTACTGCTTATTTTATTGCCATTACTGCAGCAATCTCAAAACCACTTTTGAAACTGAAAAATACGTCTTTGACTACCTTGCAAAACTTTTGGAGTTGTTTGCCTTTTAAAAATAGTGCCTGTGTGATAGATCAAATAAAAGTTTCTTTCCAAGTTGTGATCAAGCTAAACTTAAAGTTTAGACTACGTGAACACAACATGCAAACTTCCTGAGACAGGATGTGTTGGTTATAGGAAGTATCAGGTTCTGTGCCATGGGGAAATGTTAAATCTCAGGTTTTAGCTGCAAAACTTTAGATGTTTTTAAGAATGTGCTGTGCTGACAGTGCTTCTTTTCAACCCACAGGGCGGAGTACAGAAGATTAGTATTTTTTTCCTAAAAGTGAAAAGTTAAAACAATTCCATTGAGCATCCTTGATTGTGAAAAGCTGTGCATTTATTACCAACACAGATTATAAGAAAAGATACTAGTACAACGACTAGGTAGTGGATGGACCAGTGGTTTACCATTAGCAACATTGTATGGTATTGCTGTATGAATTATGCTCCCCTAGTTTCTGCAGGCTGTTTATGATACTTATTCTTAATGCTTTTACACCAGTGAACACAAATGAGGGCATTTTCAAGCTGCTCTTTAGCTTTAACTCAAATCCATTTATAAGCTACGTGTTTCCTTCCCTTCTCTGTGCTCATGTTTCCTCACGGCTCTGGGAGCATTCATGGGAAGCAGGTTTTTCCACAAAAGAAGGTATCAGCACTCCTCAGTACAAAAGCTTGGTTGAGACAATGTGTGTGTATCTAAATCTACCTCAGAAAACACAAGCCCAGTGCTTTCTATGGATGTGTGACCTACAAAAATACTTTCAGATATCTTCAGTGTATCTGCCTTGTTACATGAAGATGACATTTAGTTGTTTAGATCAATTTTAAAGCAGTAGTAACACAAAATGCAATGTTCCTGTAGCAGGGATTTGTGATGGCCAGCTGTGTTCTCTTCCACCCACAACTTCCCAAGCAGTAACTCCTGACGTGCCTGTGGGCTCCCTGCACCAGGGATGGCTGAGCACAGCGCTGCAGGAATGCACCGACCCCAGCACTTGCATTCACAAGCTCCCAAGGTGCCACAGAAGGCAACACTGACTCACCCAAAGCCAAGTGAAGCAGAAGGCTGACCAATACCCAGTGCCTTGTCTGAGCTGAGCTGGCCCTGGGCTGGAACAGGCAGGCACGTCACCCTGCTCTCCAACGTGCCCTATAAGCCCAGCAGTGCTTGCTCCTACATTACTTGCCAAAGTTTATTATGTATTATAAATAGTTTTCTAAAATTATTATATTCAACCAAAGCTTTGACATAAGGTGTTGAGTGCATTCAGGACACAGCACTCTGACATATTAAGCCTCACCATTTTTCCTAGAGATTTCCTTTTCCATACAGATTGGAGGAGCATATACTTTTCAAAAAGACCTAGCATTCCTTGTACAGTGCTTTAAAAGTTAATATGTTCCTGATTTTTGTTTGTCAGCACTCCATAAAAGAAAGAAAGAAAGAATATAAAGAAATATGAACAGGCAAAATTGTAAACATAAAAATTTGCCCTTACAACATGCATAAAGGCTTTAGTCTTATATGTAGCAAAACAAGCTCCTGAACAGCATATCCCTGCTCATTCATATATTTCAGGAGCTACATGAAGACACACTGACATTAAAAAGATTGGTCATGATGTTAACCTGCATAACCAAATCCTGAATTATTAGCCACACCTTAAAGATTACCACGTTAGATAGAACTAACACCACTCCTGCAGTTTTGAGTCATCTCAGTTTTAGTATGACAAAGAACATGCATTCATTTCTTTTCATGTATTTAAAGAACTTCCACATTCCCTGAAGTGGAATATATAAATTACAAATTTCAGTTTCCCAAGACCAAGAAAAACAAGAGCAGTGCAGATACAGGTAAATGCTTACAGTTTGCTGCTTCTTTTATGTTGTTATTGCTGTCAAGGATTCCTCTCTGTATTTCATCCAGCCAAAGGAGCACTGATTCATCTTGAGATTCCTGGATAAACAACAGTAAAAAGACTTGAAAAAACTGAATAGTAAGAGTCGTCTCAGTATACTAATACAGCTCCAATATAGAATCTCTGCTTTGCAAAGCCCTTGAACACAAAAAAGGATTTGACTGTTTAAAATCATCAGTGGAACACATTCATAATCAATTACTGACTTGAAAAAGATCCTGTTCAGATACAAAGGTCTGAAAGTTTTGATGTCTAAAAGAACAGGAGAATTTGTGATACTGCTAGCATAGAATTCATTCTTCTAAACATCAATAAAAATGGAAACATTTTTATTTTCATGATATGTAGGCACAGTAGTCTGAGTCACATAAAATCACTTATTATCAGGCAGCATTGCGATAGTAGGAAAGAGTAGCAGAAGACTGCAGGAAGCTGGCTTCCTTTCAAAATCCCTTATTTGGAAAGGATCCTTGTGTATATCTAAGTGCACTAGAAAATAGCAGTGAAAACTAACATGAGAAAGACAGCTCAGGTTTAGTAATGATGACTTAGCTCACAGATGCAAACATCTGTGTAATTAAACAGCAGAATAGGTACTGCTCTTCTTTCAGGCCTAAAGTGCATGACACTAAACCCAAGTTAAAATAGAAGGTGTGGTAGAGTGGGCTCAACATCCTCACTAACCATCCCAACTGCCCAGGTTCACTGGTGATACCAGCACTTCACCAGATAAAACAGGGTTAAAGTAATATTTAAAATCTAATCCAGTGGGTGGGTAGGAAAATCATGCTAAAGAAGAAATAGGAGTGCCAGGCCTATAATAGACTAATGATGAGAGAAGCTGGAACGTATCGATTGAGACAGATCTAAGATAACGTACACACAAGTATTTCAGGGAAAAAAACTAACTGGAAACACATTCAAACTAAAACAGTGTAGAAAAGGAAGCAGCTTTGCAATGAGTATGCCTGGTTAAGCACTGAACTTCACACCAAAGATCTAATAAATCTGATATCCACAGAAACTACAAAGAGAAAATAGGGTAAAAAAAAACCCTAAAAACATACTCCTTAGCTTGCATCATATATGTAAACAAGGTAGCAGAATACATAAATAACATGAAGTGGTGTCAGACAATCACAGGACAGTGGACGCATACTGCTTATTTTTCTACCAAGTGAGAGTTAGAGTTAGCACTTGAGAGAATGTTTAATAAATTCCCAATCTGCCACTGAATTTTGAGAAGAGCATTGAGAAACTGAAAAAAAATTCCTCATCTGGTATCCAGCTTTTACACATTAAATACATGAAGAGACACAAATACTGCTCTGGAGCCAAGTACAGTTTATGCTGAGCCTTGCGACTAGTCTGGAAGCCAGACCAAAACTTGGGCTAGTTTTGCTTGCTGAAACAAGCTGCTGTTATTTGGCATTGAAAAGAAAAGGGAAAAAAAAAAAAAAAAAAAAAAAAAAAGAAAGGAGAAAAAAAAAAGGAGGAAAAAAGAAGAAAAAAGGAAAAAATAAAGCCAGGCAGAGAAAAAAGGAAGTGATCAACAAAACAGCAAATGAAAATAGGGGAAAGATTTTAGAGGCTGCACTCTGTGGAAGGGTGGAAACTGACTCAGGGGAGGCAGTAGGTGGATTGAAGGAGCCAGACAGCTAACAGTGGGTAGGGAGGCAAAAGGCAAAACAGAATGCAGTTTTCATAAGGCATGTTTGTATGTGTGGCTTATTTCCATCTTCACCTTTTGCTAAACTGAGATCATCACACTGTTCTGCAAGTCTGGCTTCCCCCTGGAGAAGGGTACAGAGTTCAGCCACACGACATTCTGGTCTCTGGATTAGACCCTTGAGGATTTACTAAACACACCCCTTGAATTTTCCTGAAAACACCTTTATACTCCAAATATCTGAATGTAAAAATTCCAGCAGAACCCCGCATATCAGCTTCAGGCTTGTGGAAAATTAGGAGTTAAATTGCTGCTGTGAAGTAATTTTATCTCTGTGTTGGGCTGAGGCTGAAACTGAGTCATGTGTGCATATTTGGATACGTCACACCCTCTTGCTGTAGTAGACAAAGAGCAAATTAGCTCCTTACCATAAACCTCATGCTTACAGGATGCTTCTGGAGGACAGATCAATCATTCTTTAGTCCCTTACAGAGGGGAAAAAAACCCCAAAAATGCCTCTTAAGATGAAGTAGAGCAGCACCATTGTTCAGCTGGCTGGATTTCACACACTACAATGAAGATCCTGTTTTTCACTGGACTGCTCTCTCTTTCCTCCAGTCTTTGCACTACAGGTGAGTCCTCCTTTCTGTATCTATTCTATATTTTAGTCAATAACGTGGACTTTTTGATAATGTTGTTGTTCTATCAGCAGCGAACTTGAAATGAGTTGTACATACATGTACTGATTACACAAAACTGCTCCAGGATGTCTCCTTTTAAGCAGATTTTTATTCTTTAATTTCAGTGATGCCTTACCTCTGCCAGTCATTTTCTCTAAAGAATTTTATTTAAGGGAACTTTCTGCACTTACTGAAGACACATCTTATCTAGTATTTTTGTAATGATATGATAATTTTAAACCTGTAGTGCCTTGTTCTACAACTTCACAGATGGTGTTTTTAAAAGGAAATGCTCAGATGACTATTGTGATAAAAATTACTGAAGGAAATGATCAAATAATAAACGTGGGGTTTTTTTCCTTTCTAGAATTAAAACTGTTTTCAAACCAAGCTCATTTTGAAAAGCTGGTATTCATATATATATATGTGTGTGTGTGTGTGTGTTTATACCTAAATCTATCTATCTATCCACACACATGCCAGCCCCTGCAGGTACACGTATGACTTAATGAGTGTTAAAACTAGTTTTCAAAACCTATTAAAAATTATGAGCAGTCTATTAATCATTATTTTAGAACATCCTAATGTAAATCTGCCAGTGAACATTAATAAAACTCCTTTATTCAAATATGGACAGGCAAAAAAAAGACCAAATATTTTCATCCATATTTCAGTTTGCTTCTGAATTCCAGTTTCATGGTGCATATGGGAGGCTTTACAGTAAGTATTTTTGCATTAAAGGCAGCTAAGAAAATTTAAGCGACACAAATACTTCCACAGTTGTTTACTGTGCAAAATCAGTTTTACATTACATGGCTTTAAAAAGCGTTTTGAGCACATTTGTGCTTCATGTGGAAATGTTAATGTCTTTACAAATTTCTCTACTAAAGACAGGAACAGGTATTAATAAAATAGTATTGTTTTTGCCCACGTGCTGACAATATT
Organism: Cossypha heuglini; assembly: GCA_027576195.1. Lineage (NCBI taxonomy): Eukaryota > Metazoa > Chordata > Aves > Passeriformes > Muscicapidae > Cossypha > Cossypha heuglini. Next base: position 23,351,264 of record JAODKT010001744.1, read on the forward strand.
TACTTACTGAAAATTTTCATGCTGCTTGAAAAGTTTTATTCACTTCCCAGTAAATTACACCTAATACCTGCCCAACCATTTGTTTTCAAGACACTGCCCTTGCTCAGGTACGAGAAGTTGGAAAGATCTGGTTTGCTTTAGTCAGAAGCTGAAGAATAACAATTTCACACGTGAGACCAAAACACTAAGGGTAATTCCAATTTTTTAATTTAAAAGTTTCAGTCTGTGCTAGACTAGATGGTGCTTTTTGCATCTTTTTTAGTCACGCATTTCATATGTGAAGTGACAAGGATAGTAATGGTGTTTGATCTAAGCCTAAACAAAGACTGCTTATACGATGAATGGCCAACATTCCTGCTACTGGGAAAAACCCTCCATTGGTCATAACCATTACAGAAGTGTCTGATATATTTCACCAAAGATTACTGAAAAACACTCCAAATGCAGAAAGATCAGCTAACACTACATTAATGATGAATTTTCAAGATTTGGTGTGAAATGATAAATGAAGACTGTTGTCTGCATATTTGAACACCCAAAGGAGAGGAGAATGTCCCCAAGTCTTTTAAACTTATATTGCTTTTTTGTTCAGAGATGATTATCTTTCTCTGTTCCTGCAGGCGAGTTGTATTGTTAATACAGCAGTTTGTCCTTTTTAACAATTTTAACTTTGTTTTATTTCTAAGCTTCAGAATTTTCACCGAATGGCTCTGCAATTAAAACAGTGTCTCTTATCAAAACTTTTCGTGGAATTTCAGCAAGAGACTATGATTACATCCCCCCTTACGCTATAGAAGGGGAAACAACAACCATCCATATCAGAGAAAATAAATGCACTTCAAAAAAGTCAAATGACACCACATTAACAGAAGTGAGCAACACCACGCTGGAGTACCTGACCAGCTCTCTGAGCACCAAGCTAATACCTGCCATCTACCTCAGTGCTGTGCTATTGGGTGTGCCATCTAATGCCATCATTTTGTGGATGCTACTCTTCAGGATCCGCTCCGTGTGCACTGCCGTCCTCTACACAAACCTGGCCGTTTCAGACCTGCTCTTCTGCATCATGCTGCCCTTCAAAATAGCCTACCACATCAACGGGAACAACTGGATATTCGGGGAGGCCGCCTGCCGAGCGGCCACAGCGGTGTTTTACGGCAACATGTACTGCTCCATCCTGCTGCTGACGTGCATCAGCGTCAGCCGCTACGTGGCCATCGTGCATCCCTTCACCTACAAGAGCCTGCCCAAGCGCGCCTACGCCACCGCAGCCTGCGCCGCCGTCTGGGCCAGCGTCTTCCTGTACATGCTCCCGCTGGCCATCATGCAGCAAAGCTACCACGTGGAGCAGCTGGACATTTACACCTGCCACGACGTGCACAGCGCCTGCGAGACCGTGTCCTCCTTCCAGTTCTACTACTACGTGTCCTTAGCCGTGTTCGGGTTCGTGGTACCGCTCGCGACTATCGTGTTCTGCTATGTCTCAATTATATGCACGCTCAAGACTCAAGAATGGTTCTGGTATGTTAAAGTCAGTCTTCTGATTCTTACCATCTTTGCTATTTGCTTTGTGCCAAGCAATATCATCCTTATTATCCATCACATCAACTATTACTACTACAACACAGATGGGTTGTATTCTTTTTATCTAATTGCTTTATGTCTTAGCAGCCTAAACAGTTGTCTTGATCCTTTCCTTTATTTTCTAATGTCAAAAATTAGAAGTCAATCCAATATTTACCTAACAATGGTAAAAATATCCAGGGAAAAATGAATTTATTTCTATTACTGGAATTACGATTTTGTATAGTATTAACACAGACAGCAACAAATCTCAGGTGCGACATTTATACTTCAAGTAAAACGTGTTAGAAAACACAATCTCAGTTAAATTTACTTCCCCTAATACAAGGAATATCTTCAAAAATACACTTCTCCAGCTCTATAACTTTATTACACGTATTGCAACACCTGTGTACCCAGATTCAGGGAAGTAGATCTGCACCTCCATTTCTTTCTGAGATGATTTTCTGGCCATGGAGAAGCTGCCAGAGTATCAGTCACCACAGCATCTAAATACCAGAAGTGGAGTCAGCATCCAAACAGCACTTCTAGGGCAACTCATGACACTTCAAATTAGCTCTCAGCCAACAATCACTGCAGGAACAGTGATACAAAAACAAGTTTTTGGCCTGGTGAAAACGGGAACAAGTAAAAGCACTTTCTATATGCCTGGGAGCAGTCCAGAGCAAATACTGCCCTGGATGGAAATACAGAGTCCCCAAAGGTTCACAGAACAGTAAATCTACAGCCGTGGATACAGACCCTGACTCTTCCAGGGCTACCTCTCCCATGAGGCTGCTTAACCAGCTCTGCACTGGAGACTTGTTCTTCCACTTCGTCAGCGCCTGCACTCCCCTAACCCACCGGGATTGCTGGGAGCTAACCCTTATCACTGTGAATCCAGGCATGTATTGTTACTCTTGCTTGGTAAGCAAAACGGGGAAGCTATTTTGCAGTATTCTCTATTTCCACATCCTCCCAGGAAATACCTACAGTGTTACAAATACTGCAACTTGTTGCCACTGACTGTTAGTAAAACAATGGGTCAACTTTTACCTTTACAGGAATTCAAAGCCTACATATAAACTAAGTTCCTAGAAAATTGACAACAGTGGTTGTCATTTGAATTTGTAACTGCAGCATGTAAGTGGGGATAAAAATGTTTTATGTTGTTTTGATAATAGTATTGTAAAAAAACTTAAATAAAAAAGGTTGCACTGGAAAATGCCTCAAGGGAATTTGCAGCCTGGTGAGGGTCCCCTTTTCCTATTTCTTCTGCTTCTTATTTAAGTTAGTTTTAATCCTGCCCTTCCTTCAACATGCACAAGAACAAACTTTAAAGATAACTCTGAAATAATTCAAATACTACACAACTCTTGAAAATATAAACAATGTGAGCCTAACTAAAACCTCTGTACTTACCACACAAAAAACCCAACAATGAAACATAGTAATTTGGTCCATCTGTTTAGCTTTCCAATTATCCACAATACGCTCCCTTAACACAGGGTTTCTCTTTACTGGGACCTGAATACATTTGGGTTGAAAAGGCTTTCAGAACCGTTAAAAGCTGTGGTTTAAGATTCACAGGACAAAATAAGTTCCAGGTTTGTGTTTTCAGTTTCAAGCAAGGAACAAATAGGTCAGATCTTAGATGAGGACCTGTAATGGGTTCTGGCAGATTTGGGTGCAGACTCCCCCAAATCACCACAGCTATGGGGAAGTGACAGCAAGCTGATTAGTATAAGTAAGTAGGTTTGACACGTATGTTTTTCCAGATGTTGGGGCAGGAAGTTTATAGCAAGACCTATCTGATCCTTGTAAATCAAATACTTCCTTTTACCACAGCTCACTCTTAAAACATGCTAAACACAAAGTCAAACAGATCTGCTTTGTAAACAGGGATCAGAAAAAGTGGAAAATAGATAGACTTCAGAAATTGCACTACCTTTACAATTGCGTTTGGATTTTTTTTACAGAAATGTCAGTCTAAATCATATTTTTATCTTAAAAATGGTCATATCTATGATTGATCATTGTAAAGAATAAGTATGTATCTGAGTGTTTCTTTTGGGAGTGCTGTGTCTTGCTCTCTTCTGAAACAGGAGCAACACTCTGGTTCACAGAGAAGGTGCTCTAAGTAGTTGTCAAGAGAGTGCAAAACCAAAATAGCTCAGAAGATAAAGGCCAGCAGAAATCTCTAGGAACATAAAAAACCTTAGAAGACTTCGAAGAGATGCACAATTTTTGTTCCAAAATTTGGAAACGTTCATTTGTTTCCTATTTGCACATTCACACCAGGATGGGAGTGGGCACCAGGTTTGTATCTGGGGAGCACTGGGGCAGCTGGCAGGAGTGAGGCAGGGCAGGACTGCTGTGTGCAGGCACGTCTGGGCTGTAGGTCTCTGCCTTGGGGACATCCTGGCTCACTGTGCATACACATGGCATGTCCTGGGTCAGCACTGTACAGCCAGCACCAGCTCTGTGCACAAGTACTGACCCCAGCCCGTCCAGGCCAGGTGAAGTCAGGATGCACAAATCCCTCCCCAGCACACATGGTGAGGGAGAAGGCTTTTCAGCACCGAGGGCTCAGTGAAACCAGCCCTTACCTGGCAACCCTGGTGAGAAATTGACTTGTGCAAACACCTTTCAGAAGTTCTGACAGCAGATTACAGAAACACATAGTTTCACAGCAGGCACCCCAGGTGAGGTGACAAATGCTGGAAGATACTTTACAAGCCAAAGTTTGCAGACTTTCCCCAATACACCATGCTGGGGACACAACGTGTGAATTTTAATTGTGTCTTCCAGACACTGGACATTTTAAGTGCTGTGCTAGCAGCTTTAGCTAACCTTGTGTTCAGTCACATCCTGCAAGCTGCTAGGCTGATCTTTGTTTATGCTTCCCCGAGCTGTAAAGCTGTAATGCTAACCAGGACACTGCTTTTGGGGAAGCAGATAGCAACATCCTGCTCAGATAGGTTTAAACTGAAGGCACGTACAAGACCATGAGCTTGTTATTGCGTGATAAAGCTGTAAACAAAATACGCACAAAACTCCACTATAATAAAACAACATAAGGAGACTCCTCAACATCCCAGAGATATGTTAAATAACACCATAATTGTGACTTGTTTCCGGCAAAAACCTCACTTTTCATCTATAGTGAAGCTATCTGCCTGGAACAGTCCTGTAACTGTATCCTTACACAAATTCACAACTTTGTGAGTATGGCTGCTGCCCGTATTTTTTATAGCTACAGCAACCTAGTAAAATTAAAATAAGTGAGATTACAGCAGTAGCAAGACATACGCAGAAAATACCTTAATTTTTATACATTGAGAATGAATCCATTTTGCCAGTCAGAATAAGTTATAGTGCAAAATTACTTAGTGCCAAGTTTGTTGTCACTGGCTTATTTACAGCCTCACTGGGCAAAGGTAATGTAAATATTGGTGGACCAGGACAGGGACATAGAAGCAAGTGAAAAGAACTGGTATTTCACCTCTCACAGAGAACAAGAGTAAAAATTCTAACCTTGCATTTCTGTGCTTTGGCATGGTGCAGAACATCCTGATAATGCCTTGCATTTACTGGTATCACATCCTGCAACTTGGCTGTGGGCAGTAGCAGGGCTTCTAGAGTTTTCTCAGGATTTCCTTGGTCAACTGCTTCATTAATGTGTCCAATTGCAATGATTCCTATGAAACAGGAAAGTTATTAAAGATGCACTTATCAAAGAAAGTTGCAACTCTTCCAGTATCACATACAAACAAAGCAGTAACACAAAGAACAGAAAAATCACGAAACAAGAAGCAGAGGCAGCAACAGCAGCTGATTTTAAATTATTTTTGTTCTCACATTCATTTGACGCTATTATGCTACATAACTTTCCTTCCTATCACAGTTATTGATGTATCTGAATAAAACTCTTCCAAAAAATCAAAACTATCCTTGACAAAAAAGGGAAAACAGATTTTCCTACTTTCTGGGAAGAAGCACCTACATGAAGCTTAAGAGTAACATACTTATATGTTTAACATATTGGCTCACAGCACTGAAAGTTTTATTTTCAAGTGATTTCAGACCACATTACTTGAAACCCTGATTTGGACAAATACATATATACTGCACTCCCAGCTACAGCATTACATAGCAACTTAACCTCATTTCTTGTAATTCCACTGTAAATAACCAAACTGACAATGCTGACCAGTGGTACTCAGTACTTCAGTCAGGAAGTAAGGCCCTGTGTATTTAATAAAACCTTAACTCATTTTCTTCAGACTGGGACAAACAGTTTCAAATCGATTTCTCCCTGCCCCTAAACAGTACTGAATGCACTGCCTGTGGTCCCTAAAGCCATCCCAGAAAGGCATCAGTCAAGGGTTTTGCCATCATCTGTAAGGGATGACATCCCTGTTCCCAGTGGGTCTCTGTGGATCATCCCTCAATAGGGTGGGTCTCTGGACCCACCACAACCCACCTGGTGAGGTTGCAGACCCAGGCCAACATAAGGCTTGGGGAATGAGCTATTTTTCCAAGGTGGTCCAAAAGAGGGACTACGCAGATATGGGACTTGCTTATGGAAACAGAAGCCTCCCTTCTTCCTCTTCTCTCTGCCTATCTGCCCTCTCTAAACATTCCCAGGCAGAGGTCAGTGTCACTGAGAGCAAGAGCAGCTATTTTGGTACTCAAGACTTTCACTGCTACTGCAAGGTCTGGTCCAAGTCCTACTAAGTGCAGAGGTTCAGACAAAAAAGTGACTCTGCCAGTCAAATAAACTGCCCTGCACCCCACCTTGCCAGAGGGCACACATAGCAAGCAAACTGTGAGGATCCATGGCAACCACTGGGCTGGATTTAGGAAGGAATAATCCAGCCAGTTTTAGAAATTCTGCAATATAAAATTTCCCTTACCAGTACGAAACAGCAGCATGCCTGACACTAATGGCAGTACAGGAAAGGCATGAGCAGCCTGTGTCTTACAAAGCCTCTCTAAGTGCACTGGGACTGCTTCTGAAATGGCTGGCAGTCTGAAAGCTGCCTCTCCAGCAAATTTGGCATAACTTCATAGTTTCAAATCTTTACACGCAGTGGAAGAATTTGGTGCTTTAGGTTTCTTGAAGCCCAAATGACCAGCTATCATGTTTAATATAATACCACCCTCTCAAGGCAATATAGTAATATTCAGCTTAAAAAATAAACTCTAAATCCGTTCACATGAGAACATGTGGGCATCAGAAGCTACTCTCAGACAGTAAATCAAGTTACTCAAAAGGAGAGCAAGACAGATACATGCATTGCCTAACTTCTTATTGACTCCCTTGTGAAAAACAATCACTTGGAATAATTTACACAATAAAACACACTTTTCAATGGAACACTGAATTTCCTCCCTATGTACCAATGTGCTCTTTGCTTACAACTGCAAAATCCCCAAAGTGAGACCATCCAGGGCTGGAAGATACTGCCAAGCAGGCAGAACCATAGCATCTTTAACACTGCAGAAGGCAGGCACTCTATGATATCCTTCAGCCTCTGAAACAAACAGGAATATTTCAAAGACATTTAAAGATCATCAGGCTTTCATAAATTTTAAATGCTCTTCTCTTTCTAACAGTGTCTGAATGAGGCCACTCAGTTTATAGATTTACATACCAAAGACCCGACTATGACCTCTTCGGGCAACGTGGAGGAGGAATTACTTACTTTCATTTTCTTCTTGAATTTGCATATTAACCATGTCAATGCAGTTCTGGATATCATTCCAGCTTAAATAATCTTGGCCTTGAGATGAAGCCTCTGACTTAATAGACAATAGTGTATCAGCATAACTATAAGAAGATATAAAATACATAAGTGTATTTCATATATAAGATAAAGTGCCATAAAGAATTAGTCAGATGTATCATTTAGTGACTAGTATTTTTTCCAATTACTCAATTTCAGACAAACTCAGCTCTTGCCAGAAATTATACAGACATGCAAGCTGCCTGTTCTACACATGCATTTCAGGATCTGAAGAAATGGCCCTGTAATTCAGAGAACTTTTCTTGGCTATGTGTCATGATGGCAATACAAAAACATACATATACATACAGCTTGCTGTATGGTGCAAGAGATAAAGGTGAGGAAAAATTATGTACAGCTTCTTGCTTTAGGAAACTATTGTTGTCTTCTTGACACTAATTCAAAGACCATAATTTCAGTCAGTAGTATCAGGTAGCAGCATCTCCTGCTACCTCCCTGAGGAAGAGGATGAGCCATGGGAAAAAAAAATAATTATGCCCCTCTTCCCACAACTCAATATTCTCCAAGCACAGGCTCTGTAGCTTGTGTCCTCCCTTCCTAGAAGGCTCACAGATCAGATAAGCTGGAAACCTTCACAGCAGTGCAAATTCACGTGTACCTAAGTTAAATAATTTTAGTATTTCTGAATAAAGCATAGAACTGCTAAGTATGTCAGATAACATATATGTGTTCTATTTAGATCAGAAGCCTGAGGAATGAATGGCTGGCAGGAAAAAAAAACAGGAGAGATTCATCATTTCCTAATCTTATTTGTCTTTTCAGCATCAAGTAACCTGTGTTTAAGGGCTTCTGGAGCTGGAGACTGTATCACTTTAATAGTTGCAAAGAAGGCTAAACTTCATTAATTTACCTGCTCTATTTTAAAATCTTTTGTATTATTGAGGAATTAGCCCTACTATGTGTTTTGTGATATGACAGTTTTTAAAAAAAATAATAGGGCCCAAAATTTTCTTTATTAAATTCTCAAAAATCCCCAAACAACTTGAGCTATTAGAAGCTAGTAACTGATTCTATTAACCTTCTCCACAACATGTAGAGTTTTGGAGACCTATGACATATTTCCCCTATGCCATAGTTCCCCTAAATCCTCTCTTTCAGAAAACACATTCCCAATAAGCCCATCTCTTCTGATAGAAAGCCATTGAACAGCATCTCCCAGAATGAAGTTTTTCTAGTTCTACTGTATCTCTTCTTTACTGTGCAAGTCAAAGCTTCCTGCAATATTCAACATATGGTTGGCAGCACAGGTTAACATACTGGCATAATTTTATTTACTTGTCCAGTCCAACTAATTCCTACTGTTTCTTCTGTGTTGACTGACAGTGTAATCTAAAGATTGGGCACTAACACCACCAGAAATGCCACACTTTGGACACTCTGGAGCCATTTCTGCACATTTATGTTGCTTCTCTTGCTCACAAGCACCACCTCACATTAGCAGAGATGTAGCAGATTAGTTTTGCTCCATTTTATGTCATTCTTCTCTCTCTTACTAAAACACTGGCTTCTTATTCCTAATCTGACTGCCTTCCTTCTGGCTTTGAGACACTCAGCAAGGGCCAATCTCAGATGCACGTCCCCGGACAACCTACTGAAGATCTTTAGCTACTGTGGTCCCTTTTCCTACTATTGCCTTCCAGAAGCATGTGGAGGTTTCCACCACCTGTGCCAAGAGACAGGAACTGGTCCACATTCCCATGCTCTCCCTTGCACACTGGGTGCACAGGTCCCTCATATTGCCTGGTTTTTTTATTGATAGACAAGAGAGCAACTGCAGTAGCAGCACATCTGTGGTAAGTCAGACAAGGGACAGGGCAAGCAGGCAGCCAAGTGAAGTCTATAATGCAATGTTGAACACACGTGTATGCCACAGCATTGTATTCACTTTTCTAGCAAGCAAAAAAAGGGCTTGGCCATGGGTCAAGAGATCTCCTGGACCCCAAGGCATTAAACACCATCTCATTCCAAAGATCATCTTTCCGAATTGCAGAGTAGTTAGTGATTAACAGTTTCCAGCTACAGCTGTTTCACATTTTAGCATCTGCAAAAATTCTTGTTTGATGTTCATGTTTGCTTTCTGAGGATTTTTTCTCTGCAACTCACACATCTACAGCCTTCAAGGCTGTGCTATTTCTTATATTTAGATACAACTAGTACAGCAATTGTCACACTCTCCCTTATTAATTTAAAACACAGATCTTTATCTTGCAACTTTACAGCCACAACACAGGACAACCCACCCAAAAAAAAAGCCTACTTATTTTTTTCAGAATTTGCCAAGTCTCATCCAGACAAGACAAAATGAACCTTTACCGTTGCAAGTTTTCCTCTTCCAGATTATTGAAGCCAGTGCATGGGTCTCTGAGATGATTTTTTATCATTAGGATGTCCTTATTTTCCAAGGTCTGGTTTAGCAGCACAACAGCTGACAACATTTCTACTGCAATAGACAGTTCATCATGTGCCAGGTAGTTCTGTAGGACAATAATGTACTGCAGTCAGGAAGCTAAAAAAGCAGTGTAACAAATTTGAGTTACACACTCTAGATACCATCAAGGAGATGGGCTTGGTTTAAGAAGCCTGGAAAGGTTCCTAGTCACAGGCATGCCAGACTGACACATCAGTGGTGGTGGAGCTCAGTGGGTTTCTATGTCCCATCCAGTCTGCCTTTCCTTCTTTTGCCCCACAATCTCATCTCTTCTGGTCCTACTCTTAACAGGGGATTACTTTTCTACACAATACATGAACCAGAGTTAGTCCTCATTAAGAGCATGCAACAATTTTAAAAAGTCAGTTGATTTGTCGTAACACAAGAGCTCAGCCAGATTGAAGTGTGGCATGAAACAAACTCTGCAATTAAATATTGCCTTTTCAACCAAAATGATTCATGCAATACATAACATCATGGCAAGAGAATTATGTCTGATTTTACACAACAACATGCTATGTTTGTGCTCTTTCATGGTCTGACTACACAACATCAACGAGCAGGCTGTAAGCTTTTCACTCTTACCACAGCATTCTGTTGTTGGAGGTTGAACAGCTCAGTCTGATAGACAGCAGCAGCAAATGAGTGAACAACAGGCAGCTGTGCCTCAGGTTTCATCAGTGCAACCAGTGTTTTACTAGGATCACAGTTACGAATTGCTGTATTGATATTGTCAACCGCTATAAGTTCTAGAGAACAGCAGGGAAAAAAGCTTATTAATTTTCATATGCTGTTTGCTCTTCATGCCATGTAGATGACAACTAGGTTATTACAAAGAATATAATTTGCTGTCATAAGAGAAAAAAACATTTTTGTGAAAGGACATGACTGCTGAATATTGCAAAAACAGTCTCAGTTCAAAGGTATTGAGCAAACAATTGACTGGAGGACTTCAAAATTTCTGGATTTTTAAAAATGAGAGACTGCTTATTGCACCTGTAACATAAAACAAGCAGATGACCCCACCCTAGCACAGGGAAAGATCTAACTCCCCTAGGGTGTGCTTGCAACAGGTACTGCTGTGTATGTAGGTTCCAGCACCTCAGTCTTGCTTCACCCCAAATGCTCCCTTCCTTCTGCACCACCTTTCCTCCCTCATCTCCTCCTTTGGCAGCATCCAACTGAGATAGCTAAAAGGCCAGTACCTGAAGTACCAACCACACTGTTAATGTCTATTTCAAGAGGCCGGGTGGAAATCAGCCAAATCTACGAGAGGGGTGGGATTTTCTGCCAGAAAATCAGTAGCTGAACTGATGGAAAACCACATGCTATGGTTTCTAGAACTTCATCTGCATGCCAAACCTTTTTGTTTTTGCACCAGTGTGGAAGATCAGTCCTTATAGGCACTGCCATCTAGAAATTAATCCCTTTGCTACAGCTCAGATTTTAATTTAAACAGACCACAATGGAGGGGTATGAGAGTAAACCTTTTCAGTATCTGAACAACTTGCCTGCTTAGCTTTTTGCTGGACTGACTTTGTCAGTGGTTTGAAGCCAGAAAAATGCTGAAAAACACTTCCCACTTGGGCAGCTGCAGAAGCATTACAACATCCCTCAGCTTAGTCACTGCCACCATAATTGCACACCTGGAAGAGCCACCTCTGAAGAAACCCAGGCCAGGGCACACCCAGGAACACACTGTACAAGGCACTACTCTGGCCTGGCAGAAAGGGAAGCAACCTCGAAGGTTAGAGCACATGTGGCCAATTGAAGAAGAGCAGTTATGCAAATGCCCTTTCCATCGATAAGCACCACTCCTCTTCCTTATCATATGGCTTTTCTGTGTACTGTTACCCAGGGAACATTTTTAGTTACCACTGACTGCCCAAATCTGGGACAAGACTACCTGTTCAGAAGACACCATCCACAGTTCATGTACACAGCAACTCTCAGAGCTTATTATACAACACAAAGTCTTTGAAAACCTTTTAGCTAGGCCCACCTAAAAAAAGTCTCTCGCCTCTCATTTAATTTTCTCTGAAGCGTAGTCATATGAGGCCACGTTGTCCCTGAAGACTCTCTCTACTGGCTATTCCTACAGTTAGTAACCAGGAAAGGCTCTCACAGCTACAGCATGCATACATGCTTTTGTTAAAGAAAACAGTCAAGAGGAAAGGAGTCAGGGTCCAGAAATGGACTAGGCTAGCTCTGCAGCCAACAACCAAGCTACTGACTTCTAGTTTTGAAACCCAGCATGCAAATTGCAAAACATATTTTACATTACTCACGGTCCTGTAACAAAAGCCACTATTTTTTTTCTTCTTAAGCAAAACATAAGAACTAAGTTACTCTCCAGATCGCTGTTAATGCTTTTCGCACATCGCATTTTCTTCTTCCTTTCCTTTATCAAGAGGCAACTCTTCTAGAGAAAGTACTCCTCATCATGGCTAACTAATCTGAAACAGGCTAACATTTAAGGTATAAAGTAAAATTTTTCTTCTGACATAAGCTGGCCTCACAATATAGCCTCTATGCACATTACGAAAGCAATCAGTCTGGATTTCAAAGCATTGAATACAGAACTAGAGACAAAACAGCCATGCCCAGATGCAGTATGAAATGACAGCAGATCAACCAAAGGTTAACTTCCTAGCAAAGAAGTTTCCAGTCAAAAGCAGCAACACATGCACTGCAAATTTAGATCCCCTTTAACTATATTTTTTACAAACTATAACTTGTGTCATGTGATATTCTTAAAAGACTGAGAATGGGTTAGATTTAGATAACGTGTGTCTAAAAGTGAGAATAATTTTTTTCCTGCAATGTGATTGCAACATATTCCTCTGTCTTAACTCTACAAGTATGGTCACTGGTCCCAAGTGAATATTAATACTGCACTGATAAATATTTCTTCAGGTCATCAAGCTTTCAGTTTTTTGCCACTGTGCTTGCCAGTGGCTCAAATCAGTTATCTCAATAAGAGTACATCCAATGCAGCACAGATTGGTGGCTTGGCAATTGTGACTGAGAAGAAAGATTATGAGAGCAAAATGCAACACATATGGCTTCAGTTGGGGAAGCCTTGTTTATGTGCAAGAAATGGTCGACTCGATTATCTTAACATAATTAAAAGAGGATGGTAAAGAGTATTAAAACAGTTACTCACTAAGCTTGTGAGCCTCAGCTTCCGCATTGGCAACACTAACTTCTTTCTGTATTTCACTTTTGTCGAGCATATTTGGAATGCCTGCTATCTAACAGATCAGAAAAACAAGGTTTAATTATGTTTTTGTTTGACAGGAGATAAGGGATAAAGTCTGGTGATGGTACACTGTGATTTGATTGTATTATCACCTGTGCATCAAACACAAGGCTCAGTAAACACAGCATTAATCTTTTCCTGTCATTTTCATCTTACTTAAAATAATATATTTTCTCACACTTTAATTTAACGTTAATGATTCAGTATTCCTTTTATTCATACTCAATTTATAACTCATTTTCGAAACAAAATATTAGGGGCTGCATGTTACATGTTAAATTTTCTTCTAATATCTTAGCAAGTACTCACAAGGTATCATGCTCTTACGAGCAAATGCAGCTCTTTGGTGTTGATTTTGTTGATAAATTATTCTCAAATATTTATAAAACTTTCCATAAATGATGCTGAAAGGCAGAGTAAAGACAATTTCTCTCTGGATTAAAACCAGCTAAAAAACTGACAAGTAGTACCTGTTCATTTCAATTACCTGCATTTTCTGTTCTTTAGAATCACACAATTGCAATAGGTACCATGAGGAATTTTGCGGCAGAACGTCAAGCAGGCTCAGAGCAGGGCGGTTCAAACCTGCCATCAGTGCCCCTTCATCTTGCCGGTCAATAGCCTCATTCACTTGGACTAAAGCTACGTGAACTGAAATGAAAACAACGCCTATGAACAGCAAATACGGCTTTCATGGGGGGAAAGATGTCCATTGCTGTCAGCAGCTCACTTTTTGTAAAAGCCAGCTAGGGTGGCAGTCTTTTTCTAGCAGAGAATTTATCTCTTTCATGTCCAGTCCTACAAAGGGAGTCTCTGGCTCTGTGTGAGCCTGTGTGGAAGCAACCTCTACCACAGCTAAGCAAAAGTTTATGAATGAATTTTGGGTCTATATAGAAGAGGGGGTCAAAATTTACAGTATTCTGCACACACGAAAAGAACATGAAGAAACAGAACAGGCAATAAATGATTTGATTCTGAACTGAGGAATCCCTACAGCAAAAACCACAAACAGAAATTAGCTCCCCCCCCACCCCAAAGATTAGCAGAGAAGGAATAGCATGACAAAAACAGTTGTAGAGAGACGTTAGCCACTTGTGCATATTTTACAAGTTTCCATAGAAATATTTTGTTTGTTCAGGTGGACTCAAGTTGTGTTCAGCTGGAATCTGGGAGATCATGTATTGTGTGAATACTTCCACGAGGATCCAGAATAGCTTACTGTTTATTTTATTGATATTGCCTTGAATCTCAGCTTGTGTCAGCAACTCCTCGTAGACATCTCTCTCTTCATCAGAAATTGTGCCATTCTAAGAAAACAAAATGTTGCTAGTTCACACAAAACAGTTTGCAGAGAGAAAAGCTGCTAGCCAAAGTCATTAAAACTGCATCAGCTGAAGCATTTACTGAAGGTATTTGTAAAGGAATTTGTTGAATAAGTGAACTGAGGAAATTAGCACTTTGTCATAGAGACCATTAGCTCTCATGCAAAAGAACACAGCAAATAATTTCACATTAAATATCTGTGGCAGAGGTTACACTTTATACCCCAAAAAGGGTATTATTGTATTTACAACTTTTTAAGCAGTAAATTTGTTTTTTCTAAAGCAATTAATGGAAGAAAACTAGTCTTTTTTACTACTGAGTCCTCTGGTATATTTAGTCTTTGGGCAAAGCTAAGCTGCATCACTCTCATATTTATCATATTCTTATAATATTGGCTTTTAGCTTGTTGCATTACCATAATTTCTCTTAGTTACCTTAAAAGTGGGGGTTTCCTCCTGATTGTACTGATTTTAAAAATTAAGCTAATTTTTAAAACAATAATGCCATAGCATGACAAGAAACATGAAAGAAACACGTGTACTAGGAGTACAAATAAAACACCACTACCTTGAGTCTTGCATTTGATTCTTTCTTCCTTTTAGCATCAAAGAGCTCATTCTGATAGTCCTGTGCCAGTTCCTCGTCCACGTTGAGCAACATTGCGTTTGGGTTCCTCAGAGTTGCAATGGTTTGCTCGGCTATTCCCTTCTCCACGGCCTCGTTGATTGCTATTACAGCTGCGTGCACTAAAATTGAAAGCACAGTCCTAAACTTCAGGAAGCAGAAAAGTCAAAGCTGTAGCTGTTTCTTCTGATTTATTTGAAAGGAGCGTTGGATTTATGTTCAATAATTCACAGATTTGAACGTTCCACTCCATGTTTCCTCTAGACTGCAGAACTCTGTATTTACTCAAAGGTGGCACATGGCAGTCTGTTCCATGTTCACCCTCCCCCCAAACAGGGGGTTTCAGCTGGGGTAGAGTTAACTTTCTTCTCAGTGTCTGGCATGGGGCTGTGTTTTGATTTGTGCTGAACACAGGGCTGATAATACAGAGA
This sequence comes from Cossypha heuglini, assembly GCA_027576195.1. Lineage (NCBI taxonomy): Eukaryota > Metazoa > Chordata > Aves > Passeriformes > Muscicapidae > Cossypha > Cossypha heuglini. The sequence goes on from JAODKT010001744.1 coordinate 23,366,708, forward strand.
TGTTTT
>JAODKT010001744.1:23366815-23377218 GCA_027576195.1 Cossypha heuglini
GACAGGGGACCCAAACTGACCAAAGAGATATTCCAGACCATGTGGCACCAAGCTCAGTGTATAAAGTGGGGGAAAGAAGGAAGAGAGGGATATTCGGAGTGATGGAGTGTGTCTTCCCAAGCCACAATCATGTGTGATGGGGCTTGACTGTCCTGGAGATGGCTGAACACCTGCCTGCTCATGGGAAGCATTGAATTAAACCCTGGGTTTGTTCTGCTTGTGCGCACAGCCTTTGTTTTCTCTATTAAAGTGTCTTTTTCTCAACCCATGAGTTCCCCAGCTTTTACCCTTCTGATCTTGCTGGTTGGGGAGTGAGTGAGGGGGCTGTGTGGGGCTTGGCTGCTGCCTGGGGTTAAACCATGACATAGTTAATATTTTACTGACAGAAAATAAAACATGAGTTACATTTTATCATTCAAGTCCTATTTTACTTAGAAGGCAATTACATGTAGGAATTGAAAGTATTTTTGGTAGCTTTTACCCTAAAGCTGTTTGTTTGTGTCCATATAAAAGTACTGTCTTAACTGAGTATATCTGAGAGACGCTGCACAAGAATGAGGAAACTGAAGCTCCATTAAACTTGTCCTCTGGAAAAACACATTTAAGAGCCCCCCCCCCGCCCCCAGGCACATCACATTTAAGCCTCCCTGAGATGTTTCTTTGCACATCAAGATCTCCATGAACCCCTAGGCACATGAGACACACTGATGTAATGGTCTCTCCTCCTGTCACCTGCAAAGCCACAAGACAGCAGACTTCAAAGTGAGGCAGAAAACACCCTGCAGGCTTTGCAGGGTCCTCGAAATGTTTCTACACAGGAAAAAGGGAAAAGAGTGCAATAGGACTCACCAGCCATTGATCAGCTTAAGTGTTAAGCCTTTGCTTTGAGAAAAAAAGAAAGCTTCATCTACTGAATAAATGGTTGACTTCAAGAATTTAAGAGTCACAAAAGCTCATGTTTTTTCACACAGTAAATTTGTGTGAGTGTACAAATTCAAAACCACTTATAGCTGAATTAGGTGTAGAGTAGTACCTAACACACCCCTCCCAGTTACTCCCTGAACACATTTGGCCCTAAGGTCAGTCTAGATGAAGGACTTGCATTAGAGCCGCACTTTATCTGGACCTTCAAGCCACAAAGAGACCCCAATGGCTGTCTGGTAGCACATTAGTCTCAAGTGTTTTACAAACTTTACTATGCAAAATGTAAAATTCCTGATAAATGTGTATCTAGATCATATCCCAAAGAAGGAACATTGCAGCTCCTCATTTATCATCTCAGCAGCTTGCCTAGGATTTACTTGCATGCCACCAAGGAGATGTACAAAGGGAAAACACAGTGACCATCTTTCCTTACTTTGCCAATATGACTTTCTACTTGGGCCTCCATGGTTCTGCTGAAATAGAGAAAAGCATGCAGCAAAAAGAGGTTATTTGGAATAAGTTTAACTGAAAGTCTAAATATCTGAGTCTGAAAGACTTCAGTCTCTTTCAGTTTATGAAAGAAAGCAAAGATGCTTCAAATTTGAGGTTTTCGGAAAAAAAGGAGTGAACAAATTTAGGGAAGTCAGACTGAACACTCAATAGGGGTAAATGAAGGATGAATTGAAGCTATACATCCTCAGATATGGCAGCTACTGGATAGCTGTTGGTGGATAACCCATTGCTTAGCACTGAGCTCATGCCAAAAAGTTGTTCTAAAACTGTTGCACTCTAGTTCAGCACAACAGAGATGGGCAGTACAAACAGCTGGCATGGTGGAGGAGAGAAGCAGAGAAGCACACTGGTTTCATTTGTCATTAAGCTTTGTGAAAAGACAAAGTTCACATTGAACATGAGGAAAAGCTTTTTCATTGAGAGGGTGGTAATTTACTGGAACAGGCTGCCCAGGGAAATGGTCACAGTATCAAACCAGACAGAGTTCAAGGAGCATCCGGACAATACTCTTAGCTGTATGCTTAGTTTTAGGTAATCCTGTGAGGATCAGAAACTTGGACTCAAATGTCCATATGAGTCCCTTCCCACTTGAGGCATTCTCTGGTTCTGTGTACATCCATATCCACTCTAAGGGACTAAGAGAGCTGTTCTTAGACACGTATATGATCCCTACAACCCCATATAACAGAACACATAGGAAGGATGATATCTCTTCCACAGTTGTGTTAGAGGCTTCACTAACCTAAATGAAGTTAGCAAAAAGCAGTCAAAAGATTGATTCTCTCCTAATCTTGAACCTAACAGATATTGGTAGATGTGAACCCACCTACCAAGAGAAACAGTGAGAAGCCTGATTGGACTTGAAAGATCAGGCTGTAAGTAGGGAATAAAAGAGAGGTTTCCTTGCAGAATAAGCTTTCTGTGAAAGCACGTCAACTTATTCTTTCCATGCTGATTCATACTATTGCTGATAGCAGAACAGGAGTCATCAGCAGTTATTCCACTTTCATATCTCCTTTTGTGTACTCCACTTAGGAAGAAGGATGGTAGACCCCTTCCTTTGGCAGGATCTCCATTATCCAGCCTCGCTAGTGTGTGAGGGCTCCCACAGCAGATGTTTCCTGCCATGGGGCAGAGCATGCTATCTACAGCATAATCCTCACTCAGAGGAAAAGAACCAGCACCAGGAAACCCTGCTCTTCTAAAACTGAAAACACTTCAGAAGTTAAAGGAAGCCCTACACACTATAATAAGGCTTTCAGTGAAGGATGTTTGAGCCCTTTCATCCTCAGGGGAGGATGCTCCCTGAAAAAGTGCTTGGTAGTCACCAAATATCTGAAAAATCTGCTAAAAAACTCCAGCCACTTAAAAAGGCAGCAATTTAAGCACTAGCTTTGGTGAAGCATGCACATATTAAGCAGGCTTCAAAATATACAACACAGACAATGCAAATCAACATCAAGTGTATTTTAAGTTAGGCTCTGAAAATTTCAGCACACTAGTAATATAATGAGTCAGCTTGCCACTTTGCAAGGTTGAATAAAGTAGCAAAGACAATCCTTCTATTCTTCAGTTTACACTTCTGAAAAGATTAGGATTTAATATAACCAGAGCTCAAGTGTTGGTTGAAGTGGACACACTTGATTTCATATCATTTAAATTAAAGCAATTTTTTTGGGCAATATATCACCTCATTTCACAAAAAAAGAGAAGCGATATAGAGAAAAGCACCCAGACTTACACATGAGTAGTCATGAGCAGCATAAAAAACATTGAACTCTGTTTTTGAATGGAAGCTGTTCAAGACAGACACAAAAGAAGCCGAACTGTGCAGCAGGACTACCCTCCAGCAGGGTTCCACCATGCAGACACATGCCAGTGGTCAGACAGATTGAAAGCTACCCATGGAGGAAAGTTCCAAATATACAACACCATATAGGAGAGAGTTGTCTGTCTGGAACAATGACTTGTCCTCACAGCAACCTGTCTAGGTGTTTTAGGAAAACTGCAAAAGGCAAAAAAAAAAAAAAAAAAAAAAAAAAAAAAAAAAAGGAGGGACAGAGAAGACACCATGTTCCCATGGCGATCTTCATTGTACATTGTGCAGAGGCATGCACAGAGGTCAGGTCATTATTCTAGAGGACACTATCTCCCAAAACATTAAACCCACTTAAAATATTGTGAGAAATTTTTGCTTCTGGTAGCGCTTGCTATGGGTCAGTGGAGATACCAAAAAACACAGACTGCAAATTTTGAAGAGGCCTTGTAACAAGGAAGCAGTGTGGTAGTGAAAACTTGTATGCTTTTCTTTCTAGCTCTTAAGAGGTGGCAAACTAAGCCAATGAGAACACAGAAAATATTTTGTTAGCATTGTATCAAAGCATTCTGTAGAGAACAGAACAAGAATCTCACTTACAGGCAGCTTCGTCCACTGATAATTCACTGGCCAGAATCCCACCAATTTTACTAAAAGATGGCATCTGTATGCCATATTTCTCTAGCTCCTTTCTCATGTTGCTGATTTCTTCCTCTGTCCAGACAAAAAAACCAAAAAAACAAAAAACAAAAAAAAAAAAACCAGAAATATTATCAGAACAAAAGCATGACAACTTCACTATGAATAACCATACTACAAAAATGTCTCTGAAAGGGCTTCTTAGCAGTTTTCCTCTCCATTTTGAAGGACTCTAAGATATGACAAGTATTTAATGAAAACTGCTCCCTCCTGTCCGTCTGAGACCACAATCATTAGAAACAGCAGCCTCCCACCTGTTTAATTTGTAACAGTGTTTGTAACGATGTTGTCAGACAGAAAGGCCATAATAATGTATAAAATATGTACAATGCTAGCAGATTTGCAGTGTAAAAAAGCCATCTAACATATGATCAGATAAGCATCTTTTTACCTGTGAAGTCTACTTTTCCCAGAAGGTCCTGGATCTGTGGAGCTAGTCCTAGTTTGAAGAGATATAAACTGCAAAGAAGAAAAATCAGGCTTTAAAGTTCTGCATGTGGTTGAGCTGTTTGCTTTCTGTACAAGAGAAAAACACTTTCATCAAGTTTATCCTTTAACCTTTGACTTAAGTGTGCCAATATATAATAAATTGACACTATGATTTTCTTTGTGCTATATTTTTGTCTTACAGAAAGAGAAATCTTTTTTTTTCCAAGAAGCATCTCTTAGAAAAAAGCACTGTCACTGTATCTCAGGTCACAGGGGATGTATAAACAAGTGAAAGATAGGTAAAGAAATACAGAAGCTAGTACTGGGAAAAATCAAGATCTGAAAGAATTTGTGGACACCTGGACACCTTCTGTCTTTGGATCTATATTCTGGTTTGAATTGCATTAATTACATCCCATACTAACAGAGGAATACATAAATCACTGACACCCTTCTGACTAGGGGAAGAGGAACAAGAACCTGTAAGGCCATCCAACAGCATCTCTAAATATTTGTGTCATTACCTACTTTACTCTTAGAAAAATAAAGAAAGTTGATTTAATGTACTATCCAATAACTAATACTTTTTTTTTCCCATATAGCATGAAAAATACCTTCACTCAATCCTAGGAAACACCTGAATATACATATATATTTTCTCGGTAGGTTCCAAACACAAGGCATGTATTTATCTACAAAAGACTGAGGTTTCTATAATTTATGAGTGAAATTCAATAAACAAGTGAGTTAAGCAAGAAAGAATCAAAAAAGATAGGTTTTAAAAACAATACTTAAATAACACATTCCTCCAAAAGGATTGTTTTCCACCTCTTTTCAAACTTACTTCACCCCAACATCATTCATTGCAAATGTGCTTTGGGGTTCAGGGGTTTTGTTTCTGGAGAAGAGTATTTCCCTTTTGTGTTTTGTTGTAGAGGAGATTTTTTTTCTAGTAGCAAATTATGGGAGGAGATCTCAAAGCACATATTTGCAGCTGATGTATGTATTTAGGAGCATGAGGAATCAGCATTTACCTTCCATGTTGCCTCAACTACTCCTCTGTCCTGCCCCCATCTGGATGAACACAACAAAATCTCAGGTAGGTCAACATGGCTTTACAGCCTCTCAAAGTCATTGCTGATGCCATTCTTACATTTCAAACCTGTCTAAAATGCAAATTAGCTTTTTCACAGGGGGAAAAAGCACACAGACTTTACCAGACTATATAGTAATGAACCAGGTTCCTCTGTTACCCTGGTCTGCCTTCCAGTCTTTCTGGGTAAAAAGAGAGTTTGCTCCAAGTTTGAGGCAGGGATACAATCCTGTCTGAAATGCTGAGTGTCATACAAACAGTTATGGAAATCAGCAGCTGACTGTTGACTCTTTTTGGGTCACCACAATAGAAAGATGCAAGAAGAAAGAGTGCTATGAACATTAAAGAATATTTTTCTTGTTGCTCAGCACTTCCAGAAGGATGTTGAACCATGTGTGGTATTTCCTATACTCCTCTGTTTGGATAAACATACCAACCACCAGATGGTGCTGAAAATGTTCTTCGAGTCTTGCAGAGAACACAAAGACACTTCTCTGAGTTAACATATAATTTCACTTGAAACAGCTTGCTTAATGGTTAAGAAAACTGAATTCAAGGCACCAGGAGCACGTGAAAAACAAAGGAGAAAGAACAGTTCCTAGGTCAAACTCTTTTCAATACAAGGCATCAGCCGCATAGAACTGCATCTCATATCAGGCAGATATTCCCAGGACATTTTTTGTGCTTAGCTCTGTATAACATGCTGTGAAAAACAGATCTGAAAGCAGCATGTATTTTCTTTTACGGCATGCCTGTCATTCTGCTGCTTCCTAGGAAAACAATGTCTTGAAGCTGCCCAGCTTCAAGAAGGATAGTTTGTTTAGGATATAGCAATGATCTTCTTGCAAAGATAATCTGAAAACTAAATTTTTCAGGGAAAAGAACCGCTATTTATGAAGAAGAATCATTGTCAACATCTTAATTTAAATGAAGCTGTTCATTTAGTACAAAACAACCCCAAATCTGCTTTCATTAAAAAAAATGGTGGAAGTAATAGGATCTATGCCTTTGTATTTTTCAGGCTGGAACCAGAAGTTCCAGTTCTGGTTCCACCCCTAATTTCCTCCTGGCCTTTGTCCCAGTCAATACTTTAAGTATTGGTATTTCAGTAAAAAAAGGAAGAGGGAATTACATTCAACAGGAGTATAATAAGAAATTGTTTGCTAAGTCGCTCCTACCTGGCCAGAGCAGTGTTGCATTTGACAGCTTTAAGTGTATTTGATGCTTTAAGTGCAATGGTCTTAATTTGAGACTTGAATCAGGACATATCCTAAAACTATATTTAAACCAATGCTTAGAGCACTCATCTATCTTTAGGCCTTCTAGCAGCAGAAGATCAGCAAAACAATAAACAGCCAACGACTTTCCCTGCAAAATGTTATGATTTCAGATATCAAATATACGTTTCAGATACAGTTCAGCACTCCTCTAGTGCCAATCCACCTGGGAGCACTGCTGGCCAGGCAAAGTGCCCTGTGCTTCATTCTATTATTTCCCAAACAGCTTTCAATGTAGCTTGCATGCCATTCAACACTGAGATTGAAATTCGATTTGAAAGATCTCAGTGAAAGACTTCCGGCACGCATTTTAGGAAAAGGTATGGAAATAAATAAAGATCAATCACTGTTTCTTCTATTCTTACATCCTGCACAGGCACAGGGGCCTACAATCTCATGGGAAAGCATCATAAACAAAAGCATTCTAGGCCTATTCCCCTTCAGTGTGGCATGACACATTTGATACAAAGTCCATTTCTAAAATAATAAAAAACCCCCGAAAACATATTAAGTACAGAGGTACAGAGTTAGAGCTTTGTGTTGATATGCATCAAGAAAAAGTAATTTAAACAGGACAAACTTGGAAGTGAAAGCAGAGACAACGCAGACTAATGTGGTACTGCATAAATCCTGAGGCCTGTCAAGATGGAGAAAGGAGAATTTCTACCACAGGTTCATCCACTGTAATCCTCAGTTCAGGATAAGAATTACTGCCATTGCAATGATAAGGCAGATATTAAGAAGATATTTGATGGATTCAAATCCACAGTTAATAGTGCCCTATATACATGAGGCAGCAAACATTAGAAAAAATTAAATGTGTTCTTGCACCTCCTGCAAAATGTTTGAGCTGGCCCATAACACAGCTGGGTGGGGGGCACACAGCCCACTCACTCAGCCTGACCTGGTTAAGGTCATAGCCCTCTTCAGGAAATCACTTCAAGCTTACACAAGACACTTGCTGTCAGAACAGACTGCACTACTAAGTTACAGGCAAGAACCACCCTCAGATAGTCCTGGTGTCACTTCCCAGTTAATATTACACCATGTACAATAATTTCAAGGGCAACTCTTGTCAAGGATGGCAAAAATATACTGAGCTGTCAACTATGAACACCTGGGCATGTTAAGCAAATACAGTGAACTTTAGTGGTAAATCCTGTTTATTGGGAGTGAGTGCACATCCCAGAATGCAAGAGTGGGCACATAATTTCAAGGATTAGCCCGACAAAAGTTTCAATAAAGCACGTATTGAATAGTCCCTGTCTGACAGGCCTGGAACAGCTGATGTGTCTTTGAACACCATTAGAAACAGAGAAGAAAGTTTGGGTGCAAGTTAATTATGTTCTCTGAAAGATTAATGCCAAAAAATACTGAAAGGGAAAGGTCTCTGTGTGCAGGAAATGAACTAGAAGAGCCACAGGAGGGTGGAGCTATCTGCCAACAACACTGTCGCTCACATCAGGGACAGCACAGGGCAGATGTTTTTGTGCTAAACATCAAGAAAATCCTTAAGGCAGAACACGGAAAAATTTTAATCGCTACTTTCAATGGTGTAGTCAAAGCCTCTCTGACTTCACATTAAATGTCAAGTTGCTCAGAATTTTGAAATATTTGAGAATGTATCTTTTTTTACATGAATTACCACAGAATACAGTAATTAATAGCTTTAGTTTTGGGACAGAAAGATGTCAGTTCATCATTATCTTCACTCTGATCAGCATGTCTGTTCCATGACTGTACTAAGGTTTTGCTAAGTTACTGTTAATTTGTTTGATTTCTGTTGAAGTATGTATTTGAAACTGTATGTTCATTTTGCAAGAGGGTGTACTATTGAGAGAGAGATTTGTGTGCTAAATTCAGTAGTCCTTAATTTCTATTTTGAGAACTATTTGGCCAATAGATCTGACAAAGTTCAATTCTGTCTCCAACTTGAAACTAATGAACTTATAAATTCGGACAGATTTTGATTTATTGGTCCTTCTAAAGCCATTTCAAGACTTACACTCCTAACTTGGGCAGTTAGTATAACTTTTACTCCTGTCAGCAGTTACCTTAGAGCGTGAATGCAGTATATCATCCTAGGGATGTTTTTCCTGTCATAGACATCCGTAGTCTCTGGATAGAAGATCTAAAAAGGAAAGAGCACACAGTTAAATGAGAAGACTTATTACTGAGAAGAAATGTTTACTCTGCAGAACCATACCTTAAATTTACAGAATTTCAGCTGTTACTTTTATACAGCTATGCGTCATGTCTCTTCTGATGTTATTTTAACTTTATCAGTAGTTTTCATAAAGAAGAGCTTAATAAAGCATAAAAGCTACTTAATAAGAGGGGAGAAAAGGAAGATAAGCAGGCAGCATTTCAATAAGATTTTTAGAAAATGTCCCTTGGCATGAGCTCAGTCAGTAGTGCTTGTCCTCTACAGACGCCCAAAACCTGGAATGCAGTTAAAATTTGCAAAGCCTCATTACAAACCAAACCTATCAAGTATGGTTTAAAAATGCATAATTCTAATTGCCAGCACCCCTAACTTTTTGAATGCATCATTTACAAAGAAAGATATTTAGAGAGAGGAATATTAAGCAATTTAGCCAAGAAGTCACATCATAAGTTCCAGTTCTGGTTCTACCAGTAATTTGTTCCTGGCTTTGGTCCCAGTCACTAAACACTGTTTCTCCACAAAAATACAATAAAAAGACTTAGTTAACCGTGAGAGTTGGCAGCATGCTTGCAGCCCAGGCTGGTCACTCGGGGCTGCACTGTCCCATGGTTAATAGGACCAGACTGAGTAAGTCAGAAGCACAGAGCTCTCTTCATCATTTGCTCAAAACAGCTTTGTGAGAGAGAATTGGGAAAGCTTTAGGCCATGACCATCCTCTGCGACAGAAACACAATCTTTCAGAGGATGGATGGCAGGGTGGAAATCAGCCAGCTGACAGAGGGCTGAAGGACTCAACTGGAAAAAAAAGCCTGACCTGGAAAGGGCAGGACCCCTTCCCGTCTCTGGCATTTCTGATGGCAGTCATGAGTGCCCTTTTCTGGTTACAGGCACCTGCAGTGAGTCTGCCTGCAGTAGCTGACCATTAGTCCATCCAGCCCTTCAAGCAGCTGCCTGAGCATCCCCACTGTGCCTGACCACAGTGCCTCAGGCAGCACACAGGTGCCCTGGGGTGGCGAGCTGCTCACCTCAGCCTGTGTGTGGCTGCCAGAAGGCACAAACAAGCAGCATAGGTGTTTGCACACAGCCCTTTGTTAAAGGATTTTCATGCGAAAGAGACTCACTGGTGCCCAGAAACAGCAGCAGAGGGGGGAGATGACAAGCGAAGACCAGCAAGGAGGAAGGTAAATATAAGAGGTGACCCAAGAAAGCAGCTGGTGGAAGAAGAGCAGCAGCACAGTCACGCAGATGCACTGAAGGGTGCAAGAACAGTCTGGAAACAGGGTAGAGGCAGAAAACTGGGGTGTACAGTAAGAGGAAGAGGTAGCAAGAGGCACAATGTGAAGAGGTAACCTGAAGGAAGCAAATATTTAAGTTTTCTGTTTTAAACCACACTCCTTCCAGCCCCCCCCAAGAGACTGCATTAGCAGTAAAATACCAAGTGCTTGAGCTAGCTAGTGTCCCTGCCTCAGCCCACACACACCAGCA
>JAODKT010001744.1:23377318-23434389 GCA_027576195.1 Cossypha heuglini
AATACCAAGTGCTTGAGCTAGCTAGTGTCCCTGCCTCAGCCCACACACACCAGCAACACAGGACTGACGCTCCCACTGCTTTCCACATTACCTTCTCCTCAGATTTTTTTTTTAATTGCCCCTTCCCTGTAGACTTACTGTAAGGAACTGTTTATGCTCAAGCAGATGAAGGGGGATCTCAGTGAGCCAATGATCTGAGCCACTTTCTTTGCTGAAATTTAAAGGCTTACCTTAGGCAGACCAATGGACTCCATTGCTCTTAACCACTGCACAGTGTTGTCAGTGTGCCGAAAATGAAGGCCAGATCTCTATTGGAAACACAGAAGATTGTGAAAGTCACATTAAGCAAATTCTCTACTTATTGATCATTCTGTTGTTTCCCAGTTTTATCTCCTGAAATTGAGTTCAGAATTTTCTCTTATTTGAACCCAGAGACCAAAGTGTAACAGCTTCAATTTTGCTAATGAAGCATCCTAACACATCCACAGCTCCATACTGAGCTCAGCTCATTCTTTCATGTTACATAAGCCAGATTTGTACCCACAAGGGCAGACTGTGATTAAAGTAGAAATTTGTCCTTCAGTATTCTTTGGGAGTAGAGGCTGGATGTCAAGGAACCAAACCACAGAAGCAGAACTACCATGAAGAACTCTTAAGTTCTACCTGAATACCTCACCTGACCCTGCCTAAAGCCTATGCTATCAGCATAAGAGTAGAGTGGGAAAGTATTTTTTCTTTTATTTTCAATGTTATCTCTTAGGGTAAAGGGAAAAAGGAATCTCTCAAATTTTGGAGATTCTCAAGAGAAACATTTAAATGTAAACAGAACTCTTGAACATAGGTTTTTTTTTGCTCCTCTATATGTTGAGATAGTGCATTCCATAGAAAGACTACTATGTATGACTGTATATGTATCTGTATTATTGAGGTTCTTGGACCTGCACAGGGAACAAGCTAAACTCCCTCACTGGTAGCTTGTTTTTTTCTTCTTGCTGTTAAAGGTGATAAAATAAACACAGAAATCTAATGAAGTGAATTTCAAATATGCTTCCATACAAAATGGAGAAAGCTTGAAGTAGTTATCAAATTGCTTTTGGCTTCCATTCCTAATGAAAAATAACTTTATAAGTTTCAAAGCTCATGTTCTCCTTGGAGCCAGAAATGTAATTTGTACAGCTTTAAAAATTTGAAGCAAGACCAAAACATTTTTTCTAAGGGTTGAATATTTCTGACTTATCATATAGTCTTCTTACAGCTGTGCATCTTCCATCTAGTCTTAAAAGAAAGATACAGCCATGCTTGGGAATCTTTAGGAACTGGAGGACAAACATTGCTGGGTTTTGTCATCCTGGTGAGAGAACTGAAAAAGTTATTACCTTGTAGCGTGCCTGCTCCACATCATAGATCTTTTTGTCTGACACCACATTAGGTGCAAAGAATTTTGCAAGCTTGGCAAGGTAAACACCATTTCTTAAGCCTTCTTCCAGTTCCGTGGTTGGGGGCAGCTCTTCGTCCAAGCAGACCTCCATCCATCTACAGAGACATTTGAGAAACATTGTTATTTGGGTTTTAATGTGAGTTACAGCTTTTGCCTACAACTATCATACTTTAAATGTCACCACCACAATGTTTTTATAACAGAGGAGGACAAGGGCTAAGGAGAAATTTTTCACATTCATTCATGTGGCATATCAAAATAATATGGGGATCATATCTGTGATTGTAACCCACCAGTAAGCAAACAGCATGCTTTGAAGTATTCACACCCCAAGGGGTCTAACTCAAAGCTTTTGAACAGTACCAGGCTTTTGAATAAACTGTAATTTAAGCTGAGAACTAGAAGAAAACATGGAGTGTAATATATTATTGATGTTTGCATTTAAAAAATCCTCTGATTTCCATGCCAGTGCTGAACCTCATGACTATCAAGGACAGCAGTGCTCTGGGTGAGGCAGGCTCCTGTAGCCAGTGTGCTGTGCAACACACCCTCACAGCAATACCCAGCTCAGTACAGAGCACTCCTGCAGATTTTCCTCCTCCTGCATGGGAGCTCTCCCCTCCCACCCATGAAACCCAGCACTGCTGCTGGCGGGACGACCGAGGGTTTTGTGGAAAAGCCCAAAGTAATTTACACATTCCAGTTCTGCCTGGCAGTAAGTAGGTTGAAATATGGCTTCTTGTTAGTGACTAAATCCTCCAAGGTGCTAAACTAGTTATGCATTTGACACTTAAGATGTGATAGACATGATACTAGACAGAGAACAATATTAATTGAATACAGAACCAGTTCAGAACAGACATAAAACCATATTATCCAGTATGTTTATATTGAGTAGCCAAGAGAAATTGCTTCCAAAGCACTTCCAAGAAAGATTAGTGTCTTAATCACTGGACCAGAAGTTCCTTACATTGGTGGTCTAAGTGTTTTGGCCCTGCGATATTATATTAATATTTCTTATTTCCAGCAGCTAAATTACATTACAAGGGCTTTAAATATGCTTAGCTTTCCATAATATTTTTTATTTTATTTGCTTGGTTGAACTCCCACACTTTTAGGACATTACTATCAATACAAATAAGAAAGCTGAAGGGCAAGAATAAAGTTGAAGGCATTAGTTCACTTTGCCTACTGTCACTAAGGCAGCATCACTGTAAGCAAGACAGCATTACAAATCTAACATCACCTCCATAGGGATGACTTCAGATGACTTGGATCCATGTTGAAATTGAGCCAATTTTCAGTCCACCATGTAGAAGAAGAAAGTTCACTACATCATTTTGTTTCACATCAAAACTCATTACTAATGTTCTACTCCATTCCTCTTTCGGATTTGTTACAGAACAGACGAAAGTTGTTTCACTGAAGCACAGACTACCCAAATAGCTCTTCAGGAAACCAACACCCATAAATCTGACACAGTATCACACAAAACTGCACTAAGCGAGTGTCGTTAGGACAACTGTATTCTGCAGTACAAAAGCTGCTTTAGGGAGGAGAATCATATTCCTGACGAGTTTCCCAGCCTTATCCTGCACTACATGTTCACGTGTTATGGGTCTGTGCCAAGGGTCCCAAAGTGGCATTTTATAAACTAAACAGATTTATACAATAAGGCTTTACGTTTGGCTTTTCCAAAAAAACCCAAGGAAGAATATACAAAGAAAGTGTACTTCTAGGCAAGTATGATTTTTACCTAAGCCAGTTAGCTTTTCCTATAGAATTTATTTCCTAGAATGTGTTTTCTAGAAAAAGAATTGCACAGATAAGCATCAGGAGCTTGCTGAACCACAGCAGGTATTCACCATGAGCCACAGCTGACCCTGCTGCTCAATGGACCATCACCACAGATATGAACTGTGTGCCCAGAGCAGCATTTTATACTTTGCACTGGATTCTTTGCACTTTTAATTCTCAGTTTACCCGTGAAAGGTTTTTTCTAACATCTTAAGTCCAGGGCACCAAAAAGGTACTGCACTGGAACTGTTTTTGAAGAAGATGCACACATGTGCACACCCGGAATTTCTCTTCTTCCTTCCAGTACAAAAATGTACTACTTATATACGAAACTGAGTCATTCCCTGAGCTCTAAATGAGATGCTAATCCGAAGTGAAACCTACTCCTCAGCTTTTCAAACCTCTTGTAAATCAACAATCGTAAAATTGTTGTGGGTCTTTTTCCAGCACGGTGATAAGGCCATAAAATTAATCTGGAACCCTCTTGTTCTAGTCAGGGAGGCTGCCATGTCTAACAGGTAAATGCAGTACCCTGAGGAACTAACAGGAAACATAAGAGGATGCAAAGAAAGCAGAAAGAAGAAAAGGTAATGTAGAATACACCTGTCAAACCAACAAGTCCAGATTAATATACAAGGGAATAAATATCCTTTGAGAAGGAGAATGATAGCAACTCAGTGGAAAAAAAGAGGGGAAAAACTAGAGAGAACCAAGTGGAGCAGAACAAAAGATGCAAAGCTTCTTTCCATTTATAGCCAAAAATCTTTAAGTTATACCTACACTAGAATAAAATAGGGGTCTGCAATAGGGCAACAAACAGCATTTGGTAATCAGTGTCCAAGACTGAGAACACAGCTGCAGCTGTAATACACATAAGATATGTTTTACCAATGTCTGGAAGTTGCAGAACTTAGCTACAACAACTACTGTGAAAGGATTTACTGTGTTTTGTGCATGTTTAATCAGAGGAAGGAAAAACCTCAGGATTGTAATTAAATCCTGCTAGTATACAAACAACTTTGTAACTTAGTTATGTAAACAGCTGGAAGGTGCTATAAGTATTCCACAGAGCCTTCTCTTCTCCAGGCTGAACAGCCCCAACTCTCTCAGCCTGTCCCCACAAAAGAGATGCTCCAGCTTCCTGATCAATTTTGCAACCCTCCTCTGGGACCTGCTGCGCTAAGTCACAACTTTCCTGTGCTGGGAGCAGCACTGCAGATGGGGTCTCAGCAGAGCAGAGCAGAGGGGCAGAATCCCCACCCTGGCCCTGCTGCCCACTCTGCTCTGGATGCAGCCCAGCACACGTTTGGCTCTCTGGGCTGGGAGTGCCATGGCTGGGTCATGCTGTGCTTCTTGTCAATCAGAATGTCTAGAGCACTTTTCTCCCCAGTGCTTCTTGCTATTACAGAGGTTTTGTTCCCTTCACACTGATTCACTTAGAAGGCAATTGTGGTTTTAAACAGCAAGAACCATTATTTCCAACCTTGTGAGGTTCTGCCTTTTAAGACATAGTTTGGTGAGTTTATGAAGGTTATTATAGTCAGCAGGAGCATACTGGACTGAGAAAACCAGAAATGCTTCTACTTTTGTTTTATTAAGTGAAACACAGAATATCCACATAACAGTAAGGATTTATAGATACCTCTGGAGCAATTTATTTTCCTTCAAGGCTAAAGAAGCAGCATTGCTTTTGGCTCACCCACTGTTTTCCCGAGCACACAGAACTGCAGCATCAGCATCACCTTTAAGTCTGTTGCAGAAACTGTTGCCTAATACTGTTGATACACAAGATGAGGGGTCTATAACCCAGCCAGCACCTTTTCCTTCAATATGACATTTGTAGAGTACAGCTATTATAGCTATCAAATGTGGACACGCATTTCTTCCACCCCTTTTTAACAGTATAATCCCATAACTGTACTTTTAACAACCTTGACTTACTGACTGAGGTAGGCCATGAAAAATTGACACAATGGTGAACACGATGGTTTATTTGGCATCTCATTGAACCTAAACCCAAAGCCTGCTCCATGGTGGAGGGACAAAAGTCAGCCTCAGGAAGCAGAGTAAAGCATACAGCATAACTGAAGTTCTGGGTGGTACCATCTAAGATTAACAATCATTCAAACAGTCCTACAGAGTTCCCCAGTTATGCCAGTTATAGACTTACTGTTTTGATAAAACATGCATAAACAGGCATTTTCATAAAGATAGATACTTGGGAATGCATAAGTACAGCCCACTTTGATTTTCATAATACTGCACTTCTTGCCAACGTAGAAATAAAGGATTTACCTTAGACAAAAACCAAACCTACATCTGATCAATGAAAATGTATCTCCAAAACTTCAGTTTCAATACATAGTACTAGAAAGTCAGCCAGGAGTGAGTATTGAGGTGTAATTCCCTTTTGCTTTGTTCAGTTCTGTTTTTAACTTTTTATAATCCATGGCAGAGCTGTTTAGTAGTGAATTTCTGGCAAGATAAAAATGATGACTTCTACGCCAGGCTCAAGAGCAGCAAACAGCATGCCACCCACCAGGAGATCCAATTTCCACGTTTGCCTGTGTGCTAGAACAGATTGCCCAGAGAGGTTGTGGAGTCTCCCTCTCTGGGGATACTCAAGAACTGGCTGGACTCGATACTGTGCCATGTGCTCTGGGACAACCCTGCTGGAGCAGCGAAGTTGGACCAGATGACCCACTGTGGTCCCTCCCAACTTTAACCATTCTGACATTCTGTGAAAACAGCGGCAGTAAAATTAGCTCAGACTGCATTTTATAACAAAAACGCCCTGCTGAGTCTCATTAAAGGCAAGGTCACAGGAACTGGAAGCAACAGTGCTGCACTACGAACTGAACCAGTTAGGAAGTTGTCATTGACAGTCTGTGTGGTCAGAAAAGCACACACACACAGGTCAAGAGACTGGAAATGCTGGAGTCAATGTTCAGCAGAGAAGAGACGATATCTTGGACAGCCCACTCAAAGCCCATCACATTCAGCACACAATTGTGCAGTAAAATTTATACTTTTGCTACCCTGCCCTTTCAGATTTCTGCCACAAGATGTGGATCCAAGAGCACCAGGTTTGTGGGAAGGGTACTTTCAAAGAAGAAAACATAGGACTCCAGAGCCAAAGTTCAAAACACTGCATGCTGCTGTGGAAAAGGTGTAGTGAAGACCAGATAAACGTAAGTGACCACTCATTTATTACCTCCCTCACTCACAACCACAGCCTTTCAATCTAGTTCAGCACAAGTGAAACATTCTGCTGACCTAGAGAGTACAATGTGGCTTTCCACCTTGTTCCAAAGAAAAAAATATTTTTGCTAGAAAATAATAATAACCGCAATCAGACCCAAAGTGAAAAGTTAGATTCTAGCTTTAAATGTCTGTGAAGTGGTGGAAGTGGTTTAAGTCAAAACTTTTACTTGGAGATATTCAGAAATACACAAGTGTCTGAAGTATGTGAACTCATAATTTAAAATTCCATACCATTATACCTCTAGTTTCTGAATCTACAGATTTGTTAAGAAATCTCAGCTCTTAAATTTTCCTTTGCTTAAAAAAAATATAATTTTCTTTTAGCTGCCAAAATAATGTTTTAGAAAGGAGGCTGACTGTAGGCAAAGCAACCTAGGTGTGTTCCTTGGCTGAGTAGTGGGGTGGTGGTAAGGTTGATTTGTTTATAAGGAGAACCTGTATGTTAACTTTGGAATTTGTTCTCATTATACTGCAAGCTTTATTATGATACATCTCCTAAACCAGAAAACTTAGAAAAAGGTTATTTCACAAACAGCCACAGCCTACTTCCAGAGGAAAAGCATGCAAAGCTTCCAGCCATTCCATGAAAATAGATACATAAAATTTGAATACCATCACAGAAAAAAAAAAAAAAAAAAAAAAAAAAAAGTTGTGATTGTGGGTCAACCACAGCAGTAGGGTGAAGGAAGGTGTGATACAGACCACCCCAGTCACCAGTTCTCTCATGTCACATACAAGAACTAACAAGAAAGCAGCAACATGGAAGACACCATGAATCACTTGGCTACTCAAGGTCTCAGCACATAAAGAAAACATCAAATCCTTTAGTAAGCGATTTTGGATAAACTTGCAGTTGTCAATTTTTTTACACTTCCATAAGCTGGTACAAATTCAACACTGCATATCTTTGAGTCTCCAGCTAGTGTTAGATTTAACAGCATCTCAACTTTCTATAACCATGATGTCACCAGGGAGGATACTGCCTTTCAGCAAGAGCTACACTGAAAGCTATGAAACATTCACGTGTGGATTCTTAGTGCATAAATGTTAAAACAATATAGACCTCACTGAGCATTTCTGCATTTAGTTGAGCTGTGCATGCCAGCGTGAAGTTTGTGGCGACATTCATTTCCCTGATCAAAGCCCTTCTGATGCATTTCATACTCCATTCAGATAAGCAGAACCGAGGAGCAGTGACGCCTTGCCCGACCCACACAGCACACTAAACCAGCAATAAATCATGTCAGCAACATTTTTCCACACCAGATTTCTGCTGCCATGACAACACTGCCATATTTACAAAATAATGTTGAAGGTGTTATAAAGTTCTGGTGCACAAGATGGCAGCACAGATACTATGTGCTGGTTTAATCTGTTTTATTCCAGCCACCCTTTATGTGGGTTAATCAGTGATTAAAGTCCACCAGGCGAGGTGCTGCTCAGGAAGCTGGCTCTGGATGCAGCCCCACAGCCAGTGTAGACTGCACTCAGCAGCAGCCAAGTCCTGTTTACTCAGCAGACTTTTGGTGGAGGAAAGATGTAGAGCCTCTCCACCAACACCACGGCTGACAACAGCAACACACCAGGCATGTGTTTCAAGATAGTCCTCAGCCTTAGGAATCAGCAAGGCTTTGTTTTGCTGCCTTGTCTGCTTACAGAGACACTAAGATTTAGCACCAAGTATCAACCACAAACTCCAGGACTGCTATTCAAGATAAAGGTGCTTGAGTGGAGCACCAACAAAGCCCAGGCTGATGGCCATGGAGATGCCTCATCTTTTCCCCCTGCTCTTGGCCCAGCTTCAAGCTGTCAAGGTCTGGAGAAGAAAGCTGAAGAGGCAGTAGAAAGAGCAGTGCCAGGAAGGGAGCTCACCACCGTGGTGGAGACGGATCAACCACAGCAAGTGTGTGTCCTTAAGAAATCTCACCTAACTCTTCGAAGCAGAAACAACAGTACTCAACATGTTACCTGAGCAAATGAGGTGGAATTATTAAGTCTGTGTTCAAAGGCCTCAGGAGAGGAAAAGTATCTGCTAACTGTATGGTCTGAAGTGGCCCTTTTGTATGTGAAGAACTGGATTTTCATTTGAATGAAAAGGGGGAAAAAAGGATGGAACAAAATAGCACTAATAATCTTGCAAAACCTGTGCAACTAAATTAACACAACTTAGATTGACATGCATCACCCAGCTGCAGTGTCTAGACCAGCTTTAATAGCCTTCTCTTCCAACAGGCAGCAGAGACACAACAGCAGAAACACAAGTATTTCCTGTGTTAGTCTGGCAGTGGTGGCTCAGTGGCCCCTGGAAAGCATAATTTCAGACAGATGACAGACTCAAATCACTAATGAAATTTTAGGTAGTGCAGACACAAGCTCTGTAATAAGTTCCACATACAAACATAAAGAGTCACCCTACAAATAGAACAACGCATTTCTCTGAAAAGAAGATGCATTTGGCATATGAATTAATCTAAACTTAGTTTTTCACAAATGTGTATAGACACTGATTTGATAAACAGAAGCAGACACAGCAATTAAATAATTTATACAGTACATTTATACAGCATTTGTCCATGTGGAAATGTTGCAAAACAAGTTATTCCCCCCAAACACACCATGTTTGCTTTAGGAAAACTCTGCAGACTGTAGTTTAGACTTTCACATTATACTGTCTTGCTACATGCTACAGCAGTTGGCTTTGCTCTATTATGTCTTCTATAGCTACAGTATGGTAATACAGTTTAGGGCACCCTCTTAAAACAACATATGGTAATTTAGACTTATCAATTTAAAAGGTTCTGGCCTTGAATAATCTCATAGTCTCCCAACCAATCCACTTCAGCAGAAGATGCATGCCCCTGGCAAGCCCCAGAATGCGGCAGTAAAATAACCAATGAGTCCTGGAGATAATCTTCACACCTTCTTCACACAATAGTCCCACTAATCTTAAATCACAGTCTTTACCCAAAGCCTACACCCTGCCATGGCAGTAATTCCTATCCAAATCCATAGAAAATAGAGCCATAGTCTCTATGAAGTGATCTATCCAACAATCATTTTGATGAAGCTTCTACTGAAGCTAAATCACAGCTGTCCATTAGGAAACATGCATCTTTTGTTAACCCTCTCCCAAAATCCACAGCATCATCAGATGCACTGTTTCTAGTAGCTGTCAAACTAGCCACACATGGAAGAATATCTAAAAACACCATCAAAGTAATACAGTAATTTTTACATCAAGATCCAGTTTTATGTGTGTTTGCCCCTTACCAGTGCAAAGTGCCTTCCATGCAAGTATTAATCCCCAAGGTACCCAGAGGGATGTGCTATTACCTTTCTTAGCAGCTGAGAGGAGAGGCATAAACATGACTACCATGCCTACAATCACCACACTTTTCTAGGGAAGAAAAATGACCCAGGGAAGTACTTCCAGTGTAGGTTCCACATAGAAGCTTTTACAGTGTGCAAGTGTTAAAGCCAAGGCTATGCTTCAAGACCAGCAGCAGCAGGAGATGGCTCTGCCTGCAGACCTGCATATTGGCAACTAATGCAGCTGGATCAGCACAAACCCCCAAAAGAGGTGCAGACTAAAGACTGCATTGAGGCCACACAGAAAACCTATGGCAGAGGGGGAAATCAAACTTGAGCATGGCAGGATGCAGAATGCTGTTCTGACTCCTTGAATCAAGTCCACTGGATCAGATGTGGACATTTATATTTTTCTGTCCAATATCTGACAAAGGTTAGTTTTGTGAAAGCAACTAGCAGGAAGCCTGCAGGTACAGAAACCATAAAATAACCCAGGACGTACATCTACTAGACAGGCAGCTGGGACTTTTAAAGAAAGGTGCAGGACAGCAGCCAAATCAGAATTAAAAGCCACGCATGAGAAAACAAGATGTTAAAGTAGTGAAAAGACTGAAAGAGCCAGCTTGTGAAAGGCTGAACTGTTGTTCACAGCGTTTAGTGTTATGTAAACTCTACAAAACTGCAACAAGGAGTTTAAACTTGGTCCCACGTCAAAAAGAAACACAAGACTGAGGAGCAAAGTTAAAACCAAGGTATTTCAGTGAGACACAACACACACAGCACCTGCAGTTACTTTTTCCTGTTTACTTTTTCCCATGATTATGCAAGAAATGCTCTCCTCCACTTTCCATGGCTGGAGAGACAGTAGTCCCCTACCCACTTAATAACAACCTACAAGATTTGGAGAAGCACGTGCACTCAGACCAAGTCTGCTATAGATAAGGAAAATGCAGGCAGCAGTATAATAGCATTTGATAATCCACAAAGAAATGAATGGTATGACTTTACACTGGTGAAGAAAAGCAGCCGCTCTATAAGAAAAAACAGGAAAAATATTTACAAGTGTCCTGCAGCCCCACCTTTATCATCAGAACATAAGCTAGTAACTGCTGAACAAATCTTTGGATCCTTCAGGACCATATCTTTTTGCCAGTTTCAAGACTATATAGCATTTTTTTTCTACAGATCTGAGGTAGACAGTTAGCATTGCTTTACACTTAGGGTCATAACCAGAATTTCTATAAGATATGTAGACATGGGCTCTTGGTGAAGAACTGGCTGAAATTTTCCCAGTGTCAACTGGAGTTTTTTTCTTGAGAACATATAACTTAATGCTACATAAAATGGTAATTGGCATCTCAAAGACATGTTTCTAGATAGCATTTAAGATACAGCAATAAAACCATTCTTTAAGAAAATGATCTGGAGAAATTAAGTGGTAAAATAAGAGGTTTTAACTGCAGAACTCTAAAATAGTCACTTGGAATGAGGAATATACTAAGGAATTATATTAAAGTATTAAGGTAGCAGTAGGACAGTATGAAAGCTAAACTATAGTTCAAAGACTAGGTTAGGGTAGGAAGAAAAAAGGTTGATTGTAATCAGCATGGTAAAAATTTAACAGTGCAATTAATCATGTCATGCAACAAATACTCAGTGTCTGGTGACAGTACTTCAGTTTAAGGATTTTGAGATCACCATCCCCAACATCCGTATACACAAGACAATCTCTTTTCCAAGAGCAAACAGTGATACACCCCTATCAGAGTACTCACCAAGTGATAAGAATCTACCATCTACGCCCTAGTATTCAAGTTACTCAAGTCAGTAAGAGAGGTGCAAGAAATACTTAATCAGCTAAGAGCCTTCCAGGTACAGACAAGATATTAAGGACTGGCAAAAACAGGCTTTTGGGACAAAATGGGCAAATTGTACACCACTTGGCTCAAAAGCCACAAACACATCAATTGGTGTATCAAGCCTGTCTTATGGACTCTGGAACCAGTTGAGGATACCTTCTCCTGCCACCACCTTGACTCCAAGCACCAGAATATAAAATGTTTTCTTCTGTCCTGTCAAAATAAAAGTATTTCAGTGTTTTGAATGGGTAAACCATCTATCAGCACCTACACTGTTGGCTGGCCCCCCTCCCCAGGCAGTCCTCACTGTCTGGCTAGCTGACCCAGTAACACAAGAACCACATGTTCATGGCTGACCCAGGCTCTGATGCAACACCATTCCCACTGCAGCTGCCACTCAGGCAAGCCATGAATGCCTCTGGATATTCAGTGTCATCGTGTCAACCAGCAGCAGAAAAGCAAAGAGGCAGGCAATTCCTTGCCAGCAGCAGCCCAAGCCAAGTGGAGCACACAACCCCAGCTACACAGCCCCAGCCAGAATGCTATCACCACTCCTGGTCACATTGTTAAACACAAGATGCCATATGCAAGTAAAGTCGTCCTAAAACCTATTTTGGATGTTTGAGACTACTTACGAGAAACCACAGTGTTTTATGCAGAGTGGTGAACGCAAAACAAAGTTCTTCTTTGTTTTCTTGTTCACACACAAAGAGGAAATCAAAATGCAAGAATTTTAAAATCCAAAGGAAAAACTGACAAGTTTTAGAGACTGTTTAAAATCGCTCATGGAGCTTATGTACTCTGTTTTCAGTAAAATTTCAGCATGCTCTAACCCTCTAGCAAATTGTTAGCTGCACAAAGGCTTGCTCACCGATTTCTGTAGACATAATTTCTGAAAAATAAAAACTGCTGCAGAAAAGCTCAATAGAGACTTTTTCAACCAACATAGCCCCCTATTTGAAAATACTCCTGTACCACCTCCAAAAGCTTTCAGGCACAGAAATTAGCTTTAAAACTTCCGTATTAGAAAATGGAAGTAGTGACAGTCATTTCTATTTTGAAATCAAAATAAAACACAGGGCAGACACCTAGGCATTCTTATCTCTTTCATTAGGAAACTAATTTTTAAGCTGGTATAGCTCACTTTATTATTGTCACAAAATGACAGCAAGAAAGAATAAACACCAAAATGGTTTACAGGTGCACTTTCTGACTTTTATTCATAAACAGCAGTAATCTCAGGGCTTCTAATCTGCAGTCAGCTAACAATTTAACACAGACAAAAAAACCCCTGTGCCTATGAACTTGAACCAAAAGATATTTTAAGTCAATTTACCTTTCTGCCAAGCCTATTAATGACCTAGTTACTTTGATCAAGGTAATCAGCAAACCATCACAACTTGTTAACTCTCAGCCTTCCACTGAGACCTAAGCGACTTAGGTTGCTATTTTGACCTGTGAATTTGCTGCCTTTCTTCCTCTGCCCATTCCTCTACCCTTTATCCCAATCAAGCACCGCACCTGTGCAGTGCCATTCACTCTAGGAAGAGGCTGCTGCAGTCACACCCAGAAGCCACCCCAAAAACTGGATCCCCACTTTCCCCTGTAACTCATAGAGCATGTTTTTTTGTATATTTTTAGTAGGACTCAGGTATTCTGAGCTACTGGCAGCTGCAGCCTGCAGAGCCTGACCATCATGGGCAGCATGAAGCCTCACGTAAGAGGGCAGTGATGCTACTGGCCCTCATGGCAATCTCTCCTGCAGCATCAATCAGCCAGCCTGCACAGTGGCCAGCAAGGCAGCAGGCAGGTGTGGGGACACTAGTCACACACCAGTGATGGGAAAACAACTGCCACAGGGGAGAGGAAGAGGAGCGCAACCGTCACCATGCCAAACAGTTCCTGTCAACAAGAGAAATGGACAGGAAGAGCCAACCACAGTAGAAACTAGATAAGGGACACCCACAGGATGAACACCAGGACAGAAAGATCTACAGTAGGAAAGAAAAAGCCTGGTAGACAATGATGACTGAGGTTTTAAAGGGGTGTGGAGGGTTATGTACCTTAGCCCAGGTCAAGAACAAGATGCAGCTGTGCTCCAGCAAAAATAAGACTTACCAAACTCTAAGGAATGCACAAGATCCCTACCCTCCCATCAACTTGATTATCAGAAGTCTGAATATGGGCACTGGAAAAGATGCATAACGGGGGGCAGGAAATTGCCTGGGGATCACAGCAGATTTGGCTGAAACAGTGAATCTAAAATTGTTCAAGAGAAACTTACAAAAAGAAGGAAGACCCCAAAAGAGAGTGTTAGTATAATTGTGCACATATTCGAGCAGATGCAAGTTGAAACCGAAGGAATACAAAGTTCTGACACAGAGCACCTACATCCCCAGACATTCCCCTTCACACAAGCTTTAAAAAATATGTCTTGCAGAACTTCTGCACATTTCCTTTGAAATCCAGCCAAACTTTTAAATAGCATATTTACTTCAGCTTTTTATATGCAACTCAATATAGAAAAAATGTCTCTACACTCTTTTTCCTCAAGAGAACTAATATTTATATTCAAAAAAACTTAACCACCCAGTTATTCCTAATTTTGAACACGAGAGTTACACTCTGATTTCGGAGTGCAAGTGTTTTTGCAATGAAATGAGAAGCCCAGCAGAAGTTCCATGTTCACCAAAGCAGACGTTTCCTACGCAGAGGTGAAAGCTGTTTTTCTCTCACTGGGCTGCAAAAATACCCAAAGACCCTCTCAACAACTCCCCTCTACTTCAGGTGGGAAAAAAGGGAATAAGCACAGTCCTCTTCCCTTTTTGTTTCCTCATAATACCGTCAGCCACTAGAACTTCATCTGCTTTCTAGTACAAGCAGAGGACATTTCTGCAGACAGTCATTTCCAAGTTCTTCAGACCGATAGTATATTTTCATCATCACACTACAAGGAGGGAATTTCTCCAAAGTGGAAAAGCAGAATTCCACCTAGTTGCCAAATAATACCTTCTCTCATCTTCCATAGCATCAAGTTCCCAAATAGGCCAAATCTTTGCAACTTTAGCATTCAGCTACTTTCAAAATACTTGTTTATCAAGAGCCTAGAGTTTATCCAAGTGTCAAATGTCCAGTCTTTTAAAATTCAAAAACTGTTTTCAGGAGGCACCTGCATACCCTTCCTTGCAATGCTGCCACCACCAAGAAGGTAAGCCCTATTGAGACTATACAATAGTATGCTAAATGCTTCATTTAAAAAAGAGAATAATCAAAACCACATTTCAGCTGTTATGCGTCTGGCAGAAGCGGGCTTCTCATGGAGGGGATGAACAATCATTTATACTGAAGAAACCAAACACAGTACTACTGAATTCTATAATATAACCTGTAAATCCAGTATCTAAGTGGGAAGAATGTTTATAGATATGCACATAAAGATATTTAAAGAATTTTGATGCCAGCACAAAAGTACCTGGGGGATGGAAGTCTGGAAAAAGAAGTGCAGAAGGACATTCAAGAGTTGAGCAAACTCCAGTGTTGCCCACCCAGTGACTCAACATCTGACCAACCTCTCTCCCTATTGCTATAGGGTGCTGTCACATCAACGTGACACTAGGATATAGGCTGGGGAAGTACATGAAAGTTAAAAAAATGCATACATCCAGCCTGATGAGCCAAATGGGATACACAGCCCCACCTGAGCAGCAAGTTTGATCAGCTCATTTGATAGCTGCTGGAAATCAAAACGTTTAACAGCAACTGCTCTTCCACTAATCATCTTACTCCTTATGCTGTCATTCAAGACAACTTTTATTCATGCACAGTAACAGACAGTGACCATATCTTTGAAAGAAACACTAGACTAATTCTTCTACTGATCAACTGATCGTGGCAAATATATAATCTTTACTTCTCTTAGTCCTATGAAATACAGTGGAATGTCCCAGCATGCAGATGGCATAACATCCTAATTCAAAGATATCCCCTTCTCTCAGACAAAAAGCTGGAAACTGTTCTCTTCAATATATCAGCACAACAGTGCTTTGTCTTCACTATGGCTGACTAGGGAAAGAGCGTAAGCATTTATTCTTCAGAAATAAGGGTTTTTTTCCTTGTCAAATGATTTACAAACATGCTAAGTGAAAGATAAGCTGGCTTTTCAATATCACTCTGGTGGCAGGTGTAGTCCTAAAATAGAAACAGCTTGTTAACAAAATCCTGAGCAATTTAATTCTACATTTATAAATGTATATGTTATTCTTGAATTATAGCACACTCCTTTCACACAGCTTACATTACATAAACACTGCCTCTCTGCTCCGTTCTGGTTTGCTTTGAAAAAATATTCCCTCCTGCCACTGCAGCATACCACATCTCAGGGTGAAGTATTTGCAACAACTGAATAGAGAAACACCAACTGTGTAAAGCAAGAGAGTCAAAAAAACTCTAGATTAAGAGGGAGACTAAACCTAGATTTTTTCAGAAAGTTTTTATGCATTGCATTTTTAAACTCATTTCAGCATATATGTATTCTACTACTGACTGAATACATGCAAATGACAGAACCCTCATCTCTCTCATGTTAAGTGTTAATTAGATTTTCCTACATGCAAATTTTTAGATCATTTGGGGCTCTAAGTCAAACACAAACTTTACATGGACTTTTTTTTTAAAATTTAATTTAAGATATTTGCTTACTTGAGAGACAGCACTTACATTAGAAAATTTGCTGTATAGCAATAACCACACATCTGCCTTTAACTAGAGAATGACAGTGGGCAAAACTTAGAACACTGTCTTTATATTGCCAATATCCACCATTCAACAGCAGCTAGTACTCAAAAGCTGCCTTTGTGTTGCATCAATTTCTGTTAATAGAGATGAAATAGCAGTAGTCTATGTAAGAACAAAAACTAACCTGTACACAGTTGTAGTTCTTAATTTTAAGGAAGAACTTTCAGTCTCTCCCTAGTCCTCTGTCAAAGGGATCTAATTTTCTATGACAAAATACCTGCACAAGAAAATTTAATTCTAATTTTCAGCAATTGCCAGTACCTTCATCTTGCATCTTCTCAAAAAGCTAGACGAGGTGATAGTTTGTTGTTTTGATTTGATTTGGTTTTTTTTGCAAAAAATTTTGACTCAATCTATTCTACTTTAACATGACCAAAAGTAAATTTATATTTTTGTAGCAACTTCTATTAGCAGTATGTATGCTTACAGGAACATGTGTCAGGCTGCCCAGCAATCCTCCAGTTATTCAGTTTTGAATCCACAAATCTTGTCACCATGATACTTCAGTGTAAGCACTGGGATCATTTTAGCTCTGTTCAATGCATGCCAGTTTGCATAGCCAGAGTTTTCCAAGAGCAAATGTCCATGTCAAGGGAAAGCAGAATGCTCAAAAGCATCTAGAAATATTGAAGCAATGTGGATCCAAGTCCGGGTGGGGGTTTGAAATATTTAAACAACAAGAGGAATGCATTGCAACCCCTTTTAGTTTTGTGTATGCGTTATTGGGTCTGTACCTAGCTCTCTTAATGCCTAACATTTTATTTATGCTTTGTTTGGGGTTTTTACATCTATGTAAACCAGCCACCATGGATATCTCATTAGCCATGCATTTGAGTGACATATGAAGTACAATTATTTGAACCAGAATGAACAATATCCAATGATCAATGCTTTTTAGTCACAGGCTGGTGGGAGCATAATCTCTTTTTATAGTACCTGTCACCTCA
Source organism: Cossypha heuglini (assembly GCA_027576195.1). Lineage (NCBI taxonomy): Eukaryota > Metazoa > Chordata > Aves > Passeriformes > Muscicapidae > Cossypha > Cossypha heuglini. Next base: position 23,394,727 of record JAODKT010001744.1, read on the forward strand.
ATGCCTAAATGGGAAATCCCACTCCACAAGTGAAAGGCAGCCAAATCATGAGCACTTCTAACTCCTTCTAAGTTACAGGTCCAAGATATGATACAGGTTAGGGACAATTGAAGGGCAAAGATATCTTTCTAAATGAGCTTTAAATTATGAAAAATTTGAGTTACATGCTGTATTTAATGGTCTTACCAGAAACATCTGTTGGTATTCTAGTTGCAATAACTAGGAGCAGCAGGAGCAGCAGAAGCAGCAAAGCACACTGCTCTAAGGAGCAGAACCAGTGCTGTATCACATAGGGAAGTGAAGTGCATAGGCTGAACATCTAGACTTATCCTGATAGTGCTGTGCTTTAATACAGGTGGATCAGTTTACATGCCAGGTTTTATTCACAGTTTGGTTTTAACACAGAGACAGAAATGAAGTAATAAGAAACATGCTGCTCTGCTCATTTATCTTGGGGATACACTGTGTACAATATTCCAGACCAGGGTCAGACATCAGAAAACATGATGGTTAGTAGCAAGTTAAATTCCACATACGTTCCCAAACCAGCAGAACTCAAATTGATACATCTGCCAGAAACAGGAGAGGAACAGAACAAAAAAGTAGTGTTAGAAGACTGTTAATTTTCCCACAAAATCATATCTGTTGGACTCTTTTGCCTTTGACATTTTACAAAGGAAAAGCCTTTGACCCCAGTCTTACTTAATGTGTGTTTCATCTGCCTGTGCAGGCCACTGGCCAGGAGCTCCATCACTGTGTGCCAGCACCAGAATGCCCCAAGCTGCTGTGACAAAGGACTTCTGAGGATGGCAAGTTTCTCCCCAGGGCAGCCCTTCTCCAGATCCCAGTATAGCACAATGAGCAAATGTTGGTTTTTTTTGGATCATGTGGCAGGGGGCAAAGGAGACACAAAGAAGCATCTCATGTCAATATATTAGATGTTTACATCTGAAATTCTGTCAACCTATCTAAGTGAGGTTAAGGATATAATTTCAAGTTTGCTTTAGGTACAGATAGATAGCCAGCCACTGGACAAGTTAACGTGCTTCTCCTGCTTCCCATTCTCTACTGCACTCTTGTCTACATTTTCCCTTCAATTTTTGGCCACATCAGTGCCCCAGGGATAGTGGAGAGAGTGGAACCAGGGAACTGATCCTGCTGAGAACTAATGCAACAACACAGAATACATATGTTAGTGTTTGGCCAAATCAATTCCCCGATCTGACACAGCTTGGCTGTGTGAACTATTGCTGGCACAAGACAACCAGCAAGAGAACAGGATTACCCACTCTGCAGTCATCAGAACACACAGTTCAAGAAACATTGAAGCTTTTCTTTATGCCTTTTGCACTACTCCTGTATTTAATAAGCACACACACAATTACACAGATTTTAAAATTGAGATATGTATCTGATATGCAGCTATTTCCTTTTTGTAGTTGTCAGCCTAATTTCTAAACAGCCTTCGGTTTGTACGTGGGATACTACAGTATCCAGATGACATAATTTTCTGGCAACTATGGCAGGCCTAGCCTGTGAGTCACTTTGCAAAATGTGGGGAGAGCATAGCTAGGGAAGTACACGTTTCAAAGGTTTCTATTGTTCTAGTGGACTGTGGGGTCCACACAAGTTCAGACACTGCTCAGTACAGAAAAAAGCAGCTATAAATCTCATTTTTGATTCAAATGAAAAGCAGCACTTTAGAAATCAGGCAAATACAATTCTACAGTCCCAAACACCAGAGTTACACTATCAGATGTTTGCATGGATTGATTTATTAATGGGCAATTCACAGCAGGCACGCAAATACACATTGAGGTACAAGCCACTTTATCTGCTTTTTCCAGTTGAGCATTTCCACAGCTGTAAGCAGCAGTTTCACTAACCCTGTTCACAAGGCAGGGCTGCAGGACTACAGCAAGGCTTCTCTACTCAACCCTGTCCAGCCCTCCAATTAATCTATCTGGGAAATAGATGGAAGGGGACACAAAAGACTATGGAAACAATTTCTCATTACAGACTGTCTTGAGGAATAATGCTAATTATCATGGAAGTGTTTCCAACTCTTCACTGAATCCAGACACTTATCCACCCTGAGAAGAATGTTTCCTCTTTAGTCACTAATTGGATCTTGTTTGTAAAGCCAATCTTTGTTTCTAAGTCTGTCACAGTTTGGGAACAAGGTTGCTGTAGGGGCAGAAGATTTAAATGACTATCCACAGCTGACAGAGACAGTAGGAATATTGTCCACAGATAAAAGCATGGCACACATTAACATACACTACTTTCCTTTTAGCTTTTATTTTGTAGCTTGGGTAAGATCTTACACTAATAACTCTTTTCAAGGTGTATTGGAAGCATTTAGTCTACCACAACTGCAGAGTCTCATTTCAAGTGTTTGCTAACCAGAAGGGCTGACTGCACATTGAATGACAGGTTTATTAATTGCTTAAAGAGATATGTATTTCAAGAAAGAACAAGAACTGCTCATTGAAGGTAGTGGTGCATACAGGAGCAAGACACAGGTTTGCTGTACCAGTATCTCCTTGGTTCAGACACAAGCATTTCTCCCCTCCCAAATAATGGTGTTAGCTAAAAACACTCAAAGTGCTGTGGCTGAGTTTGTGATGTGTATCCATCTCCCTCATGTAACACTGGAAACAGACTTTTCCCAGATTTTTCTACCCCTGGTGCCTAAAGTAATAACTGTTTAAAAGCAACCATAATTTGATGATTTATAGCCAACTTATGCACTTTTAATGTGTTTCTGCATTTCATGAATTAACAAATTAACACAATTACATTAAAAAGCCAGCCTCATGTTAGAATATTGCCTAGTACTCTCTACATTTTTTTTAAAGTCATCTTTGACTTCAGCTTTCTGACCTCTAGTCACATAAAGGCCAACAACACACCATGTCCTTTGAACTCTAGCAGAGATCATAGCATCCTGTACTATTTTGTGCTTCAGCTGTGGAGGACACTAACATCTCCCAGCAGACAGCACTAGACGAGTTTTCAGACACAGGTACCAGATGGCCTCCAGGGGCTGAGAAATCCTCACAGTAAAAAGATACAGAGCAAAGCTGCTGTTAAGCCAGCTCTGTCCTGTTGCATCTTCACTCCTCCCTGAGTCACTGAGACATCACTCAAACAGTCCCAACCTCTCCCCACAACTGCAGCTGTGCTTCTGACAGAAGAGCAGCAGAGTGTCTTTCACTATCTCTGCTTTTAGAGCTGAGTACAAGAGAAAACTCACATGTGCTAAGCTGTAACACCATGCAGCACCACTCTGCAGAATTGAAAACCTGACAGGTGAAAAAAAACTCAGCAGACCAACATCCTCCATTGGCTACTACCACCATATTTAGTCACTGAAAGAACAGATCTTCATGATGCTTTGGGTTTTATATCACGTTCAACAACCAAAGAAATTCCTCAGCTTTGTCTCTTTTTTTGCTACACTTTGAGTAAGCTACATTAGCAGTATATTTCTCCAAAAAAGTAGTCACAAAGAAGGCTCTCCAAGCTAAGCTGTTATGCACTTGAGTAATTTCAAAACTCCGTTCTTAAGTGTTAGAAAAATTATTCCATCCAACAATGATGGTCTACTTTCATGCAGAAATGGAATGGGCTTATCAATATACAGTTTATCTTTTAGTGGAAAAGTACACGAGGATTTCTGAATATTGATCATTTTAATACCAGGAAATCCTACTGGTTCCTGAATTTTATATCACGCTATTCAAAGCAAAATGCTTCAAGACAGAAAAATCAGCGTTTGTTGTCTATCTGCTTTCCTAAAACAAAAGGTCATACTTGTGGCTATACCACAATGCAATAAAATTGCACAGTAAGCTAAAAGCAGTTAGATAGACCTTATCTCGAAAAAGATGGGAAAATGTGTCTTCCCTGCACCTGTGAAAACAAGGGGAGAGCATGGTTTTCAAAGCAGTGGAAGAACGGCTCTAATTCCTGTGCTCAGTGAATGGGGATGCAGCAATCACTCCTGCTCTTATTATGCAGAACAGCTCTTTGATTAAAGAGCAATTTCCCCAGGACCTGGTTGACTGGAGAAAGAGCAGTAACCAATGCTCACCTGGGTAAGTCAAGTCAGTCAAATCTATCATACCCATACGCAAATTGAAACCACATAGGAAAAGCACAGTATTTCAGATGGAAGAACTGGATTTCTAAAAAAAGCTAGTCAACCCAACTGTTTTGGACTTCATCAATCAGAATAAAATATTGCAGTTTCGTATGCACTATGCTCACTCTCAAAAACCAGCACTTCAAGTCAAACGACTGGACTACCCAGATCTGTTGCCTGCTTCGTAAAATCTCCAAATACTAACAAAAGCACTTTTTATCAACAAAAAATTATATCTCAAATCATTATTTTTAGGACTGGGTTCTCACCCATTATGTGAGCAAGTATCTCAATTTCATACTCCTTTTAAACCACTCTCTGAGAAGTGTTTATCATCATAAGTGTGTTGGGCTTTACAGAGCAACTGCAAGTTTCTTGCCATCAAAAGACTCAAAGCAAATAGTTCACGACAATTTCAGTCCTGCATCTAAAAGTTTATCTGAATATGAGAAACTTATCAGAGAACATAAACTGGAGTAACAGTTACACAGGCTAGACAACAGATCAATAGTCCCATACTTTACTTCCCAGCATATCCAACAAAGAGGTACAAATATGTGTATTAATTAACATCATAATACTTTGAGTTTCATTGTGTCTCCATTTCTCAGAAGTTAAAAATTATTTTAAACATGTGATTTCTCTGTACTACCTACTTCAGAAGGCACAATCAGACCTGGAAGAAATGTGACAGGTTTGTAATGGGCTTCTGTTCCGAGTACCACTAGTCCTAAACTTTAGGTACAAGACATAAAGCTTCTTTGCACACAAACAGCACTAGACACTATTCACGGGGATGTTAGAGAGCACAGTCATTTATTCCAGCAGCTGCACTGTGGGAAAACACAGGTGTGAGCAGATGGTGCATAAGAAAAGTAGCGTTCAAGGACTGAAGGCTCAAAGTTACTTGGTTCCTTCCAAAGGCATTGAAATGCAGTAATTAGAATCATGTCAGGCAGAAAGCCAATTAATACTTGTTTCATTAATGCATCTTGACATTTTTCTATGCATTTACATGGAATGTATGAAGGACTAAGAGGGACTAGTCTAATTATCTTAAGCAGAGCTAAGCTGCTGCTCAACATTTTTTTTACTAATCTACAAATGAGAGATTTGTGGAGATCAAAGGCTGTCACTAAATTATCAGTCATTACCCCAGCATCATAAAGATGTACATACCTGCTCTTTGTCAGAGAGATCAGCATGTTCATTATGAGGTGTAGGTCTGTTTCACCTGATTTGAATACTTGTTTTATGTATGATCCTCTATGCATCTCCTCTACAAACTAAGGCAATGCCATGAGTCTGAGGACAGTGGTACTCATCACCTCCTAAAAAACTTTACTCTGCTTTCAAGGCACTGATCACCAGAGCCACTACACTACTGTGCAGCTAAAGCTAAGTTTAATTTTTTGCCTGAATTCTTAGCCTAGGATTTATGGGCCATATCTGAATTGCTAACAAAAAACAGTGGCATCACATACACAGTGTCTGAAGTTTACCATCTGACACAACAGGTTAGATGCTGTAGATGTATGTATGAGTCCCCCACCTTTAGCAGTGAGAGCAAAGACAGAAAGGCTGTGTGTCCTTATCATTACCCTTTCAAGTGACAAACACACTGATGTGCTTCCCAATAAAACAGTTCAACACTCTCACTAAATAGTTCTATATACTCACTATATAGTTCTTTTTATGCTTAATCTCTATTTAAATCTCTTTTTTAAAATCCAAGTGGTACTTAATTACATTCTCAATGGAGATAATTTAAAAAAAAAAAGAGTTATTTTCTTAAGAACCTGAAGCTGATGCTTTTGAATCATTTAAGATTTAAAAGGAGAATATGGGTGGCTTTTTGGCTGACTTCAACAGCTCTGACACATCCTCATGATAAATTTTCATCTGGTCAATTGTGCTCACACAGAGGTCTTCTTTGATATCTCCATTTTAAAAGAAATAAATCTCACACAGAGAGGAACTTGGCAACTGTCTCTAACCAGGAGTGCTTCTTGAACAAAAGTAAAGCAACTAAACCTAATTCATTCTGACCCAGAACAGGCTACTACTACAACTGCTGGGATTTCTCCAGATCTCCACAAGTACCTTGACAGAAGTCACAATAACCTCAAACAAGTGAGTAGTACCTATACAGCAACCTTGGCATACAGCAAAAACCTATTTTTGTAAACTTTCATTAGAGTTCTTCCATGTGTTATAATCAACCTTTGCCTCACTACTGTCTAGTAATCTCCACTGAGTCCACTGTATCAGGGTTCTCCAGGAAAGAGAAAGCCAAACATCTTTCATTTTTTGAGACAACCATTTGGCCTGACCCGTGAGCCAGTTGCTCACCCATTGAGTAATGTGTTTATCCAGCTGTGTGCCAGACATTTCGTCCAGAAGGATCCTGTGAGAGACAGTTCCAAAAGCTTTACTGAAATCCAAAAAGATCACACTAAATAGCTTCCCCTGATCAGCTAGGTGGGTTACCTTACCATGAAAGGAAATCAGTTTTGGTAAGCCAGACTTTCCTCTCATGAAGCCAAGCTGGCTGTGACACATGACTGCACTGTCTTTCAGGTGTTTGTCAAAACACCCCAGAATAATCCTCTCCATAAATTTACCAGGCATTGAAGTGAGACTGACAGGCCTGTAGTCAACAGAGTTGTCCCCCTTGCCCTTTCTGAAAACTAGGACAACATCAGCTTCCAGTAAGCTGGGACCTCTCTGGATTTCCAAGGCCACCCAAAAATCATTGAAAGAGGTTTTGCAATGGACTCATCAAGCTCTTTGAGGATTCTTGGATGGAACCCATCAGGCCCCATAGATTTTTGGGGATCCAACTGTAGCAGCAGATCCCCAACTCTGCATGTTCTACAATTCTGAGAAATAACACTTACAAATAATACTAATTAGGCCATGAGTACTGGATGTACACATTTCCTACTTAAAATTGTATGATGTCTAATCAGCAAGTCAGTGATGGGTATGTTGACTTAAGCAAGTGTGTTCCTACAGGGAGAATCAGACAAGACCACAACCTAGAAGCACTGAATGCTGATTTGATTTCTAGATGCAATGAAAGCCACAGCCAGCACTATTTGTCTACATTGCCCAGCACACTGGCTGTATTGCCACTCGCCTTTCTTACATCAAATGCTAAAATGAAATACCATGCAAATTGCAAGAGCTTCTAAACTCAATGATAAAAGGCAATCATTGTTCTAATGCCTGGAAATTGCGGAATGAAGATTAACAATGATGAACATCTGGCTACCATCAAATCATTCTTTGAGGATCAGAGAAGAGCATTAGCTGAACCAAGAGTAACTAGTGTTTCTACCTTCATGCACACCAAATGGAAAATCCTTGCCAGAAAAAGTATCTGCTCTGCACATAATAACAAACAGCTGTTCTGAAGCCTAACCAAGTCCCTTTTCCAGGGAAAAATGTGTCAGCCAGCAAGGAGCACAGCACAGGAGCTGCAGCTGTGCCATGGCAGCCACTTCCTCTGCCAGTGCCCAGTTGCTGAAGCCAAGAGAATATCTCTTCCAGGTTGCATCACACCTGCCAGGGTTTGCTCTGAAAGAGGATGAAAGCTATTCAGGTCAGGGAGGCTTAGTTTATAGCAATCAAGACTTGCATGAAAAAGAAACCTCCTGGAAACAGACTACACCAAGGTGTAGACACATGCTTATTAAAAACCAAATGGCTAGGTGACTTACTTTGACAAATTTTGCACTTCTTAAGCCCAAGTCTGAACACTAAATAAGAATAAACAGATGCATATCTGTTTTCTGTGTCATTATGCTTGTTCTTATGTAAAAAGCAGCATTCTTGAGCTGATAGCCATCTGTCATGGGGTAGGATAGCTACAAATATTACACAATGATTCCTTTCAAGCACAGCATAGTGGCAAACTTCTATCACTTACAAACAAGACGTTTGACCTGGGGGGATGAACTTCCATAGAATTTAAGAACTCATTAAAATACATAGTTAGCGTTTCTCATTACAGCAAAATCTTAAAATGCGAATGCAACATGAAAGTATCACCAAGCATGCAGACAAATTGGTACAGTATTTTAATCATAATTTACTGTCTTAGCAAAACCAAGGAGATGATTCTAAATACTTTTGCTTCTGATGTTCAGGATAAAGAAAGACTCACACCTGTTTGGGGATGCCACTAAAGGGTAGGAACCTACTTGACAGTCATAAATAGGAAGCAAGTCTCTCAACTGTCCCAAAGGCAAAGACTGAGGAAGATGCTGTAGTGGGAAGAAATCAGATTGACTGTAAGAGAATTGCAAAAAGGGAGCCAGAAGAGAACTCCACTTTTTTTTAAACCAAAATGAGGAGGCAGAACAAGAGTTAGAAAATATAAGGAGGTTTGGATTTTTTTAGTTTTTATTTTCCCCTCCTCCCCTTCAAAAATAGAAATACACTAATTAGGCTTCATCAAGGGTTGGAAACAAGATCTGCTGAAAAATATAAGATCTTACTCCCACAGCCACTTCCCTTTCTCAAAGATGAGGTGTGATTTTTAAAAATATCCTTCACTGACCATGCTTTCATTTTCATGCTTGCCATTAGCTAACAAGTGCGTTTAAAATATTGCTCATATTACACAAATAGTCAAGGATTTTCAGCTTGCTTCAGATCAGGCACACACCAGTTTGAAGCAGACAGTAAGGGAAAGACAGTAGTGACAGAAAACCTTTGCTACAGGGACACAGAAAGTAGTGCAGTACATATGAGTAAAACTGCATCAGTTAGTAAATAGCAAGCAAGAAACAAATCTCTGGGATTTTAGTATTTCTTAGAAAATGAAAGCATAGAAAAATAGAAACCACATAAAGATATGCTCAGTATTCCTGCACAGATTATATTTCTCCTTCTCTCTGTTAAGAAAAACTGGTATAAATCAAATTACAGGTCCTATGTTTTGCTCAGGAAACACTACTCAAGTTTGCACTAAGCCAAATGTTTGAGTTTTCTTCCCATGCAAAGCTGAAAGAAGAAAAGAGTGAAATAAAGGACAATAATTAAAACTTAGGTTTCACATTCACCTCTAACAGAGGACAAACAGCAAACCAGGAGCAGATTCAAAGTTAAGCAGAAAGCAATGAGTGATTATGTAAAACTGACCTAGGGAATACATCACATGAGCTTTTGTCTGGGTGAATTTTCTTTTTAGACAGTTCACAGGTCACAGGTTTTACCAGATCAGTACAAAATACTCACCAAGAAGACTCCACTCATCCCAAAAATGATCCTCATGCCAAGTTTGGAAGGCTCCTTACATTTTGTCATCTCTCCCCATTCCCAAACTATTTCATCGGTTTAATGTTTTTTATTTGTGCTTCTATATACAGTATAGGTCTCTGGTTTTCAAATACTATTGGTAAGTCTTGCCCTGCTCACTTCAAAGTCTCTTGGCTATAAGTATAATGCACATCTTCAAAACAAAAACTCTACCACAACACACTTAATGTAAGTGTTTAACACCATGTTTTTAACCATCAAAATTACTATAGCTAATTACCTCTTTATTGTCAAATATCTTGGTTATGCAAACTGTTTAATCTGACATGTTCAGAAGTTGGTTAATCTAGGGATCAAGTGACTATCAGGTCTGAGGCACTCCAAGAAATGCACCACCAAGGACAGTCAGACCTTGTCCCCCGCTCTGTAGCCAAATCCCCCAAGTACAGAGCTGTGATCTAACAATCACCACATAATGTGTTGATAGATACAGCACACCTAAGCTACTTCAAAAGAGCAAAGAATACAGTGTGCTTTAGCAGTTAATTATTAGACGCAAATAATTGTTTACAGCATGAGTATACAGAGCTTATACTTCAACATTTGGATGGAGCAGAACAAAGACTTTCTTATCCTTACAGAACTGAGCACTCAGCACTTGTTCTGAGGGAAGAGCAATGTTTAAACCCGTGCTGAATGAAAATTTCAAAAATTGCAAAGAATTATTTTTTAAAAGAGGATAATCATGACTAATTTAGCTGTTCATAGCACTACAGGAAGTATTAGCACCATACCTGCTAAACTGGAAGAGGTTACAACAAAAAAACTATGTCCTGGCTACTATTAGAAGCCCACCATGGGGCAAGCCTGCATTACCTGATGGCCCTGCTGGCCCTCCTCAGTCCTGCTGAACTTCCTGCACAATGTGTCACCACCTGAGTTTTCATCCATCCCTTTCATCACAGCTCCAACCTGACTAGACTCCAACCCTTTCTGTCCATTCCCCAAGTGCACCATCTTGCAATCCCATCTGTCTACCTCTTGTCTGCATGCTTGAGGCAAAGAACAGCATTTTCATCCTCTGAAGAAACAATCTTCTCCCCTCTTCCAAAAAGCTACCCTCAGTTCTTCATCTCCTCCTTCACTGCTTTTCCAGTTTCTTGGACTGCTTGACTGTGGCCTGTTGCAGCAGGCTCCTGGGAGAAGGCTGCAGAGTTTGCTGTGGCTGTTCCTCTTCTCCCTGCATGGGTCACCCCTGCTCTCACACACCATCAACCCATGTTTGCTTCTGCTCTTCATCTGGTTGCTTTCCTTCAAGCTCACACTTGAATTCTTTTGATCATCTAATCTAGTATCTGCCATAAAGACTGTCTGTTCATGACTTTGCCAGTTGCTTTTCCCAGGACATACTCTAAGACTAAAGCAGATGAACAGCAAGACAAAGTCTCTTCAAACCCAGGAACAGACTTTATCATCAGTGGCTAGGGAACTGCACTCCCAAATCTGTCCCCAACACTTAGATTCAGCTGATGGAACAGAAGCGACCATTCAAACCTCACACTCAGAATAGCTTTTCATCTTTCCCTTCTCTCTTTCTCTGCTGATGAAACCATTTGGTTATGGTATCATCAGAGGGGCCATCTGATCATCATCTTACCAGTTTCTTTTACCAGTGCACATCTGTAAGTATTGCTATTTCCTCATCCAAACCTCATGCTTTGGTTTGACACTCAGTGACAGTAATAAACCATCTGCACTGCACCATGCCCAAAAGTTCTCATTCTCTGCCTGCCTAGCAGAAAGCCATATGTGCTACAGCAGTGCCATACTTGCTGTGCAATGTCTTTTATATATACTGAGACAGGATATTCAATATATTCATCCCTAATCTTTTCAAGCAGGTCACTCAGAGTTCAGTGTTGCACACACCACTGACAGAGTGTCTGGAAAACAGTATTTCCCCAAACACTCTGAGAGAGCATGTCAAACACAGACCTCAATCAATGTGACTACCTATAAAAATACCCCAGATGTAATCAGAGCAATAACTTGTCAAAATCTGAACCTTGAAGTCTCCTTATCTGTAGATTTAGATTATCAGTTGCTAGTAAAGCACTTCTAAAATGAGACCTAGTCAGAGTGAAAGGAGAGAAGTGACAGAAAAAAAAGAGACTGGCTCCCAGCCTCTGCCCTGGTGGGATCCCAGAGTCTGGAGTGCTGCACTCAGCTCTGGGCAGTCCCCAGGACAGGAAGGACATTGACCCACTGGAGGAAGCCCAGAGGAGGAACACCAAGCTGATTAGAGGAACTGAGCATCTCTCCTACAAAGAAAGGCTGGGACACTTGGGTTTGCTCAGCCTGAAAAAAAGAAGGCTTAGGGGTAACCTAATTGTTGCCTTCCAATACCTGTAGGGAGCCTACAAAAAAGATGGAAAGAAGACTTTTGATGGAAAGATGGATATGACAGGGGAGGAGAAACTGAAAGAGGATTTAGACTTGATATTGGGAAAACATTCTTTACTGTGGGGGTGGTGAGGCACCAGAACAGGTTGCCCAGAAAAGCTGTGGATATCCCATCCCTGGAATTGTTCAAGACCAGATGGGAAAGAGCTTTGAGAACCTGGTGCAGGGAAAGGTGTCCCTGCCCAAGTCAGAGGGTTGGAAATTTATGGTCTCTAAAGTCCCTTTTAACCCAAACCATTCTATGATTTCAGCAGTTAGCATCAGATTTGTATTAAAAGAATTTTAGTTCCTCCAACACACTCAATCAGTGGTGAACACTTGCCAGCTGTAATTCTTACACACCAGAAAAACAGAGCTACTGCTGACTTTAATGAGGCAGGCCCAGAAATGAACATGAAGAAGTTAAATCTTTTAGATTGCATGTTTTAAGTTTTAGAAAAAAAGGTATTAATGGACTCCTAAGAAACCTGGGTGCATGGTTCTTTACCATTCACATCATGGAAAATCATCAAACCTGCTGAATATAAGCAAGCCAAATGAAACAAAGCTATCAGTCTCCTCTCGTGTATCATGGCACTTCCCCAGAGAAAGAAAAGGTCTAGATCACTATAAAGCACCTACTAAGTGTTTCTTACACAGTTTTTTCTCAGGAAAGGGGCAGGAGTCTATCTTGAACTCACTTCTAGATATGAAAAATCTATAATTCAAAACACTTCTTCCAGTCTCCAATCTCAAAAATTTACTATGGGACAATAAGCTATTTCACAAGCCATTAGGAAACTCCTGAAGATCAAGTAATAAGTCTCTGATGTGTCTCAAAAGGTTCACATCAATTAATAAATTGTAGTTAGAAGTCTTATCTCTAGGAAAATTCACTACAGTTCACTTATAGCACCATAAACCAGCATAGCTAACAGAAATTAATTATGAGAAAGGCTCATTTTTATCACCAGCTCAAGCACTTTTGACCTTTAAAACATGACCTCTATTCAAGGCAGAATTGTAGTTTAAACTCATTAAGGACATATGTCAGGGTACTTCATCACGATTTCTGAATGTGTGTCTTGAGAGAAACTTTCCAACAGATGATGCAGCAAGAGAAAAGATGCCTGAGGTTATTCACTTTCTTGGCTCCTTGATCAGACTCCTTAGAGTAATACAGTCATCATGAAAACATTCTGCAAACACTAACTCAATAGTATTTCAATGTTTAAATGTCAAAATTGGATGAAAGCAGTATTGTGTAAAAGCACTAACAACTGTTATTTTAGAAAGTGCTTTATCAGGCATTACCAAAGCTGTACTTCTAAACAAAGCAGTTTTCTTGTTTTACTTGCATGCTCTAATGCTTCCCAGACAGAATTTTTACTAGTAGGCAGCCATGTGAAATGATTCACTGCCTTGAGGTGATATATCCCATTTTACACGAGACCCATTCTTATTTTAACAGCAACACTCAAAGCTGAACGCTTCACATCAAATATTTTTATACCTAGTTCAGGCAACAAATTTTCACACACTTTTCCCAAATCCTTGCTCCACCAGTCATGAGAAATTTAGAGGTTTCTCTCCTGTAGCAGGAGGAAGACCCCAGCTGCAGATTATTCTTCCGTACCTGCTTCTGCTGCTACAGATGCTCAAGCAAACCCATGCTACCCCTCCCTGCTCTGTCCCAGTACTGCATGTACCAGGACAATTATCTGACCTGAAACAAATGGCTAAGAGAAAGTGACCACAGAGAAAGGTCAGGAGCTTTGTTCACTTGCTTCTTTAAATGAATCTGAGAAGTGGAACACCTAAAAAACAACAAGAGCAAGTAATTCCTTCAGCGCAGACATCAGCCAAGAGAACAACTTTTTTTTCTTTTTCTTCCTCAAGGAAGCAACGTTCTGTTTTTCATGCCTGGGAAAAGCACAAACGGTCATAACATTTTATTTCACCTTATTCCGTCAGTCTCTTTGTTTAAGAAAAAAATAGGAGGGGGGGGCTTTTTTGATGTACTGTCTTTCTGAAAGGCCAGAAAGCTATTTTCATACCAGTTTTATTTTCACCACTTGTTGGGGGGGGAAAAAAAAAGTGTTAAAAGGAATTTGCTTATTCTTGAAAACTCCCAAATGAACCTCACACTCCCTCTCAGTCCCAATCCTTGCCATTCCTGTAAACAAGCAAAAGACTCAGATAAAATCAGAACACTCTACAAATTTCTTATTATGCCTTTTTGTTGGTTATGAACCATATAAGCCTTTTGTAGACTGAAGGAAATTTTTCATTACAGTCACCTGCTTATCCACGTCTTGCATCACATGAAAGGCCACACAGCACACTCGGTGTTAATTATTAATCTAAACGTGTTATCAAAGTACCAGCTAAGCAGGATCTTCAGAGAAGATACAATTCCTCTGGTGACACCCAGTTCAGACAGCACAGAAACATAATAACCATAGAGCCCTGTGAACTCTGCCCTGAGACAGGAGCTTCTCTTGAAACACACCGATCTTGACATCGATGTAAATCAGAAGCGCTGCATGCGCGTTTTCTCTTTGAACTTGCTGGAAATTAATGGACTGCTGAAAATTCTGCACTGCAGTGTAGGTATCAATGCTTTTAGGAAGCCTGTACAGCAATGGCAGAGTTCAGCCCTTGGTTTTGAATTCTGAAGACAAGCCACAAGAAAGTGAAAGTGCTTAGAGATGAACAGATCGAATTCTTTATGCACTAGGCAGAATCTAAACCAAAAATGAAGTAGAATCTTTTGCCGACATACAGATTTTGACTTCATCTGCTGAAAGCAGGCCAAATACAAATAATAGTTTTGCTGACCCCAGGGAATGCTCAGTACATAAGGAGCCCTTTATAGAATTCAGAGGAGGTCTCATTTCAGCAGCTGCAGTCTATTGCCTCTTCCTTGGCATCTCAGGTTATTAAAGGTCAATCTTGTTAAATCCTCCAGTTACCCGTGCTTTCCTAGTCTTTTTTTACACTGCAATGCAAAACTCAAACTTTTGTTAGGAACCATCACAAAGATCTAAAAATGCAGTTTAACATGGGTTTTTAAAATTTATTATGGTCATTATTGCTATCATCATCATCATTATACTAATTAAAAGGTTCTTCACCTGTAGGCTTGTTAGGCACTGGAAGAGGCTCCCCAGGGTATTGGTCACAACACCAAGCCTGACAGAGCTCAAAAAGTACTCTTAGGCAGATGGTGTGATTTTTGGAGCCATCCTGTGCAGGGCCAGGAGTTGGACTTTTATGTTCCTCCCTTCCAACTCAGGATACTCTATGATTCTGTGATTTCCCAAGAAGCAAAATAATTGCTGTTGACATTGAAAATTCCATTGCAATCTCGGACAGTAACCACCACAGCAAATGAATTACTCCCTGCAAGTTTCAGGCACTAAAAACTTAAGCAGACACCATTTTTCTTACTTATATTATTCTCCAACAGTACAGAAACAGAAGATGCTACAAAAACAATGAGAAGTCTCCCTGTACTCCTACTTTGTCCTCATCAGAGGAGGAGTGCAGAAGCTCACAAATAAATAACACTTCTGGGATAAATTCTGTTCTCTTCTATTGCTTCTCAATTAGAATTCTCAATTCTCAATCAGAAAAACAGTATGTGCTACTAGTGGTATCATGTGATACCACTTTGACCCTGAGGAAATGGAGAAAATGTTGAAATCGGAATCATAACAGAACTACATTTACTGAGGAAAGACAGATCAAGGTCTCTCTGTTGAGAGAGCAAAGCAGCGAGAATATTTAAAAATATCTCCAGCTTTATAAACAACAAAAATATACCAATACCATTCAATACTTCACCTTGCATTCACCAAGACTTCAAGTAAAGAGTAAGCTCTCCCCAAAATAGACAGTAGATATCCCAGTATTAAGTACTATGCTAATCACAAGGTTAGATCAGAGGTCTTGTGGGAAGAAAAAAAAATTGAAGAGACAGATACAAAGGATTTAAAAATACTGTAAAAGCATGGTATTAAAAATTCAGAAAACCTGCGAACACATTTCTTTCAATGTCATCAGTACTTCAGAGAAAAAAAACAAACCACAATTTTTTCCCTCTCCCAATAGCTTATGTTCAATGTTAAGTGGAATTTTGATTTTTGTTTTTTAAAACTATTGAAGATAGTGTTCCTCAAAAGTTACTGGGTGGATCAAGCCAACACTTCCCTATTCTGTAGAAGTTAAACAGAAAAACGGGAAGCCCTAAACCCCAACTTCAGTCACGAATCCCATTGAACTCTGTTCCAGCAAAGAGATTGCCAGATCAAGGCCTGGCACTCCCCCAAACATGCTGCAAAGTAAATCCCACATGAGCGGGTCTGTACATCAGGCAAATGCAGATGTACTTGGATAAAGCATACTGTGCTTTCCTTGGATCACAGCAAGGGAGGGGATGCAATCTGCAACTTGGAAACTGTCAGGAAAGAAATACATTCCAGCTTCTAACATCTACTGATGTGACATCATTTCACTGCTTTGTTTCTTTAACAGAGAAAGAGTTCGGCACAATGAGTAAATAGATATTTGATTTTTTACCCATTTTAGAGCAGCCTGTTTGACAGCCAAGCTTTAAAGACAGCCCTGCCACAGAGTATAATTTATGATGCAATTGATGCTTTGAACCTTTCTCCAGGTCAGTGACAGGCTGCCCTATGGGCAAATGTGACAGGCATGCAGCAGCCTCCTCATAACCCCACACAGCCTCACACCCCAGGAACAGCAGCCAGGGTCCATAATCTACGTGCAATGGCCCCCCACAAATTCCTCACATCTTAAGCCTCCTATCTGGGGTACTTTTTTGCACATTTTCAGTGAGCTATATCCCTGCCTTTCCTTGCTCCCACAGCTTCTTCTATTCCATCCACTGGCAAACAAAGCACGTGAGTGATCTGGGCAGAGCTACAATACAGCAGAGCAATTTCTGCATGCCTGCAGGAATCACTGTGTTTTATTTCCTCAGTGGACCTACAACACGCAGACACAGAACAGAATGACAGGGGTAATGAAAGTCATTGAGTTGAAGTCAATTTCATTCATTACAAGAGTTCTTCTTACACTCTTACTGTATCAAATTTTGTAATGCATCCACCTGCTTTGATGGCAAACAAGTTTTAGAAATAGTTAACCTGCTATAGTTGGCAGAAGGGCTCAAGTTATCAGACTAGCTTTACCACTTTTCATGTGGGGTGAATGCATCACCAATAGCACATAAGGGAGCAATAAAAGCCAAGGTGAGAATACTCATGAGAATACTCTCATGCCTGCTGCCTTGCAGAATGAGTAGTGTACTCCTGCCTTGCAGGAATTACACATCTTCACAATTGTCAATCCGTGAACTCTCATCCCAGGGCAGTCTATAGCCACCATCCTACCAGAATAAATCTGTACTCAATGCCACAGTATAACTCACTTGTCAATACTTATCAATTCAACTCAAATAATTTAAAAAAACCCTGTAAGATTCTCTCCCCTTTAAGCCAATAGAGCTGCTACACTTGCAGGTTGTGGATGTGTCTTCTTCCAAGCTAGAACCTGCCTAACATTTACAGGCACTGGAAGCTGTATGAAGAACTTCCCAGCACTTCAAGCTCAAGAGCAGCTCCTTCCATTTACTTGAGAGGATTCATTAATAATCCTTCCCAGAGACTCAAATTTGTCAGGCTCAAAATCCATTCACAGCTCAGTCCCTGCTTCTTGGAACCAATTTCAGGCCTTAGTTGTCAAGAATGGTGCTAGTGCACTACAGCAGAAACAGTGGAGTACATTAAATGTTCGAGGCCGTGTCCCACTGCCACTGCCAAAACAGACAATCAGTATCTCACCTCTTTATTTTGTGCTTATCACAAGGCTAATTCTGAACACATGCACTGGATTACAGCAATATTTGGGCTACTGTTTCTCTTTTCACAAAAAAGGTAACTCCACAGTGGGTCTTCAGTCTTTTATTTATTTGTGAATTGATATCTAATAGCACCAACCACTTCATATGAGACACCAACCAATTAATATGATTTGAAACTGAAAAACAAAAGTCTGATCAATAAATTTTTCCCTTGTATTTTAAAGAAAATATTCAACTGAATTCCATTAAGTTGTACTAATTCAGAATGCATGTCAGTTCCACAACTCAGTTGAAAAACAGACACATCACTTAAATTTTTCAGGGGGTGGTTTGGCTAAAAGAATCTTTCACCCTTTTAGTTTTAAATGTGGGATTGAAGAGATTATCCTGAAACCTGTCTTCCCGTGCATTACAGAAAGAGCATAAGCAATTCAAAGAAACATGCTCAGTTGGGAAACAGAAACAATGAAGAACAGAGCCATTTTCACAGCTCTCCCTAATTTGACTGAGGTGGAAAGAATCTGAGGGGTTTCCATAGCCACACACAGAGGTCTGCACATACCTGTCTAAATCTAGAAATAAAAATAGCAAAAGCAATTATAGGAGACTGTCACACTATCAACCTCAAATGACACTACGAGCACCTTGATGTTGCAAAGCATCAAGAGGGGCTCTGACAAATGTCCAAGCTCCTACAAAGTCCATATAGGCTCTTATCTCCTCTGGGACACTACTATACCTCTCAAGAGAGCCTTAAATTTAAATACAGGTGAATACAAAGTCGTCTTTATTAAAGCACACGAATCATTGAAAACAACAGCAATCAAAAGCACCATACAGTGCACACGACTGAGCCACACAACCTCACAACCCAATCAGCCCAGTTGTAAATCTGACCACATGTTGCTTTAGAAAGCAACCACACCCCTCGCAGAGGACTGCCACTCATCTCGTGGTGGGGAACACTGGTTGTGCAACAGCTCTATCTACTAACACAGGATTCACATGGTCTGTGGTCAGCAACGTCCACAGCCAAAGCAGTTTCCAGCATTACTCCACTCTTAAATATGAGATACAAACTGCCAGAGTGCTTCTCCTCTGGACTGTTGAGATACTTGCAACAGAAGTGATTTTCAAAGGAACCCAAACTGCATCCCTCAGAAATTTCCTTATTCTACGAAATGCTCACTTACAGTATCTAGAAGGCAAAAGCCTTACCTATACATTCAGTGAGCACTGACCTCTTCAAACCTTGAGCTGCTTTTCCCACCCAGAGCGGGAGGTACAGCAGCACATTGGTTCTTTTGCAAATCTAAACATTCATTGGACCAATTTTAGGACTTTCAGTCTCAAAGCAGTAGCTAAGTCATACAGATGTGGATTTCTAGTGTCCATAAAGTAATAGCAAATGCCTCCTGCTCTAGCAGCATGTTTCTTATGAAGAGTCATTTCTTGTATCCAATACAGCAAGAGCCCATACACACCTGTGGGTCCCTCACTAGCAGCAGTGGTCAATACAAAGTGGTGCTATAAAAGTTACCACATACAGCTGCTACCCCATCTCTTCTGAACTATGAAGAGCTGTTCATAACTCCCCACAATGCTTTCTGCCAGAGCCTGAATAAACACTTCTTCTGAAGATCAACATCTCTCCAGGACACGGTAAGCTGAGAAAGGAGGATCTCAACACATGAAAAGTACACTCCTGCAAACGGGCTGTTAAGAAGCAAACTCCTTCAGCCCAGGTAATTTCCTCCTCTGGTCCAAAGCAAACAGGCAGATGATGACATAAAGCTTTTTGAGTGCTACAATAGGGATATAGCCCAATGGGATATGTGCCAGGGAGAATGCCCCAGTCTCTGGTCAGCTACTCCAGCAGCAGGGCATGCAACCCTCACAGTAGTCCAGTGTGGTGGCATGGGCCAGCACACAAGCACTGCCACACTTGCTGTCACTTTGCATCATTAACAGACAAGCAAAGGCCTTGGCTGCTCTCAGGTTAATAGGAAACACTGCTGAAGGACTAATCCAAAGGTCAAGAGCAACACTTAAGCCTTTCAGCTCTAAGCAAAAGATGTCCTTCCTTCCCACGGGTACTGTCACAGATCCTTCCCAACAGCAGCTTCACATGACTGTCTTAGGCAAGGTGCAAACCCCAAGTGCTCTGCTACCTCTAATCCCTACAGCTCTGTTCCTCTCTACACATTTCAGCCCCAAGCTTTCCTTTAGCAGCCTTTCAGATACAGAGTTTTTGGCTTCATTATGTACAAGCACCCCTGCCTATGTCCCTATTCCTTCAGGTGCTCCCTATGGTAATGTAACAACTCAGCCTCTACTGATACCTTGGTGAGGCCATCTCAGGTCATGTTTAATCTTAACTAGGAGCTACCCAGGGTGTAGAATGAAGCCATCACTTTGATCTGACAATCAGGTAGACTTCTGAGTGGAGTATAAAGTCAAAGAAGCTTTCTAGTTGCACCACAGATAACCCAAGACGTAGAAGGGAAAGTGAAGGAGAAATGAAAATGCTCTCTTGATGAAGCTGAGCCTATAAACACCCATGCATGGGCAGCAGAGCATGAACTAACTTCAAATTTGTCAGTCTTCCATTAAAAAAAGAACAAAAACCAACAAACTACAATTCCTTTTACAAAACAGTGGTGCCTAAAAGAAAGGTGGAAAACTCTGAGAAAGAGAACTAGCTGGCTCTGAAGTGACTATACTGTTAGCTTCAGTGCATGCTATGGGACAAGTGCCATACGGTTCAGCCTACAAAAACAAAGGTTGCATCCATCATTACTCGGCATCATTATTCCACAGCAATACACACTGAGCAATGACCCATTACACGTTACCTCAACGTGCCAGTAAGCAGGTCAATGCATCCTGTACAGAAACTAGCACAAAAGGTTTCTCTCGCCTTTAGACCTTACCATCAAGACTTTTCATATGCAAACATCACTAGCCAAGCAATTATTGGATTGATTAATATCACTGACATCACACTTGCATACAAAAATACTGGCTTATCCACACAATTGTATAACTCTCCAAAACAAAACAATGTTCTACCAATATCTGGCAGTCTAGGTAAGTATGCTGAGGACCAAGATGTGAAACAGCAATCATACTTGTTGATCAGTACTTCTGCATGGACCAAGATACTGCAGCTAGAGGTATAACACATCTAAGTAGGTTTCTTCAAAAAATTTAATCTCATGACACGCCCTAGTTTCAAACATTTGACTTTTAGAGAGGAGCTGCCAGCTATGTTCACTAGTACTTTATTTGGCTTAAAGCAGGCAGAGGTGGGGATACAAAGCAAAGCTCATAATTTACAACATGATAGTAGACTACCAATCCCAAAATAATTTTCTGACAAACTCATATGAAACATGTTACTAAGAAATATTTTAACATTTTCTGCCTATAATTAGGCAGTTTTACAGTTAGATTACAATATTTTATATTTACTAGGGGCACAGATCTTTACATATTTCCTGTAGTCCGAAAGCATTTGAGTAACATTAATTCACTCATGACCTGCCAGGGCTGAATTATTGCCAAAAAATTTTACTCCTGGAGAAACAGCAACATGAAACCTGGCAGACTTCACTGGTAGTACACCAGGTCTTTGTAGGACTCTGGTACCTTCCCCAGAAACAGTGACCCCCTTAGCCACCCTCCATGGTCCCACAGACCTGGTAATTGAGCTTTCTGTGCTATGGTACTGCAAAACTTTTGGCTTTAACCAAAGCCAAGTAAGCAATTCAGGTTTTGTTTTAAGTACATTTAACTGCATGCACACTTTTTATTCAGCCTATCATACCATCAACCAATACTGCAAACAGCCATTGTAAACCCCTTAACAAAAACCAACATTATGAAAGAGGGAGGTTTTGGAAACAAAACCAAATAATTCATTTTTCTATTGAAAAGAAGTTGAAGAATGAGAATTTAATTTTTCAACATTAAAAAAAATAAAGACTTCTCAAAAATAAATTCCTGTATCTTTATTCTCCTAATATTGAAGCTAAAGCTTCAGTGTTTTACACAAGTTACTGTCTTACTGAACAGCTGAGCAAGAAAAAAAAAAGTTCTGGCAGATCTGGTTATGAAATTGCAGAATATGATTTCTAACACAAATATATTCCATTTCATGCAGTGAGAGTCAAGGCTAGTAAAATGAGGAGTCCCATGGTTCAAATTCAGTCCCATCATAAGAAGGTATAATTTCTAAAAAGTCAAGAGAAACAGTATCTACTTAACGATGAATGAGTATAAGCCTAGGCAGCCACAACACATTTAGTGAAAATTTGCTTTCCTTTATATGCCAAAGCTTCAATCTCAATTTAAATCCTTCAAATCTGTATTATCTTTACAGTGCAGTAATTAAACATCTGCAAAGAGACAAGCAACAGCAAAAGCCAAACCCAAGCCAGAATTTGATGTGCTGGGTACTTCCTTTGGAAAGGAGGATGATGTGGTAAATACTGCTTTTGCCAGATTGGGGCTGGGAAAAATGTGAGCATGCACCTGTTAAAATTCACATAATTCAAGAAGACATGAGGGCTTGTGACACCTCACCACATGAGCTGCTCATGCCCACCCTAGACTTTTGCTCTTTACTAGCATGATTTTCCAAACTATACAGGACGTGTCAGGTTAACATCTGGAGGGCTTCTATTGGTGGCATCCATGGCTACATTTCTTGAAGTGAGAAAACTCCTACTCCTAATTGTATATTCTTGATTTTTTCTTCTCAGAAGTTCAAGGACAAGGGATGCTATCCATTTTATTGCTCCCTTTTGGTTTTTTGTTTAGTATGCAGGAGACTTTCCTTAAAGGCGAAAGTAATAAATCAAACTATGTATACAAGCAACCAAAACCTCATTTTATCAGATGTGTAATTTCAGGAAGAAAGGGGCCCAGTAATCTAACAAAAAAGGTTTTTTCCTCAATATCAAATATAACACCCTATCAAACTTTACTGACCTCTGCAGATATTACAAGACTGCTCATTGTGTTTAAAAACCAATTTCCTATGTTGTATAGGTGTAACAGATACTGTGCTTAGCTCAGAAGGTATTTGCAGAAACATCAGCTACTAGTGACAGGATTCTTTTTTCATGCTGAACTTGCCATGTTTTTATTAAAGCTGGGCTACAGGAATTAAGTATGCAAACAGTGATCCGAAAAGCAGCTGAAAGCACACATTCTTCACCAGTTTAATTAATTCTGGAATTTCAAAATGCAGAGCTGCTGTAAAATAATGTTTTTGTAACAGATATGGTGAGAAACATATGCCTCCTGACATAGTGCTATCCCAGTCATGTCCTACCTGATCTTTTGCTATTTCTTGTTTATTTCACTATTTATTACTCTCCAATATGGACCAAAGCACATTGTATTTTTACACACTTGATTATCTAAAACAGTATTTGCTGTCATTTCGGCTGCTGCCAATTGGAAAAACTCTGCTTATTCAGTCTACTTACGGTCATTGATATCCACAGCATTTTGAATATTAAAAAGTCCTCTCCAAGTACTGAGGACAAAGATTGAATATGTCGTAAAGGCAGCTCCCACTCCCCAGATCTGCCCAGGAGGGCACTGCTGTGAGCAAGC
The DNA here is from genome assembly GCA_027576195.1 of Cossypha heuglini. Taxonomy (NCBI): domain Eukaryota; kingdom Metazoa; phylum Chordata; class Aves; order Passeriformes; family Muscicapidae; genus Cossypha; species Cossypha heuglini. The sequence goes on from JAODKT010001744.1 coordinate 23,418,105, forward strand.
AGGCAGCAGGCACAGCTCTGGTGGTTTCACAACCAGCTGCTGCACCTGAGGCTGAAGGCACCGTCCTGCCTGCCCCAAATCAGACCCACTGCCACAAGTACACAGCAGGGGAAAAGGGCCTGCACATCCCCTGGCACTGCTCCAGAGCTGGGGAGCACCCAACTGGGTGCTCTGTCCAGAAGACGCAAAAGTTTTGGATGCCCTTTCCCTGGGAACATTTCCTGTGAAAACGCTCTCCCAGCACAGCTGAAGGGTAGGACCCACCATGTGCTGTGGAAGAAGCCTGCACTCAAGCCTCCCCAGCTGGTCTCATTTCAGTTATGACCCAGTTGCTCTCTCCATCTCACTTTCCACAGTCTGCAGTTTTGTTCAGGCTCCCTAGTGACAGCAAAAATGCTATAATCATGCAGGTATAGACAAGGACTGCACATCAACATGTTCCACCCCTAATAACCTAATAAGAGTGAATAACCATGCAGTGAGGAGCAATACTGAACTTTGCCATGTTTCCCATTTTGCCATATTGGGGCTGGGAAAAATGTGGGCTTGCACCTTTGACATCTGAGCCTGGGCCTTAGTTCAGCCTCCCTTGACAACATTAGTCACCTCCTGGGAAAGCAGGGTAGGGGCTACAAAGCAAAGAGACACAGGCATTTCTACTTGTTTGTGCAAGATTTCTGTACCTGTTTTTTTGCTGGGTTGTTTCACAGTAGTAAGAGTGTCTTGGGGCAAACAACAAAATTACCTCAATGGTTCTCTGTGAAGGGAGAAGTTTGCCCTCACAATCTTTTTTTCTCACAGCAGCTCTGTCTACCCAAAAGCACTCTCAGGGCCTTCACCACACCCTGCAAGATCACCCTTTCCTTCCTAATGAGCACTGGGACCAGTGCACTGAGGCAGAGGAGGACATCCAGCAGCATCGTGCTGCCACATCAGCTCCATCCGTGGCAATCCCTTAATAAGGGAAGTACAACACTCCTTAGGCTGCAGAACCCATCCAACCTTATGAAGTAATAACCATTGAACAGTACTAGCACATTCTGATTTTCCAAACAGAGATCCAGAAAAGCCTCCAGGTGCCTAACAACCCTGGGAGTAACTGTCCTGGGTATGAGGTCCCACCATGACTGCAGAGCTAAAGGAATGCTTCATCTAGAAAACTGCTAGTGGCAAGAATCTCTATGAAAATAAATACAAGGAGGGGGAGGAGGTTACTCATAGCAGATGCTAATTAAAGTCATTAGTTGTAAAAATAACTTCTCATTTCTTTGTGAAATATCAAGGGAGCTGCTTCAAATTAACTAGAGGACTTGAATTCAAAGTGACAAGTAGCCCTGGGAAAGGGGAAGGTTGAAGAGAGCCAGGAAGAAAAAGTAGTCATAATACCAGCAAAAGAGAGAAGGTTTTATTTGGAGACTATATACCATAAGACAGCAGGTAGGGGAGTTGCAACATACCAAGGAGAAATCTTGAGTGGAATCAAACCTTGACTCACTGAGATTAGCTGAGATGGTGGACCTGATCCAACATCTCCACAAGTGAAACCTGCTCCCTTCCCTCTCTCCAGCGGGCAGCTGCACCCCATCCACTTTCCTCTTGCTTGCACAGATTCTCCTCTGACCCCTTGCTCAGACCAGTCAGCTCCCTAAGCCACAGAAAACTAACTCAGCAAAAGAGCTAGGAATTCCCTTAGCACAGCCAGCACAGAAAGCTGACTCATCTGACTGAGGTTAGACCTCTTGCAACTGCACAATGGGGGCAGCAGGAGCACGCAGAGCAGGTCAGTCCTCCCTGGCAGCAGGAAGACACTTGCCACTTAAAAGTCTGAACAGGGAACCACTGCAGGAGAAAGAGGAAGAAACAGCAAAGGGAGCAATGTTTGCGACACCAAATGGAACAAGGTAGAGAAGAGGAAGTAAGAATGGCTAATTTTTATAAAAATGCCCCTAGGACAAAACCATTGGCAACTATTGAGGAGGAAACTATGTGGATTCAAGGCCCAGAATACAATTTAATAGTAGATTACTGAAATACACGGATTTACTCCACTACAAACATTTTATACTTCATCTTCACACTAAGGTTTCACAGCTTGCACCACTAGTCACAGTTCAAGCAGTCTTTTCTCAATAGAAATTAATAGGAAAGTCATCCAAACACAGTTTTGGATGTAAACTAAAGACATCATCATCAACAAACACAGAGCAAGACACTATCAGTCGTGCCAATAACAATAACATGAGTATAACAGGCATCTTTGAAAAAGTCTGATCAGACAGAATATAAAATATGCTTTTACATATACAATAATTGCAGCACTTGAAGCTGCTTCAAACGCACAAGGATATTGTACCCTGTTTCCCTGTTCTGTAATTATGAAAATGTTTCTGAATATTTGTTTTGAGAATCAAGTGAACATAGAATAGTACATTTGCACAAAGGTGATCAAACTCTGTGCGCACTTTCATCAGGCTGCTGCTTCAAGAGATGAGTGCTGCTGACCACCAGGAAGTGAAGCAAGAGCAGAGTCCATCTTATCTTATTGCCCTGCCTGCACTTACCATTGTAACACTGAGGTGATATCAATCATTAAACCTGTAAGAGGCCAGGTGATTTTCTGCCATCTTAGCAACCTGAGTCACTCCCACAAGAAGGGAGCACAGCCACAGAGCCAGGAGTAAAATACTTTCCCCAGTTAGTCACAAGCCTGACTCAGCTTCTCACAAAACTACAGCCTTGTGTTTTAGTATCCAGCCCCTACTTTTGGTGAAAATGGACACCACAGCCAGTTTCAGAATGTTGCCTTGACTATTTCTAAATCTTTCTTTGAACCAGAACTTTCATATTGGGCATTGGTTTTTCACACTAAGTGCTATGATATTCTGACATTCAGTTAATCCAAATAATTTAAGATGTTGAATCAAAAATTATGATGCTCAAGAACACAACAGGCCTGAATGCCCACATTTAAAAGCCAGAAATAAGAGTGGTTTCATTTACTTACCTTTTTGCTTCTTCTAAGTGGCACAGATACTCATAAGCAATATTCTGACGCCTCCTCTCATCCATTTCTTCTGCAGAAAGCCTTTCATCATCCACAATAGCTGAAAACAGAAACCCAAACCAAGTTATACATGAGTCAAGGTGATTTTTAGAGCAAATTTACTTAGAACTGGGTGAATTACTGAAGAAGGGAAATTAAAACAGTTATCTCTTCTCTTTAAAAGAGGCCTTTTACAGTATGGTTCACAAAGATTTCTAGGTCACCAATAGTGTTCTGTTCTCTCTACAGAGAATTCCTTAAGTTTCACTTCTTCAAGACCAAGCATGTTTTGCTCTGAGGACACTGCCTGCTTTGGGTGCAGGACGGAGCACTCAAACACAGGGGGCTGAGGCTGGGAGCAAGCAGAACTTCAGCTTACACAGCCTCAGAGCAGTCTGGGGACTCTCATGAGGAAGCTCAAGGCAAGAAGCAGGTGGAGCAGCCCCATGCTAAGCAGATCCTCAACAACAGAGACAAAGACAACACACTGTAAAGGTATCTCAAGGACAACATGGGAGTTGGTGCAACTCCAGGAACCTGTGAGACTGCAACATGCTGAGCTGCCTCCCACTGATGAAGGTGATGAGGGCTGTAATCAAATGAACCACCTATGGCTTCTCCTTACTGCTGCAACCTCATCATCTCCCATAAAAACACTCTCCCAGCCTATTAAGGATGTCTGTGCACATCTCCAGCTGTAAATGGCCCCAATTATTTACAGCTACTATGCCATGACTAGTCTCTCTACTTGTAGAGTACAGAGGGGGCCTCTGTGAGCAGTTCTCCAATATTTCCAAATGTTTCCAGCAGTGAGTCTGAAGGAGCATACTGCAGTGCTGACTCCTAGAAAAATATCAGCCACAGCAGGTGAGACTTTTGTAAACAGCCTTCAGCATAAATCAGTTACCAAAATGACACCCTATTTGTACTAAGCTGAGTGTTGGACTAGATCATCTTGAAGATATCTTCCAACCTTGATGAGACTGTGAAAAACATGGTCCTACATTCTTTCAGGTTTTCAGCCACACGCTCACATCACCTCTCATGCCATAGCTGGCAACCCAGTGGCTGCATCAGTGAACCAGAACAAGGGGCAGCTCTTGCTAGAGAGACGTGTTTCTGGGAGGATCTGAGCCACTGCACACTTGCAGGCACAATGGTGCAGGCACAAGGGAGGGGACGGAAATGCAGGGCTGGGCTAGCTGCTTTCTGTGGCAGCCCACGAGCTGGTTAGCTGAGAACATCATCACACATCCTCAGTAAAAAAACACAGCCCCTGCTCCTCCTGAAATGCACTGTGACATGCTTTGTTAGCTCTATTCCCACACAGACTCGATCATGCCACGAGCATGTTCTCGGCTTTTCCCGGACAATTGCTTCAAGTAGTGGATAAAAGCTTTGTGGTAATGGATACAGGCAACTCAAGTATAAGGCAGCAGGACTTAAAAACAGCACGACTCAGGGCTTTGCAAGTACTTCCATACCTTGAAAACTGTACATCAAAAAAAAAAAAAAAAAAAAAAAGCCGGAAAATGACCTCACATGCATTTACTGAGGACACAAAATAAATTACACTACTCACACACATTTTGGACTGATGCTACCATACATTTGTTGAGGTCTTGTATAGGTGCTTTAAACTTTGTAGTTTAAGCTTTAATGACCACATGGGAGTTGATATCTCTCATCTTTCTTTGCTTTTAAGATTGCTCTTCCTAATTACGCAGGTGTTTCATACACCAATCAAACAAATACACGTCTTGCTTAGAGTTTCTTTCAAGTCTGGTAGCTCCAATAGGCATGACTCACTCTAAAATGAGCTCTCAGATACAGTAATCAGGATATCACTTGCCACGAACCAAAACATTAGTTGGGAGGCAAACATGGGATGCAGATGGTAAAAGACTGTGCCTGGCAAACTGGCCATGGAGGCTGCTCTACTACTGCTCTTGCTCTCACCACCATCAGCACCACCAGGCAGGCTGCTCCCACTCCGTGACATAGCTCCTCTGCTGCACAGGGCTCCTGACTTTCCAGAGTGAGGGAAAAGTTCTGGGGAGCTGCCACACTGAAACATAATATATAATTTTGTTGTTTGCAACAATGAGATCAAGGGCCCCTTTTCAAAAGCTCTCCCAGCTATGAGTGCTCATAGTTGGAGACAAGTGCTGTCAGAGGAGCCCAGCTGACTGTCCTAGCTGGCTATGGTCCTGTCAGCTGGGGTGGGACAGTCAATACCAGGCAAAGCCTTCATCCCCTGTGACAATTCCCATGCCCTGGTCCTCATAACTTGTTAAACAGTTGTTTACTCCTGCCCTCCAAAGACAACTCAACACAGCCATAAGCAAATCAGAAAAAAGGCAGCTTGTCTGAAAATAGGTGAAGGAAAACCACATGACCCATTTGATAAGTATCAGTCTAGGAATTAACCTGAATAACGCTAATGCTTTACAATCTAGTCCTGGATCTGCACATCCATGGGTGCCTCCCATTCAACAAAGGCATCGCAGATCAAGCAGCTCTGGCCAGCTTCAAATCCCTCATTAAAACTATTTGCAAAGATTGATTCAGAGAGTGGATGAAGGCACCAACAGATATTGTGGAGTTGTAATAGTTGCTCTGCTTAGCAAACACTGCAACAATAAGAGGAATGGGCAAGATTCAAAAACAAGTAACTCGTAGGTACTGGGAAGTGGACAACCCAGCTCCTTTTTAGAGGCGGTATTAGCAGCTCACAAGCTGAAAATCAGACTTCTCTCCTGTCAGGGCCAAAGCAGCTAAAGTTTCTGGGCTGGATATCTGAGCACTGAAAATACAGAGCACAGGGAATGCCAACACCTACAGTGCTAATCCTGGGAGGAGTCTCTTACAACACCAGCTTCCAACAAGTCTGATTACACGCTTACCCTCCAGCATATACTGGCTTCAAAGCAACTGCACTATCACATCAAGAGTGGTTGCAGATGCAGCTTTAGAAACAGAAATGACAACCTGCAGGATAAAGGTGGCCTCAGGACTGAGCTGCAGAGGCAATTACTTTGATGACTAGGGTTCTTAAGGTCCAGTGTATAATAATGTATTTTGGCAAGGGCTTCAGTCTTTGACTAGAGCCCTGCATACATCTTTCTTCAAACATCCTGAGAGCACCCATCAAGCCAGCCACACCATGTTCAACACACAAGCAAGTTTGGTTTGGAGACAAAGCCCGGTATTTCTGCTTAACAGAGCAAGTATTAGTCAGAAGACTAGGAAGACTGATGGAAGAATAAACATATTTCTGCTGTATCAGTAACTTTTTGATAATGCTCAGTTCACAAAGGAAGAGAGTGCTGAAATAAAGGGTGTTGTGGGGCAGTGTAACCAGGGCTGGGCTTCACCTGAGGACCCTACCAAGCAGGATCCTGACACAAAAATGTTCCAGCTGAGAAGATCCAAATGCCATGGAGGCATCTAAACAATATTTTATGATCAAATCCGTTAATGATGTGACTTAATTTCAAATTGAGAGGAAAAAATATAAAATATCGCCTTGAAGAGGGAATATTAAGAGTGCATCTGGACAACCAATAAGAATTAATAAAAATGTTAGCCTTAAAGCTTTCTATTTCAATTCATTTTAGATGTTGACCACCTGTTACCATGAGTCAGTAGACACAAAATGTGCAAAGCTCACTCATAGGCACTTCTTCAAGAAAAAACAGTAAAGGAAGAGGATGTATGAAACACATGGACCAGTGAGCAGTTCTCAAGCTTAAATTGCCACACATGAGAGATTTATTCTGGTACTCAGTATGGTGCACCAACTTTCTAATTCTTCCCACAATTGATTCAGCAGAAATAAAGTAACATTCTACTAGCAGCTTCCTATGTATGCATATTCTACATATTTAGCACAAAAGTAAATGTTTACCAAGGACTTTTCCTAAATTGAAGACTTGGTCATCTTCCATCAACTGACACACTGTACTTACATGCACCCTCCTCATTCTAAAATTGTCCTGTGTAGGCAGTATCTAGGACTAATTGATGTTTGGGGTCTGGTTATGAGTTGCAAAAACTTTCTGATGTGCCCTGATCCAAGATAGTCACTCCAGTTGTTGGCAAATCCTTGGAGCTATGCCAGTTGCTGCCCACAGAGCTGACAGCTAAACCCAAGGTGCCTGCAGGATTTACTATGTCAGACTCAGCATTAGTAGACAACATGAAAACATCTCAAATTTCTGAATTCAAGCAAGTTTTCAGAAATAGAGTCACTGTGTCTGCAGATGCAATATTATTACTGAAACTAACAACCAGCCCAGGTGCACAAGAGCCACTGGAGCCATGACCTTACTAACAGAATCTGGAAAGAGAATCAAAACTTTAGGTTTACAGAGATGTGGTCACTTTACACAAGAATTTTAAAAATAAGTACTGTCTCTGTAAATGTCATCCAATTCAGAGTTCATCCTCATATTACATCCACAAGGATTTTGGAGGTCCCAAGATCAGAGATAATTTGCATTGATACTGAGTTTACTGGAAATCTAATCACTGTTTCAGTGCCTCACCACCTTTAGAGAATTTCTTCCTAGTGTCTCATCTAAATCTATCCTCTCTCAGTTCGAAGACATTCTTCCTTGTCCTGTTACTACATACCCTTATAAAAAGTGCCTCTCCATCATTCTTGTAGGCCACAATAAGGTCTCCCAGAGCCTTCCCTTCTCCAGGCAGAACAACCCCAATTTTCTCAGTCTTGCCTCACAGGACAGATGTTTCAGCCTTCTGATCATTTTTGTGGCCTCCTCCTCTAGACCTGTTTTAGATCAGCATCCTTCTTATGCTTGGGCCCCACAGCTGGATGCAGCACTCCAGATGGGCTGTTAAGCAGCTGGAGTGGACCAGGTATAATCACCTCCCTCGACCTGCTGGTCACAGTAGTTTATGTTAGAAATTACATTAACTAAGAGATGTTTCACAGGTCCGACTTGCAACAGTTTGCATGTCAACGGATCCATGGATTGTACTTTTAAATGGTGCTAAACTTAAAATTTTTGTAGTATGTAACAAAAGAGCACGCAAGGAAAAGTAATATTTTTTACAATTTCTGAATACAAATTCATGGAATACTTTATGAGGCATAATCTTTAAGTTACTCAGGTATAACCATTTACCAAAGAGTTCTTGTTATCTTGGAAAAACTGTAAAAAAAACCCTGCAAAACCCACAACAGCACTTACTGCTTCCTGGTCGTTCATTTTCTCTCACACATCTGATTATCTGCAACAGTTCAAGAACAGCACGTGGCTGCTTCTAGCAGGCAGACCCTTTAATAAGGCATTTGCCACGGACATACCAAAGGACTTCTTACACTGAAGGCAAAGAAAGGAACAGAAGCTTTTATTTCCCAAGGCCAATCCCCCTCAATTTCCTGCCACCAGAGACTTTTTCCCATGGAAAGCAAGACGTGAGCAATAAGGAGGAGAGTTCTTTTGGCACCACAACAGGGAAGCTCAATGAACAAGACATAACAGACTATGGAGAGAACAAAATCCTCTTACAGTGATAGAACAGAATTTGTAAAGTCAGGGTTGGGGTGGGGAAGAAAGAGATATAGGACCAAATACTGTAAAATGCTGGGATAAAGTTTTTCACTAGAGTGTTTGAATTAAATATTAGCTAAACCACATTTGGCAGTCTCATCTGTCTGCTGTCTGAGCCACACAGTAAGCAAGGCAAGGCAGGGTTTCAGTCCACTGGCAAGAAGTTCTGCAAATTCTGTATGTCCCCCTTATGCCTTCCTTCCTCCTCCTCTCAAGCTCACCCCCCATCCAATATTAGTACAGTCAAAAGTACTCAACACAGCCATGCTATAACCAAAAAAAAAAAAACCAAAAAAAAAACCCCAAAAAACCAAACAACAAACCAGGGAGCCTTTGCACAAAAACTTCTGAGAGTTTTCTGGCCATAGGCAGGCCCAGTGACAGCTGAGCCCAGTACAACAGGCTCTAGGCAGCACCCATCTATGTCTCCTTGTACTGTGAGGACCTTAAGCATTTATCACAGTTCAGTCCTGTAGTTTCAGAAAGAAGCTAGTTGCATTTTAGATGGTAACAGTCACTTAAAACCTTATGTTATGTGAGAACATACAACTATCTTGTCCTAGTTTGAAAGAGGCCAATAAATTCATCTTTTGTGCCTTCTTTTTATTCCTAGTAAAATTTGTAGTCTCAGGTACCTAGCACCCCATGGGTACCTGCCTTGGGTATTTGAACTCCACGGGTGCTCCTGGTTTGGCAGCTCATGGGCCACTGCACCAATACAGCACCAGCCCTGTACATGGAGCAGGTTGAGCTGACAATGCTCTGGGGCAGGCTCATTGCTCCCCAGGCTGTCCTAACTGCAACAGGACAGGAGCTCAGAGCACTGCCAGGAAGCTGCAAAATACCGGGAGAAGATAACATGTACAGATACCAGAAAAACAGTTCTCAAAGCTACAAGGAGATGGAGTTCCCCTCAAGCCTCCACGCCCCATTATCAACTCGCAGGTATCTAATGTAACAGTTTATAAATATGCAGAAGAAAGTGTGTCAGCTATAACTATGTGAATAGAAATAATTCAACAGGCTACTAAGAAAAAACGGCTTTACAGCACTAAATACCTATTACAGGTACTCTGTTATTAAGGTATTTTGTATCTACAGGTCTACTGTTATGCTGGAAGTTTTTTATCTTTGGATGAAAAATTGAAGGCTCTGATGAAAACAGCTTTCTATAGACTTCTGTCAAAAAGTCCTATTGCAAGGAGCTAGCATGTGGCTCACAGCAATGAGACCAGATGGCCTGAACCTCTTTCTGTGTCTCCCGTTAAGGGTATTCAGTCCATTTCCTGAACATTGGCACCAAGGAAGGGCTCTAGACAAAGGCAGACACTGCAAGCACTAAAAAACCTACTACAGCTGTGAACTTGAAGGGCAGATTCACATGAGAAAGTAGACTAATATACTTAAAGAATGGGGGTCTTCAATATGTAGTTTTTCATACGTTTCCAACATTGAACTACTCTCTCCCTTAAAAACGGCTGTATCTCTCCTAATCTATTTATTTCATTGTCAAAGCAAGCAGGCTCATATTTTCAAACAAAAATACAAATGCATCTTCCGGCCAGCAGATAGATATTATCCACTCTCACAAACTGTGTGTCACACAGGATCTCTGGGGCCACTGCTCTGGACTACATCTAACTGCCAGACACTGCACAAACAGGGAGAGCAAACATGCACCATTAGCATGGGAGTGTTGAACACAGACCTCCAGTAAAAAACATCCTGACATAAAATTAAAAATGTTTGCTAAACCAGTCTTTCCCCTGAGCTTTCCCAGAGAGCCTCATTCCTGTGCATTTACTTTCCCGAGTGCTCCTCCTGCCATTTCCTTGATAAAGGTTTTATTTCAGTCTTATGTATTGGCTACCACAAGGCCAGCCACATCCATTTACAGATACTGAGCACTATTGCAATACATGGACCTTGGGACTGTCATACAAGGGGCCAGTGATGCAACAGCAACCACATTCCATGCCCCTGGAGCCAAGTGTCAAAACCACTTCATTTCAGCCAGACACTGGCAAAAGTCTGTAGGGCTCCTCAGACATGTCTCAAGATACTTCAGTCCCCACAAAGTTCAGAAAAAGTCTCATTTAACCACAGACACAAGATGGCTTTGGCATTGAGCAAGTGACTACATGTGCTGCCAGAAAGTTTAACATTCAATTTTCTGCTTATAGGTATACACATCCTGTAGTCTGCTTTTAAACCTCCAGCTTTGTACAGTACCATCACACGGGATTTCAGTAGAAGTAAATACTAAAAGACAATAATTAGTTCCAACATTACCTTAATGTATGATGATACTAGAGCATGGACATCTCTTTCCTACAGGGTCATTTAACTCTGTGCAGAAAAACAATGTTTCATTTTATCTTAACTTCATTATAATTGTTCAGTATGTTTGGAAGAACAAGGAGACTAAGAAATGAAGGAATTGAAGTAAGCAGATGAAAACCCAACCATAATCATTTAGCTGCAGGTGTTGCCATCTAAATTACACACATGGAATGCAATGTATCAGCTTGTTGCTCAACCACTTCCACCAACATTTAACTGCTGGTCTCACTGTCTCCAGCATGCTTAGTGTGATTGCTAAATAAAACTGTAACTGTTTATCTTTGCTAACTGGTCAGTTCAAGGCACAACAGGTTTTCCCAAGGTGCTCAAGAAACACCATTAAAACCCTAGCTCCTTTCTATGACCTTAAACTTTTAGGTCAATTTAGACAATCGATCTCACCACTCTTCACTCACTTTTTTTTTTTTTTTAAACACTCTTTACTCATACTCACTATTTACTAATAAAGCCTCAGCACAGGTTCCCAAAAAAGTCACAAGTCTAAGAAAGCACTCAGACTGATGGACTCTGAAGAGGCAGAGAACACTATCACTATACTATCTCAACATGCTTAGTCCAAACACATTAGCACAGCCAAACTTCAAGGTAGCTTTCATAAGGTTACACTGGTATCACCTCTGGTTGGAAGGTTTATCTCGTTTACATGTGTTTACCACAAAAATGACATTTTTCATGTGGGTTAAAAAAAAACAACGATTTTTATAACACTCAAGGCATTCAAAACAACACTGCACATTTGAACAAGCTTTCTTTCTCCAGAGATTAGTTCATGAGAAAAACAGTAAGGTGTCAAGGGCTCCTTTTCCACCTTTACCCATTTGCTATTTTCTTAAATAAAGAACTTGTAATTTGAATTCTATGTATTTTGACACACTTACCTTTTGCTTTGTTAATTTCACTGGAATTACTTTAACCTGCTCGCTTTTTATTAGGAATTTAAATTAAAATCATAAATGAAACAGCCAAAATTTTACCATATGGTACCATTTCCTTAAATTTTACCTACTGTGACCTCAATTCAACTTAACACAAGCAGACTGTAAACAAAACAATGAGAAAGACAGTTTAATCTTGCCAGGCTAGTAAAATGCACTATACAACTACAAAAGACAGAAAAATAATAGTGTCTGTAGTGTGCCTCGGTATCAACCCTGTAATTAGATTTAGTCAGAAGACAAATGCAAGTATTTTGCCTAAAAATGTCATTGAATTTATTTCTAGTATTAGGCAGTTTATATTTAATCTCTCTGAAGAGAATTGCACGTAAATAAATGCATCAAATGTATACACATACCTACATAAAAGGACACTTGTGGGCACTAAAATACTAAAATGGTAAAAAAAAAAAAACAACCAAAAAGAAGCTAATCCAAAAGGCATTCACCCTATGTAAGCAGCAAGTTAACAGGAAAGGTGACTGTGCCTGCAGCCTTCTGCAGAACTCAAAGGCAACTTTTATTGTGTGCAATCACACCACACCACTGCCTGAGACCACAGCCCCACCCATCAACACTGGTGGCAGGGCAGAAAGCCACAAAGAAGTGGAGTGGAAGAACAGGAAAGTGGGGCTGGAGACTGTCAGTAGAAAGGGCAGGGCACAGACAGAACTCACTACAGTAGCAGTGGGAAGTCCAAATTCAGGCTTGTCTGCCCATCATGTGTTCACACACATTGCTACCCACACCTCTGTGGCACTCCTCTTAGCTTTTGCATAGCAAAACTTCTGGCCTGGCAACAGTAAGATCATCCTAATCGTATTGTTTCAGACACCTCAGCCAACACACAGGGCCAGAATAAAGCACAAGGCTTACTGTGGCAAAGAGGGACCCCAGGGACTAAGGAAGGCAGGCATGTTTGACAAGAGCTACCGATGCTTCACCAAAGACAAACTACTTGAAGTCCACAATGAAAAGCACACAAAATAGCACAAAGGCTTTCTGATTCTATTGTTACTCCTTGGTAGGAATTCAAAACACAGATTGCCATTCAAACAGTAGCTAATTAAGATAATGCTCTGCAAATGCCGCACAGGTTTTCTAGCTACGTCAGGACCTTGCTCAATTTCTGTTTCAGTCTTGAAAATGCCAAAAAAAACTATCTGCATTACAACTTGAGGCCAGGACAGTGATACACAAATACATTTGCAGCAAACCTTTGCTACCCAGGGGCTGGTTAGGGAAGGCTACACTTGAATGCAAGAAAAGAGGAAGACAGTAACAGGGACAGAGGAAGTGAGAGAGAGGGGAAGGGATGAGCAACTCAGACCTCCTCAAAAGTTTGGGAGGAAAGAGTTATCAAATGGATTCAATATGCAGATCATGGGAAAACTGAAACCAAAAAGATTCCTATTACCAAACTCTCAGTACAGTAACCAACTGAAAGAAATGTGGTAAAGTGCAGCTTAAAGAACAGAAAATAAGGATGACAGGCAGGAATTCTGGAATTAAAGAGAATCTGTGGAGAAAGCTGTGTCTGGGTCACTAAGTAACTCAGACTGTAGAGCTGCAGGAATCTTGGTCAGAGCCATGAGACTCCAGAGAACTGAAACACCTGTCTAGGAAAAGCCATAGAGCAAGAGCACTACTTAATCACTGAGTAAATTGGAAATCACCATGAGAAAGACTGCAGTTAGAAACCCTCAGCCTTGACATCTGGTCTTTATTCTTCCTTTGACAATTCATCATCTTCTGTTTTTTTCACAGCCAGTCTGTTGCAGGGTCCCTCTAACAAGGTCTGAATAAACCATCTGCTCACTTTTTCCACATCCTGAAAGGAGCTCCAGAAAACACCTGAAATGGTGCAGCACATTTTTCCTTCAAGATACAAATGTAAGCATGTGAATATACCACGAGATTAAACTGCAAGAGCACATCTGCCTCTGCCTGCCTAGGTTTTCATTCCTGATTAATTACTACAGTCATAATATCTTCAAAGTTTGTGATTCAAATTCTTTGACTAATAGGCACAATGGATCTTATATTTTTTTGTTTAACCTTACTGGGGAGAAGAAAACCTTGCGTATTAGGGATAACAGAACTAAAAATTTATTTTGCAGCTACAGACCCAGACAATGAGATTAAATGGTTTAAATACAAAAATGGATTCAAATTCACAAGAACAAAGAAATGCTGTATGTTGCATAATACTTATATATAGATATGGTAAGTTTAGGTGATGAGCAGGATCCTTGGGCACCCAGAGGCAGAGAAGAACAGAGCCATGGCAGTTCCTGTCCTCCTTCCAACATTCCTAACTCCACTGGGAAGGCAGCTGAGCTGCTTGTTGAACAAGCTAAAAACTACTGTACATTTGGTAACTGTTTCTACAACTGATATGGCCCAGCACAAGCGGGAGCCACAAAATAAAGGGTGGAGACACAATATCAGGCTCACAAGCAAGAATCTCACTCCAAAACCTCTTGGCTTTGTTGACTATGCTGGTCCACGCCGAGGCAGAAAGGCACCCTGGATGGAGATGCACCTTCTTTGTTCCTGCTTCATGGGTGAGATGATAAATTCTTGCAGGAAGAAGGCAAATGCAGTGTACCTGTGCAGGTACTCAGTTCAGGGGCAGTGCCAGGCCAGCAATGACCTCAGTTATCACTTGAGGTCTGTTGGCTGCCTTCACTAAGCAATGAGCAAGTGTTTGCAAAAGTCCTGGAGCTGATACTGCTGGCTCCAGGGTAACCTGCCATAACCTCCTCCCAGTACTCCTGGGTAGGTCACTCCAGGACCACACTGCACAGGCAGGCAGGCATTGCTTGTAGGGAACTCGCCCACGGGATTTCTGGACAACTCTGACCCTTATTTCACATTGCCATACATATCTAGTTAAATGAATTAATTTTTTCCTTCTTCATCAGGAGTCAGAACCATAGGAGAGAACAAAATCACAAAATGTTTGAGCCTTGAATAACAGACCTTTGAGCAAGGCTTGAGAAGAGCAGACAACTCTTGACCTTTTAAGTCAGTACATCCAGCACATACTTACTGAAACTCAAAGCTGCTCTGAGTGACAATGACACATCTACAATTGCACATATCACTGCAAAATCAGATACAGAGTGAGCTAGATGTTGCTCCTAACTTATCAATAAACCAAGTGCTTTCATTTCCAGGACAAGTCTTTGACAGCTGCACGCAAAAGATAAATTTTTACCCAAACCGCACACTCACAAGTTTCCAAGTATTAGTATTTGTTCTAGTAAATTTCCTCTAACCTGAGAAAAACTTTGTCCATAGCATCTTGAATCACTTAATTTTTCAGGTTATTTGCTTATATCTACCTTATAATGCAAAGTAATTTCTGAGTTAGTGGAGCAAATACTGACCTCAGGACAGCCTCCTTGCTACCTTTGGGCACATTTCCTCTAATGAAAGTATCACACTGACAGTGCTAAATATCAGCTGTGTAAAAACATATCAGGAGCATATCAGAAGCTCCTCAAAACAAGTATTTTGCCTGAAACAGCAATATTAAGACCACCAAAATAGAGGAAGCGTAACTAGCATTCAACCACTGTTATGGCAACAACAGTGCAAGCAATGTACATAAACTTAACACCAAGCTAAGTTATGCATTTGCAATTTTTGAAGTCTCTATCCAAAAAGAACTTTGCACATGTAAGGGCTGGGCAGAGGATTTTATAATCTTTTGTATAGCTGTAGTTTGTTTCCTTTCTTGAACCGCTTCTTTGCAAAAACCAAGACTTCTGCTCAGCCTGTAACAATTCTTTTTCCAAGTTTTGCCCTGGTTTTCAGCTCACACTCTATGGACAGCTTCCTTATAATGAGGTGTTTACTGCTGCTAGAGGGAGTGGAGCAGAGTAAAAATATAACTTCTCCACCAGCAGTACCTTGCCCAGGTGAGTTTCTACCATTCCTATTCTGTAACTATTATTGTGTAGGCCGACTGTCACGACAAGCCTTGTTCATCACAAGTATTCTTCCTCTTCCTGGCCTCCACACTGAAGGCTGTGAAGCCTAAGCACACGTGAAATACCTTCTACCTAATTTGTAACAATTTTCATGCAAATGGTCAACTTTCAAGAAAGTCTATACTTGATAACTTGAGGAAATTATATCTAAAAAACACTTGATCACGTGTAAATTTGCATCTGAAATGTGCCCAAGAAGCTATTGGAGACAACTTCTGCTACTGCTATAGGGGCCCAAAATTCTTAACTGCTCATCTCTTTGTCCTTTTAGGGAGTCCAGATAGGCTTGTCAATGGGCAGCATTTGCAGCCCACCAGTCAGCACCTTCCTCACACAGAGTTAGGAAAAAGAATACAGATG
>JAODKT010001744.1:23445986-23456341 GCA_027576195.1 Cossypha heuglini
CCCCCCCCACCCAAAAAAAAAAAAAAAACAAAAAAACAAAAAAACCAGAAAACCAAAAAATAGAGTGGAAAGAAACTAAGTCCACTAAGTCCACTCCCTCCAGAGATAGCAAAGCAAGAAAAAAATAAAAAAATGAGCAAAACAAACAGCAAAAGTAAACAACCCCCTCCTCAAAAAAAAGAGTAGAAAAAGAGTTCCAAAACCAAAGATCAAAAAAAAAAGAAACCCTTCCTTCCCAAATGGAGGAAAGAACCCCAAACCAGTAATCCATGTAAACCCTCTGAAAAAAAGGAAAATAAACCAAAAGACACCACCCCAAAGCACCAAACAAATAAACCAAATTCCACAGTGTAGAAGGCTGAGGAACCTCCCCTATGGTGTTTTGGCAGAGCAGACTGAAGAGAGGTGAAGAACCAAGCCAAAGGCTCCCTCCTGTAGTTTTGCTCTTTTGGAAAATTCTCACTGCCCACAAGCAGTGTTTTTCCAAACCACAAAGCCACCACCATCATCTGCAGGGTGCCTTTGGAGTTGGGTGTGCTTGTGTGGCCCTGTCCCATATTGGTGCTCCTTTCTGTGGGGTTTTGGGAGGCAGCTGGGCACATTCCTCCATTTGAGTCTCTTCTCCAGGGTGCCCCTGTTAGAGAGGGCTTGAGTTTGGACAGGTGAGCAGCAAATCCATGAATCAATGATTCCTGCTTTGTGGCCACAGGCTCCCAGGTCACTATGAAGTGCACCTGAAGATGGTCAGCGACAGAAGTTTCTCAGATGGAGGTGTATTATAGGGCAGGACTGTATCCTCCTGACAGTCTCTAAGCCCTTACCATGATGTTTTATGGATGAAGTAACTTCTGTGCACAGCCATAGCCTGCCTGTGGTACACAACACACGAACATGCTTGTATTTTAATGGCAGATACCAAGGTGACTCTTCTTTGTTTGCAGGTTGTCTGGAAGATGGCAGTCATTTATGTTTCAAAATAAAACACTGATGGATCTATAGAGTCTCCTCTGCAGTTTTCCACAGGCTTGAGGATGTCTGTAGTTTGTGAGGATTTTGGTTTGCTCATTCCCTTTTTGCTCATCTCTGGATGTTCTGGGCACAGCTCACTGAAGTGGGGAAAGACACTCCTCACAGTACTTAAGACACGGATTATTCAGGAAGAAAAGACTGACAAGGTACAGGAGAAAAACAATACCTAGGTGGAAACACTGTTATTTTTCTTGAGGTGCTTTTGGTTTCCTCTGCTCCCTTTTTTCTCCATCCCCAGAGATCAGGGAGGATGACTTACAGCAGGGATGTCTGATGCAAGCGCCAGTAGAGCTTCAGTCTGCACTTGGCTTTCTGAATGCTATCTTGAGTTTTAAACAAACACCCATTTCCTTGCTTCTTCTCTTATAAGAGGAAGTGGGTGATCAAACCCAAGATGGAAAAGAATAAATTTGCTTCCACAATTTAAAGAGTTTATTGAAAATCTTGCATTTGTTTTTAATGACCATTTCTACAGCCTTTTACACTGATACGCAGCCTAGGTCAAAAATGTGTTGTAGAACACTTTCTCCGTCTCTTTTATCCTTTAGTCAAACAAAGATACTTCAAAGTTTTCTTAAAAATATATTTTCTGACTAAAATCAAGGGGCCTTTTCCCCCTGAAAAGTTTCATTTTGACACAACAGCATCATGTTTCAAATGACAACACTTCTCTCTGAGCAATGCTTGGCCTAGTCTGCAGGTTGTGTAGATGTTATGTGATGCAGTGACAGAGGGGACTCTGTCCTGAAGGAATAATCTGCCAAAGCCCCAGAGGCCTCTGTGCAATATTGCCAGTCTCTGGTGAGTTTTGTTATTCCCTTACCTATGGGACAGACAAGGATGTGTACGGACATGCTGTCACACACACGTACATTAACACCTTTGCGGTGAAAACGTTCATCCCTGTCTCTCAGCCTGCAATGTGTCCCCACCCTCCTACCCCTCCTGCTCATGGGTGTCCTTCCTCTACCTTGGCACCAGCATTTTTGTCACCTCATGGGGATTCAGCTACTTGTGCCAGATTGAAAAATAACTTTTTTCTCTTAATAGAGTTTTTTCTTAGGCCAGCAGTTGGTTTGTTGCTTTCACGCAGCTGCCTCTTGAGTACAAATGCCAGCTTAGAGAGGGGGGCAGGCCAGGGTAAGAAATGAAAGGCCAGGATAGGGAGAAGTGAGAATGTTTTTTTGGCAGCAGTAACCTCTGTAATGCTTGCAGAACAACAGGCATGACAGAAACCAACTGCTCTCAGTGGGAACTGAGACAGGTAAAAGAATATTGGAGTAACAAGCAGCAGCCACCCAGGCCTGCTCATGACATTCTGCATTAGGTTTGTTAATCCCTGCTTTTCTGAGTTTAAAGGCAAATTCCATCAGCTGTTGGTGGTATGAAGATTTAAACGCCTCTGGCAGGGACCAGGAGGAGAAGTTGCAGCCTGTCCCCGTAAAGTGCTGGGTGCTCTTTGTGGAGTGGGGGAGCAGCCCCTCTGCACCTCCCTCCTTTTCCTCCTCCTTCTTGCCCTTCCAAAGTCCTACTGCAGCTGTGACTGGCTGGAAAGGTTCCCTGCAAGAAAGGCTGTGCATTTTCCCACTTTCTTATGGGAATCTGATTGCAACAGAGGATTTAAAGTCAACCACAGGTTTTAGGAAGCCTACACCTGAGCTAACGCTATGGACACTACGTTCTTTTTTATGAGCATACACAAATGTTCTATTTCTATACATTACAAAGAAGCAAGCACTAAAGAAATCAGTGCAGTCAGCTATCTAGAGTAAATGTTTGAATGTGAACATTTCCTGTTCATACTCTGGGTCCTTTAATGGAGCGTAAGATCAATGTCCTCACCATATTATCAAGGACACTGTACTGTGGATAATATGCTTCTCACCGCATTCATACCAACAATCCAGCCCCAACTTCCACACCTACCTGTGAGGAACACTGTGCCCCAGTAGGGACAGACTGTGAGAGCCAGCTAAGAATGAATAGTCTGTATTTAAATACAACAACTGTGTGTTCAGAGGCAGCTCTGCACTGTTCCACGTCTAAAGAGGGAAACGATCTGAAAGAAGGGAGGGATGAAAACGTACCCTTCCTACATATCATTGCCTGTACTTTGATCAAAAAACTGCAGAGGCCTCTGCTACTTGATGTTTCTTGACAGTCCTGTTGTGTACAGAGAGATTTTATGTAGTGAAGGATATTGATATTTGAAATTCTTGAGTGGCTTATGTAGCAGTGACGCAAGTACATGCAGGTAATTGGAGACACAAGGCTTTTTGTTGGAAACAGAGGTTTTAATATCACTTTTTCTGTGACAATACCTGATTTTATTGTTAAATCATATGCCTTGGCTGGCTGCATTTGTCCTACAGAAAGGAAAACTACATTTGTTAATTTAAACGAGATCTAGTTTGGTGACTTTGGTTTTGATTTGTTTGTGGGGTTTTTTGTTATTTTCTATTAGTTGTTGCAGAGAAAGTCCAAAAATATTGTTTATGTTTGTGCAGAAAACGAAATACCGTTTTTATTTTTGCAGGAGAGAAAGCCTGGGCTGGTGAGATCGCCCCGGTAAGTGGGAGTGGGGAGCTGCTCCTTGGGCAGGTCAGCCTGAATCTCTGCAGCACAATACGGAAGAAGATTAGCTCCAGGCATGCTCCCAGTTCCCACAAGGACCTTTTCAATTGTTTCCTTCTTACAGCTGATTAAAGGCTGACAAGCTTAAGCTGGAGGTGCCACAGGGTGCTTGTGCAGACCCAACAGCAGCGTGTCGTAACCAAAAAAGTCGTGCTGCCCTTTGTGCTCCCTATGCTGCCAGGAGGTCTCACCCTGACTAGTGGAGCGGACTCCCAGCGGCTCAGGATGGTGGGAGGGGTCCCTCAGCCCTGTGGGATGCCATACTGGAGCTGGCTGAAGTGATGGTGACTCATAGGGGCACGGTGGCAGCGCTGGTGTCCCGTGTCTGACAAGGACACTAGTGGGAGCACCAGGTGAGCCTAGAGTAATAACTGTGCATGCATTACAGAGAAAACGCCACAACTGCTCTGTTTGTGAGTGTAACTCAAAGGTCAAGAGGCTCTCAAGGCTATGTTAGGGAACACAAAATCAGGAAGTGTCCCCAGTGCAGCTGCCTCTACGGTCTGCTGTGGGTCTTGCAAGCAGCTGCCTCTGCAGGGAAAGGGATCAGCTCTGGGAATTGTGCTGGGTTACTGCCTCCCCCTCAGCACAGTATCCTTCTTATGCATTATTAATTATCATGAGGTAAGTAAACAATTAAGTCATCACATAATTGGCCACAGGGATCCTGGAGAAAATACAGACTGTGTCAGTGGAGAGACTGTAAGTACCTCGCTCAGAAAAAGCAAGTGAGAGATATCACCTGCCTCTGTGCCTTTCCTTGTGTGCCTAGAGGGGGAAAGGTGATGGTGAAACTCAGCCATGACTTCCCTCATTGTCTTCTCAGCTCCTCCTTTCCAATAAGTGAGGGCCTGTGGTCACAGCAGAAACCTTAATTTAAAAGGTACAGTAAGCTCAAGCTTACTGTAGTAAGTACTGGAGCTGTGTCAGTTAAAGTATCCTAAAGAAACATGAGATTTTACAAATTCAAAACATCATGGCGAACTGAATTGCAGGTTAAATGGAGACCTGTAACAAAAGAGCTGAAGTGCCTTTCTCTCTCAGCAGCAATGATTCTTTCCCATTGGGAAGTGATTTTAACTTCTGAACTGTCCTGGCATACAGCTGGAGACAACACTAAACACCAAACCTTAATATTTAGAGGAACACATACCTCAGATTTTATAATGATTGCTAGGCTAAGACAAGGTAGTTGGAAATACAGTGCCTAACTGAGCTCTATTGAGCATCAATAGAAATAAAAGAAACCAAATTATATTCTTATTTGATAAAATCGAGAACTCATTTTTTAAAAGCAAAAGGATGTTTGTGGGATGGAGGAGAAACAAACACATGAGTAACTTTGACCAAACTTGTAGAGAAAGAAACCAGAAGATGTATTAAAAGGCATGTTAAAGGGTAAAATGTTACATAAAATGTATATGAAAGGGTGTATTTGTATAGCACTGACATCTGAAAAACAAAATGGTTAGAGAATTACTTCAGTGTGAGAAATGTGTCTTCTTTCTGTACTTGCAAACCTCATGTTTGCCTTAAAGCTCCAGGTGCCAAAGTAAGAAGGTGCTTAAGCACCCACACTTCAGTTGCTCTGAGGAAAAAAACCTTTTTAGACCTGTGTTTTGAGGAAAAACTAGCAAATACAATCATGGAAATATGAATAGCAGTATATCCTCCAGTGTTTTTGTCAGAAACACCTTGTGACTTCCAACTTCCAAAGATTTTTATTTCAAATACTGTCATCCTGGGGAAAGTAATATTGTGATTCCTCAGTGACTCTTCCCAGGCCCTAGATTGCCTGTTACAAACTGGAGAAACACCTCTCATGCTGACATGGTTGTGCTCACAGGGCTGTCTGTAGGGTCACACCATTATCTCAGTCATGGGACTAAGCTGACTTAATGTTCCTCATTGCTGCCCAAAAGCTGTGGTTTCCTTTTTCAGAAGCCAGCTCAGCTCCCAAAAAGCTGCTTAAGTGTAAAAGAGGCTGGAGTGATGTGCCCTGTGCTGAAAGTGAGAAGCTGTAGTGGAGTGGGAATACCAGATTATGCCATAGCTTGTTGTGTCTACTTCCAATTGCCTAAATGTCATGCATCTAGCATTATCTAAGGTGTATTTTGAAGGTGTACTTTTATATGCCCTTTCCTATCACGTGAGGGCTCCCTCTGCTTTCCCCATCTAGGCAAGACTTTGTTAAATCTTGCCTGTCAAGGTACCTAAGAAACCAGTTTCTCTGCTTGAACAGGTTTTTTAAAAAAAGGAGTATTTGTTCAAAACGTCTTGGACAAATGCCCTGGTTCCTGCAAAAGTGGCATGAGTTTAGTGAGACAGAGGTGGAAATCTTTCTGCCAACACCCTGACAGAAAAGAGCTTTCTCCATTTGCCTGTTGGAATAAATATTTATTCATTTAACAGAGTACTTCGGAGTGGAGTGACCCTCCTTGTCTAGACATAATGAATAACCATAAAAATGAATTCAGAACTGTTTGAAAGCAGGGAACATCTGTGGCCGGCTGCAGCTCACAGATTCAGGAAAAAAGCATTCTTTATTGAGCTGGATGTAGCAAAACGAAGATCTTGATTGCTTCCTCACATGTTATCCACAAGTTATAAGTGGTCTGCCTGTGGCAGTGTTTCTTTAGGGGGGTGGATTTTTACGGGTTTTGGAGTGGCATTTTTTTTGGTTTTGTAACACAGCATCTGTGTGCTTCTTTGTGATTGCATGTGCTTAGCAATGTTTCCACTCCACTAAAAGTCTATGCATTATTCACTCATTAATGTTTTATTTATTTATTACTCTTGAGGCACAGCATTAGGAGCTTTGCATTTGCAGCATACCGAATGACAGCTAAGGCAACCCTACAACTGTTCCTTGCCTGCCAACAGTTGCCCCACAGATAAAGCACAGGCTGAACTCCCATGGATTTCCACTAGATTAATTCTGGTCTTACTTCCATCACTTTTCCACTGGCAGAGCTCCAGCCTTTTGAAAAGCTCCTCATTATTCACATTAGTGTAAAAAAATGAAGAACGTTTCTAAAAGACTGACAAATTCAGGCTCCAGGAGGCTCGGCCAGGGGCTAATCCCAGCATCCAGGACCCTTCACAGGGAACATAGTGTCAGCAGCCTCCTCTTATTTAAATCAAAATGGCTTCCATTTGAATTACGCTCCTGGAAGCGTCTTTGTCATTTTCCAAAAGGAAAACAGGTATTCCTCAGATAATCAGATTCCAAATCACTTGTGTCTGTGGCATTAAAACGAAAATGTGAAAAATGTGCAGTGGAAAGTTAATCAGCATCTTATGTAGGCTGGGGAGCGTTGGTATCCTGGCTCCTTGGGTTATGGCAGCACTGCTTGCAGAGAGGCCCAAAGCTGCCTCCACTCGAGACTTGTTCCACCAGAACACGTGTCAGAGATGAGCTAAACCCTGGGTAAGGACACTACTCACCCACCTCACAAGGTGTGTGTGCCTGGGTGAGGGGAGCAGTGACAGCTGCAACTCTGGGATCTTTATTAATAAGGTCTTTACTGTTCCTCTCATTAGTTATTTTTCCTGCTCCACCTGTAGGTCAGTTTGGGAATTGCACTGTGGACTGGTTTGTTTTCCATAACCAGATTGCTGACAGTAAAATACGGTCCCTGAACACGTGGTCAGTGTTAATGCTTTCACTGAGGAAAGATCCTGTGTCACTGTGAAAGACAGTTTTCCTTGGTTTCAACATTCGTATAATAGTAACAATGCAAAGTTGTTAATCTGTAATTAACATAGTTAATTACAGATGACTTCAAAATAGATGGGTGGTCTTGCCCATCTCTTTTTTCCCTTGGTTTATGATCAGTCAATAGCTCTGATATGCTTTTGGCAAAGTCCAGAGGTTTACCCTGTGAACTGGGCACTATTTGACCCTGTATCCCTGTCTTCAATAATTATATATTCTGTATATCACAGAACACAGTATGGCAGCCCTACCAAAGACACAGAGATCACATTAACAGCGCAATACAAATATTACTGTAACTCAAAGGCACATAAACATCTTAGTGTTCCTTTGTCCTATGTCAGCATCTTTACTAACAGCTGTGACCTTCCTTCCTTCCTTCCTTCCTTCCTGCCTGCCTGCCTGCCTGCCTGCCTTCCGCCTGGCCTGGCCTGGCGTGGCCTTGCCTTCTTTTCCCTTTTTTGAATATTAAAATTTTAAACTCTGTGATTTTAGCTAAACACTGAAGGGATAAAGTCAAACTCCTCCTGCATTCTGAGAATTGCGCTGATAGGCAATTACTCTCAAGCAGCCTGAGCTTACTTTTCATGTAATTATACCGAACGCTATCAAAACACTTATTTCTGTAACTCCTCATGGACTGAACAGGAGGGATGGGGAAACACATTCATAGACAACAGTTCCCAGACCTGCTGGATGGAAAAGAAACTTGGGAAAAGAGACCCTAACTGGTATGTAATCCTACATACCAGGTGGAATGCCTTTCAGATAGTGTGGTTCTAACACCAATGCTGCAATGCTCTTTGTAGGCAGAATTTGGAGTTTGCGAGGGACATGGGGCACGTGTGCAGGGACAGCCAGCCAAAGACAAACGATGCCGCAAATACAGGAGTCCACTAGTGTCTTCCAATTCGAGAACTCATGTGAAGGTGGAGTACTCTTAGTTTTATCTGATTTCTCATTCCTACTCTCCGTAAAGTCCAGTCTTACTGCAAGGCAAAGAATGTTTTTATTTATAGTTGAGTACATCCCGAAAAGTCCTGGGGTTAAGTGGTCTACAGCCTGCGTGGACACAGAATAAAATTAAATGCATTATAAACCAGCTGTTGAAAAATTCATATTTCAGGTCTATTGTAATTACTGGCAAAAAACTGTTGCTCGGCAATAATTGAACTCTGCATTATCATGAAACTTCTAAATTGAAGTGCTATTTGCCTGAGGGAGAACAAAGATCAGTTAAATTCAGCCAAATTATCTGGATATCCAAGCAACATTTTAAGGTTTTGCAGCAGGCATTTCACAGTTCATTCTTGCAGCTAAGGATTCTTAAGTACCTACTTTTTCAGCCCACAACAGTGTGTTTGAGGAATACTTTGACAATTTGTCATTCTGTGACTACAAGTGTGACAGCCTGGCTTTTCTGAAGGATGGTGGAATTTACTCAAGAACTGATAAGACTGACACTGGTTTGTCTTTCTATTTTCACAGCTGGAAACATTGCCTGGATTGAATAGTGTGGGTGTTTCCAAACGTAGCTCAGTCAGGCATGTTTTTCTTCCCAAGCTGTTTAGTATGCACAACTTCAGTCTGCTACACTTGTGTGTGCTAAAATCGTTGCTGAAGTCCTAATCAGATCAGTTAGGTTCCCTGTGAGAACCACAAGCAACACGGTGTGAAATGCACCTGCAGAAAGAGTGCAGATTAATTTCTATACTGTGGAAGATTACACATGGTGACACCAGAAAATATACAGTGGTTTGACTTTCAGTTCAGATTAATATTTTTAGAAAAGTCTATTAAGAACTTTCAGCCAATATTTCTTATCTCTGTGGCCAGGGTAAAATGCTATTAAAAAGTTCCAGAGATGAGTAAATTGGCTGGGGAGAAGTTTGGGTTAGATACTGATCTCACATAATGCATAAACTGTGCAACTTTAAAATTGCCATGGGTTGAATACAAATGATAGCCTAGCTGGCATCCTAGTGGAAAGCAAGGCATATGGAGGATTCCCATGATCTATTTTAACATTTGTTCTCAGAAATAAACTGTGCTGGACACCACAAAATGCTTCCCCCTCTTAACATTTGCATCCTCGATCTCTATGCACTCATCTCAAGAAATATGCAAATGGACACACAAGCAGAGTGTTCTGAATTAAGTATCACCATTTTGATAGCATAGCTTTATCAGCCAGGAGTATACATAAACAGACACACACATACTTATGCTTCCAAAATTCCTTTTGAGGAATGCTGTCCTACAAATGAAGTATCCTTCTTTGCAGGGTGATGTCCTCTGCTACTGAAGATTTCTAGAGAGAAGGTGATGTTTCTGAAAGGTAGCTGTGAAGCATATCTGCATAAAATTGCAGAAGGTAAGATCAGTATTTCTTCCCAGAATGAGACCAGAAGACAAAACTCCACTAGGGAATGAGAGAAGTGCATGCCTTCAAATGCAGGTGGATGAGGATGTACATCTAAGGAGACTTAAAATATGAGTAAGTATTTCTGTCAGTTGTATTTAATAAATACAGAATGTTATTTTCCATACTGTACCACAAAACAACCTAGTTGTTAAAGGATAGTCACAAAATCATACATCCCCTTTGTAACTGGGTTTTGCAGACAGTACCCTTGCATGGGCTGAAAAATATTTCAATTAGTAGTAGTTTAACTTTTCCCTGTTGATGACACAGCTGAAGAGACTCATGTGGTTTTTTTGGTCCATCATCTGTTTAAAATAACCTACATTTGGAAATGTGTTTCCGATTTAGACATGGAAATGTCAGAATATAAATAAGTCAGCTTTTTTTTTTTTTTTGTTATTTTAAAGCTACCACATTTGATCTGTTGATGCTTTTTGGATGTCCAAAAAGCACAAATGCAATGAACTTAATATTGTTGCAGTTCTGCTTCAGTTTTGTGGGTTTCTGGGTTAGTTTTCTTGTGTGTGTATGGTGGTTTGGGTTGGTTTT
>JAODKT010001744.1:23461548-23494078 GCA_027576195.1 Cossypha heuglini
AAGGTGCAGCTAATAGCAGTGAATCCAAATATATTTTGCAGCACTTTTGAAATTATTAGAAGAAAGCAAATGAGGCTGATAGCAGCATGGACTGGTTGTAGACTATGTGAGGTTAAATGAAGGTAAGTGAGATCTGCAAGTAGCATTATAAGTTGATGCTTTCCATTTAATTCAGATTTTGAACTGAGTTCCAGATTTTCTGGCTAATGTCTCTTCTAGTTCCACTTCATTGCCTGAACCATGTCTTACCTTGAAATACAAGCAAAAGTCTATATTTTCATGCTGTGTTTTCTCAACTAGCAGCATTTGAAAGTACCAATGCAGGCAAATACCTAATATTTTACAGTATGTTTAATGAACAAGAAGGCAGGAAATACAGAAAAGCAGTCTCTCAGATGTGTTTTCTTCTGGAATATGATTACTGAACATGTGTTTTCTTTCAAAACACCAGAGGAAGCGGAGCATTTCTGTTTTCACTTCTTGTGTCTTTGACCCCCTGAGTGCAAGGATTCATTTTTTAATGTAGTGATTGAAATTTCAATTGCATTTCCAGGTTATTAAACAGGAAATATGGCTTGTAGGTTGTATTAGCATGATATCATCTTGTTTAGGTAAAGAGGTGTGACTGGATGTAAACATCTTTCTCTGACTAATGAAGATTAATTTGAAACTCAGAATGGGGAAGAGAGCTAAAGCCTAGCACACAGAGGCTGTCCATATGAGGGACTGAGGATTATATTACTTTGCTGAGGACTGGTATCCACCATTGTGCCTCAAGAGCAGTTACACAAAGATGAGGCTCCACAGTGGTAGAAAAAAGAAAAAAAGAATACAGGATATAATTTCCTCCAAATGAGCTGAGCTAGGTGCACATGAAGATTCCCTCAAATCAGGAGGTCAATAGGGGCCATTCTGACAGGACACCTCTCCTCGTATTAGGTCAGCCTTCTCAATAGGTAGGGAAACATAGAGTCTGGCTGTCTCAAAAGGTGAGAGCCACACACAGAAAGACTTCTAAGGCTGCTTTCCATATTGTTTTAAAAACTAATAACCAAAATGCAGAAGATATATAACAAAACTTACTGAATGTTACAGGGAAGTCAGAAGCAGGTGGGTGAGATTTGACTTTCTTTAAGGCTGGTCCCCTAGTAAGAAAAGTAATTTGGGATGGAATTAATTGAATGGCAGGAAGAGAAAGCAAGCAGAACTTGAGTTAGCAATCTTAACTTTGACTCATATTCCTAAAATGATAGAGCAGGAGTAGACTGCTGGGTCCATCAGGAAGGAGGGCTAACTCTTTTTCATCAGTGCTAACTTTTGTAGAACACAACTCTGTAAGGGAACTGGTTAAAGTCAAGCATAGAGGAAGAAGGTTTCCCAGTACGTCATTCTTTACCAATCCTGTTCAGTGCTCCACTGTGAACACCTATTCCTAGTTCCTCTTCTAGGAGCCTGTACTCAACAACCAATGCAAAGGTTGCCAAATGATGTAGCCCATGCTTCCAAGCAACAGAGTGCTAGCATGGATATAAGCAAGCTGGCCAAAGCATACTAACATAATAAATAGGATGCTTTCAAGAAATTGGAGTTTGCTAAGTCAAGTTCTACTACTGGAGAAGGAAAAAGGAGTAAAACTAATTCAAATAAAATCTCCTTGCCAAAAATGAAAACACGTGGTGTCTTTTGTGGACAGTTTCCAAACTTCAAAATAGCTGGCTGCCATTGTTAACAGCATTCTAAATGCTGTGAGTCTTCAGTGTTTTCAGGGACCATTGTGCTTTTTGTCATTGCTGCTGTTGGGATGAGCTTTTCAGCCATACAGAAAATTCCTAGATGTTATATCCTACTTCAATTTAGACTAATAGGGATTTCTAGTTAGCAGTCTAGTTAGCAGTTCTGTGACCAAAGCAGAAAAATAAGCAGTTTTGATTACATTTGTTCTATAATTGTAATGCACAAATGCTACCAAGTTTGCTTCTCTCTGGTGTATTAGGAATCTAGCCATGCCACTAGGTGATTCTTTGTGTGACATAAAAGCAAATAGACATAGAAAGGAAGTGCAGATCCTTCAGTTCAATATTTATTATCTGTGACTGCTTTGGAGGCTGCAAGAAAAGACAGATTTGCTGAAGACCAGTCAAATTACTTTTGCTTATAATGTGAGTAACATTTGTGTCCAGATCTCCATAGATTTCTGTTCCAGTCTGTGGATTTCAGCTATCTCACCAAGTTATTTATAGCATGAAATTGCATTCACTTATTTTCTTTATGAGATAAATCTTTACAGCACTTAAGCAAAAACTATTGATTATTCAAACAACTTTGATATTGGCTTGCACATTAGCTCAAATCTGTTGAGTCAGCTAGCTTACCATCTAGGAAAATTCTAACTTTAGGTTTTGTTTCATATGTTGGAATTGTTCTTGGGATTTTTCTTTGTTCATCTGTTTCATTTACTTATCCTCCCAATTACTACCCACTATTATTTTTTCTTTTTTCTACCTTAGAACATTTTAATTCTGGGCCATGCAGTGTCCGTTTCTAAAAATCTCTGCAAATTCCTGTTGTTGCTACTTTCTATTTCATCCAGACTTAACCACAGACCTATGATATAGTCAGGATTTACAATAAGTTCAACACTGAAATCAACATAATTTTACATGTCATGAGATTTTAGAGTGTTAAACTTGAATCATAGCCCTCAAAAGCTGAATATTATTTTTCTGTGACCCATTTCCTTCAAGCTGGTCAGAAAGTATAAAGGGTTGTATCTGAGTGTTACGGGAATTACATGCAGAGATGGACAGAATATACTGCTGCAAGAGGACAGTGCATAGCAACACAAAGCAATATTTTACCATTGTTGTTGATGTTTACTCCAAATATGTACAGAGGCTTCAGATTTCAAAATAACTTCTGCAGTACATGCAAAGAGTTGAAGATGTTCTACTAATGAATTGGACAGAGAAAAAGGGCTCAGATATAATATTAATTGTAGAAAACAGCCTTAAAATAACAATAAGGCTATGACTAGTGGGCAAAAGCCACAGATGCAAAACTAAGGCCAGAATTTTGTTCTAGAACTTAGCGAAAAATAATTCTTCCTCATTTATTAGCATAGTTTAGAAATTTAAGAGATATGTCTAAGTCAGATTTAAACATAAAATATTTCATCTCAAATATCTTCATCTTAACACTGCAAAATTAGCACACTTCCTAAACGTTTTTTTCTTACTACAGCATATTTAAATTATCAACATCAAAATAATGCCCCCTAGTTTTCCATACTCACCCTTTTTTAATTCTGCCAGTTTTCTCATTTCATAGGAGAAAATAACATCTTGGGATAACATTTTTTGGTGCTACAATGTGTAGCAGAGGCATTAATCAGTAACTGAAAATGACACTTCTCGAATCAGGAGATTAAACAGCAAACTATGAATGTGCTAAATGATCTTCTTACTTAGACTTTTACTGACTCTTTTATTATGGCAAAGATGATGACTGATAAAGACTGCAGTGCCCGATATTACTACCCAAATCCAAGTTCACACCTAAGAGCAAGAGAAAAATCAATGAAAAAAACTTCAGCTTACTATATGATGACCTTATTTGAAAGCTTAGTTCTTTGGCAATGATGCATCTACCTAATAAATGCTGCCAGACATAATTAGAATAAAAACTACTGAACAAAATTTTCCATATGTTTTATAGCAAATTTGTTATTTGACATTTGAAACTGCAGATAGTTAATCAGCTGATACAAGTTGTCTGAGCTCCACTGAAAGCAATGCCAGTTTCTGTCATCAGAGGATGTGCCTCTTTGATAATTTTATAAATGTACCTGTTATAAATTGGTAATGCTGATAATTTTAAAGAGATCCCTGTTGCATGTAACCTATTGCGTGGCATTAGGACTGATGGGGAATTTTCCAGTAATCAGAACAGTCCACAGCATAGAAGAAATGTACTTACTACCATTTGCTTTCCATCTATGCATTTGGTATAACAGAAACCTTACCACTCCCTGCAGCCTTGCCATGGCTTATTTCTTAGTGGCTTTTCAAAGAGACATTTAAAGATATTAAGTAGTCAGACATTTCTGGAACTATTAAAAATTAGCCGAGAAAATGGTTGTATTAAGGTGTAGAAACTATGAAAAAAAATAAAGGTCTTTACATTTATAAATTCCAAATA
This sequence comes from Cossypha heuglini, assembly GCA_027576195.1. Classification (NCBI taxonomy): domain Eukaryota; kingdom Metazoa; phylum Chordata; class Aves; order Passeriformes; family Muscicapidae; genus Cossypha; species Cossypha heuglini. The sequence goes on from JAODKT010001744.1 coordinate 23,465,746, forward strand.
AACCTCTGAAAGTATCTTCCTTATCATATAGTTCAATGGCCTGATTCTTCCTTTATTCATACTAACAACAGCAAGACTATTTGCATTCATTCATTCCTGGAATAAGACAAATTCACTGTTTTAAATGGAAAAAATATTCCAGATGCCACAAGTGAGATTAAAACAAGATTTTTTTGGAGCATCAGCAGAAAAAAGTGAAAATGTTAATTTTGTTCTTCTCTCTGCTGCATACCTATTCAGACTTTCAAATTTCCTGTAGTAGCTGTTGCCTCCTCCTCAGCCAGTATGGAGTGTAGTTGGTAATCTTTACTTAGATCTAATCTGCCTAAAAATGTTTCCCAAGAAAGTCATTGCCACGAGTTTTTACCACCTAAGCACAGCTGCAGAAGGTCACTGTTCCCAGTACTGATGCAATCAGTTGAGTTTCCTGATAAATGCTGCATGCATTGATACATCAACATTCCCCACACCAATACTGCTAAGTAATTGATTTGCATGTCTGTGCTAAAGCTCACAATGCCATGGCCAGATTTAGTCTGTGTTTTTGAAATAATCTGACTGCTTGCATTTTAAATATCTAATTATCAATATGTTTTTTACCTTCCTGGATATGTCACCAAAACTGTTCTAAGAGGTAGCTTTGAACTTTGAAGTGAAATTGGTTTGAATAGCAAAGTATGCAAGCAAACAAAAGTGAAATTTAAAACTCTCATACAGAGGTTGCTAAATCTCTGCTACTCCAAAGTATCTTTTGAGTTTGATTTCTGACATTTGAGCACTCTACTGTGTGTTGAGAATCTGAAGCCTTTGCACCATCAGTCAGGAGAATTAATATTTGTACAAAGAAGGAAATAAATAGTGAATGTTTTTTTCCAGTTACATCAACACCTGGGTTCTCGTATCAGGAAGCCGAAGTCCTACCAGACCTCCACATACCAGAACAGTAGAAGCAAGGAGAATAGGGATTGCTTTGGTGATACCAACAAGGGAACCGAATATTAGGTTTCCAAGTACAGCTGCAGCTTTGCATAGTGCGTTCAAAAAGCCAAAGCCTGTTGCCCTAGAAGAGAAAACAGAACAAATTTAAAATACAGGTGAAAGTGTTACGCTTTTGAGACACATCCCCAGTGTGAATAAATCAGTACTGCCCAAATATCTTAAAATTTATGCCAATAAGGATTCTGTGCTCATATTCTGTGCTCTGATTTAAAATGAGAAATTAAAGCTCAGCTGCTACAGTATTTCATTATGGCAATTCATTCTTCTGCCTCAGGGATCAAAATGAGAAATGATTGTCTGAACAGATGAGTTTGTACCTCTAGAGTTGAACATGGAACTTGCAAATGGAAATTCAGTAAGACTTAAATGGCTACATTTAGAAAAGTGGACAAGTCAAGAAGCTCCTGAAGGAGAGCTGCTTTGTCCTCTGTGTGATGATTATTAATCAGAATTAAAGGATGATCATCTTAGGGTACTGAATTAAAATGGAGTTTCTTACAGGTGGTACACATGTTGAAATAGTGCTTTTTCAAAGGCTAAAGAGACTGCCAATATTAATGAATATTCATCTCTTAAAGGTAAAAAAGACAGGTTATATAAAAACCTATTGGGTGAAAGAGATATCTGAGAAACTCTGGACAAAAGGAAAAGGAAATAGATTTCCAATAGAAAGTATGACACTGGTAATTCAGGTAGAGTCTTGCATTATAGCCATGTGATTTTAGTAGTCTGAAGCATTTTAATTATGTTGTAACTCTTGCATAGATGTATTATGCAAACTGCCATAATTTAAACTGTCTTTTGACATGACTGTAGGATTTGTTGATGAAGGAATAAACTTGCCCTACCAAAAGTTTCCTAACGAAGATATCTGTATAATGGTAGAATCTGCAACACTTCTCAGCTCTCTTAGAAATTAAAGACAAGTCTACGAGGAGCTCACAATGTGTTTGCTGGGAAAAAAAATCAAGAAGACAGTTGTTCTAATTTTCAGAATAAAATATTTCTTGCTTGCACTGCAATTAAAAAGCCCTAGTCTAAACAACAGGAATTAAGAGAAATGCTGGCAATCTAAGTGACGTTAAAAGAGCTCTACTTATTCTACTGAAGTGAGAGAAAGGGAGAACTGTTATGCTCGGATGTAGACGGAATTCCCAGGAAGTCTGAAAAGCTTCTACTGGAGCTACTAAAGAGGTGTCCAGAGAATCAGCTTGAAGTAAGAACACTTGACCCCAGCTGACAGCAAGGATATAGACGCTCAATGCTCTTCACAAATCACATTTTTGCTTTTGGTAATAGCAAACAATGGTATCAAGGCATGAGAGATCCTCTGTCTGAAGCAACTGATAGACATGGCCCCAGCCCAGTGTGTCAGAGTCCACCTCCTCTGCTCTTTGGCAAATTTGTATCCCAGTAGTGTAGATCAGTTAGGCCTTTTGGTGTTACACTCCCAAGCTGTATGCTAGCAGAGAGGAAAAAGCTTCAGTCCAGGAGAGCTGACCAGGATATAGGGGCTTTCAGCACAGTCCATGCCCTGGCTGGGATACTACTCAAAAGAATGATGAATAGGGCTAGATCCTTCTTGTCTGTTTCTAAAACACTGTGGTTTGTTCTAAAAAACGTAAGTCTAGTTAACCCACAAAGTCAACTCCACAATCTGAACAAAATTCAGATTGTGCCATTTTGAAATAATAGTGCCTTTCCTGCCAAATTCTTAAATCAGTTAAAAGAATGTCTGCAGAACAGAATTAAGACATGTAACATACTAATGAATACACCTTCAAATAGTATTTTTTTCCATTATGTTAAATATTTATTTTCATTGTTGCAGTCCAAAGTCAGTTCCCTTACCTAAAATGTTACAAAAGTAAATTCAGAAGAGTTGATAGTGTTCTAGTGTCAGCTTTGGGTATCATGTGTCGTTTCTGAATCTGGGACAAAACACATATTACTTTTTTTTAATACTAGATGATTATATACTTATTTATTATTAGTTTGGCAATATGTCTCTTACACTCCCCAGCAGTACTTTAATCTCTTTAAAATGTCTGATATTTAGCAAAGAAATACTGTTTTGTCTGAAGTAAGCACAATTCCTCTTTGTGTAAAGCATGGCATCCATCCAGATAGCTCATGACACTAAGTATTGGCAGTATCTAAAGAAAAAGAGACAGGTCATTTCTATGGCAGAGTAGAAACTACCCAAAAAATCTGTGGAAAAAAAAAACCAAGTAGAAGAGACCTACATATGTCTCTTACATGTTCAAAGTCCTTATTTATGTTAATAACTCCTTATTTTATGTTGTCTATATTTGATTGCACCTGCAGTACTTTTACAAAATACATAGTGCTAAGGAAACCTAAACATGCACATCCTGGACATAACACTTTTGAAAATGCCATGTTCTGCCCTCTGGCAGCCCAGACCCCTGAGGGCTGCCAGAGAGCACATTGCTGAGAGCAGCAGATGAGGAAACTTTGGGAAGTGCTGCCTTTGAGAATTTCTGACAGAGAAAGATTTTCAGCAGCTCCTTGAGAATACCTTCCTCAGAGAAACCAGCAAGTTAAAACACGCCCATTCTAAGCACGACATTTGGAGGAATGGGTCTGAAGGAGGAGCATGAGATACACTGAAGGAAGCAAAAAAGAAACATCCTACTGGGGTAAACTTCCAAAGCCTACAAGAAAACAAGCAAATAGTATGGGAACATTTGTGCTCCAGGGTTGCATAAAACCCAGAATATCTGGAGGTTATAGGTTGGACTCAATGATCTTAGAGGTCTCTTCCAACCTCATTATTCTGTGATTCTGTGATTCTGTGGAGGAATATGACCCAGGATGGGGTGTAGCTACTGAGAGGGGAAAAAGCACCAGACTGATGGATCTTGTAGGGTTCACAGAATCAGAGTGGGTAAGTTTGAAAGCGGCCACAGTCACAGGTCCAACCTCAAAGCTCAAACAGCATCATCTCAGTCCAGCAGGTCTGTGCCTAGCCTGTACTGGTTACTCTTCCTGAGGTGCAGAACCCTGCATTTGCCTTTGTTGAATTTCAGATGGTTCTTCTTTGTCCATATCTCCAGCCTTTCAAGGTCCTTCTGAAGAGCTGCACAAAGCACGCAGGTAGGCAGGAAGCTCTTGACAAGGAAAGGACTTCATTAAAATAGACTGTATTACAAGCAGGTGGAAAGAAGTTAAAGACACCACAACCGGACTGGAAAATTGAGTTTGTGTGATAAGATAACAAGAGATGGCTGCTATTCTGGAGAACTTGAAGAAGGAAAGGAAAAGAGTCAGAATGGTTCTAATGTCAGCCTCATTATGCACAGAAAGTACCTCTAAAGTTATGGTGGTGACTGGTTGTGATCAGCATCTGCACATAAATATGATTTTCTTGGTTGCCAATGCTGACGTAAAATCAAACTTAACTCTGAATAACAGTAACAGAAAAAAACCATAGAGAAACTAGACACCTAGTCATCAACAGCCTCAGTATATTCAGAGATACCAGAACTCCCCAAAGAATACACAGATCGAGCTAAAACAAATTTGGATAGATACAGGCAGGAAATCTTTGGAAAAGCAATAGCACAAAACATATGGGGATGTTTACTTACATTTAGTGTTGTTTTATACTACCTTATAAAGGTAAGCTGTTTCACAGATGTTAGCTGTTTGTATCAACTACTTATGACAGTGGTCTGAATACAATTTTCTGAGCAATTTGAACCATTTCTTTTCATGGTCTGGTCTCTACAGATGCCACTGTTCTTTAGATCTATTATTGATTATATACGAAACATTACTGAGTTTTAAAGTAATTTTTTAATACATACAATACCTCTTCTGTCTAAACAAAATTAACATAATTTTTTGCACTGAAAAAACAGTTCTGTTTGTAAAACAGACTTACAGAATTTTGCTAACTGTAAGGGATTTTTATAAGTCTAATCCCATTAGTGTTACCAAATTATAAACAAATAAAAGTACGAAAAAATAAGCTCATTTTATTGCCCTTAGCTGTCCTGCTAATTAAAAAATGAACAATCCAGAAGAAGTTCAATCTTTTAATCTTTAAGCAGATTTCAGGCATGTCCTTTTGCCTAAAATAATCATATAATTGGCATGAACAATAAGATTTTAACAGGCTTAAGTAAATTGTTGTTACGACCTGTACCTGAAAAGCATTGTCACTGTTTAATCTCATACCTTCATACCTTCAGTTTTAATACCGTGTTTGAATGTGTTTGTACTTATGGTCAGAACAAGATGTTCAAACCATTGTGAAGCTCAAGGGGTAGCAAATTCAGACTGAGTGTTTTTGCAAACATTCTTCTTAGAATAGTGTTTGTGATTCAAACCCTTTAAAATCTGTATTAATTCATGCTTTTATAATTAATTCTCCTTAATGCAGGGAAATAAAAATAGCCAGGAAATAAATATGCTGCAAAACACATGTATATGACTACAGTCTTTTGCAGTGTTCGTACTGTCTCTGCTACAGTGTTTGAGGAAAGTGCAAGAGTGTCAGCAAATGATGGAAGTTATGTGATGTATCATCTTAACAACATGAAAAAACTAAGTGAAAAATTCCAAGGTAATAAGGCCATTTATATATACATCCATCTTTTTTGTGTTGATCAATTATTGGACAAACATTTGCACAAAAACGTCCATGTTGACTTAACGAGTAATCCTCATTATTGGTCAAGGGAGATCAGTCATAAGTAGCAAGAATCCTTTGTCCATCTAGAGAGTTCACTTGAGTCTTTTCGGCACATCAGTAAGAAAACACTGGTTAATCAATTTAGGATTGTCTTTAAAAAAAACCCAGATACAGATTTTACTATTGATAGGAGAAAAATATTAATGTCTTTTATAAAAATGTTGGGATGAGTAGAAAGCTGGACTGAGAAGGAATTTTCCCCAATGTACTTTACTTCTGCTGCTGAGAAAGCTGTGACAAAGAAAAATGCTTAGCTTCCTTTCATCCAAGGTCCACATAAAAATGGCAAGAGTCCAAACAGTTAAAAATAGAGGGATTATCCAAGCCTTTAGATTAAAAGAGCTTGTTTCCTGATTGCCACATATGTTCCTTCTTAGACCAGGTGCTTGTATTCCTACATAAAATACTTCAGATCCACTTCTGATAAAATATCTAAAATCTTCATTGTCCTGCAGCAGTGCTACTAAATGTATAGCACACATATTTGTTATCTTTCTAGCCAGAGCTATTTACAGAAAACAGCAAGTCAAAACAAAATTTTGTTAGAATTCATAATATACAAAGCATTAAAATAGAGTTTCCAAATGTTCCATGGACAATTTTCTGATGTACAGGTATTTTATATTCTCTTAAAAAATTATTACATAAATACATATAATGGCTTGATCAATTATAGTGCTTTATAGTGTGCAAGTAAAACTGTGGAATTTGCCTTCCTTTGTTGGACTACTGAAAAAGGCATAGGTGTGGCAGGTCATGCCTTAAAAATTTTAATGTTTCAGCAAAATGCAGTTGAACTACATCCACAGGATGAGAGCAGAAAATAGCTATCAGGAAATCTACTGTAAGTCAATTACTGCTATTACGACTCAAAGGAATAGAAAGTTTCTCTTCTGACATCCATACCAAGGCAAACTTGGACAAAAGATACTGTGAGAATAGTATTTATTGCTCTGGGCATAGATTGAACCCTTAGGGTTCAAGAAAAAGTGAAAAAACTGAATATCATGAACTGAAGATAGGAGACTTATTTCTTAATTATGGCCAAACCCTTATGAACTTTTTTCAGAGGCATCAGAAAAGCTAAGAACAGGATGACTTAATTTTATAGCTTACCTTGTATTGTAAGTATTCCTGGACAAGATTCAAACCCAGATTGATGTCAGCCATAGTAAAATGATGAATTGTTGGTTACCTGGTGCAATCTGATTTATTCTCTATGTGGGAGATGATCTATTTCTATTCCATTTTCAATTTATGTTTTAGTTATTTGTTGTACCATCTGCCTGATGAGAATCTTGACTTATAATGCTAGTGCTTCCCAAGTTCACAAGAAGATACTTACCATTTATGTGAAAGTAAAAATTGCATTTTAAAGTAATAAAAATGTCCTAATGTTCCTCCTTTGGAGAACTTAAGCTTTCTTCCACCCATATTTATATTACAGGCAGAGCTGAGGAGCTGTGCAGAGTTATTGCAGGCCCCTTGGGCACACACATTACAACGCAAGCCGTAATTACCTCATCACACAGTATTTTTCTTTCTGCATCACTCTGCCAGTGCAGAGAACAGAGAGTGCTTGAGGGTAAAATATAGATGTAGTGAAGAAAACCTGGTTTCCCTCATCTGCTACAGAAGTTGGAAGATGCACTGTGAATAAGACTGGGGACTGCAACATGAGATAACAGTTTCATGGTAAAGACAGTGGACTGCTGTCACAAGAAAGGATAAAATCCCTACTCCTGTTGCAGAGTTTGCATACGATGCCAGCAAGTCACATAAAGCTAAGAGAATGGTATTTAAGCATGCATTTCGTATTTTCTAGGTGCTCAGCTTGGCACATTCAGGTTTAGGTTGCTGGAGTGCTAGGCACTTATAGAGTACTGAAGTTACACGTTCAGCCCATTCCTTCTTCTATAATGCTCAGTGACTGGAATTTTTGATGTCACACACTCCAGCCTACAGATTTCCTCTCCTGATGGATAGCAGAGTCCATTGAGAAGATAAGGTAAAAGACAATAGGAAAGACAAGAGAAAATACAAGTTGTTTACATTCCTGAGTTGTACTAATTTACTTGCTTGTCAGATATCACTGGTTTCTATTTTGCTATCATGAATGTGTTTTAAAATTTATGTATTGAGAAGTTTAAAAAATGGTAGTATATTATCAAAATATTATTCATTACTTCATATGAAACCCACTTATGACCAGCATTAGTAATGTTATTTTCCATTTTAACACTATTTCATCATCTACCTGAGAACCACTTGAAATCTATACATCCTTTAATATCTTTTACAGCAATTGTATAAACCTAAGGTTTTATGAAGAATGTGAAAAGAGAAATTAACCTAAAGTAAGATAAAAATTTGAAAGTACTCATCAAGAAAGTAGGAGAAACTATGTAGTTACCTAAATTCCAGGGATCAGTAAACTGAAATGTAAATACGTAGATGAATGTGAATTCATACAGAATCAAAATCTGTCAAGATTTTGAAGCAGCCACAGCTGATGAAGAATAAACTGAAATGTGTGCCCTGTATCACATAGACTGCACATTGCCAAACTGTTCACCACTCTCCTACCTGGCAAAGAGCCAGTATGATCCCTAAATACCTGGAGTACGATTTATGAAACACCTTTTGTATTATACTGCGCAACACCAGCAAAGCCCCTACAGTTCAGCCACTGGCTGGTCTCCAAAAGTAGGATAAGGAGCAGCTACCCAGTCCAGCCTCTTGTGCATGGTAGCATGAACCAGCCTCCTTCCACCCACCTTTCTTTGAGCCCAACCTCCAGCTACCCTTTGCTGCACATTTGTGGTTATTTCACTGATAGGTTGTAAGATAATAGTATTAAACAGTGACAGAATCAGCAAGGATTTTGTGCTTAGATTCCCTTTCACAGGAGAATCTGGAGGCCAGTTTCAGGACCAGATTCACTCTGGACACAGCCTTGTCGCAAAAGAGAGCATCATCTTAAGTATGAAAGCTTTCACATGCAAAAAAACCAGGAAGCCTCGTGTTCCACATGTGCTGAGAAAGGCTGTTCAGCCCTACAGTTACTTGCAGAACCTGAAAATTCCCAGCAAACTGTGGCAAGCTGTGCCTCATGGAGACTTCAGGAGTGTGAGAAGAAAACCCAGGACTATCACTGAGCAATGCTGGTTGTTAAAATGCAGCTAGTCTGGATAAAAAAAATTATCAGAGAATGCCTGAAAGACGCTAATTTCTTCAGGATACTTATTAGAATTGTATCATAGCATTTGGATGGTGGAAGAATTCTTGCCAGAAGAACAATTTCCTGAGGTGTAATAAAAATAGCAGCACTTAATATTAAAGCTTAGTACTTGGAATTCATGAATAGCTTGGTATCATGATTTGATATAATTACAGATGTGGACATCAATTTCTTTTTTGAAGAAACACATAATTTTAAAATTACAATGAAAGGAAAACAGAGAAGCCAGTCTACATTTTTCTTAATCTCTTCATGGACAACACCAAAGACAGTGTAACCCCTTTCCAAAAAATTACACTTGCCAGCAAGGCATCATGCATTTATAAACTGGAAATATTTTTCACTGCATTTCAAACATCCAGTGAATGACACAGTAATTAGCACTGCAACAGGAGAAAGTACACAATGTCCTTTATTAGGAATATGGGCAATTTTACATAAAATTTTTTAGGGATTTAATGGGGGGAGAAGTATTCAAGGCTATTCAAGGTAGTGCAGCTTGTACATTTTTGCACTCTCCATACCACAGAATATGACTCAACAGTTCTTCCTTCAGTCCATTAAGTGACATAAGGTCAGGATTAAAAAGTGTCCTGTATCTGAAAAAAACCCAACCCATGTCGACTAGTGGCAATGCAGTATTTGAGAATTGTCCTGAGATTTCTGCAAGAGCCTTGAAGAGTCAAGAGCAGTGTCCAAGATAATTTTTACCTAATGTACACTCCTAGTGGCCCTGCATCCAAATTCATGGCAGTCTGATTAGCAGCTCAGGGTGGTTCAGACACTGATTTTTATCATGCTTCCCATCATTTCGCAGTCAACAGACAATTGCAGCTGTATTGCTGGTCTGGACCAACTACAGCCTGCATATACAGTTAAACTACAGGAAACTCAAAGATATGCCATTATTGTTATCAGAAATACTACTCATTAGCTGTGTTTTAAATGAGAGTAGCTGTTAGACCTTCTGTTTTCTAATGAAACTGCATTTTATGGTATTTTCCTGATTAGGTGATACTTGACACAAAATACATACTAAATTGCTCAAAACCCCTCATTTCCCTTTGCTTTTCATAAGACAAATTATTCTTTTGGTCCCAAAAACATCTTTACCTCTGTAAGGCTCATACAAAATAATTTCTATTTGCCGTTTCTGCTGGTATATAGTATCAGGGAGGTTAGGAGAGGTGTATCTGCACATACCTTCTGTCTGTAGGATACAGCTCCACAGTAATGACATCTAGAGAGTTCCATGCTGAGATGGTGAGGCCATTGTAGAGGCACAGCATACCTATCATCATGGATTCACTGGTCCCAAACCACAGGAAAAAACAGCTGATGCCAGAAAGAACCATGGAACCACCTAGGTACAAGGCAGGTGAAAACAAACATGTAGTAGACTTGTATTTAAAGAATAACCTTTTTTCATCTAAAGAATAAACTTTTTTCATCTAATATTTTTATGCACACAGTGTAGCTAAATAAGTGACCCAAATATTTGAGTTACAAACCAAAGTGATCTCCTCTACTGGTAAGGCCAGACAGAAAGACAAATGTTGAAAAAAAGGAGGTCACAGGAAAAAATATGACTCTTCACATATCAGAACATATCACAAAGTATTAAGGCTCTTTGAATTCCCAGAGCAAGATGCCTGAGGAAAACTACCCTCGTTATTCTTTGTTCATCATCTTTTGCAATTACGTGAAACCTGTTATTATATTATAATGAAAGCACTGTATTCATTTTATTGTATTTATATAGAGATATGTCCTAGAAAATCAAAATAATGAACTATCACATAGTTATTTAAGTAAATTGAAAACAGATTTCTCATTGTAGACAATCCACAGGAGATACTTTTCAACTGTGTTCCTATGCAAAATAGATAACAGCTGATACTTTCCAGGAGCTGCTCTAATAGCTGAGGGTCACCTGTGCACGCCTTGCTTTTCTTTCAGCTGGAGCAGAGATGACCAAGGATCATCAGCCTCCAAAATCTCATTTTAAATGCCTAGGTTATGGTCTTGTAATATCTGTGTGGAAGTGCAAGTAGGCGTGACTACAGATCCCTTTTTTCCCTAGGGTTTCCAAACTGGGAGCTTTTAAAAAAAGTATTTATGATGCTGCATAAATGACATATCTGCAGAAAGAATGTTTTTCATATCTCTGAGCCAAATTCCCTGGAAAGAGGACGTGTTACTTTTGACGTTCCCTGTATCAAAGTGAAGCCCCTACCCAGCATCGTTAACCGTCCTATTCTATCCATCAGGAGAGCGGACACAATATTGCCTGGTAACACTGCCAAAGTTCCCAGGAAATTAACAAAGTAGATCCAGTAGGCACTGTAGTCATCATCAAAAGAAATCTGGCATCCTGTCCTGACGTGAAAAAATGTGCAATTTATCAATTCGCTGTCAACAAATTTATACTGTTCGAGATCTGTGGAAAGAAAAAAAAGAATAATTTCAGCTAACAGCCAACTCCATGTGCAAGTCTTGATTAAAAACATTTCAAGTTCAAGCAACTTTAATGACAACTTGGATCTTTCATAGCTTTACAAAAAGGGGACTAGTTACTGCTGTTAATTTTGATAGTTTTTTATCTTACTAGAAAAATTTTCAAAGCTCTTGAAAAGGACCAACTAAAGACTGGAATTAGGAAGTTATATTACTGTATTTTACCTTGACTGGACTGTTTTTGGTTAAGGCCTTTCAGCACCATCTGGTCTTTCATATGCACTAGGTATCCACAAGTTTCTATGACTCAGTCTTTCTCAGTACCAGGCCTTCTATTTCCTGATGAGACTGTAATTGTGCTGTTGAGTTTGACTTCCTTTAAGTGAAATACTCCTGTGGAATTCAGTTTAAACCAAATTTTGTTTCTGAGAAGGCCTTATGGTCTTCAGCTTGTCCATGGATGAGTTACTCTATGTAGTTAATTCTTCTACCAATACCATCCTAGAAAATGATCCCTGTATTTCTTTTTTTTTTTTTTCCTCTTGTAGGCCCAAAAACCTGAACCAAGAATACTTTTGTTCCACATAAAGGTCATTGCTTGCTCTGAAACTTAGGTCTACTACTTTTATTAGCTACAGGAAAGTGGGAAGAAGTGCTCCATCTTTCCAATAAACTTAGTTGGCCATGTTCTACTTTCAGTTGTCTTTTGTTAAACTGGAGAAAAAGTGAGTTTAAACACATGAAAATATGGATTAATATTTTTGTCACAATACTTTGGAGATTGGGAATGATTGTAGACTAGGTAATTTGAATCCTAAACTCAGATTCCCCTGCCACAGCAAGCACAGTAAACAAAGTATTTCACCAGTCCCTTTTGGTCTAAGAAAAAATACAGTACTTAAAGCCATCAGTAAAACAGTTAATGTATTTTCTTCTCTCCAGACTGAATCTCTTTAGAGATGGTCAAAATTAAAGATAAAAAATAATTTCTTGTGTGAATAAAATAAACAATCTATTGTCTGAGTCAATATTGGGCCTGCAGCATCTCTTGTGCAGTGAGATCCTTTCACTTCTCTCTTGCAACAAGCCAGTAGCTTCCTATATATTATTATTCCTTACAGGAGGACTTCTTGTATGTCTTATTAGAAATCCAGAAATGGTAAATGTAAGACGAAAACACGCAGCTGACCAATGGGCATTTGAGGCTTTCTCAAACCTGTGTTGTAGAAGGTGGTATTCACGAAAGTACAGTTCCTGAAGTACGTGTTCAGTGAAGTAATGTCTTCAAAAACACAGTTCTTAAAGAGTGAATCTTCAAAGGTTACTGATTTAAACTTCATCATAATAAACCTGCCCAATACAAAGAATTGTTGTTAGTCTACCTTTGTACTTTTGAAACAGCAACACATACAGCTATTTATATCTAAAGATCTCAGCCCCAGAAACAATGATTCATTCCTTTGATGCATTTTGCAGATGTGATTAATCATTAACTCATTCTAGAATACTATTGTTCAAAAGAAGAATTAGTAAAACAAATAGCTCCACATAGTTACTGGCCCAAACTACTAATGTAATTTATTTGATAACATTTCTGTTGTTACTTGTCCTTAAACATCAATCAAAACCAATGTCATGACATTCATGAGACAGCCTTGTAAAATCACAATTGCTAGTAATTTGACATTACACATGGAAACAGAGAGATCATGCTTCAGAAAGACAGTCCCTGGGAATAAATGAGCACTTGCTAACACCAACAAGCTGAAAAGAATGAATTTTTAAAAGAATCCTTATTTGCCAGAGGAGCACACTGATTACCGGGTTAGGCTCAAACACGTAACATACCGGTGTTAAAAATTGTTTTCACAAAATGGTTATTACATGAATTAAAATTTACACTGCCAGTTACACTACTAGATACCTAACTGTTAGTATCTCCTCATTAATCCTGTGCCTATGGATGCAATTGCAATTATAATTACTATGTAAATGAAACTGGCATAAACAATTTGCTGGCAGCTTTTTTAATTTCTGAACATCCTCTTTCCTACTGAATCCCATTTAACATCTAGATTTTATCAAAATATTAATAGAAAAATTCACTGACAAATTATATTACATACAGTAACTTTCTATCCCAATAACACGAGACTAAAGCAATGCTTTTTTGAGTCATACGTTTTAGTCAAATTCTACCAAATAACATGATTAAGCTAACAACAGCAACCACAACAAAGATGTGGAAATCCATAATTATTTTTGTGATGTCTTACATTTCACATGAAGGTATGGGAAAAAAGGGCAGTTTTTTCTTCCAAACACAGACCCGGCTGTACTCTAATCTAACCTGGTGTCACTAGCTAAGTATTTTTCTGTAAGAAGAATAATAGTAGGAATGGAATAGGAACACAAAAAATAAGCTATCTACAAAGGAGCAAGAATTAAACTCTCTCACAAATAAATTTGTGGGAACCACATCTTTATGAGAAAGGAGAGAAAAAGCTAGTAGTATTTATCACAGTAAGTGACTTACTAACTAATGAATTTTCTTTTTGTATTGGTCAGAAAAATAGTGTTTTCAGTCCATTAGTTTTAGTTACTATATCATTTCTCATTTGTGACAGACTGATTAAAGTCAGGCTGGAGTTACTCATTATCATTTTTCATACAGCATTTTCCATTCTAAAGTGTAGAGTAGTTCCAGAGGAGAACCAAGAAAATATAGTGATTATATTAGTCAGTTGAAACAGAAATGACAGACTACATGTTCTACATTCTTCTGATGCATTTTTTACCTTTGGACAGGAAGTATGTGACTACATTAAAATTGGTGTCACAATGATTTGAATTAAAACCCAACAGGAAAGCAATGCATTAAAAAGCCAATTATTGATGGATCTTCTCATTAAGAAAGAACATGAAGGAAACACTGTGATTGAGGATGAGTAGGGTATTGAAACATTTATGAAGGAAGGATACCTAATGGGTTCATACCTCTTGGAAAATGTTTTGTGAACCCCAAATAACTGCCAGAGGCATATTAAATTTGCACATTTGAAAGAGTAAATTTCTGATCCAGCATAAATTAATGTTAGATTTAGTGTTTTACAAGAATATTCAGTTTAAATTGATACAGTTACTGACAGTTCTTCGATTTTAGAACATCTGCATTCTGGAAAGGAGTGGGATTTAGAAGCTATGGCTAGGTTAAAAATTACATAACTGCTATTCTTTTCTTCAATGCATAAACCTTTAACTATGTCAAAACTCAAGCACTACTACTCTGCTACTACTACTACTACTACTACTACTACTACTACTACTACATCACAAAACAATAAATTTTATTCACTTACTTATAGATTTTCCTATGGAAATAATAATTATTATCGTGACTTCCAGCAGACCATTCATATGGTTGTTCTGTACATTTCTTAATAGAAACCAGATACTTAAACCATCTGTGTTTTATTTTCCCCTAAGTTATCTAGTTATTTGTGAAGTCCAGATATAGCCTTAATATATTTGCCTTTGGCTTAAAAAATCACAAAAGGCATTGCTGGAATTGTTTCCCATTTCAGAGCTGTTAATGCTTTTTATTGGTTTATGGTAATGTTTAGCTTTCCTTTTTCTGTGATAAGATCCTAACCTCTCAATGTTCAGCCTTTTCACAGAAGTGTCTTTCATCAATAAAAAAAGAACCAGCAACAGAGATGAAAGTACATATTTTCCCAGCCCCCAACAATACACTGCATATGTCGGATCTGAAAACCTTTGAATCCCACTGTGAAAGGAAGTAAAATTGACATGGGGTTTTTTGGTCTGTTTTGCAGGACAACAAGGAAGCTGGGTTTGCATGGTGGATCCTCGCACAGGAGCCACCAGGACATGTACATTTCTCCCCGTGTTCGTGAGTCATAAGGAATTAAGAACAGAAATAAATATTCACTGAAAGGCAACAAAACCATCTCTCATTACCTCATGGAAAAAACTGGGTTATTAGGATGAGCTTTAAAACATGCATCTATTTACTCCAAGCAAGCCAAGATATTAGGAAACGTCTAAACCTGTCATTGATGTATTCTCCATTGCTGTGAATCTGATTTTCCAGTGTGAAGTTGAAGACAAAATGTGAGACCTCCTCATTGCGGAAATGTTTCACTCGGGATGCATACTCATCTGACTGCAGATGTTTAATGACATCAGGAAACCAGACAGATAAGCCATAGTAGCTGTGAAAAAACAGAAAAAAACTTCAGGCACCAATCTCATCCATTCAGAAAGCTGTGCAAGGTATGAGTGAGCAGCTCCCTTGGCCACTTAAGTTATGGAAAGGCTGCTCCATCAGAATAAAATCCTTCATAATATAAAATTACTGAAAGATGCTGACACCA
This sequence comes from Cossypha heuglini, assembly GCA_027576195.1. Taxonomy (NCBI): domain Eukaryota; kingdom Metazoa; phylum Chordata; class Aves; order Passeriformes; family Muscicapidae; genus Cossypha; species Cossypha heuglini. The sequence goes on from JAODKT010001744.1 coordinate 23,481,563, forward strand.
GAAGATGTCAGTTTTTCAAAGAAGGTATTCCTGATGAGTCAGGTTTGCGGCCAAAAAGAGACTAACTGACAAATATAACATTTTGTGGGCAGATCCTGAATAAAACAGATTATCATAGTGTCAGAAATTAACATGCAGATGATTTTTCTGTCAGTCTTACCCAAAAGACAGGGTGAACCACACAGCTGTAAGTTTGATTGTATTATCCTTCACTGGGTAGTTGAAGCATCTCATAAATGTCAACCAAATCTGTAAATCATTACGAAACACATTTATTTACATATCTTGACTTATTTTGAACAATTTTCTTAAAAGCTAGAAGATATATGTTTCTTATTTTCTTGCTTCTTCAGGGCAGGAAAGAGAGTAAATCAGCTCTCTGGCCACACTTCTTTTGATGCAGCCCAGGCTGTGATTTGCTTTCTCAGCTGCAAGAACATATTGTAGTCTCATATCAGTTTTTTTTTTGTAAACACTGTGGACTGTGTACAACAATTTGGCCTTATTCCAATCACCTCCAACTTTCTTAATCTCTAGACATCTTCATTTTACTTTCTCAAAAAAAACAGGGATTTTCTCAGAAATGTTTTCTTCTCACTTCCCAGTATTAGACAAACTATATTCCATAATTAAATAGGGATACAATCAGAGTTTGATCTATTGTAATCTACCATGGCTAGAAATTGATGTCTGAACTATATGAGGAAAATGTAGGACTGCCCCAAGGTCAGGGACAGTATAGTGGAGCCGACTGAGAATAGTGCTCTCATCTCTGTCCCTCTCTCCTTTTTTTTCCGGGTCAAGAAACAAAAACTTTACACTGATTCCTCATTCCCTCAGTTGCATGGAAACTGCAGCATTGCAGCCATCAACAGCAGGAGCTCAGCAAATCCATCTTATTTCTGAAAGTTAATTAAAAAGGAAGAAGGTAATTACAGAATGAACAGAGATGTTGTTACTTACACCATACAGCTCTGTGCGGATTCTTACAAAACACCTCCTGTACCAAGTCCCGGTATCACTCTCTATTTCTATGAGCTCATCTATCTGCTTAGGCGTTTTGATTCTGGTAACCTAGAAATATAAACAGAACAAAAATACTTGTAGTTTCTGGGATAATGAACTGCCTATGGTGGGGTTTATTACACCCCATCTGCTAAAAATGAGCAGATACTCCTACTGTGTCTACACTAGACATGTTTTAGATTTATAAAGAAACAATAACACATTATAATGATGCAATCTTTATGGATGCAACTGTTTCAGAAAATTCTATGTTCAAGGCATGCAGGAAATACACTTCCTCTGGCTACAATAAGCTGTTACTGTCATATTCTTCTAGAGAGTTGTTGTATATACCTCTGATGCCACAAAGGATAAAACATTAATTTAAACCACCAGTTAACCATGCCCAGAATTTGCCTTCAAATTTTTTTTGACTTGCTATCATAACACTGTTGGAAGTCTTTTGATTAAAGACATAGCAATGAAAACAGAAGTATTCAAAATGTCATGAATTAGTAGCTGGACAACCTTTTTTATTATTTTGTTAAACAGAGAACTTAATGAAGAGAGAAGCGAGGCAAAATGATCTGGAACCACACGTGTTATTGCTGTTATGAACAATGATCGACTTATCTAAAGTGAAATGAGATAAACAGACATCAGGGAAAAATACAGAATTACCAGTGACAGAGAATGTAATGCATCCTACAGTGCTAATTTTAACATTTACTCTCCTGTGTAGCAGGGTGTGTTACATGGTCTTTCCAGACACAGGACCTGATACACTTATACTACTGTATGGTTTTTCTTTTAGTTTCTGCTCTGGTCCCAGCTTCATAATGATATCACAAAAGGCAGTGCATTCATTCACAGTTTCTTTGGTCGTCTTCTTTTAAAATAACAGAAAGAAAATTAATAAAATGGGGAAAGGGACTTACACAGAAGGAAGGAGGAGAGCAAAAGAATGTGTGTTCTATGTTTGGCTGCAGTTTGTGAAGCTTCTGTTTCTTCTGAACGGAATGACAACACCCTCCCCACCCACAACTCCAATGTATCACAGCGGATTACAGGACACCAGGGAACAGCAATATTGATGAAAAAGCTCAAGTTTTGAGCCCACTGCTTTCACAGATGTATACTGTTTGAGATGCAACAGCAGCCTCATCCCGTGAACAAGAACATAAGAACATAGAAAAGCCCACGAAGGTTTGAGTTATAACTGCCCTCATTTCTGAAGTATTACAGCTCACTGTTTTGCCAGATCATGACTTTATCAAAAGCCTACAGCCTTCTTGTCATCCAATAATCCTGTCCATATCAGTCCACTGAACTCAAGCTTTTCTTTAAGTGCTTTCAGCAAATGTGTTATACGAAAGACTGAGTCAAGTCCTCAAAAATTATCTGATATCTCCTACATACAGAAAATCTTACATACCACACCTCTGTGCAGAAAAGGGATGCCTTTTGAACCCCACTACTGTGGGGTCAGGGACAGCGTTTTCACCATACGGGGCACCTGACTCAGTTGGAGCTGTGGAGATTGGGGAAAACATATTTTTCCTAGGACCACTGTATGTGACTGGGCACGAAAGTTCTCTGGCCTTGGTGGTTCTTTAACATATGAAAAGTCCTGTTGAGTCAGGATAACAGCCCATCTGGATCATGCAAATTCAGCATGTCAGTGTATGAAGAACGAAGAAAAAACAAACCCAGAAAAGAAAACCTGTTTTAATGAAAATTATGCTTCTGTTTAAAAGCAATGGTTAGAAATATGCAATGTTTTGAATTTTAAAAAAATCAAGACTTGTTGCAAAGAAAAATATTTGCAGGAAAAGAGTTAATACATGGCAATTGAGCAGCAGAGAAAATGTTGATTTTAAGGATGGAAAGATTTTTTTCTTTTAACTTAAATATTTAAACCAAGAAATCTAAAATCTAGGTATTTTAAAATCCCAGAAGATAATAAAGCATGTACATATACATCTAACTTTGGTAATTCCACAGTTGAAGATAGTATCAATTTATTGGTGTCTGTTAGTGTCACTGCTTTCAAGAAAAATTCTTCAAAGTGTGAAGAGCCACCCTCTCAATTCAGAAACCAGAATATTCCATTTTGGATTAACTCTAAACCCAACTGATTGTCAGCTGATGCCATCTCTTTCTAAAGGCTTGAAGATAATCCCCTCACTAATATGAGTAGCAAGAATAAACATAACAAAAGAATTGATTTTAAAAGCTTCTAGAGAAATATTAAATCAATATTACACAGGAAAATGCATAAAAGAAAATCACACTAAAACTATAGGTGAAATGGAGAAAAAGTTACATCATCTGTAGTGTCAGAAAACATACTATCAAAGTGTGCCTGATGTAACTAACAACATGATCTGGAGGAAAATAGTAAAGCATAAGCCATAGAGTGACACTGGATCAGCAGAAGAGGAGGATGGAAAGTTTAGAAGTAAGTGAATAAATTACTGAGACACAATGTCACAATATCGAAGGCTAACTTAAAAAAAGAAACTAAAAGGATGCGTCAAACAAATTATGCATTAAGTTCTTTGCTTTCTGGGTTTTATGAGATGAAGTGCTGATGTACAATAAGAAGAGAATGATACATTTTCTAATCATATTAAAGCAAGCTAAAAATAGGGACTTCTATATATGTCTAACCTTGACACACAGCACAGTATTTCTAATCTCAACTTGAAATACAGAGTAGAGTTTTAATAATGCTCAAGGCAGAAACTGGCAAAATTAATGGCTGATCAATTTACTAAAGTAACTGTAGACAAAGTGGCTGAGTGTCACATTATAACAACCATTGAGACAAAGGCTTGTTAGATCACAAGAGCTGGAAACAACAAGCATGTGCTTTGTTTTCTCCACAGCTGCTTTACGACGTGATTACAATTACGCCAAAGTGACGTGAGAGGCTTATCCTTCCTCCCACATTTTCTCCTAGCACATTTCTATCTTCTTCCTTATGCCTGAACCAATACTAAAGGTGGACAGGGGGAGCGCTGTGGCTCTGTGAAATCAGTCAATGAGTATCAACAGCAGCAGAAAAAACCCTCCTGGAGTCACCAGGAGCCAGCATATTCTGTCTGAAAGCAGCTCAAATCAGCAAGAGCCAATCGTGAAATTACACCATAGCTATATGGTGTTAGGCAAATCCATTCACTAATAAATTAAATCAGAAAATAAAATATTAGATTAGGTGAGATTAGGGGTAGGTCACCAGTGTACCAATAAACATGGATTTAACACGGTAAATGTGCTAACCAGGTTTTTTTTCAAATTAAATATAGGAATTCTTGAGCTTCTCCATGGAAAGGTTTAAATGGAAGTAATGGAAACTAAATCCAAGGCAGCAAACTGCAAGTCTCAATGGAATATAAGTTATTTGGTCAGATGGTCATTCCTCCAGAATGCCTGCAAATGCAGAACCTTTAAGAGGATTTCTTAATTGAGTTATATGTGCAATACAGTAAGAAGAAAGCTTCTGGAGGAGGAAAAACATCCCACACATGGCTCTGAGGGAGCAGAGTGGACTTACTGCCACAGCACTGCTCAAACTGGAGGGGCCAGCTGGATTCCAAAGCAAGAAAGTGCTGTTTGATCCTACTGCATCGAGGAAGACAAGCCTGTTGTGATTAGTCTTCATAAATAACGAAGATGTCATTAAAAAATCCGGTTTTGAATTGGCAATTTCTCCTCCAGCAGAAACAGCCAACCAATACTTTAAATAGGGTTTTAAAATTAGGCCTCAACAAAATTAACTTTGAGACTATTAAATTTTTGAAATTACTTTTTCATAGAAGTGAAAATGTAGTTTTTAAAACCGTTGTTTTACCTGATAAGAATTGAAAAAAAAGTTCCAAATCCTAAAGACAAAACAGCTAACTAATTTGGACTTCTATGTGCCTACTGTTATTACTAAGAGTGAAAACTTAATAAATAAAACACAGATGGAATCCATTAACTATCTTGGTACACCAGATAAAATCATCATGCTGTGGCTTCATACACCCATGAATATCCTGGCCAAAGGCTGATTTCTTAGCAGACATTGTAGATACAACAATTTCAGTAGGAATTTGCAATACTTTTTATTTAGGTATTTAGAGTGCAAAAAATTGGCTTAGCCTTTTAGGGTATTAATATTGATTGCTTAAGCTGTGCAGACCTTACCAGTCAGGAGGCTTGGTGCTGTGATAGGTTTAAAAAGCAATAGCTTTAAAAGCAATACTCACAGTGAAGACTTTCTCGGGCTGACCACGAGCACGCATGTTTGTGTCATGAATTTGCTTGAGTATCATCCAAGCTTCATCATGTTTTCCAACCTAAACGTCAGAACAAAACGTTTAAGTGCAGCATACTTACAAATTAAGTTACTCACTATATAGCCCCTGAATAATCTAAATGCATGTTTAGTAGATGTCATGATACAAAACAAATAATTTTTACTGAAATCTAGAGACTGTTTGGAAAATTATACCTCCAGCAGGAACCGTGGGCTTTCCGGCATAAAGGTGAGGGCAACCACAGAAGAGACACAGGGCAGTGCACAGACAATCACAAATACTCGCCAGCTGTGGAACTGGTAAGCAGAGCCCATGCTGAAACTCCATCCTGTGGAAGCAGAAATCCACAAAATGTAGACAAATAAGGAGTATTATACGTGTTATCCTATATATTCTGCTTCTTGGAGATGCAAAATGAGACCTATATTTAAACGAAGCCTGACTGATATATTTCTGGAAATATTGGTTGTCTAAAAAAATAGTTTTACACTATGACTGTGAGCCTCTTGCATGTGACTAGTCATGCTGGAAAGTAATTGTATTATGGATGAAAGACTTTCTTATGCAGGGATGAAGAAGCTTCTTTCAATTCTCTTACAAAAATTTTTATTAAGATAATTATGTGATTGAAACATAGGGTCATCATCATCGTGCATAATATATATACAAAGAAATGGTTTTCTATGAACAATGGAAGCGGACGCACTTAAAAATCTACACACAAATTGTGTATTTTAGGGAATTGCATTGCTTTCCTTAACATTAACTTTTTCTACAAAGTTAATTTCAATACTCTTAATAAGAATCACCCATGTGAAATTGGAGAGCTGGCAGTTCAGCTTTTTAATAAAATATCTGGTTAGTTGGTATATTATGAATGGACTATTGATGTGTTATAATTGTAAGAAAACTAAGAATTTATCTTAAGAAAGCCAAAAGAATTATTTGAGTAACTACCTGGCCTTTTATTCTGGCTTCAGTACAGCAGAAATTTTCAAGTAAAATTTTCAAGGATAACTTATTAAAAGGTGAGTGGAAGATAAGAATAATGGTAAAGGACAGAAGAGGTTACTGGAAGGAAATGAAATTTTGGGTAATGAAAGAACTGATGTACTGGATTAATCTATTATTTGCTGCCTGATTTTTCTAGGCAAAAGACATAGTTAATTAAATCTGTATGAATGCCACTATACAATTGGTAGGACTTAATATCAAATGGCCTATTAAATAGTTCTCTAAAGGAGGTATTTATGTGAGAAATGTAAGGCTTGGTTTTTTTTAATGTAAAAAGTCTATGTTGTGGATCATAAACACATTATTCGGAAAAAAATTCTCTCACATTAAAGTACTTACATTCTACCACATCAAAAATACTGTCAACCCATGATTTATTTTTACCCTTTATCAGTGATTTGGTAAAACATCAGCAGACGTCAGCAGATATGGGAATGTGTTTCTGGTATCCTACAAACTTCCTATATTTCTGAAATTATATCAGTTTGCTCTACAGCCATTTAGCACTGCTACCTTTACTACAGAGAGAAAGGGGTAAAATCAATGAGTATTGACAACGATCTTGGATTCCCATGCTACATTTTTTTCAATTAAGGCTCCATATGGATATACTTTACTGCTCAAAATGTCCTTCCAACTTAACAAAGATGTTTAAAATTAATGTAAAATTTTATTCCAAAATAAAACCTGGAATTAAAATTTACAAATAAACATGTAAATGAAACAAAAACTATGACTTAAAAGTGTATTAGAATTCACTCTTTATTAACTTTTGGAAAATCAATAAACATTTGATCTTAGAGAATTTCAAGTCTTAAATATTATGTGTGTATTTTACATTTAAATTGTGAGAGGAAGGAAGTAAAGAAAGGTTTACAGTATTAATGATGCAATTAGACACCAGATCTGTATTTTGGATATTGTGTACACATTTTATTCTAATTATTAGAATAATATTCTTCATTACATGATTTAAAGTATAGAAAAAAATCACCTGATGCAAGATTTGCAAAATAATTTCTTGGTGAAGTGAATCTCTGGGCAGCTGTGCAACTCCTAGTGCTGCAGGGAAGGCAGCACAGGATGGGAGTTTTCATCTTTCAGAATGTTCAGTATCAGGCAAGGCTTTTGTTGTTACTAGAAACTGTCCCAGAAATACACGAAGCCACTGGTATAGCTAGGCAATCTGCCTTTCACAGCTCCAGTTTATGTTTTATGAGACTGAGCTGTACAAAGGCCACTTCTGCAGTAAATGAAATCAACCTGGCTTTATACCTGTTATAAAGCAGCAGCAACATCTTGAGCTCTGTAGCCAGTCCTGGAAAATGCTCTTGGTAATTTATTTTTAGTTGTCATTTAGTAATACAAGTGAACTGTTCTACACTTAATTAAAAGCAATACATGCGCTGCTCATTCTGCTGTCATTGTGACAACCTACAAAACATCTTTTTTACTCCTCAAAATACCTGAGGGACATGTCAAGTGAAATGTTCATTATAGTTTTTATTGCTTTTGTTCCATCTTTTTCATTATGGACTGTATTAGCTGCTGCAATTCATCTTATGATTTAATACATCTGCTGAATTAATGGTAAAGCCAAATGTCAAGATTATAAAAAGCAATTTGTAGAAAAAATCCTGGAGCTGCAACAGAGCTTTCTGGAGGTTCCTCCCATCTATTCCAGCACCAGCGCTAGACCAGCAAAACAAACATGTATTTCAAATGCACAGCAAGTATGGATTTATTTTTATATTTAACACATCCTTTTTCCCCAGGTCATGAGCTAATCTGGATAATGGAGCCATTAGAGCAGCTCTGAATTTAGCTCACAAAGTGGCTTTCATTCCTTCTGTATGCAAGTCTTGAAACTAAATGAAATTGTGTTCTTGGCTGTAAGTCAATCTCCTTCTCCCGTGATTTATGGCAGAACAGCAAAGGCATAGCAGCCCTACATGGCTGCATTCAGGGCACTGCTCAGCAACTGGAGTCGACCTTCACCCTCGCTCCCTGGCTATGCTGTATTCCAGAGTCATTAATCTTGAGAACGAGGGCCAATGTTTTATCAATTGCAAAACATTTGGTCCAAATGCATCTTGGGAGTAATGTACTGTGGAGGAACCCAAAACCCGCGATGGCTGAATCTGAACCTGCTGCAGGAGCCTTTGTGCTGAATACCACCCTCCTGCTTTCCTGGCTGCTGGAAAAGCCCAAGTGAATCATAGACATGACAATTGCTGACTACAGAAACACAGAGGCACACAGCAGAGCAAAACCAAAATGTACAAGATGCTAATCTGTATCCAATCACCAATTTATGAGTTGAGCACAATGTCAATAAAATCTTGTCTCACAAAACAGCATGCCATCAGCTCCATAATATGAATAGATCAAAAGGATATAATAAAATTCTTGCTCCAAAGGAGAGAAAAGAAAATTTGCCATAGACTTTCTGAATATTTATAGAGGGAAACCTATCCAGATTAAGACGGCTTTTCTGAATTCATAATACTCGATAAACAGCAAGTGTCTTCAAGCACAAGGATCCTCTCCTACAGTAGACAATCTACTAGAGAACAGATTTATGGGGATGATTTGCTTAACTTTCCACAATAAAGGTTGCAAGGAACAGGATATGTCTCTACAAATTCATACATTACACTAAATTGCAATGTGAGCAATGAAAAACATGGGTGCCCACAGGCTCTGTACAAATACTGGCTGGCAAGGAGATGGGTGTTCGTTCACACCTTTATTCCTCTGGTATATATAAACTTTCTAAAACACTAATGTTGGCAAAGAAAATCCAATCAAATATTGTGATTTTATGACATGGTTAGCTAAAGACTGAGCATTGGGGCATTTTTGTTAGTCATTCAGTATTAATAAGAGAAACTAGTTTCATGGCAGTGTCATAAATTGCCAAAATCCGATTTTTTCAGATTTCTGTCTAACACTAGATCAAAGGAGGGAGTAGATGCAGAAAACATACTTAAAAACTACAGATGGGGGAGAAAGAGAAGGAAGGAACTTACAGTAATTAACAGACTTCACAGATTCTTCCAAGGAATAATTTACATGATCTTATAGCTTTTCTTATTTCAGTTTTACTACACAACCTTTTGTCAGAAGTCAGCTTTCTAGACTTCATTCTCAATGGTTTTGTTTGAAATATTTACAGCAACTAAGAAGCACGATTGCTCTAAATTGTCACTTGGTGGCACTGTAACCATATTCAATACAAATAAAGCTTAAAACTATTGCAGGAAGGCTTTTACTATCAAATGCTGCTGTTTTGTTGAGTGTTTCCCAAATCTAAGCTAAAGCAAAATTATAAGAACTGGAAATATTTTGAAGCTTGCGTCACTTAAATGCCACATTATTGCACTTTTATTTTTTCTGGCCTGGAATTACCAAGTTTAACTGTCAGTGTCATCCAGGATTTGAGACCGTATATTGTAGTGATATTCATTAGAATAAAGCTGAAAGATCACTAAAACTGAAAAAAGAAAACTTTAGGTAAGTTATGTAGCTGAGGAAGATCTGCTACACATATTTACAAAACTATATGAAAACCATGATTTTATACAATCACAGAAATGATGCTTTCAGAATTTTTCTGTGTTGCATTACTGTGAAATTCCAGTAGCAGAAAGTAGAACATTTGTCTTTTCTGTGATTAAATTATTAATATCATATGGGAAAAGCAGTGTTATTTTTAGCCTGTATAGATAGATAGCTACTCTACAAACCTAGTCTCAGCAGGTCAGCTGCTGGTAATTTCTGGAGAAGGAATTCAGGAATTAAATAGCTGAAGTGCGGCAGGCCATGATGGAGGGAGTTCAACAAAGGTGCATGGTTCTCTAGCTAAATCCAGCTAGCCCTTGAGGATCACCAGTTCAATGGAAGAAGAATGTAAAAGTGTTCAACAGATGTATTTTGCAAACACATTAAAATCAGAATTGGTCTGCTGACACTTAAAACTGTAACGAGAAGGAACAAGGCATTTTCTGAAGACATTTTCTCTGTCACAGAGGAAGGGGTTTGTAAGCACTGACCCAAGTCACACCTCTGTGCTGGCATTGATATTTATCTGAAAATCTTCAAAAATCTGGTCTCCACTCACTCCAATATTTTCTATTCAGACAATTCCCAGGTCAGCTGCAAGAAGAACTTATCTTGCATAAAAAATAATTTGCTCTCAAGCGCTATCAAACACATTACTGCATAGCACTGTAGTACAGGTGTAGTACCTCTGATCAGTGATATCAACAGTTCATCTTTAAAATTTCTCTAATACCTGCTGTACAACTGCCCTGAAGTTACTCTTCATTAAGGAGGAAGTTCGTGTATCCTCATACTTCAGACAATGATATAGTATGATATGTGCCCAAAATATGAGGTTTAGTAATGACAAGTAATACTTTCACTTAATCTTAGGCTCTGTGGAATACCAACAGAATTGTTAGGTTTGTTTCCTTGACATGGAAATGCTAATGTATGAGGCCTGATAGGAAGAAAAGAACCCATAAAAATCAGTTTAAAATCAAAATATTTAAAAATGCTAGGATGGAGGTAGGTGTGGGGGCAAGGTAAGGGAAATTTTTAAGTTGTTGTGTGCATAGTTTGAAATGGTCTGTCTGGAATCTGACTTGCATTTGGCCCTGAAGTATGTCTGTATTAAGATACCATAACTAACAGTAGTCAACACAGTCAAGAAGATAATATTTAAAATTAAGAAAAGAGAAACAGACTTCAATAAAAGAATTAAGGGATATTGCCTAATGAGAGAATGGCAGGTACCCAATAGTCTGGTCATGTTATCTATCTAATCTTCTAGCAGATGCTAGAAGTGGCAAAGAGTGTCTAATTACTGGTCTGTTTATGATTATGAAATCACAATCACTCTTGCCTCTCTAGTAGATAAATATTGAAACTTGTGGGGTCTTGAAGCAGGCTCTTACCAGTACTGGGCTAATGGGAATGACATGCCTGTATCTTGAATTTAACAAAGGAAGCCATTCTTGCATCTCAGTTTTCTATACTGGGAAGGATACTGGGCCAACCAAATAAAATACAGACATGAATATGACAAGATCAGTCATTATTCATTCATATGTTATGAAGTCTAATAGGGCAGAAGAAAAGCTATACAGAACCAGAAAGCAAGGACTTGCAAACTAAATTGACCATTATAAATTTCCTTCATATTCACCCTATATACTCTCCCTTCAGGTGACTATCCCAGCTATTCAGAAATCATAGCTGTTGCAACAGGTATAACAAACAATGGAAAAAGAGTAAAGACTATTCACAAGAAGCAGCTTAAGGTATTTTCAGAATTGTATTTGCCTTTCAGCCCTTACTGTATGACTGAGAAGGTATCATAGCAAGAGCATTCACTCATAGTTCACAGAGCTGGAAAAATTCCATTTCAACTAATGTAAAGCTGTGCTAAAACAAATTACCACCTCTGTAGATAAATACCACTTTAAAAAAAAACAAAAAGCCCTTGACTTTGTACAGTTGGCAGGAAATATTAAACATTAAACATTAAAACAGTTCACAGGAGATGAAGATTTCTTTGTCTCTTAAGCTATCTTTCACAGAGGCATACATGTTATTATTCACTTTAGTTTGTCTTCAAGCCACCACCCTCCATAACATCATCCAATTATATGGCAAGTTTTTTGCAATCTGTCATGTTTTATTGTCGTTTTCTCTATATTTATAGGATGCATCTCTATCTATAAAACAGGAACAGTAATACTTACTCAGGTTAAATCTTAACTCAATGGTATAAGACTTCAGTAACACTAAAGAGGTGTAAAAATAAGATATTAATAAGAGCCAAAATACAGATAGTTTTGGAAGAGACTGTACTCTTAAAATCCATTGTAATGGTTTTGAAAGCAAAACCAGTGAGAGACTCCAAGTCAGAAACACAATCTAATAGGGAAAAAAAAAATAGAGAAAAGTAAAATACATGCAATAGTTTGAAAGAAAAACCACTGACAGAGTCAGAATACAACCTGACACCCCACTAGTTCTGATGGTGGTAGCAGTCCAGATGAAGTGGTCTTGTTGTAGTAGTGATCCTGTAGAAAAGGTCTGTTGGCTCTTGACCTCTGGAAACCCGTGGGTAAGGACTGCTTTGGTGTTCCAAATCTCAGTTTTTATCTAGGTAGGAAAT
>JAODKT010001744.1:23494178-23512320 GCA_027576195.1 Cossypha heuglini
AGATGGTGATAGAATACATACCTTTGGGCATATCTTTACATTGTAACCTAGGACATCCATAAAGAAAGACATTGATGGGAAGTGCAAAGCCATTATCCCATAAGGCAGGAAAAGATAGACATAATGCCTTGGGATGATTTTATGATGATACTTTAACCCCTAACCATCTGCTTTATTCCCAGAAATGGCTGCTGCAGCTTTGAGATGGTCCCAGGAGTGGGGTGGGGAGCCTTGGGCTCAGTTCGGTTCAAACCCTCTCTTTGGGTGTGCTGGGCAGAGTGGACTGGGATGCTACATTGATCCTTTTGTCAGATTACGTTTTGCTACCTTGAAACAATAAGTTTGCTTTTATTTTTCCCCTTCCCGTAACCTGGAGGCTGAACCGGGAATTCTCTCAGCAGCTTTTTTTGTTGTTTTGGTTTGGGCTTTTTTTTTTTTTCTCCTTTGCTTGGGGTTTCATTTTTTTGTTTTGGTCCCTTCAGCAGGGGGCCGCCCTGAACCCAAGACCTCAGAGAAGCTGAACCAACATGAGAAAGGACACTAAAAACCAACCGTTTTGCCAGTTGCAAGGAAGAGACTAAGGCCAGAAAGGTTCCCATCTATTCTGTCCAAGCGGCTGCCCGAACTCCTGTTCCTCCCCTTCCCTGAGCCAAGGAGGGCACCCACTATCCTTGCCTCCTGGCCACATGGTCTGGTGGGGTAAAGGTTTTGAAATTTCAGTATCTAGCATTTATTCAATCATTTTCTGTGCCTTGAGGGCACCCTTTTGGAGTGTTTTGGGATTTTTTTAATAAAAAAATTTGCTGCTCTTTTTTTTTTTTTTTTTTTTTTTTTTTTTGTCTCCACTTTCACCCACCGGTGTTAATTTGTCAATAGCAAAAGGGATAACTGGAGGTCTTCTCTTCAGAAGAAGCACTCATTTCACAGTGTTTTCTCCTAAATTTGTCTCCAAAGCGAGACACATCCAATTTGTCTAAAGCTTCTACATGGTTCCTTGGTATACCTGCTCCTCACTCCTAAGAGATTTAGTGTTGCTATCCAATACCCTTTTGACCCAGGAGATGTGCTTGACTGATGTGTGATAACCATACAGAACTTTGCGAGCCTTTCTGAGACAGATCCCAACTTCAACTATTCATTGCACCCAAAGACATGACTCCTCATGAAATTAAGGGCTAAGAGTGAAGCATTCCACTCTAATTTGAAAGGAACAAAGGAAGCCACTGATAAGGAGTGGAGACAGATCTGCAATGCTACACTTCTGTTTGTCTAACCTTGGTCACTGAGTAGTTTCCATTCTCAAGCAAGGGAGAAATAGTGGAAATGCACTTTGCTAAAACGTCATGCTGGTGTAATGTCTCCACCACCATACAAGATACAATTTTGCACCTTAGGAATTCTGAACACAATTGTAATGCAACTATCCTACAGGACTGGAAACCTGCCAAAAAAGCACTTCGACATGGCATTGCAATATCTTGACTTTGATCACCAATAATAGTTCTGCCTCTGTCCTGTCATTTTACCAGACTTCAAACACCCATTACCAGCAACTGAGCCTGAGTAACTTCAACATGGCTTTATTCTGAATGCAAATACCATTATATTCCTTGTGAAGTGAGTATAAGTTCACTTGTTAGCCTCCTTGGTTAATGAGCACAGATTTTGAAAGCTTGCTAGGGCATATCTCTAATCTTCTGCTTAGATGCTAAATCAGTGTTTCTAAAATATTCTACTTTGTGCATTCACAAAATAATTTTCTTCCTCTCTACCCCATAGTTTATAAAATACGAATCAGAGCAAAATCACTCCTGAAACTTAAGTGTATTGCATACTCCTGAAATTTAAGATAAGGAACACCATGTATCTGTTCAAATTCAGTAAATATGCATATTACAGGCTAAAATGTTCTGAACTTCTCTTATGTGCATTCATGGCCCTCGCTCAGAGTAAACTGCCCAAGTCTGCTAGAAATGAGTGTAGAAAAACACAGGTCAAAGTTTGTCCAGGTTTCAGATGCAAAACATGAAAAGAGCTATGATAAATAATCAAAAGCTTAAATGTTTTATTTTCCTTTAAATGTCTGCTTTTGTCACATTTCTGCATGTAAATTTGATTTAGAAAATTTTCTACTTTTAGTTGAAGACCTAACATAAAGCTACATTATATGGCACCATTTGAAGTCCTATGGTAGCAAATACTTTGTTACTGGTCTGATGCTCTTTTAGATATACATTTTGAATCCTCCTGTGTAATGCCATTGACTTAGGGGAAAAAAGTAGCAATGGGATGCCTATAGGTCACCAGCTTAAAGCCATTCTGAGTTTAATGACCAACAGAAACTTTTCAAAGGGATTTGTACAATACTATGTAGCTAGCTAAGGCTAACTATGGAAGAAAGATTAATCTTAAATTTTTTGTGTGTCCATATGGTCTAGAAGCATTTTATGAAAACCCTGCCATCAAAAACTAGCAGTAGTTGAACTTTCTTAGCTTTACAACCAGATAAAAGAAAGCCTAAAAATTGAAATTTATTTTTCCAACATGAGTAAGATCTATTCAATAACTACAGCAAAGTTACAATTGAGACTTAAAACCATAAAGAGGACGTTTCAAGTACTCAGATATAAATAAATAAATAAATAAATAAATAAATAAACAAACAAACAAACCAGGCTGCCAAGGGTTAATATGTAGCTGAAAATCTCATTACAAGGACTGCGGCACATAATTGATCTGACTGTTTGGCTGACTGAGTGGGTGGCCCCAGAGATTTATGTACTCATGCATTTCTACAAAGTCCTGGCTTGAGTCTGGCTCTGTGCAGCTGTTCAATGGAGGCACTTCACAATCTACAAAACAAAGAGTAAAATCTGCCAGCCACAACACTGACAACATCACAGCTTAGAGGCTTGTCAGTCTAAGAAAAGGTTATGTCAAGCTTTCCAGAGATGATGGTTCAAACAGATGCAATTAATGTCAGAAGTTGGGGAGACAGCATGTTAAGGGATTCTGCTGTCAGGGCTTCAAAATAACATGGCCAATATTGGCACCAAGGCTATGCAACCAAATGTCACTAAAATGTGCTTCAAACTTTGTATGAATTTCATCTGTATGTAGCTTCAAATTTGTGTTAAGTTTTTTACCTACTTTATCCTACATGTGCTTAGTAGTTTTCCACTACTTTATTTAAGAATTGGAAAATGGCTTTGTATTAATTTTGGCATCTGTTTGGACAGCGCTAGAGTACAATAGAGTAAATCATTGAGAGCAGACAGAATCCGCTTATATAAGAAGACAATGCAAAATTGTCAAATGCCCTGTGCAGTAGCCATTATGAAGGAAGTCTATAGGGAAACACTTGTCTGCAACAAAATCTCTTCATATTGCTGTCCTATCCATACACAAAAACCAGATACAATGATGTCTATGTATTCTTGTGTAGTGCCCTTCACACAAGCTGGTGTGTGGTCTATCCACAGCCCTGATATCACAAATGGTCTATGTTTGATGTGATGCATTGCTGCAGACACTACTAAAAGCAGCAGTTAGATGTGGAAATTAATTTAAAATGTAAGTGTTCTTGTCTTGCTCCAGGACTCCCAGTGATTTATGTGCATCTGGACTAAGGATACTTAAAAAATGGGCTCATGGAAAAGAAGGAAAGAGAAGCAATTAATCAAAAAGGACAATCAGTAAAAGGCACAGTGAAACACTGTAGCTTATGAAAAGAAAATGGGGCCTCCTTATCTAGCTTAACGTAGAAACAAAACATTAATTGAAATGCTGGAACAATATTTGAAGAATACCAAGAGGATATGCCTTTTACCAGTGATACACATTCCACCTTTTGTGTGCTACTGCAGTGTAACAACAGAATATCTCTGCAATTCAAGAAACGCTTGCAAAATTTAAATCTATTATACTTATTTGTTCACAGGGTGTTGCAAGAAAAATCTTTTTTTTTTTTTTTTTTTGCAATGAACATTTCAGTGCTGTGATTTAAGTCTTATTTCCATTTTTTTTTTTTTTTTTTTTGCTATTTAACTTGCCCCTTGTTTTCTCTTAAAAAAAGATAAATGAAAAGGAACAATATCATGTCACTGTGAGAGAGACAGGTAGACTAAGCAGGTAGTTTATGTGATCAAATTATTAGAGCCAATGTGCATTCTAGGAATTACCTTCTAATCTAACAGCAGTCAATTGAACAAGCCTGGTCACATTTCTGACCTTACTATACAGACTTTAGGGCCTTTCTGTACATTCTGTGAACCATGCGTCAGAAGTATTGAATTCAAGCCTTGGCCAAACTTCCAACAAAATATTTTTTACGTGCTCAAATCAAGTGCTAATGATTTTCAGCATATCATAGTGGCAGCAGGGAGGTGGATGGTGGATTTTGCCTATGAACAGACAGTCACAGCGTTTGAAATGCAATTATCAAAGGAAACAATGAAAATACCATCTATTAAGAAAATAGAGAATTAATTTGCATTCTTTATTTTATACAGCTTCATGACTTCCTCAAGAATCTAAAATCATAAACAAATCAAATTTTTGTATCAGATTGAACTAAATAATGTTTCTGTGGGAAAAGAATATAAAATCCTTACCTTTATCTGTAATCTTTATCTGTAAGTCCTTACATTTTTTATTATATGGCAATGCCACTTTCGAGAAACAACTAAGAGGGGCATCAAAACTTTCAATGCCTAAAATCAAATTTCCCCAGTACTAAAAAGAAAATACCAATGCAAACTGCCAGGAAGGAACAGTGAGGGGTAGAAAGCAGTGTTTCTTCACCTTGCCCAGCACCAAAGCTGAGGAAATTTGGAATGGAAACTTCAGCCTAAAGCTCTCACTTTGGTATCTTAATGCTGCTCATTATCATACTATTTCATACTTATCACTGCTCATTTCATACTGTTTTCTCCTGACATCTTCATAAGGTGTGAAAACAGAGCTGTCTTGGAAATATTAAGTGCACAAACACTGTAAGGGAGGTAGATCAGGTTTTGCCAAAGTTCCTCTCCTACAAGTATGAGTAGAAAGAATATAGTCAGGTGCTGTATTCAGATACTCTGGTAAGCATGGATATTTGCACAGACCTCAATGGAATGACCCTCACTAAAGTAGGCATGATATTCAAAAGTAACATGAAATATTTTCCTTTGAGAAAAAGTGGTAACAAGCTTCTGGAAAAAAAAATCCAATGTAATTTGCAATTGATTTTGCTGATTTTATTTTAAAGGCAGCTGGACTGCAAATTGAGAAGTTATATTCCAATTGTATATTCAATCCCTAGACAGATTATTAAAGTGAAAATAAACTGTTTCTAAAAGGACAATTACCAAGCTCTTCAGAGCAGATAGCTTTACAAGCCATAGAAATAATATTTAAGTATGGTTGACGAATTTAAGCTGTCATACTATGTTCCAGAGGAAATTAATATATTCTTGTATATGCATAATCACATTAATTTTTCATCTGTTGTAGACCAATCACAAAATCAAACATAGGTTTTTTTGTGATTTAACATTAAAAATATTAACAAAGGAACCTTATCAGATTAGCATCTTCCTTATTTCTAAAAGTGAAAAGCAAGGTTAATGCCTGACACTGCAGGTACTTCTGCTGGTCAGTCTGAGCAGGTTTCTAAGGCAGCTTTAGTAACCTGGATGTAATTTTCCTTAAATTATACCCAAGGCTATTTCATTGCATGAAACTGAATTTTCATTGAGAGTGATGCTGAGAAGTTGACAATTTTATTGTCATAAGAATGACTGACTATTACTCTGGTTTCTTTGGAAAATTATGTTTATGGCATTGAACAATGATGTTGATGGCAACAGACTGTTCACCTGTCAGTGCCTCCATCAGCATCCTTTAAAGCCATTTAGCCACCTCAATCAAATGTCACAGAAAGTAACAGTCCCAAAGATAGTTGCATTCTCCAAAGCCTTGTGAAGTATGAGATAAGGGAAAAGATATCAGTGGTCCCTCAGGAATGCTGGAGCCTACCTGGGGATAGGGACTGCAGCATGGCCACCCAGTCTATTGGCTGGCCCAAGCTGAAATGAGTTGCCTTCTGCCTGAGAGCAGCTAGGCCAGAGCATGGCTGAATTGCACCAGGGAGCATGGAGAGAGTGTGGATATCTCAATGTAGCAGGGTTCTGAGGGAAAGAAAGGGGAACTGTAGAGACTACAGCAGCAAGGGATCTAGAAAAAGCAAGGACAAACTAAAAGGATTGCCATGGTGCCTTGTAAGCAGCATAGGGGAAGAGAGGGCAGAAGGGAGTTTGACAGGATAAAAGGTGATTGACAGAAACCCCTAGAAACTGAGACTCATATCTTCTTTGCTCACAAAACAATTTGCTAGATTTTTATTCAACCTCTCCATAAACAAATTTTCTCTTTCACCCTCAACCTAAGGTGCCAAGGAAAAGGTTATATTTGAAGCTCACTAATGAGCATCTTCAGTGCTCATTAAGTAGATGTGCTAAAAGCTACTTAAACTTCTAGGGCTTGCAAATATAAACATTGAAATGACCATATCAAATTCTGCATTAGAGCACAGAAAATAAAAAACCTAATAAAGTGGTTTGTTTTGCTCTCCTGGCTAGATTTGCATAAGCAGCTCTTCCAAATTCTGCTGTATTCTGCTGTTATTGTTTTTCCTAAAGATGAAGATTTTTTTAAAGAACACATTCAGTGTAATCCAATTTAATAGTATTATTTCAAACGAGGAACAATTCACAAGCAGATGTTGATAACTGAAGTTAACATTGAAACTGCCTTGTACACACTTTAACTAGCACAGATTTTTATAAGTATAGATACAGTTTCATCTGCAGAATACCTGATTAATGTACGTGCATTAAGTATTTGCAGGGGGGAAGCAAAGCACATTGGGATCAGTCGCTTTGTCTCTTAGACAAATGTAAAACAGATCAACAGATGCTGAGTTATGCATCTGTAGATGCCTTTATGTCTGATCTATTCCATTTGTACAGCATGATGCAGTCTCATAACAAATGCAGATTCAACTGTAACAAAGCTCTAACTTCTTTAAACCTTAAGTGGTATTTTTCATTTGTTAAGGCTGATTCTGAAGACAAAAGATATACCAGAAAGGAAATTGCATGAGGCAAATTTGAAGATTTGTTCTTGGTTTCAAATTTTGGTTCACCTGTTCCCTCCAAGTCTGAAAAAGAGGACAATAAATTGATTTCAATTTCTTTAATTTCTGCCAATTTCTTGGTGCATTCATGGGCTTTTTACAACTTAGAAAAAACCCATGGTTTTCTTCCCCAGGACATCCTCTTTGGCATTTCTCTTTGTGCTGGACAATTGATGAAATTCAGACATCTTTTGAAAAAAATAGAAATATACCATAATAGAAAATGACCTTGGGTTCGGCTTTTTCCCAAACAGCTGTTGCTATGGCATGAATTTGTTCTGAATTACTATGAAAAGGAAGATTTTTAGAGACATATTTGAGGAAAACAACAGGAAAGAAAAACCGTATTAAGGAGTTGAAGTTTTTTTAAAATTGAGAGTCCGGAATTTTAAAAATTAAAGAAGGATCAACTTACAAATTTCTTTTTCTACCAACAAAGGGTTAGTTGGCCAAGAAGCTTTTGGTCTGCCATTTGGAGCTACCAGCAAGAACAATTTGATAGACAGGCATTTTCCTGCGTGTGTTGGAAATATTCATTACTCATTCTTTTTCTAATTTTTTTAAAGTTCTGGGGTTTTTTTTCTTCATTTGCTGTTTTTTGATCTACCCCAGCAAGTGGGAAGGAATAGTATCTGTTTAACAGAACAGGGCTGAGGGAACTTTGAGAAGCATCCGGTGCATCAACTTGCTCCAAACCAGAATCAACAGTGGCCCCTGCAACAGGAATTTCAATGCCTGAGGTTTCATTACTTTCATGGCAGTTTCATTTAGATGCTTAACTAACAAACCATTATAAAATCTTTTTCATTATCTATACTACCTTCCTTTGACAGAAATATCAGCTCTGTCTTTAAATCCATACTTAATAGCTCCTACCACTCAAAAGGATCCAGGTCTGCTCACCAGAAGTGCTGAAAGATGGATGACTCCTAAGATCTTTCTGCTTTTACTACTCATCAAGTACTAGTATTTGCTGTTCCTAAGCCTTTAACCCACAGACAGTAAGTAGCATTAGCCTGGGAATTTTTAACCCAATATCACTGCTACCTTGTGACACTGAGAAACCCTTTAGCCCAACAAAAACCTAGACAGAATAAGGGAGTTAAAAGGATTTCTTTTTTCATTGCTGCTCCACAATTTTAGTCCATCATGTTCTCAGTTAAATCTGCAGCAGGCTGAGAGGTTAATTCGTCCATTAACACTGCCTGATGTTTCACATGCTGTGAGTTGCACAGTGAGCCAGTAGCTCTCTCACCTCCTCATCTGCATAGTTGCTGCATGAAGCTCTGCTGCCCTGCCTGTTTTACTATAATACAGTTCATTTTGGTTTCATGCAGAAGGGGATTTCATTTCAGTTTTGAAGATAGGTTTATCTTTTTTATCTTCAGTTGGATGATACAAAACCAGAGCAAACATGACATGGAAAATACAACAAAAACTGTTCTCTCAACATGCTAAAAGGGTGACAAAAAGAACATTTTCTTTGCCAGGAGAGTTAATTTCTTCAGTTGAACTGAACTGCTTTACAGCAACAATCTTCTGCTACAAACTGAGAAATATTTTTCAGGCCAGTTTCAAGCCACTTCTTACTCAAAAAGAAGAACAGATTGGTCCGTTCTCCTCACATTTGCATTCAGATAGAAGCCATTATGGACACTGTGCCTACAAAAAGTCTTATTTAACTATAGAATTAAGAACAGGCAACAGGTCTCCATTGGTGGGTCTAGTGAATTTTGTATGGTTTTAAACTATTCTGGACAGGCTCTAGTTTCATGTGCCCTTGACGACATCCAGTGAATGAAGATTCTGTAAATATATTTGGCAGTTCACGTCAGTACTATGCAACAACTGTATTTAAAACTTAAATTCTATCCTAAATCTAAATTAAGTCCCAGTTTCTTCCCTTTAAACTAATTTAATCATGTTAACAGGAGAAAAGTAATAAGCAAAAACCTTCAGAGAGAATAGAAGTGAATATATTCTACAGACCAGGAAATTAATACAAAAATTTCCAGTAGGAGACATAATGAACATTTTAAAAATAGAAGCTATTGTTAATATTTTAAATACAATGCTTTGCAAGTCAAGAGTAACTGCATTATTTGAACACTTCTATGTCTGTATTTTTAAGATCTCTGTTACTGTAAAGAACTTACTCTCTCAGAAAAACATATAATCAGGAAAAAATGTCTTTCTCTAGTAAAACTACTCTCACTGTAGAGAGGAATTTCCTTTTTAGTCGTCTAATCTGGGATTTTTGAAATCAGATGTCATTAGAAGCATTTCTCTGCAGATGTTTCTTCTTCACAGCCTGAGCTCCAGTTTAGGAGACCTTGAACAAGTCTACATAAACTTTCACTTTTTAAACAATGACCAACACATATATAAATCAAAAACCCTTGCTACAGAGATGCTTTTCTTCTAGATGATATTAGCCTTTGCATATGTGCTCACTGCAGCATTACATCACACTAATCCCTCACTTAAAAACATGCTGATGTCCAGACAAGTTATCAACAATTTTTTTTTGTGTTTCAGGGCATTACTCCTGTTTCAGACTCTGCTATGCTGCTTGAACAATAACAGAGATAAACTGTTACATATAGAGAGCAATCTTCATTTTCTCCCAGAAAGATACAGCTAAATGTTCAATGGACAAACATACATACATAGCTTCACTGTTTGCCTTTGGCTAGGTATTGTATACTTACGAATCCAGGACTTCTTAAAAGTGGCTTATGTAAGAAGGAGTACAAATGAAATTAATACATTGGTAAAAGAGGGAAGAAAAGAATATTCAAAATTATTTTACTGTGTTGGCCTGACATCTTTCTATTAATATAAGAATAATTTCACTATGCTCAATGACAGTTTATTGTTTTTTATACAGGTGGAGCTTCATTCACTGCTATTGGGTCAATTCTGTGTCCAGCTGAGAAAAACAATGTGATGTGAATGATGAGAAGTGCAGGAGGTGATTTGGAGGAAAATCTCTAACTCTGCTTAATTCTGGCAAAATAAAACTACGTAGAAATCGTGTAGAAATTGTAAAAGAGAAAATACCATAACAGACTCCTTGAAAACACATGCAATACAAATGGTGTAGACACCTGCATGGGTGTTTGCTTGACCTGGAATGTTTCTAGGAGGGGACAGCAATGTGAAACCACATTCCTCAAATGCTGGAGCAGCGTTTTCCCTGGGAGTCCTTTACAACATCGGAGAGCTCAGCACAACATTATGACTACAAAATAGTTTGCTTGAACTGGAGACATTTCACATTAGTACTAGGAACTAAGACTAGGTTTTACATTTCAAACATAACAAAAAAGTCTGATTTAAAAGTAAAGACAGTTTTAAGACCTCATCAAAACACATAAATATGTTCTGTTTAATTTTGCCAAAATGATATATGAACTTACTTCTTTTACTGTGAAAAAGGATTCTGTTTATAGCTTGACTTTTTTTTCCTTGTTTTGATCATTATAACTTACCTTAACAAACAGCAAGTAGGTATTTGTATGTCTAGCACTAAAGCATACTATGTTTTGAAATTGTTTTTTTCTTTCTTTTGTCTTATGTTATTAAATACTTTGCCATGTGGAAAAAGTAACAACAAGAATAACAACAAAAAAATCGGCACACCACTCCTTTTTGTTGCTGGTATTCTTCCACTGCTAAAGGAAGAAGAAATGTTTTCCCTGTAGTGACACTGCTTTGGTATAAGTGCACTGTATTAAAATACACTGCCATGTTATGTTCTAAAAGCCTCAGTAAAGGATATAAAGTTATTTATAAAATCGACATGAAATTAGACAACCTATGTGTAAGTCTGTCATAACATTTGCATTTTCCACTGAAAGATAAAGAAAATAAAATAGGAAAGCAAAAAGTACTTGGCATCCAGTAGCAATTTACTACTTGGGAGAAAAAGATTCATATTGTGCCTTGTCAGCACAAACTCCTCTCTTTGTTTCCAGCAATTCAAAGTCAAAAGGCAAGGTTGAAGATATAGATTCAGGTTGAGTTTACTGAACCCTAAAATTAATTTTAATGCAACAGTCTTGGTATTTGATTAGTCTGCATTATTATAATTTATTTCTGGACATTATCACTTGCTAAATGTTCCCATCACTTTGGGAAACCTTCACAACATAGCTTCGATAAACCTCATTGCTTGGCTAAAGAAAGCTGCTTTGGATGCCATCTAACTCACAGCGCTGCTTTATTTCACTCGAGGCCTGCCAGAGAGAACTGCTTGAGAAGCTGATTTTTAAGAACGCCTGAGCAGCCTCAGCAACACTGGGGACCTGTGAGCACTCGACTCTTCTAAAAGGCAAGACCAGGAGACAAAGAATTGAATCTGTACCTCCATATTCTATTTAACTACGTCAGGGGAATTAAAGAGCCCTTTGACAAAGTAGCTTGCATTTCATGTGAGTATAACTGCAGCCATTGCCCTCAGCATTTAAATGTACTGTATTCTATTTATTTGTTTTTACACCACTAAAAATATCACTAAGAAACATTCATTACAGCTTTATTTTCAGACTAATTTCAGATTCACTGCAAACTTTAGGAAAGTTCTTACTTTCCTTCTCAAGAATGTTTAATTTACAATCTTTCCTGTGTCAAAAGGACTGCTAATTCGACATTCCAGCAATTTAAAATTTCTCTGATGCAAATCTCCACACCATCAATTTTCTCCAGATTTAGCAACAAAACAAATAACATTTTCATGTGTACAGGTTTTCAGTAATTTAAAGAATCTGACTAAATATGGAATATTGGTGAAGTTTTGCATCTTGTAATAAATTATTTCTTACTTGACGTACAAGCTATTCCCACTATATCCTCTGAAAGGAATCAATTTTTTTTATCAGTTGGGTCAGTAGTGTGTGAACAGACATGAAGACCCTTCTTTAAGCTATACTTCAAGATCTTTACTTTCATACTAGAAGACCTCCAAATCACAAGGAGATTTTTTTTCTTCTATGGCTTTTCTTACCATAATGGGGAATTATTGCCCAAGCCATTGCAGAAGCGTAGATACCACCAATCATCCAAAACATACAGAGCCAGCTCAGGTGTTCACCTCGTTTCTCCCGAGCAAGCACTTCCGAAAAATAGGAGAAGACTGTTGGCATAGCTCCACCAATCCTAAAAGGAGATACAGATCATGGATTAAGCAGGAGAGTAGCAGCTAGAAAAAGTTTGAACAAGCCCGTAGAAGCAGTCATCGAAAACATCAAATACAAGCAACTTCTCTGGCAAGTGTTTTTTCTCAAATTGCATCATGTATTGAGGCATTCTAGAGAAAACTTTCATTAGTTTGGATGCAATTTTTGTTAAATATTTCCTTGAAAATTCTATGTACTATTTATTTAATCCAACGTTTCAGGGGAATTGTCAATGTGTCAGTCACTGAAACAGCAACCAGCACAAAGTCTTGACTTTCACCATTACGAAATCATGGCAGTCTACTGACAAGTGTCAAAGTACATTGCTTCTAATGGAAAAATATTATTCTTTTTCACAAATAGTAATAGGTATTTCTCTAAGTCTTACCTCCCACGATCTAGGTAACCAAGAAGTAAGTGTCAATGGGTTTTTTTACACACAGTTCAAAACATACTGAATACATACTCAGTTGCACTGCGTGAATAGCTAACACCATGCTGGATTTTTACTTAATTTTTAATGAAAAGCATATGCATTCATGTAATATTCATTTTTTCTCATGGTAAAATAAACATTGTCTGAAGGTCAGCTGGAAAAAAAAATATAAAGAGAAGATTCAACTTGGTTCTCTGAAAATTGAAGTAACCCAAAATACGTATCACATTTGGTACTTGGTTTCCAAATCATCTTTTACTACCTTTACCTGCTCACTATGTAAGCAATCTGTCTAATATTCTACATCAGTACAAGTGCTCGTGGATTTAATTTTTTCCAATGAAGAAAACACCGTCAGATTACCTACTCTGAATCAATATACAGCATGGTCTGAATTTTTAAGTTAATTTTAAAGATAAATGCATATTTGTAATGTCATCTGGGAGCTTCCAAACTGGAAGTAAACAGCATACCCCCAGAATAGTTTTAAATAGATATTAGTAAGAGAAACATGAATACAGAAATGGCATTTCACCACTAAGAAAATTCAGTGCCGTAGTCGTACAGTTTATTTTAATATATCTTCATGTACTGTGATGAAGTGCTGGATTGAGCTGTTACACTAGTATAGGGGACTTCTGTTCTCTCTTTTCCTTTATGCAGCTCTTCACAGAATCAAAGAATGCTTTATGTTGGAAGGGACCTGAAGATCAGCTGATTCCAATCCCTTCATTTTGGCAGGGACACCTTCACTAGACCATATTTCTCACGGCTCCATCCAACCTGGCCTTGAACACTGCCATGGATGGCATGGCATTCCTGTTACACTGCCTCACTTCCTTCACAGGACAGAGCCTCTTAATATCTAACCTAAACCTGTCCTCTTTCAGTTTGAAGCCATTCCCCTGTCCTATCACTAAATGCTAGTAAAAAATCTCCCTCCATTATTTTTACAGGATCCCTTCAGGTACTGGAGGGTCCAATTAGGACATCCTGAAGCCTTGTCTTCTCTGAAATACTGCTGGTCAACATTTAGCTTTGCATAGCTGAACCTGGTAGCTGTTAAAGGCTCTGCTGGTAACATAAACATTTATACTTCTAGGAATTCTGGTTACATACACAGGTATCAAGGGCTGTATCTCATTTCTTTTCATGGGTGGAAATACAGCAGACAGTGTCCTTGGAGCTTCCTCTGGAAGCCTGGGCAGAGAAAAACTGAGGTGGCTTGGCTAAGAGTAGAACCACATCTAATTTTCCTGTGATGGGGAAACACTGTGTCTCACTGACTTGCAGAAAATTTAACTTGTGCTTGGTACAACATTTTCTATTACAGAACTAATATGGTATCTGGTATACTGAACACTACTTGCAGAAGGACAAAATACCTCTCAAAGACTTGGGCAAGAAAAGATCAGAGTATCTCCAATCTTCCATCACTTCTATCATAAACTTCTTCCATCACTCTCTTGTGAGGATTTTTCAGATTCTCCAGCTGCTACTGCTATTTATGAATTAACATCTCAAAAGTTCTTACTTAAAAAACGCATCACCAAATCACCCAACAGCTGCAAGGAAGAATATAATTTTTACCATTTAAAAAAACAAAACTGAGGATGGATCCTATCTTCATTTGCAGTTGTATAAACCCTTAATAATTCAGTGCCTCCCAGTGAGCTCTTCCATACTTATATGGAAGGAACAGAATTTGATTCTCAACATTTTTGTATTGTAAGTTTGAAAGCAGCTGCCTCTTTGTTGCCCACCAACATTTTGTGAAATGCATGGTGGCTTGCACAGGAGTGAATTCCAAGTAAGATTAAAAGCAGAGCTGCTACTAATTTTTCAATAAGAAGACTTTATCTTTTGTTTTAAGGGAAATACAAACGCTATTCTTCCACAGGATAGAGTGTTAAGTCTGCTGGCAATTAATTGATATCATACAGTGGGCTGCTTGCTGTTACTGTGCTTATAAATTATATGGCTCATCATCACTTATAGAAAATTATTTTATACATGAAACTATATTCTACTCTTGATATGTCTGCCTGTGCAGATGAAAAGCCCATGAAAACTATGTTGACCTGAGAAGAACTTTAATTCTAAAAATGGGAAGGAGTTTAACTTTCCTATACAGAAATTATTCAAACATGCTGAATTTTTTATCTCATCTGTTATTCATTTCTGTTATCTCTTCAGTTATCCTAAGCAAACCAGTGGACATAAACATGTTACCAACAGATAACAGAGAGAAATCCATGCACTACTTCCTTAGGGATCACAAAAAGTATGTATCTTGCTAGTATGTACAAAAACTAAGTATTTTTTTGTATCTTCACAGATAAATGGTGTGGAGTCAGAACATTTTTTAAAAGATTAAAAAACTCATTGATCTAAGCCTCTGGGATGATGATCATGAGTGATATCTGTTTCCTGAATAATATATTCTGTAATGAGGCACAATCTAATACCAACAGGAGGCAAAACTTCATTGAGCTTGGCCCAGGATCAAGGGCCCAAAATAAGTGCTCTCACTCAATAAGGATCAGACTTTTCAAGTCAAATGAAAGGATGTGTGCCTTCAACCTTGCTTTTTTTTTATAAATATGTGGGGATACATGCAAGAACAACACTGAAGAAACAGCAGGAACCTTTTGCTATTTCACATATTGTTTATATGTGGGACAACAGCATAAAAATATCAATCAAAAGAATGATAAATAATGATCTTTTCAGTTATTCTTCATTTTATGTAGTAAACCCCATCAGAAGTAGGCAGGGCAAGAGACAATGCATATTTATGTATTTATGTACACTTTGAATTCATGTTTGTTCAGTGAAATTTTTAGAAAGGTAAAACAAAAAGGAGATTTAAGTGACGAATATTAGGAGAGTGGCATTCAGTGAAACAAACAATAAGCTAAGATACATTTGCATTTTCCTTGTTACAAAGAAAGATGATAAATGTCTGCTAATCTACCTTCAGAGCTGTGATTTGTCACAACAGATTTTGGCAACTGCACAGTGTGACAGCTGGGATGAAAACACGTCTGTGAGGCATTCAGAAACCTCTGGCTTCAGATAGAAGCTATTGGTTATTTGCAGATTCACTAGCCAAAGGGGCTTGAAATGCAACAGCATGCAAGGAATAGAGATAATTAGGACAAAAAGCCCTTACAGAAAACTAAATATACAAGGTAGGATGGTGTTCTTCTGAAATACCTTGTCTTCTCTTTCAAACTTGAATAACATCCAGCCTAAAAATAGACAGTGTCTGCGTGAGACAGCATTTGCAAGTCGTCACCTTGTTATTTGTTATTTGTTAAAAAGTGATAGAGCTTAAAACACAGATTCAGAGATTTAGAAACAGCCCATCACTCCATGTCCTTCCAATTCAATTGCACATAACATTTCTTCTCAACTGTTTTATACGCCAGTACCACAAGTCTCATTGAAAAATATCTCTGTTGTTTTCCTTTCAGAACTGCCATTAGACTGGCAAAGTATCTAAAAGTGAGCAAACAAATCAACCCTTTCCTTGAGAACTGCTGGATAAAGCCCTAGGAAACTGCATCACACCATATTTACCCAACACTATTTTAAAAAGTCAAGTTTAATTTACATTCAAGCATATAATAGCAAATAATTTGATGATATGTCAGATAAATTGCTTTCACCTGTGGTAATATTGATAATCACAAAATCACTGCAAATGAATTCTTTCTTTTGTAGATTTTCTTCTTTGTTTTCATTCCTCTTTTCAAGTTTTTATTTGAAAGACAAATACCATGGTCAGTGTGTGCTATACACCATCAAATCAGGAAAAAAAGGCAGGTGAAATAGTCTAGAAGCAGCTGGAAGAGCTCTCACAACCACTGGCCGTTGTTCTTTTGGGGGATTTCAACCTACCAAATGCCTGCTGGAAAAGCAACAGAGTGGAGAGGAACCAGTCAGGAGGTTCCTGGATTGTGTGGATGATAATGCCCTGACACAGCTGATCAGGATGTCAACAAGGAACTGTTATTTGTGAACAGAGAAGGTCTGGTGGGTGATGTGATAGGATGGTTGGAGGCTCTCTGGGCCATTGTGATTACAAAATGACAGGGCTTTTCATTGTCAGAGAAGTAAAGGAGGGGTGTCAAGGAGAACATGTCCCTTGAACTTATGGAGGACAGACTTAGGCCGGTTCAGAAGCCTGGCTGAGAAAGCTCTTGGGAGGCAGTTGTGGTGGGCAAATGAGCCCAGGAAGCACTGGACATTCTTCAGGAAAGAAATCCTAGAAGTGCAGGAGCAGGCTGTCACCACGTGCTGAAAGTTAGTCCAACAGGGAAGAAGACCAGCTGGACTGAACAGGGAGCCAAACTCCAGAAAAAAACAAGAGAGTTCATGATCTAAGAAAGAGTAGGCAGTCTACTCAGGAAGAGTACAGGGATTTCATGAGGTCATGCACGGAGAAAATCAGAAGAGCCAAAGCCCAACTGGAACTTGATTTATCTACTACTGTAAAAGGCAAAAAAAAGGGTTTCAATAAATATATTAACAGCAAAGGTGGGCTAAAGAGAATACCCAGCCTTTTCTACAGGAAGGGGGAAACACAGTGACAAAGGGTGAACAAAAGATGGGAGTCTTCTTTGTTTTAATTTTGAATAGTCAGACCAGCTGTTCTCAGGGTACCCAGCCTCCTGATCTGTAAGATAGAGGGAAGAAGCAGAATGAAGCCCACATAATCCAAAGAGAAATGTTTGGTGACTACTACAGCACTTAAGACATGCTCATGTGTGTGAGCCTGAATAGGATCCACCCAAGGGTCCTAGGGGAGCTGGTGGAAGAGCTCACTGACCCATTTCCATAATTTACCAGCGGTCCTGGCTAACTGGGTATGTGTCAGTTGGCTGGAGGCTGGGATATATGATGCCCATCTACATGGAGGGTCAGAAGGAGGATATGGGAAACTGCAGGCCTGATGGGTGTCCAGGAAGGTCATGGAGCAAATCAGCCTGCACCATCACACAGCACATCTAGGAGAACCAGGGGATCAGGCCCAGCTATCACGGTTCTGGTTTGTGAAAAGCAGGTCCTGCTTGATCTCCTATTTTAGGGTCACCTAAATTTTAGGGTCGTCACTTGGTGGGTGAGGGAAAGATGCTGGATGTTGCCCAGCTGGACTTTGGTAAAGCCTTTGATACCATCTTCCAAAGCACTATCCTGGAGAAACCAGCAGCCCATGACTTGGACAGCTGCACTGTTCACTGGGTAAAAATCCGTCAGATGGCCAGGCCAGAAAGCAGCAGCGAATGGAGTTACATCCAGGTGGTGGCTGGCCACAAGTGCTGTTCCCCAGGGCTCAGT
>JAODKT010001744.1:23512642-23525469 GCA_027576195.1 Cossypha heuglini
ATCCTGGCCTGGATCAGCAATAGTGTGGGCAGCAGGAGCAGGGCAGGGATTGTCCACCTGTCCTGGCCACTGCTGAGGCCACACCTCAAATCCTGTGCTTAGTTTTTGGTCCCTCTACAGGGGCCGAAGGTCATTTTGATGACTACAGGAAGGTAATTTTGACGGTAGAATATATTTAGAGAGGACAACAATATTGGCAAAACATTTGGAGCAGAAGTCCTAAGAGGAGTGACTGAAGGAACTGCGGGTCTTTCAGCTGCAGTAAATATGAAAAAACCCTTATCACTCCCTACAACTACCTGAAAAGAGGTGTAAACAAACTGGTCTCTCCTTTCTAAGTAACAAAAAATAGAGTGAGAGGAAATAGCCTCAAGCTGTGCCGTAAGAATTGCATAGTAGGAAAAAATTTCTTCATGGAAAGGTTTGCAAAACATTGTAACAGGCTGCTCAGGGAAGTGTGGAACATCCATTCCTGGAGAGTTTTAAAGTATGTGTAGACAAGGGGCTTAGGAATGAGGCTTAGTGGTGGACTTGGCAGTAGAAGGTTGATGGTTGACCTCAATTATTTTGAAGATCCTTTCCAATCTAAATGATTCTATGATTCCCTAGTTTTTATTTTGATCTTTTTTCTGTCACACAAGCTCTCTCTATTTATCCTTGTTTAGTCTTTTTCTCCCTTTTTTATAATCTTCCTTTCCTCATAAGAATGGTGTCTTCTCCTCTTAGGGACGGGAAAGTTTAGGGAAGACCACTTAGGGAAGACCCTCTCTGAGGTTTAGATTCATCAAGCTTTATTCACATCTGAAGCTGCAAGGACTGAATCAAAGCTATTTGTGAAGCTCAGACCGTGCCAACTATTTACTTGGCTTCACTGAGAAGATGTATCCCTTTTGGCACAGCCTATTAGCTTTGAAACCAGTCACATGCAGAGCTATCCATTAGCTCACAGTGTAAAAACACTGATAGCCCTGGGTAGGACACAGCTAAATGCTGGAGAGGAATCAGAGGCAGAAGATTAAAACCTTTTGAGAGTGAGAGAATACAAGCTGCTTCGTGAAAAAGAAGCAGAACAAGTGAAAATGAAGAGGTAAAAGATAAATACAACATGATACTAAATGCTGATGACATAAGATTATGAAAGCTGAATATTGGTCTAGATATAAAGTTCCTGAAGCGTGTAGGCTTGTGTAGGCCAACTTGTCCTGTTTCCACATGGTCTACATCTCTTGGAAGATTTTTGCGTCTTGCCACTAGACATAATATACAAAACTGCTGGTGAAAGTCAGCATGTGGGGACTTAGACAGGCAACCCCTCAAAACTGCAAGTTGTGAGAAACTACATTCATGGTTTTGGAGTTTTTCTAACTTTTGATTCCCCATGAAAATGTGAAGAATCTGAGAAAATATCTGAATTACGAGTTTTGTTCTACCGCAGTGATACCATCAATCTGTGGTAGATCTGAATAATTAGAAGGAGTACTGCATGAAGGTTTAGAGATTGTCAAAGGAAGGATAAAGGTAAGCCTCAGATTTAATGAAGTATAGTCTAAAGCAGTCTGGAAAAGGAATGTTATGTTAATACATCTTGAGAAAGGCTTTTACTCACAAGGGATAACCAGGCTGGGGAAAAGCTTCTTAATAGCTTTTTGTTGCATCAGTTAACAACATCTAACCTGTATTTCCTAATATTTCTGTGGGACTGGAGAAGAAATTTGACCAAATTGACAATTCTGGCAAATTGAAAGAAATCTTTGCAATCTGAAAACACTGCATGCTTTTAAAATAGGACTCATTTATTTGGCATTTTTATTTTGCTCAGAAGAATAATTTTCTACCAGGAGTAAATATATGAAGTCGTCTGAAAAATTTCTAAATTGTAGTTTACCTCAGGATATTTCCTTCAGCTAGTTTTCACTGTATGAACACTTACATTTCTTTTAGAAGTAATATTTGGGCTGGATAAGAATGATGTTTCGCCCCCCCTCCCCACCAAAAATTGTATAATCTCTGCATATCTCAAAGCAACCAAAATGAAATTTACTGGGAAAAGACAAATTTGTACTGCAGTTTTAAGCACTTTATTCTAAATATAGTTGTTGCACTTTTTAAAAAATGCACCTAAAATTATAAGTATTAAATATATTAAACTAATAGCTTAGATTAATGTTTCTTACAAATTGGGTGAAATTATGTATCTGAGAATATTTCACAGTGGTAGTGTTGAACAGACAGCAGGTCCAGCTTCATTCGAGTTAACAGCTATGTTGCGAGTCATGCTCTGTATCTGTATTCCTTTGACATTTTCAGACAGATACAACAAGGCGCTTTTTGGTGATAAATATTTGCACCTTCCCCCAATGGCTAATGATGAATACAATCCACAGTTTCTTTTCT
This sequence comes from Cossypha heuglini, assembly GCA_027576195.1. Classification (NCBI taxonomy): domain Eukaryota; kingdom Metazoa; phylum Chordata; class Aves; order Passeriformes; family Muscicapidae; genus Cossypha; species Cossypha heuglini. The sequence continues at coordinate 23,515,037 of JAODKT010001744.1, forward strand.
GGATCTTTTCACTTTGTAAGAAATCATGTCTAAAGCCTTCCTAGACCTTTATCAGTCTTTTGGATTCAATTTCCGTCTGGGTTTTGATTTTCAACTGATCAATGGAAGAATCACAGTTCTGATATTATTTTCTGGAAAAGGAAATGATTTTGCAGGCTTTCCAACATTTCTTCATTCTTTTGTCTAGCTTAAGTTTACATTTCAGAATTTTTTATGTCTCAATACTCTTTATGAAGCGGTATCTTGATATTATTTACACTGGTTTGTATTCAAAATCTCTTTTTTTGGCTGCAAAAATTTTACTAGTCTTAGGTTTTTTTCAGATTAAAAATGGGGGAAAAAAGTATTTCACTTCTATAAACACATTTTCACTGCAAGCGAGTATGAAAAGAATATATTTTATTGTAGTTTTTTAATAAATAAAATCATACTGGTTCTATCTATCACAGAATAACTAAGTTGGAAGAGATCTCCAAGATCATCTAGTCCAATCTATGCCCTAACACCTCAACTAGACCATGGCACCAAGTGCCAATCATGCTTCTTAAGAAGATGATCAGGTCTGAGAATATCTAAATAGCCTGCAGGCGCAAACGCTGATGGGACCTGGTAAGATACATCAGTGGGTCCTGATGGAATTGGAAGACAAAGTTTCTAAGATACTATTCTCAGTATCTGAGAAATTGTCACAATTTGGGGAGGTGCCCATTGACCAGAAAAGTGGAAACACCCTTCAAGATGAGTTTTTCGTCATCTTGAGGGTCTGAGAAACAGTTTATTTTATAGAAACCTCATGGCTTTCACACTGCTGCCCTGGTAGCATCTGAAGAGAATTATTTAGGGGAAAAATCAATCTTTAGAGAAAACAGCAAATATGAGCCAGCTATTAACCTCTCTCTGCAGTAATTGTTGTGAGGAATGACTGCAGTTTATGCAGTCTTTTCTGTTGTTTGATTGGTTTGGTGTTTGTTTTGTCCATTTAAAATACAGTACATGGTGACAAATTATCAATTGATCTATTCATGTAGCTCTCAAAGATGAGGTAGAGGACTTTGAACAGAATGGGGAAGGTACAGGATACCGATATGAAGCACCTACTCCTTCAAGGACCATTAATCACAAGCTGGGTGCACCAGAGAACATGGTTCCCAATCGAGGACATACATGTATCACAAGGAAAGCTACAGCCACTGACTCTTACTGCAGAAGCTCCTGGACAGTGAGGAAGAAATGGTGCAGGTAAGTTTCTCATGAGGCATAATAAATACATATTTTGCAGTATATTCCAAAAGTTATAATTTAGGTTAAAGTCAAACCTGTCTGCCAAAAAACAAACCTTTGTAGCATAAGGGTCCAGACCTGCCCCAGGGAATTGGCGAGGCCAAGCAGTAATACAACAAGCTTCTCAACATTGCCAGAAGAGTAAAAGTGTCATGAAGTATAGTGTTTCTGCATGGAGTGAGAAGACATAGCTCCTGGAACTGATGGTGATTTATGATACAGGATTTTTTAAATTTTGTTTTTCTATGGGATTTGTCTTTTTTACGAATTAGAATATTGCGATTTCCCCTTGTTGCCTTATAAAGTCGTATCTGACAATCTGGTGACAGGCTAAGGGAACTCTTCTAGCTAGAGGACTCCTCACATTTTTCTCTCTCCTCTTGTCCTTCCATTCCTCTTCCTAAATCAGTTTAAAACTAATGAGTACTATGGTAATTTCGTTTTTGGTATTCATGTCGAGCCCTAGCCTCTCTCAGACCAGTTCAAAGGATTTCTCAAAACACAAATATCACACAATTGCATTGCTGAACCATGGCTACGTACAATAAGGACAACAAACCATAAAAGCAGTGGATTCCATGTGGATGGCTTTACAACACAGCTGCTGTGCTCTCACCAGATCCTGTCTATTCAGCATACTAAAGGCGGATAGTGGTCTGAATTGGAACTGTAATTAGGACTCTTAATCAAGCAATGACCAGAAGTGCTAAACTAAGCAGTCTGCAGAACACACCTCTTGTTTATCCAAGGGTATAGTAAAGGTAGTGGCTTTCTCATAGTAATTTACTTATGTATCTCCATCTCTGCTCATAAAAGTTTAGGTTTATAAATTTAATCACTGAGAAGTTATTTAAATGAAAAGTAAAGAAAACACAGGTCCATAAACACCATTCTTTCAGAGAGAGCAATAACATTTGGCACAGTTTAGGACCCTGTTTTAACTTTGACTATCTTGATGCAATGGTATTATAAACCATTGTGCACACAAAAACATTAGAAACTTTACAAATATTACCAAAAATTTTAGTGTACACCTATGAGGAGAGTTTTATTTTGCTGACTGAACAACATACTGTACATGAAAAAGTTGAGGCATAAAAGAGTTAAGCAAGTTGACCAAGTTCACAAAACAAATCCTTTGCTATATAAGAGCAAATTCAATCTCAGAGTTTTCAGTCTGTATCTTTCCCCCAGAATTATTCTTCCCCTTCAGGCTGTTATTTAGGAGTGTAGTAGCTACCTTTCTTAATTCTCTCACTGCTGACACAGACTGTATTTCTACACTAAATAATGTGCTTTTGCAAACAGAAAGGTTTTATTAACCCACAGAATTGTGAAAATGAACAAAACCAGGGGAGCTTACCCAAATCCAGAAAACAAGCGACAGAAGAGGAAGAAGCCATAGCCCTGGACAAAGGATGAAAGGAAGGCAAAGAATCCATTGACAGACATGCATATCAGGAGTGATTGTCTCCTTCCCACCTTGTCTGCCAAGCCTCCCCAGAAGAATGCCCCCACCATCATCCCAAGGTACACTATGCTACCTGTAATACACAAAAATACAAAAAAGAGATGTTTTGTGAGCTACATAATTGACCACAATTGACCATACCAAAATCAGTTAGACTTCTATATTTACAAAAATTACAGTACACAGATTATTTTATCCTTTCTCACTGAGTATAAATTATATGCAGTGTTTTGCCAATGTATCTAGAGAGAACAGATCTCCTACTGGCTTTGTCATCTGTTACCAGCCACACTTAATATAAATATTAAACTGAAGCTTAATATAAATATTGAAGAAGGTGCCTCTAGCCAAAACAATAAACATGTAGGCAAATAAGTCTGAATAGGATTAGAAAATGCCACTATTTCCTCAGAATTAAAATTACTTCATGTTAAATATTGCAAAAAATTATTACTACCTCTACAGATACAATTTGTGTGAACATCTCTAGAATCTAGAATAGGAAGAGTTCTGCAGGGGATTAAACACTGGGATCACTGGGAGTAATTTGTGCTAAATCTAAAGAAAGCTGATTATAAAACTAATACTTTCCACCTGAGATCTATAGAATCAAAGACGTCCATCTTGATTGTTTTTTTCTCCCTCCTACTTCAGTGTATTTCCTTATTTTAAAAGGCAATGTCCTTTCAAAGCAAAAGCATTGTAATGTTCTTGTTATTTTAGGTTTTTTTGTCACATTACCCCCTCCAAATAATTTTGAACAGATATATCACAGTTTAGCTACATTTATTAAAATGGTATAGCAAAAAATAATAATGGGGTGATACCTTTTTAACATAAATTGTGTTTTCCACATGCACTTTCTCACAGAAAGATAAGTTGAAATATTTAACATTTTGACTGTTCACATCTTAGCACACTGTACATAATTTCCTTTCCAAACACCCTGTGGAACATTTGACAAAGATGTGCAACACATTGAGCAGACTGTCAGAAGGAAAGAGTAATTCCCAAGTTTTGGACAGAACCATTAATACTGTATTTTGTTTGATACATGGAATTCTTTTTCCATTTAATTTCTTACTGAACTTCCCAGGTTTGATTTTATATATCCTGCATATTGCTACTATCTCCTACATCTTCATCAGAGCACGAATTAATTACAAGGGTTCTAGAAGTAATTAAAATACCAGAAATCCTTGTTTTGTGTCTCCTTTTGATGACTCTCAAGAATGGACAAGTTCTCCAGCATCTCTGTTGGACTCTTAATTGCTGTGAAATTCTGGCCTCCAAAACAGTCACCTCTGCCCTGCAGAAGGTAGTTGGATGGTAAAGGAAGCTGAAAAAAACCCCATTTAAATGCCTGGGCTTGGCTAAATGCATATCAGTGTAGAGTTTACTCTTAAGTATTTCCGTTCTTGGAATTAAAGATGATAACATCTGAAGTGCTGACATCTGCAGGGTCTTATGCACCCTAAATTGTTCTGTACAAGTAGCTTCCATAGCTGTTTTCTTATGAGACATAATTTAAAATAGGATATTTTTGAAATAGGATACACTTGTGTTAAATGAATATTAACAAGACTATAGAATCAGAATCATAAAATGGTTCAGGTTGGAAGGGACCTTAAAGACCACCATAAATTCCAATTCCCTGTCATGAGTAGGGGAATATTCCACTCAATCAGATTTCTCAGAGCTGCATCTAATCTCAGGACAAGATAACAGATTCAATGCTGCTCATCGCAGAAGAATTGCTAAAGCAACAGACTCCGTAAGAACAACAGTTAAATGTCTTATAAAAATAACTTTTGTCAATGGATATTTTCTAGATATTGCTGGGTTCTTAGATTTTCACCAAAGAATACTGATGATAATGTGGGTAAATCCAGAATTAGCAGAATTACTAAGACATCTTTATTTACTTTCTTTAGCTCAGGAAGGAGAGAGGTATTACAATATTCTTTTTCAGTTTAGAGGTGTTTAGAAGCAAACTTTCATTGGATAGCTTTTTCATTCTGATCAGAAATTTTATTCCACTAGCTGAGATTTTCCTGTAAATGTACACAGCTAATGTATTTTTTGGTCCTAAAGAGACAAAGACTGGTGGGTAACTTAGCATATTGATTCAACTGTTTTAAGATCTTTCCTGTGGTCAAGGTTGTTGTACCATGCTGCAGGTGGATTGCTGCTCGTAAGCAGTTTAGAAACTCCATCCAACAGATCTGCTTCTTGCTTGCCAACAGCAGGGGAAAGAGTGTAACAAAAATAGTCAAATAGCTGCATTGACAGCAGACAGATTTTGAAAAGGAAAAAAATAGTTAATTTTTATTCTTACGGTGAAATTAATTACATTCTTTTCCATATAAGAATTATTGAGCTTTCCCGGTCAACACTCTAATACTCTAGAAATAGAGAAGGCAAATTAAATAGCCCTTTATTTCTTTATAGAGATAACTTTGAAATATTTCTGTGCAAATAATCCTAATTTTACCAATTTATATTCCTTGTGATGCACAAAAATATCAAAACACTTTGAGCAATGAAAGAAAAATGTTTCCAAGTCTTGAATTTAAAAACATTAACCTTTCTTCCAGATGACAAATCCTTTGGTCATTGTACATTGTGTTTTGGACTCTTACACTGATGTAATTCTCCTAAAGAGCATTCAAAAGATGCTGCTAAAAATAATATTCTCATCCTGTCAATAAGCTGCTATAAATAAGCTGCTCTCTGAGCTGCAGCATTATTTTATTCTTTCCCATTATAGTAACTTCCAATTTTTTCTTAATAGTCTCGTAGTCTTTGCACAAACCCTTAATCTGTAACCCTTCCATCCTGAACCTATTGCAGCTACCAAAAATACATGTTTCAGTGCATTTTCCTGTCTTACTTCTATTTTGTATTTTCTGTCTCTCTTTCTTGTAAGAGAATCATAGAAGTATAGAATAGTTTGCGTTGGAAGGGACCTTAAAGATCATCAATTTCCAACCACCCTGCTATGGGCAGGGACACTCCTCACTAGACCAGATTTTTCAGGCCCCCATCCAACCTAGCCTTGAAAACTTCCAGGAATGGTGCATTCTCATCTTCTCCGTACAATCTGTTCCAGTGCCTGGCTACCTTCATGATACATAAGTTTCTTCCTTATCTAATCTAAATGCTGGAATATGAACATCTTCCAGATTCTGGGTGTCTCTTGTTGGCACTGGCATCAAAATGTTAGGAGTGGGATAGATTGAAGTTCTCCTCCCTGTAAACTTTAGTTTAAACCCTTGCTGCATCGTGTCAAGGAAGTGCTCTTCCTCTCAACTTCCAAATTTTTCCTTAAGATGATTTTACCCTGCAACAATATTCACAATAAGTCATAAAAGTGACTTACGGCAAAGGAGAACTCTAACTATGTAAAACAGCTGAACAACCACCCAACAAATGCAAGTAACCAATGAGGTAAGATGATAATTTTATTGTCATCAGGTTATCATGAGCATTTCTTTTCCAACTTTTGTAGCTCTTGTTTATATGTTATGCCGCTGGTCAGACTACAAATCCCTCGCGGATAACGCTAAATCTTTCACACATCTTTCATAATTCACACATTATATTTTGCATAAATTCATATATGTAAAAATTAAATACCATGTTGTTGGTCAAACCTTGTACCCTTTTCTCATTGCCTTTGAAGACTGACCACCAAAACAATACTTGTATGGATGTACATATACGCATGTAGATGACAAGCTAGCACCTGATGCTGAGGGTGATACTCCCCTTTTGAACAGCTACTACCGATCACAAGACTGGTAGCTTTTCTTTTTAGTGCAGCACACTCATGCTTCTAAAGAAATCAGCTAATACAGTGGAAGGAACACACTGGTTTGACATCCAGTCTGATGTTAGAACATATTTTTAAATATTTTAAAATATAAAGATATTAAAGATATATTCTAATGATATCTGTATCATATGTCTTAAATTTTCCCCACAAGGTAACATTTGTAATCTAAAACTGTCAATTTACTGAAAAGCACTGAGAAAAGGCAGATGGCAACTCAAAAGAAACATGTTAAAATAAACAATCTCTTTTATTGCTCTTCTGACAAATTTTAACAAACCTGTATTTTCCTTCCACAGCAGTAATCTTACATACTGAGATGATTTTCACCCACTGCACAAATGCACATAATACATACTCACATCATCTTCAGATGTGAAGGGAACCTGAGTCTGGAATTGATTTACACTATGCACACACTAGATATTTTTAAAATGGATGTGCACACAGCTTATTTCAGACTGTTCTAGAGAGAGTTTAGCTCTACAAACCAGCTGACCAAGAACTCCCTCGGTATCCAAATGCTAGTTATGGACAATTTAAACAGTGACATAACATTAAATGCATAACCAGTCACTTAAGTTCAATTAAGCAGTGTTTTACTCCTTGTACTGCCATAACTTCATTCATGATACCTGTTGTAATTCATACCCTGGTATCTCAATGATAGACAAAACCTCTCGAGAAATCAGTTTGTGGGTATATTAATCAGGAAAAAATACAGCAATGGAAGAAAACTCGGACTTTGTTGCAATAGAGAGACTCAGAGGCTATGGGACTGCCTGATTAGCTTTTAGCATTAACACACCTATCATAAATTGGTTACAAAACTAGCATGAAGTTTTGGGGTTTTTTTTCCTGTTATGTTGTTTAGGTAATTTGCCTGAATGCAGAATGAATTTCATACAGCCAGAAAAAGTACTCATGTTATAAAAACAACTCTAAAAATAAGATTAAAATACTATTTATAGGTTGTAAAAAGCAAGTATTAATGTGGTGCTAAGGCAGCTCCATAAGAGGAAAACAATTTTCATAATATTTATAATGTAATCAGTGTTTTACTTACTTGTACTAGGATCTTCCCATATGCTATTTTTTAGAATATAATTCATAGTGAAATACTGCAACGCCTATAAGTAGCTTAATGAATATAAGAATAACCAGATTTATCTTTGTTTTAAACTTGATAACATAGTATATTTGAAGTTTAAGGATGATAATCTTTCAGACTTCTATTTAATTAGAATCTATTAATAGTTTCTTTGATTGGAAAAGACTTGGAAAATAGCAGCAACTCATGCAGCAACTGTTGAACATAACCTCTAATTAAGTGTTTGCAATGGGAGGTAATTAAGGCAAACACTTATCCATTAAGACAACAAATACAAGAAAGCTGTAATAACTCCAGAATTGACAAAAGAACCCAAATTTTCTACAGCCCCTGTCATTGGATGTCTAAAATTTATGTATTCAGTATATTCAATTTTCACGTTTTATTTTTAATAATATGCCATTCATCCCCTCAGCTGTACCACGGCTGCAATACTCATTCATAAAGACTTGCCACAAATTAATATTTCTCTGTAATGACTAGTTTTTTTTCTCTAAATGGTTCTTGCAGTGGTGAAACAAGCAGCTCTATATACCTAGAATGTCAAAGTTTTAATGTGTGGATCTAAGTGGTTTAAGTAAAAACTTGTTCAGCCATCTGAAAAAGCTGATAGGTACTGTTTTCCAACAAACATGTGAGATAGACACCATATTAACTAAGACTAAACTTTTGCATAAGTCTTGGCAAGTTCAAGCCTTGGATTTCCTTCATCTAAATGCTAGCTGTTTCTCACAGTAATCATTTTGTGTCTTAACTGCAGATGTTAAATGACTTATTGAACCTAATAATATGCAATGTATGCAAATCCCCAAAATGCCACAGCATATCAGGCTCTTTCTGTATTACTACTTTTCAGACTAATCCACTCCTCCTGCCTTCCCTTTCAAGACAACTGCAGACAAGCTTTGATATGAAATGTCATATTCTTTAGTGTAGGTGCTTAATTACACACCTGTTTTGAAGCTGTTTTGCTCTTTGGCTTATAAGACATTAACAAACAATCAAGCTTCACTTGTATTATCAGAATTATTTTTAGAAATCAGGGTAATGGAGTTTCTCTCTTTAAATACATGAAAGATATAAGGCTATTTTTAAATGAACGCTGAAGCTCCCCATTGTCAACATGGAAGTTTTTACAGCACCAATCATGCTGCAGTGATTCTTGGGCCTTCTAGAAGGAAACTTCCAGCTGAACTGCAAGCTAAACTCTGTGCTCAGCTCTCCAATTAATAGTAATAATTCCAAAGTGTCAAACAGTTGCATGACAGACCATTTTGCTTTTGCATATTTTTTTAGCTGCTTAGGTCACAACACATTCTGGATATGTTTACAGTCAGTAAAAATAGGTCAACTTTATCTCCAAAATAACTAAAGAAAGATATAAACCCAAAAAGTGGAAAAGACTAAATTCCAGTGAGATCCCTGGAAAAAGAAAATACAACCTCATCTCTTCTTAAACTCATTGAGCAATACGGAAACATTAGTGTTTTCATGAAGGCAAAAAAAAGAAAAAAATTGTTTCAACCTAACACAAATTTTAAAAATTATTTATTTATTCATAAAACTTTGTTTCTTTAGTATTTGCAATAAAAAAGCCATTCAGGGAAATCCTCTAATGTACAAGCTACAGAAAATACATCTCATAAATTGATAGCTCACTGCAATAAATTTAAAACAATACAAGAAATAGCCCCTCTGCTCCATCAATAGGAAAAAAATCCCAAACAACCTAAACAAAGAAACAAAAAAAACCCGCACCAAACCCAAGCACCACTTTCAAATATGCCTACAAATATCAGATGACATTTAATCAAATACCAACCAGAAATTCCACACAAATAAAAATCAAATGAGCTCTATCCAGTGTTCACACAAAATGATCCTGTTCTCAAACAATACTGATGAGCTGCAACAGAGGACCTCAACCATGAAAATCAAGAAAATGGAACTTAAAGCAAAAACAAGAAAAAGCAATATCATACTCAGCTGATCAGCATAGCCAAAAAAATGAAAAGAGTAAGTAACTCAACAATTCTTCATGCAAACCTCTTCATGAATTTTAAGATAATGAGAAAAAAACATCAGTGGCACAAACAATTAAAAAATACACATTTGTAATACTATGACAGACATAAATATAATTTGGTGAATGATTTAGTAAAAGACAAACTGTTGTGAGGTAGCCAAGTAATATAGTGCTAAAGAGAAGTCTCACAAATACAAAACAAAATGCACAGCCTAAAAAAGTCCAAAACATTAAATGGAAATTAAAAAGAACACAAAACTGGGGGTTTCTTCCATTTTTTTTCTTTTTTAAAACATCAAGTCCAAATTTTCCAGACAACTCAATTTGAAAAGGGAAATACATATATAAGCCAATATGGATCCTCCAATATTGTTGGAAAACAACTGAAACTAAGTGGATAGGACTTCTGCCATATTTACAAAGCATAAAAATTGTAATACAAGGCAAAATTTGACAATACAAAATTTTATGTCAGCAACACTTTGAACTGACAAATACCCACAGTTTATTTGTCTCAAATCAACATTGGGACTTAAGTAAAAATCACCTGATGTCATGGCTACCCAAACTGATCAGCTTGCTCTTCCAAAGGTCAAAAGGTCAAAATGACAATTTTTCTTTTTTCTTGAAAGGAAAGATGAAATGAGAACTGTTCTATCCTCCCCAACACATAAAGAAAACAAAATAAAACAAAACCAGAAACAACAAC
>JAODKT010001744.1:23530709-23598636 GCA_027576195.1 Cossypha heuglini
ATATATGCGCACTTACACATTGTACCTGTCTTCTAGGCCCTCTTGCTCTCAAACACCCAGGGAAACAAAATAGGCCTAAATCTCAAGTACAAGAAACTTCATTGTGAAGGGGGTTATCTACATATTTATTTGCATATACAGAAGTAATCTGGGGTAGCAAGCATGGAGAGGGAGGTGGGAGAGGGTCCCTCTTTTTGTCTCAAATATTACATCTAAAGCAGAATACACCTTTTCCATAGCTTACCGAGTTTTAAACTGCTGCCTTATACTTTAATTGTCCTGAACTGCCAGGTAAGTTTATTCTTTGCTGTTAAACAAATGCTGAATTTCTCCCTAGAGGTGGTTGCAATGAGTAGTGATTCTCTATCTTTTTCTCACTCACACAGTTTTGAAGATTTACAGGCATGAATATCATCACGTTAACACAAAATGATATTACTATTGCCAAAAAACAAGGCAGTTAAGCACAGACACAGTGAGGAAGGCAGAGCACTTGCTCAGATTCAAAGGAAACCCAAAGCTCCTTAAAGCAGCCCATTGTTTTAAATTTTACTAATATTGATGCATCAAAAGCTTCTGTGGTTGTTGCCTTTGCATGAGTTGGAGGAGAGGTAAGGGAACAGGCAACTTTTATCATCCTTAACACCAAGAATGGCTTTATTGCCGAGAAGGCATGAAAGTAGCATTGTCCTGGAATCCCACCTCCTAAAGCACTGCAGATCCCCCAAACTCTGTCAAGGTGACAGATCACTTTTACCTTCAGATGTGCAGGCATACGAACAAACTTCATACAAGGCATGGGAACATGGTGCAGTGCGGAGCAAAATTTAGCCCTTACACTTGCTGTGATCAAAATAAAACATAGGACAGAATTAAATAATTGCTACTAATATGTCAGTACTTTAAAACACTTTTCTAGACTGTAGTGTCAGAGATCCTGTGAGGTATCACACACTATTACATTGTTGGAACTACTTGTTTTTGTTGATTTATTAAAACAACAATTAGTACAGATGGGAGTGAGATGTGGTAGCTGAGTAAAGAAGAAAAGAAACCAAGTAAAACAATTTTTCCACAGATTGGTCCAAGGTTTAAACCCAAATCAGATAATCCAAAAGGCTTGCTGTAACTATCCAAATGAAAATAAGCCCTTACTTCTACCCCTTCATTAACATGCAAGGACAGAAGTTGTAGCATTTACCTTGCTGAATGCATACACAGTTTATGCCTGTGTATTGCATCTTGAAGATACCTGTCAGGATGGTTTCTACAAGCCTGTCCCTTCTGGAGTAGACTAAGCAACACAGCTGACCCAGAAGGATTAGATGAGAAATTCAACTAATTAATGAGCCCTGCAGGCAAAACATCATTTCTTCTGCTCTTTGGGGCTTTTACAAGGTCAGCTGGTTTGTTGGGTTTTTTTTCCCAGCATCAGGTCAGACTCACTCATCTGTCAATTTACACAAGATTTGTAAGACAATAGTGGCCACTATCAAGCCAAACAACATGTTACATTTTCTCCAATCCCTACAGTAAGGGAACAACTGTTCTGGCCAATTCAGCTTTATTAAAATATGCTTCTATAATGTTACTTTTCTCCTCCAGGGGCAATAGTTTAGAATTACAAACACAATACTTCCCATTTACAAAAATATTCTGGATCACAAGTTCAAATATTCTGGAACACAGCTCAACCCCCCCCTCCTGCTCTGCTGTCTTTCTGATGATTGCTTTTCTGAGCGTCACATGGCACAGTTTTCTTCCATCTGCCAGGGAAGTTTCCCAAAAAGTATACCAAGTTCAAGAAACGAGGAATCTGAATAGGAGACTCGTTCAGATAGAATTCAGAAAAACTATCAGCTCACCTCATCTGTTTCTCTAGCAGTATGTGCACTGTTAGCATCCAATGGCCTCTTTGGTAATAAACTTGTCCCACCTCCCATCTGCTCTTCTTGCTGGCCTCCTGCCACTTCAGCCTCAGTCCTTTCCTGTCTTCAAGATGTCATTCAACTTCACTTGCTCCCCTACCCATTTGTTTCTCTTTCCAAGTGAGATCAAGCATACATCTTTCTATGTCTCTCACTCCAGCCTTTAACTTCTGCTCCATCTTTTTAGTAAGTGTCTATATTTCTGCTCCATTTATCATAGTTGGCAGTATGCACTATGCAGGTGTCAAGGAAACCAAGAGAGAGTTCACTATTCATGATGCTGCCTTTTCAGCCTTCTTGTGGCTTGCCATTGAATGTCAGCTCCTTAACACTGAGCTGTATGTCGAGAAGAATATGTATCAGTTAAAGACAAATTACTTGAAGTCAATACAAAAGCCTGTGAAGAAACAAGGATGCTTTAGACTTTTTCAGCCTGATCTCTTTAAGATTTTTGCCTATTACTTGAGTTTTCATGTCATATCTACAGGATTTTTTTCCTTATTGGCTAAAAATAAACGTACAAGACATTGTAAGGTGTTGGACATAACATGCAGGCAGACCTCTGTAAAAGTGAATACCTAATGTTTGACTTCAGCAAATGCTTTCTTTTTACTTAAATACAGACTTGTGTTACACTAAATGTAATCCAGCTCAGGAAAAGAGACATCTTGGGCTCAGCAGAAAAGAAGTCAGAGGTAAATAAGAAATACCTAGCTGGCTTTCTGCAAAGACTGAGAGCAAAACTCCACCCATCTCCTCTGCTGCCTTGAGCAGCAAGGAGGCACAGCCTTGCCCCTGAGGCTGAGCCCAAGAGGATGGTTCACCTGCCACCAGCCAAGAACCATTGCTTTTAAGGACAACACTCAATTCCACAAACATACAAACATCATAAGAATCTAACTTGGCAAGGAGAGAGTTAAATTATGAGAATTCACAAATTACATTTATGACAATGGTTTTCAGGCCTCTCATCTTCGGACAAATGCAGGTTAGAGACATCATGAAACAAGGGGAAGAATGAATTCTTTTGCATTAAATGCAGTACAAAAGTTTCTGTACAAGGATTTTTTTAAACTCAAGATACACAGTTAATCATGACTAGAATCTGATTTAAATTCTATTTCTTCTAGAGTGGAAGCGTGCACATTCAGCATGAGCACAATTCACTGCTTTCTATTCTGTGTGACAAAGAACAGAGGACAGACACTCCTCATAATCATTTATTTCCAAACACATCCATCCAGGCCACCTTCCTGGTTTTACCCATCATTAGAATGACGGCAACAATAAAAGTAGAATTTTTCTCACAGTAAAACAGACAAAGTGTCCAGTTCCTGGCTCAGCTAAGCATCTTTTAATGCAAAGCTTATAATTTCCATCCTTACTGCTACGTTATGTATTCTTTAAAACAACCCTGCAAAATGGTTCTGTGACTAGCAGAGCCACATTTGACATCTTCCTTCACATAATTCCTGTGAAACTGACAAGAACTATTGATATAAATACAGATATAAAACTAAAACTAAGGGCCTAATATAAAAATTTAGTTTAATGCCTTGCAAAATTTCTCAGGGGGCTAAAGTTTCATATTTCTCCAATACTGTAAATATTAAATTTCAAATTGAAATTCAAATCTGAATATTTGAAAAGTCATTTGCTGGATTTTCCCTCCTTTGCTAGAAGGCAGTAAAACAGATCCTAGTTCACTGACCAACTATGTCCCTTTGTATTCAGAGACCACTACACAATGTCCTTACTTAAAGAAAATGGTAGAATAAACAATTGCTTTAAGTATTGTAACCTATTTCATGTCACTGTTACACTACCTGAGAAAAAATCCACACCTCCAGAAGAAAGTCATCAGGAGGGGGGTCAAGGTTATGGCTGAAAAGGCACAGAAAGTGCAGGACAGCTCCACACTGGGAAGGGGTAACACAACTCAGTGGGCAACACATGTGGCACGTTACGAGTAATGGCAGATTACAATGATATAATGAAGGGATGCCTCTCATACCCTGAAAGACAAGGACAGCATAAGACAAGAACCCATCCAATTATCTCCACTCTTATTTTATTCCTCATCCTTCAGTCAACTATCTCAAGCACGGGAAGCACCCTCTTAAATCAATCCTGCATTCATTCCATTTATCCCTTTACAGGTATGCTCATTTTATTCTGGTCCACTCGGAGTCTGGCACGACTGAGAAGAACAAATTAATGTGAGCATAAAAGTCTAGCAGGCTCTGTCTGTAAGGAGTGACCATGTATTTTTCTTGCCACATTCCCTCCCCTCTACCCAAGTGCCACAAGCCAGCCTCTGTGCCAACAAAGCTATTTAGTACCCCGTGCCATCGTGTGCAGTGGGGCAAATCCACACCCTATTGACCACCACTCCATAGCTGTTTGCCTTGTCTCTCTGGTTCGACAAGTCTGTGCTGATGGCACCTGTTAAAGCTGCTTCAACTAAGCTGTTCTGCATTTGTCTGGCTGGATTTGGACTTCCCGGATCCCTGACTGAATACAAAGTGATTTGAAAAAACGGTGTTTGGCAACAAGCACAGTGGGGAGTACACTGCGTGTTGGTATACAAGAGCACAATGTGTTCTTCATAGCATCACTGAGGGAGCATGCTGCTCGAATCTCTCTGCTGTCGAGATCAAAATGGTCTCCTTTGTTGTCAGCTGTTTAATAGCAGCTGTTTAATGTAATTCCAAATGATCTGCTTGAATGAAGTTGTCATTCTTGCAGTTCACTTTAATGTAGTAAAAAAGAAAAAATATAACAACAAGCCACAGCTTGGCCACATTATTTTTCTATTGTTCTTACGAAAAGTTGCACTCTCATATTTCTGCTAGCCTATAAAAATAATAAAAGCCCAGTTTTTTTAAATAAAACATAATTTTGAGGGGAAGAATAGGCAATATTTATTTGAAAACACTTTCAGACACTTGAGAACAGCTTGATTAAAATATCTTTGCTACTAAAAAAATACACATACAGAAAGAAGTGAATTTATCAAGCAAATATGTGAGTAAAAAGAATATCGATTTCTATAGGCATTTCAAGACATTCTCCCCTAGTATAATTTATTTTATTGCATTTCATAGAGCAGAAAAAGTTGTAGCTGAATGTTGATAGAGTGAAAAAAACATATGCACTCTTCTTGATGAAGCAGTTTAGCTGAAGAAAGTATGCCTTAGCATCAAGAAAGTATGCATTTGTATTGTGTGTGGGTTTTGTTAAAATCTGTTTGATACCAAGAACGATAATAAGGATCATAATCTGTAAAAATATTTGCAGTTCTCTGATGAACAATAGAGGGCACTAATGTTTCTAATCTGGCAAACGCATCACGCGCCAGACAGACAAAATAGCCGTGGTACTTGTAGCACACAAACCACATCATCTATGCTAAATACGTAGATAGTAGAGAGAGGATTTCTGTCTCTCAGAAAGTTCTTTTTGTCCTTTAAACTTCCTCTTTTTTTTCCTTTTTTTCTTTTTTTGCCTGCAGAAAGTAGGATGCGATAATAACGCGCTAATACTTGCAGCCTTTCAAAGAGTTATTTTCTTTTGTTCATTGAACAAAGCAGACACAACTTTTCCTGGTTTAAATCCTTCTCCTGTGTACTTTCTCACCACATTCTTCTCTGTTTACCTATAGCTGTGTACAGTAGTTCAAGGTAAAGCAATTCCACTGATAAATGCGGAAACTGAAGGATGCTTAAGGTGTGCTACCTGCGTTCCCAGCAATCTAGTGCAGAAATACAGGCTAGTGACATCAGTAACTGGGACATCCTGGGGCACCACCTGAAAGCTCTAAGTTAGAAGGGCTTATCAGGGAATCTTACAACACTGAAGAATTTTAAACAGTTTCACTTAGCTCTGGAAAGATGCAGCTGCTGAAAGTCGTACTTTCAATAAAAGATGCAGAGCAAGTATATTAGAATAGTTCTGCACCTTAAACTACCTTTTCTCCACAAACTCTAGAAACAGCCATTTAGAAAACAATTCAGTTTTCTCCCCCAGAAAAAAAATCTCAAGAAGATAAAAAGCTTTGTTAGTAATACTAGTAGCTGAACACTGTCTACCTTTTTTTTAAATGCTCACCAGTGTCTCTCATTGCTATTCAAAGAAACAGATTTATTTCTCAGCCTTGGAGATTGAAACTTTGGCAAGAGAGACTTAAATGCCAGACACCAACTGACAGATTGTTGCTGATATTGTGAAAAATTGGTAAATGCGCTGTGATTAGTTCAGAGTAACTTATATGGAGAAACATGAGAAATACTAATATTCTGATGCAGAAGTTTCAGCACTTATTGTTAACGAAAAATGAAACAAGTTCACACTGCAGACAGCAAAGTCTTCATGGATTATATGGCTTCATTTCTGACTCCTCAATTTTAGAAGAGGTGGATCAGCTTTTCAAAGCTACCAAGATCTCTAGGAGATCTTCAGGTATTAGCATTGTGTCCAAGTCAAATGAGACACCTTTAAGACCATGTTAATAGCTAGGCTCAAATCTGAAAGCTGGACTCAAGTTACTTCCACCACAAAGACAAGACACGCACAATTAGGGAAAATAACTCACATTTCTGTCCCAAGCCAGCCTGAAATATAATGAGTTGCCACCTTCCAATCTGGAACGTTTAAAGACTTTTTGGCCACAGATCTGAATAGTCAATGCAAGTACTAGATGTTCTTTATTTGACTATACTCTAAAGGTCAAAAGCTTACATGCTATTCAAGCAACCCTCTTTGGAGTTTTCTGACGTCAAAAGATTATTCCCTAACTTCAAAGGGGCTTGTGTTGTTTGGTTTGTTTGTTTTTCTTTGTTTTTTCTTTTTAAATATGACCTTAACACAAGCATTCTGCCTTTTGTATCTTTATTTTTTGTGCCAGTGTAGAGACTGGCCTTTGCATATTTCTCCATTTATTTCAGGCAGTCGTAAGAGACATTGCAAACTAACAGGTAAAATACAAGCCTTGCTTTGAGGGACTATCATTCCAATTCAGCATATTGTATTAAATGCTATCATACTGATGACACTCAATTGTATCTTACTGACTGTCTAGAGACACAAGCAACAGCCAGACACAAAGAGGATCTGTGATGCTCTCCAACACAAAAGACAGCCTATTCTAGTGCTGGAGACGCACAAATCCTTGCTTATTTCTATACTAAAAATGCAAACAAGAGACAGAGCTATGGACTCCAAGACATTTTGTATACAACAAAACTGCAGTAGGCCAAAAGCCATAAAAATACACAGACAGATAATACATATGTAGAGGCCCCCCCCAGAAAAAGAAATGTTTAGAAGTAGGATAAAGATAAGATGGATTTGATGGATTCTGTGTTAAGGAACCATTTTGATCAACTCATTGCCATTTTCCCAGAGAAATTCTGTACAAATGTTAAACTCAGACAAAAAAAAAAAAATTGCATAAAGATTCAAGTTACTATCACTTGTCTATTTTCCTTGACCAGCCTTCAGCAGCTCAGCAATGAGCACTACCCCTACCATCACCCTGGATGTCACACTTGGCTGTCTGACAGTCATTGCTCAGAGTCTTTACCTAGGTCAGAAACTATCCTGCCTTTAGCATTCCTCTTTCCCCTGAGTCGTAAGTGCTCTTTAAAGGAAAGTTTATCACAAATCTGCTAGATCCCAAAACCATAGATTCCAAATATTTTGAAGGACACATGGTACAACTTCTACTTCAACAGCTACCTGACCCCACCCCTATGTTTTCCCCAAGGTGTTGTTCACCGTATCAAAATACTGACTGTTCCTCAGCATCAACATTATTTTCCTGTCATTATCCACATCAGACAATAGTGTAATGCACCTCAACACAGGTATAAGAATTTGCTTAAGAAGAAGAATTAAGGTTTTTAGTCTACAGGTTTTATTTGATGGATGCTTATGACTACACTGGGCCAAACGTTATTGCTAGTTATGTCACCAACTTTGGACTCAAAAGGATTTGCTTCAGTAGAGTTAGAATGGACTCATACCAGTGCAAAACTAGAGACAGATGAAATAAGAAAATACCTTAACCAAACAACAGTTACAGAAAGGTCATTTTTATTATTTTCCTTTTATTATTGACCTGCCAGTAACACTAACCAACATGGCTTGAGGATGCATTAGGAAATATCTAAACTACAGTTATATGCACAACTGTTTAGACACGAGCAACTTCCAGAAAACATACAAAGTCCTAGGAAACATTAATATATCACCCATATAATAATTTTTACAGAACCTTTAAGTTATCTTTATGGAATGAATTCAGATACTTTATCTAGTACAAAGCCAGAATAAAGGTTTACCTATAAATGTTGTAGAAAGTTCTACAGATACCATTTCTTGCATTTTCTTAGCAATCAAGTTTTTCTATAAGTATTTGATCTCTGTTCTGGTTTTTTAATAAAATTAACTATATTAATAGTCAATCTGAAATTTGTAAGAAACTAAATGCAAGATGATGGAAACAAAGTCAACTTGACAAAACTTCTCTAGCCTTAAAATCAGGTGAACACTGAACCTCACACCTTAACAGTGAGAAGGGGTGGTTATTCATTTAGAGATTACTTCTGACCAAGGGTTTTTCTTTCAAAAGAGCAAAGAGTGTAGATGCTGGCATGGTAAAGGTGCACTGTGAGTGACACCAGCACCAGTACTGGCTGCTCTCTGCACCAGGGAGATTCATGGCACTGAATCGGTACCTTCCAGATTTCATGAGTCCCTAAAGCAATAAGTAGTTTTCAAAACAAGAGGCAAGTTAATCAGCAAATTGCTGAGCATATCCTTGGAGCCAGAAGTATTCTTCTACTTACCCTCCCAGTCCTTCATGTCAATAATGCAGAATTATTATTTTTAAATTAATTATGTACTCCTGATGCCTAAGCATAAACACAGAAAAGTCGCTCTAACCTCCAAAATTTACAAATATCCTTCCTTTTAAGCAGGAACCTATTTCCTAATGGGAGGAAATCACTTTGAAGTGGTTTGTCTTTTTTCCTTTTCCATAAGCAATATATAGAAATTCAATTTTTCATAAGAAGGAGCAGTCATATAAATAAGGACTGGAAGGCTGAGCACCATGTTGCCAAAACATATCTGAAACACAAAAGGAAGTTTTAGCCCATTCCTTGCTAGGAGGATGTGATCTCAGGAACCCTGCTGGGGAAGACAGGGTTCATAAATCAGCATTTACACCATGTAGGGAGACCACTTACAGCAGGTTGGAACATACATGCAGAGTGAAGTTTTACAACAGGAGATTTACAACAGTCAGAGTCAATAAGGCAAAAACATAACCAGAGAGCACCTGTCTATCAAATGATAGTCTGAAAAACAAAGCATAACTTTCAAAAATCTTGTCTACATGAAACTGATGTCTCCAGAAGGCTGAGGTTTGCTGGGCAACTACATTCAGGATTCACTAATTCTTGCAATATGTCTTCATAAGGAGCATCTCCTGCTCTTTAAAACAGCAATTCTGCCCACTTCAATCAGAAAGAGAGAATGATTTGGTATTTTTGTTGGCTGGTTATTTATAAG
The DNA here is from genome assembly GCA_027576195.1 of Cossypha heuglini. NCBI lineage: Eukaryota > Metazoa > Chordata > Aves > Passeriformes > Muscicapidae > Cossypha > Cossypha heuglini. The sequence goes on from JAODKT010001744.1 coordinate 23,540,216, forward strand.
AGATCTAGTCTAGATTAGTCCTGCTTGAGTGGCATCATAAATGGCTCCATTCCCCAGCAGTAGTCTACTTCAGATGGGAACCTGACAGCCTCTACTTAGCGTGTCTTTCATGGTACACAATGAAGTGTAAAAACTGCTGTGAAAAAGCCTGTGTTTCAAAACAAACCATCTCAGTAATAAGCATTTAAAACCACTTTTTATTAATATATTTCTTTGTGTACAAAACAAAAGCTTGATCCTACAACAAGGCTTGGACAATGTTTTTGTTTGTTTTGCTGTTTTTTTCTTTTCTTCTCTAAATGAAGTACTGCAGCAGCTTTTAGAAGGTCCAAAATAAATTATTTTAAATTAAGCGTTAAAGTGAGGCTTATGATGGAGTTGCTTTTTCCCCTCATCACAGCTTAATAACATGGGGTTTTCAACCAAAAAGCTTAATCAAAATCCAAAGTGGAAATCCTAAATTAGTAAATATTGAATTTAACCACTTTTATATCTCAGGTATTAGCAAATACCTTTGGTCTACAGAGATACAGCCCCTTCTAATCCTTATCTGAATTTGCAATTAAGACTTCAGAGCTACAGATATCTGTACACAGCTCTGTACACAGCTCTGCTCTCTTATTTTTAAATGATTGGACCCAAATCAAATCAGTCTTCAAATACATTGGAAAGTAAATGTCTGATGTCTAATTGAACTAATAGATAACACTCTTTTTAATACTGTTAATGCTTAGTGTGGGCTTCACACTGACAGGAGCAAGGGGAGGGAGAGAATTAGAAAAAATCCTCATAGAAAATCTTGTCATTATATTATTACCATGCAGGTCCTTAGTAAAAAGATAGAGTAAAGCTAAAATTTACAAATTATATGTTTTGTTCTCATCAATCCCCTCCCCACCAAAAATAAAAAGAAAAGAAAATTTCTAAACGCATTAGGAGCTAGATTCTTCTTCTCTTTCACTAATTGTCACCTCCAATAGGACATTGTGAGAGCCTGAAAATGAAGCACTTAAGAGTTTTCTTTTCCAATCTCTTGTGGGCTTCTCTCAGTTTATCGCAAATGAACAATCGTGTTGGAAGGGGCACCGTCTGTTTAATGTCATTAGTGATTGTTTCATAAAACAAACAGCCGCTCCACCATTCTGCTGCAGTTAATCTTAAATCTAAACGTGGCGGCACTTGGGGAGAGTCTCAAACATGGTTTGTTCTAACCAATGCAGGGCTCTTAATCTATTGCAAGTCAGGGCGCTTATCTCTCTGCTCAGCTCAGAGCAGTGATTTCTTTGTCCAAATATCAAACCAAACCCTGTTAATATCATGCTTCCAGCCTTTTCCCAAAGATTTTTCCTCCTTAAATTGTGGCCAAAGCCTAAGACATATTTATTTATTGCTTATACCATTTCATGCTTGTTTTTCAATATTAGCAAAGTCAAACTATTTCCAAGTTAGTGCACAAGGGTATTTCTATGAGCTTAATCAGCCAGGTGAACTGATAACTTGGAGATTTACCTAATTGTGCAGGAAAATCATTCATTCTGGATTAAGTCTATAATGGCACATGTGTTTATAACAATCAAGGGTTTTTATACAAAGGCTCAAGTCAAAGGAGTATTAATCACCTTAAACTTTCATTAGTGTTTGCAGAAGCAAAGGTTGCCATCACTTCACAGGTTCAAATTTATAGCAGCAGCAGCCAATAGAACCCAACAACACAAAAAGACACCAATAACCAATCCTAGTGCTGAAGAAAATTTCACAATAGCTTCTGACAAATGCTTCTTATCACATTCCTCCATGAAAAAAAATAGAATTTGTATCACATGCTTTCTAGTGCTACCACACCCTTATCTGATACACAAGGGTGGGCATATTTTGGCATATTTTGGAAAATTACAACGTGTTAACAAAGGTATTGGTGAAAATATAGAGGTAACATCTCTAATGCACTTGTATACAATAGATTTTAACTCTCTTAAATCTGTTTAGTCTGGCTGAATTTGAAACAAATGAATACATGTGTTCTTGCAAAGTAAGAAGAAAATGTTTCTTTTGATCAAAAGGTAATCAGAATGACTGGGGCTGAATAAGAGGACAGATATCTCCCATGGCAAGTGCTCATACAATGAGGGCAAAGGAAAAAAAAGTTTTGCTGCTCAAGGTAAGCCTGAAGCAATTTTTTGGCCTTACTGTTACCAATGTATCATGCCCTAAGCCCCATGGACAAAAGCCTCAACACAAAAGAATCCTGAGCATTTGTTCACCAAGAAAGAATTAAAACTAAGTGGAATAAGTGCTTACCTCTAAAAATTCTTAGAGGTAATCAAAAGTCATGTCAGGCAAACAGTGGTGGGGAGGTATACTAAAAACATCTTCTATAATGCCACAATACTAATGCTTATATAGACATTCCCTGGTTATATTTAGCACACTAAGCTACAGATACTTGTCAACATGGTAGAAGTATGCAAATTTTTTTCTCTCTCTTCATCTACAAAATGCAAAAGAAACAAAAACCAGCAATACATGTGAGCCCCCACTCTTCTGTGGTCTTTCCCTCAGGACTTGTATTAAGCTCCCTTGATAAACACAAATAATTGTCTTTTTCTTTTCTCATTAAAGAAAAAAGAAAAAATAAAAAGGTGGGGGAAAGAGAAGGAAGGAAAATCAATTCAACTCAGGTTTTTCCACATTTTCATATCACTTCCCATCTCAACTGGCTGGAGTAGAATTTCAATTAACTGGTAGGAGTCCAAGAGAAGCCCGGCTGCCTCTGTTGCTCCCGGTCATGCCCCATAATTGTAGAGGGACCTGAATTTTTCAGCCAATGACACGGCTTACAAAAATAGATACACTGAGTTATTTGATAAAGGAACCAAAGCCTGTCACTACTGTTCAAGTGCCAAACAACATGAGAGCAAGTAAGATTGTGTTCAGATCCCAAACTGGCCAGGCTTATTATCCCAAAGAGCCATCTCGTGTTGGGCAGGGGGGCAACGACTGGGAAAGGCCACAAAGGATATTAAAAAGAAAGAAAGAAAAAAAAAAAAAAAAAGGTGAAGAAAAAAGCAACATCACATGCAAGCCAGCCAATTCCAAATCCTCCCTTTTTTGGAGAAAAATTAACTACCATGTTTCCAGCCTGTCACCTTTCCAGAAAGCTCTCCAGTGCTAGGCAGAAGTGGTATCTTTATGTCTTTCCTACACATCTCTCTTCAAAGAGGAAAAATGTTGGCAGGTATACGTCCCCTCTTGTGTTCAAAAATAATCTTGAATCCCAAGTAACATTCTTCTGAAGAACAATTGTTAAAGCACTGCTAAGAAATAAAAATACCTGCTAACAGCTCTCTGCACTAGAATTTTGGGCAAAGATGTTTGTAACTCTGTGGAGTTACAAAACCTAACCTCTAACACATATTTTACTGGACAATTAATGGAGCCCTTCAAAAAAAAGTACTATTCTCAAAGAGAAAGAAGCATGTTCGTAACTAAGTGGCTGATAGAATATCTTTGGTTTATAAGAAACAGCTGAATGAATCCTTATACTTTTGTTTTTACTAACAGCCACCAACATTGATTCCAGCATTTTTCTCCTCTTCATTAGATTTATTTCTGAGCATCAGAAGTATTCAGCAATATAGCAATTCAAAGACAAATACTAAATGCTCCATAATGCTCAATATTTCCTGATTAAATGAGTCATATAATATTACAAGCCTTATTTTCATAGAAATGTATTGCAGTGTGTGTCCTATATTGCCCCATAAGCGAACAAGCCAAGTGGAGTGAGTCCTGTTGCAGTGGTACTTTATGTACACCATGATACAGGTGTGCCCCATACTTTACAGATTATAAAAAAAGCAGAGGTCACTGTTTGAAGGTGCACCTCCTAATGCACCAGTGTACTAGGTTAATATTTCCTACTTTATAATCAAGAAATTGTACCCAGTTTTAAAGCCCAATTATTGAAAGAGACGGTGAAAATAACATCATAATTATCAAGCGCAGACTTTCCACTTTCAAAGGCCAAGGCAGGTCAGACAAAATATGTTCTGGTAAGAGTAAACTCAACCAACAACTCCCTGCAGATCCTGCAGGCCTGATCCCAAAGTCAGAGCTTATTTAGAGCCCAATCTGAAACAAGGTCTATTCTCATGTTTTTGACATGTCAAAAGCTGTCACACAGAGCAACCCCACACACCTGGCAGCTCCCTTTCCCACCACAGATGGATCCATCTTCCCCAGCAGGTATAAAAGGAGGGCAGCAGACCTGCTGCTGCAGCTAGTAGCAAAACCTGAGCAGGCAACAGCAGGGTGATGCTGTTGTTCTCCTCTCAGCAATGCAAAGATATCCGTGAAGACCTTGTTCAGGTGGGAACTACAACGAGGAACCAAAGGGCAATTCCCAGCAGAAGCAACATAAAATATTCCGTGATCCCCATAAGCCTCAGATTTATTTGTATTTGGATAACAAAACAAATCCTTGCATCCATCCTGGAAAACTTATGCCATGATCTTCCTTCTCAACAAAAATGTCACTATGCTGCCAAACAAGTAACAACTCAGAGCACTGGGATTAGTAACTCTTCAAATAAAATAATCTCTGCAAATAATCACCTCCCAGTTTTTCTCATCTTCATTTTCTCAGTTCCTGCTCTTCCTCCTCTTAGTTCTTTTTCTTAATATCTTATCCACACATTACTTTCCCCTACTTTGCTCATTTCATTCCTCTCTGTCCTTTATTCCCCTCCACTTGTACAACTTTCTCTCTGCCTGACCAGTAACTTTAATTACATCTGAATTACAGAAGCCTAATTTGAAAACCCTTGATCAAATGCTCCATTCAGCAACCACTTCCATTGAAAAAGAAACACAGACCCAGACCCAAATGCTACACACAGACATGAACATGTGACCTCAGGCTTACAGACACATGGGCATTTGTGCCTGTTGGAAGTTCAAAGACCTGTGTGCTTCGTTTATTAATAATATGAGTACAAAGCAAAAAGAAACACTCAGGACTACAGCTCTGAAAGCCCATCCTGATAGGCAAATCTGAAAGCAATCATCAACACTATTATATTTTTCCTTATCAAAAGGCTACTTAAACAATGAGATACAAGCCCTTTAAACAACGTAGACACTTGGACTTTGTAACAGGGGTTGCCATAAAGATCAGGCTGGCTTTGATTTCCAAGTACTGTAAATATGGAAAATATAAGTCTACCCTTTTAATTGGCACTCTGGGCAGTTTACTTAATCAGTTGAACACCTTCAATGAATGAAATTCCCAGAGGAAAGAAGGTTTCATAATCTATTCACTAGGAGTCCCAGTTATTAGTATAAGAAATACTGTTATAAGTATTATAGAAATGGTCCTCCTTCCTGACTGCTACCTTGTCTCTATAATACCCCAAAGAACTCTCTCTGCTTAGACCTGGCGTATTCTTAACTGTTCAGTCTTCAGGTCCTGAATTTAATGGGTTTCTGTCCAAAGACTGGAGAACTCACCTCATAAACCTAAATGCTGTCTGTGTCTTTTAAATGGTATTAAAATTTTATACATATAGGTTGAATCAAAATGAAATTTATCATCTTTTCTTATTTTCAGACTGCTGTATTTACACTTGCTATGGAGTATCTTCTTTGTGACATGTTCAGCCTGTTAGTCCTCAGCCTTCTGTGTCAAGTTTTCTATTAAGACATTTTTCAGGTAACAGTAGAGATTGCTATCTGAGAAAATAAAAAAACCTAATACTTCTACCTAATCTTGTCAAACACCACAGCATGCTCCAAGGCATCTCTACCTGACCACCTCAAAAGCCTGAATAGAGAATTTGTAATTGCAAAAACCTGAACATTTTTATCTTGATAATGAAAAGGGACAAGAGGAAATTTTACTTCTAATTTGTTAAAAAAAGACTGAATTTTATTTAGAATGGCCATGAGTCTACAGAAAAACCTAATGGGGAAAATTGGGGATTCTGTGTTTGAGAAATGAATGCGAACTAATGTGGCCTGTACAGCACTACTGAAATAAGCTGAGTACTTCAGAAGAACAAATTTAATTCTCTTGAATTTTCATTAGCCCATAAACCCAACAGTTTGGGAGAACAGTCACCCTGCATTGTTAATAGAGTATAAAGGTAAACCCATCACAGGGTAGTTATTACAAACACAAAGCCAGTTGGCTGAGCAATCACTGCAGGCCAGCAGAAACCTTCTGTGGCACCCAAGCTTCTAAAAACAATTATCACTGTTGTTATTAATGACAACATCAGTGCAAGCAACTAGTACTAGGGAGGAATATCCACTATTCCATTGCATTACTGTACACAGTTTTCTCAAGGGCACATTTGTTGTCAACTGCTACCACAGCTCCAGATAAGATCATGGCGGAGGTTTTTCAAATTCATAAATATGAATATAGAAGTCTAAACCTGACTTTTATGCTGATTTTACTTTCATGAGATTCTGCTTTCAAACTGTATAGCTGTAGAACAGTTTCACAGGGAGCATGCAGACAGGAACAATATGGATTTGTCTGCATACAGTAGCTTCATCTCCAGCTTTCTAGTGCAATCTACTAGGAGTAGCACCCTAACAAAAAAATCTGCCCATACTTAGAACTCATAATGTTTTTATATTTTAAATAATGACATCTGATGAGAAACCACAGCTGCTGTTCCATACTAAGTATCTATGGAAAACTCCACATAGTCATTTCCAAGGGAGGGGGAAAAACAATAATCCTTCAGCTGTGTTGCACATCCATTTCAGAACGCAGCAGAAACCTCATACACCGTTTGCAGAAAGCAACAAAAACACAGGTTTATGTCAGAGAGATGGAAAGTTTGATGGCTTCTTACAGGCTGTGTTAACAACCCCATTTGATTCTCTCTTGTATACTCGTAAGAATCAAAGCAGTGCAGCAAACTGGCTTGTCAATGCAGATAAATAACTGTACAAAGGAGTCAGCTTGATGGTTAGTATCTCATTAGTCTGCCACAAGGATTGAACAGACTGAACAAATTCCCCCAGTTTTTCTCCTCCTTTATTCTTGCAAGAGTTGAGAGAAAAGAACAAAAAAAAAAAATAAAAATGCAGGGAGTTCAGATCACAAATGGTATGCATAATACCACAAGTAACTTCTTGTATCAGAGAGTACTTTCACCTGAAGAGTTCAAGGCACTGGAAGCAATAACCAACTTGCAACAGGCCTAATGTATTTTGCATCCCAAATGTGCTCCTGAACCTGGCTGGCTTGCTCTTTAGTTTTAAGCACAAATTTAATTTCTGCTAGAGATGCAGTGAATTACACTGATCTAATTTAAGCAACAGTGAACTTTATTATCCCCGTGGGATTGCCAAGTTTTTCAGCACTTCCTTTTGGGACTGCATGCTGGTACGCTGAGTTCCCTAGAAGAATTTCCAACAGCAGGAAGTGGTCATCTCCTTTGAAAAGTTTGAGGATGTGAATGCACTTACCTATATATCCAGGTACATACATTTGGTGGGTATATACACACAAACTTACATCAGCACAAAGTTGTGTGTGAATGCAGTCTACAGGCTGCTTTTCAGCAATTGAGCAATCACTGGAGGAACAGTGGATAGATAACTATGGCACAGACTGTATTCTCTCTAGGGCACTCTGTAGTAATGTGGTTCACTGCTGTACAAGTATCATGGGAAGGATACAGCCTTGAAAGTCGCCAAAGACCAAAAGTACTCCCTCCATTTTTCTTGACTAACTCAAATGCCGAGTGGAGATTTGTAAAGCAGGTTTTGTGGTGTGAAGTTCTGCCAGTTTGGGATTAGGGAAAAGTAACAAACATTATTTAAGATCTCAAAGTGGAGTTGGACACTGGTTTTCAAGGGGAAATGGTTTCCCCACTGATTTCAAGGGGAAATGATTTCTCTCCTGCCACAAGCCCTTTCCTGCACAGAAAGTGTGACAATTGCAATAATAAACAATTCCATAGAAGATGCGTAATTGCTACTACCAGTAGTAATTTATTCCTGTAGTTGGGGAATGTTTTCTAAATGTTCACATGGACAATTACTATTTGTTGTTTGTATTACCACTGTGCTTATAACTGTGCTCATGGACCATGACCTGCTGTCTTGTAAATGCTGAAAAAGTTCCAAACAAAAGGACAGTTCATGCCACAGGTAGCTTGCAAAATATAATATGGCTGTAAATTTGAGCTGGCATCAACAGCCAATGAAATAGCCTGACAATGAAACAACCAGGAACACAGAAATTGCCACATGGGTTCAAATCTAGTTTCATCTAGAACTATAAGCAGAATGTGATGTGTCAGCAGAAAATGAAAAAAAACCTCTGCACTAGGCAGATCTGGGATAACCCATCCCCCAGGAAAGTGTCCTTGCAATGTCTCCTAGCAATCAGAGTGGAAACTTAGAGCATATCATTTCAGATCACTTTTAGTAGTCTTTTTTTTTAATAGATCATAACAACACAGAATATTCTCATTCATATGAATCACCAGACCTTTTCCTAAAACTCATTAAATCCCTTAGCAACGTCCCAGAGCAAAGAAGTCCATTACCTAATTGCACATCAGGTGAAAAATTATTTATCAGCCATCTTTCTATAATGTTCCCCTGTTCTTGTATCATGAGAAAGAGAGAAAAACTCTTCCCAAACTGCCTTCTCTATGCAAAATAATGAATTTTAGAGTCTTATCATGTTCTTTTTTATTCATCTCCTCTCGAAGGTAGCAATCCCAGTCTTTTCAATCTCTCCTCATATGACAGTTTTCCTATGTGCCTGATCATTCTTCTTGCCTCACTCTGAGCTCCTGGTAAATCTGTAATACCCTACTTGAGATGGTGTCACCCACTTGATGAACCAGCACCATTTACATAATGGCATTACTGTATTTTCCATATTATTCTTTATTCTCTCCTCGTGCACCAAAACCTATGTTCTGACTGAAGCTGTGCAGTGATCAGATGTTTCCAAGTAACCACTGGTATTGATGGCTGGGTTTCTTTCCTGAGTTCATACAGTTATTTTATAGTGAAGTTAGGCAAATAGTAAATTTTTTAGGAAAACAAGTAGCAAAATTTTTCCATCCCAGCTGTTATTACTATGCATTCATCTTCAATGAATTTCATGTATCATTACACATTAAATCCTTTAGAAGTTTTCTACAGTCTCTGATCTAGATTTGACTAAATAATTTTTATCTGCCAATTTTCCCAGGGCTCATTCTTACAGATTAAAAAAACAAACAAACAAACAAAAAGCCCAAAAAACCAGACATGCAACAGCGTCTTTAAAGTTCTCAACATGGCTTAACTCATGTCTGGAAGGAAATAAAGCCTTACAAAGGTGAGAAGGTGTAGGAATGCCCCTGCCAGTTTCTCTTGTGAAATTACCAGCTAGATGGGAAAAATTTATTACACAGGGAAGAATTATCTATACAGAACTGAACCATCTGCCTAAAACTCCACCCATTGAAATCATATTCAGTTACTACAAACTGGAGCTGAATTACAACTGATTAGAGGCAAATGTTTCTGTGTTGTGCAAGTGACTACATTCTACTAAAATCAGCATGCTGGAGTTTTACTTCAATTCCTTTTGCTATTGTAACTCAGCAGACTGGAAATTCTTGAAAATAAAAGTAGTCTGAATCTCTCCCAGTGAAGGAACATCCATGTATATGAGTTTCATCCCATCTCTCATCATAAGCCAGTGCACTGCTCTCCATCTTATTCCAGTTCCAGTCAAAAAGCTAGGCTGTTAATTCATGCATTACAGAACAAGGATAAACTACAGCCAGCAATCCAGGGATCAAGTAGATAGAACAACCTGAACCCACACTGCACCACCAGCATATGCCACAGCTAAGATTCAAACTATGTTGTATTCATGTCTGACTTATGAAATAGTAGTGAAATAGCAATACTGAGCATTAGTTACATTGTGTTGATATAACTGTAATTCCTTATGACTAAAAACCTGTATCAATCAGTTTTGCCAATTATTTTGAGGACTTTTTTCAATGCATTTTTTCTCAGCTAACTCTTCTCTTTGATATATATGATCCCCACAAATTATCTCTTTGAAACAGGCTCAATTTATTTAACAGCATCAAAGACTCTAATTAAAAAAAGGACAAAGAAAAAAAAATAGGAAAGAGAATAGAGTTTTTTAGGACTACCAGTTTATTTCTCAGCCACGATCTTCATAGCTCAATCTTTGCACTATGGAACTATTAAGTCAGCCTGAAAGATGAACAAGCCTGGTCTACAGCCAAATCACCAACAATTCTCTCAAAAAGACCCCAAAATCTTAATTCTTAATTATTGCAAGGAACTAAGAAGTTCCTTTGACCTGGTGCCTCCAAAGGTTTTTTCAGGAAATCCAGTGAAGACAAGGGCATGAGCTCTCCAGGCATCAGAGCAGAGTGTGTGCACTCCACAGTACATTATGGACAGGGAAGCTCTCTGGAGCTCTATCACAGATGTCTAGATTAGTTCTGTTCCAAAGATCCTGCAGACATTCAAACACAGTCAGTGGATGGAAGAGAGGTCCTCCAGAAGGGTATTCACACGCCCTAACTGAATATCTAAATGCATTTTTGGGATGTGAAAATCCTTCTTTGCAGCTCACCTTTCTAAAGATACACAGTTGTAACTGTTCCTGAAATTCAGGTGGAATACTACAGCAAGAGTCTGTAAGGAATCACAATTTACCAGCATCTCATCTACAGAAAAAGTAAAGCAGAACAATGCTGGTAGGTTATGCATAAATCTCACCAAGCCTAGTGAGGAAAAATTTATAAGGATCCTCTTGAGTTATGGCTAAAATATTAATCTAAATCCAGAAAAAATATTTTACACACTTTTGCTACTTAAAGCTAAGGGGAGGGGACAGAAAACACTGCTACTTTTAAAAGAGCTATACTTGGATCCCAAAATGCAGTGACATTTTGTATATTCTGATTTATGATGAAACCATTCACATACCCTTACCAATAACTTTAAACCCTCAACAATAGTCATTTAAGTGATTAAAAGTAAATTTCTATTTATTAAAAAAAAACCAAAGAAACAAACCAAAACCCAGGAATATTTGCACTTGCTACAAGATGACTTAGTAACAGAGCTCTGCCTCTCATGAATAAAGGCATGGTGCCCTCATTCTTAGACCATTAAATACCTTCTCTGTGTGTCTGTGCCTCCCTGTACATATTAATACATGAGTTCCAAGCTGCTGATCAAATAGGAAGCAAAAAATACCTAGTAGTGGCCTGTAAAGATGACAATTTTAAATAGCTAAAGAGAAATTAACTTTCCACTCAAGATTTCAACTTGTTGACTTAAACGAATCAATATGTATCATTTCCAATCTTGACGTTACTATGTGCTGGAAAAGTTAGCGCTGAGCTGCAGAATTAGGTCACTTGCATTAGATCTTCTAATTAACCAGTTCTTCCTTTAAGAGAGCACTTGCTCAGCTTTCAAGACTACTCCAGCATTTTGTCAATAGAGTTCAGAACAGGGCTAATGATTACCATTAAAGAAAGCCCAGAGTGATTTTAAGAACTTATCTTTCTGTATTTTGTTCTTTTTATCCAACTGTGGGATCCTGGAGGAAAGTCACTTCAGACAACTGCTAAAGTTTAGAAAAAAATAAATAATGAAAGGAAGAGGTCGGGGAAGGAGCAAAAGGAAAATTTTCATCAAGTAGAAAAGACAAGCTACTTCAACATAAAATAGTCCCCTCCAATTTAGGCTGATGATGGAAAAACCACACATATCCAGACACACTGTTAATATATTTTTATGATGGATTAGTCTTTAGGGGGGGAAGTATGAAACCAACATTAATACATACACAAAATTATTTTCCCTATATTGTTCTCTTGCTTTGATTCCTGACCTTTGTAGCTTATTTCACTGTAACAGAATTTCTCCTAAATTCTTTGACTGCAGGATCCTTGCTGTAAGTATATTTGCTTTTCTGTGCTTGTGTGTATCATTACTGAAATGGCCTTCAGTGCTCTGCCTCATCCACTCCTGACAAAACCATTGTCTCCTTTGCCAATCCACCTGACTTAAACTCTTGGGGACACTTTTTTGCTGATTTTCAGGTTCTTGAACCCTTCTGACAGGTGCTCAAACCCAACCCTGACTGATTTCAAAGATGCTGAATGGGGCTCTGTACACATCACTATTTTGCATGAGATTCTATGCTTATTTGTGACATCCCTTTTTCCTTTTTTGCTGTAGGGGTTTTTAAATTTAAATAACTAGGTGAAAAAATACTAAACCCTACTACTTCTAAAACTGTGCATTGCTCAGCCATTCACACCACCACAAGCAGAGCAGGGGCTCTAATACCAATATATTACCTTTCCTCCACAACACTCATCAGGATATGCACTCAGTACCCACCAGTGAGGACACCTGCCCACCCCTGGGTTTTTCCCACTTTTTCCTGAGGACCACAGGGATCTGTGCTATGCTCTGCTGGGAAGCCCCAGCTTCAGTGCATATTCCTCCTATCACTAGTGCTTGATGGCAAAGATTTCAAATCTGTCTGTGCTTTTCACATGCTTTTATGATGTAAAAGGGGGCCTTCAGGACAAATATGAGAGCAACCTGTCCAAAAAAATATTGCTTCAGATTACTGCTCCATTTAGTGTGCTCAGTTTACGTTCCAGTAGTTGAATTTTCCAGTTAACTACTTTGTTTGCTTTTTAAAATAAATCTTTTTGAATTGTTATCTCCTTGTAGCGCTATCTCAGTAACTGAGAGTTTTTCCTTTATACTTTTATATAAGGCTACTCCTCCTCCCTGCTGCCTTCCTCTTTGATCTGCTCTCAGAAGTTAGAAATTATTGACCGTGCATGCTGTGTTGATTTTCCTGCTTGCCATTTGAACGAATTATCATCATTATGCAATTCCTCTAGAAAAAGTCAAGTTTGAGAGTGAAGCTTCTCTGGACAGCTAAAGAGGCCAATGACCCTTTTTGATTTTATCTATTAGGCACACTCAAATCAAGTTTTGCACATGATAGAAAGGTAAATTCCAAAACTCCAAGGCTGGTGATCTAAAATGCAGTAAGACATTGGGCGAAAGCTTGCCAAAAATCAATGGGAAACTCCTGCTGGTTTTAAACTTCAACCTTTTCAGTACTTAGTGAGGAATTCCTACATGATTTGGCATCCAAGTTATGTTAATAAAAGAAATATTGCTCAATTTACTTTAATTTAGTAATGGGCCAAAGTAGGCAGCTGGGCTACATCCACTGATTTCAGTGTGTAGAAATCTCTTAAGAGTAGCCATTTCCATGCAGGCCCTTTGTTTTCCATATGATTTAGAAATTTAAAAGAAATTATGTTATCAGTACTTTAGTGGATATACTCCTTTTAATAAGATTTGTAAGATACACATTTGGCTCTGGATTAAAAATAAAACATGTCAACTTGTTATTCCCATTGTATTTTTGGCCAGTGTAATTTAAAAACTAAAACATCAATAAAATATAGCTTGAATAATTCAGTAATCTGCTTTTACATAATTTGGGCCTTTTTTTTCCCCCCACTCCCAAACGGTCATGGATGTTACTGTCAACAAACAGCAATCCTCAACTATTTTCACTCTGGATTCCTGTGGATGTCCTAGATTATAATTTTAATACTGTGATTACTGGGACAATGCTCTGAGAGGGTGCCCAAACCACAGTGCCCAAACTTAGCAGAAGAGGCATTCAGCATCCAGAGAAAGTCCTCTGCCAGAATTTATGAGGTTCCTTCAACATATATTTCCAACCTAGTTTTACATCAACAGTTTGAGAGCAGCAGTGTCACGAGCAGCAGCACAGCTTCTAATGTCTACATTGTCACATTGTTTTTAATTTAAAAGCAAAGAGCCATGCTACCCTTTAAGATACAATTAAAAGAGCAAATATGATTTGATTTATTAAAAGCTACTAATAAGCAAAGCCAGCCAGCTGGGCTCAATATACAAGAGGGGGAATGATGAATGAATTGATGGATTCATAGTTCACCTGACAACTAATCCCCACAGCAGCTACGTGGTGCTGGGGGAAGTGGTGCAATTGGGCACAAATCATCATCATTGTCCTCATCATTGGAATGTCTATGGCAGCTTTTAGTCCTCTATCTCGCACATCTTTGCAGATGCTTAATTAAGCCTCATGATATCCCCTCAAGGGAAGTCAATATTAGTTTACCTATAGGTAAACTGAGATACAGCAATGCACAACTTGCTCAAGGTCACAGAGTGGGCCAGTAGCAAAGCCATGAATAAAACTCTCTGAATTTGACCCCAGCAGCCTTATTTAATTATGAAATGATGTTCGCCTTCTGTTACCAGTTCCACACTGGAAATAGAGGTGGCAGATGCTTTCGGGAAGGAAGCAAAATGTGGGAAAAGCAAGAGGCAAGAAAGTAGCAAAAGAAATCCCCAACAATGTAGAACGTACGCTCAAAACAAATCAATTGGAAAATTGCACTCTAAATGTGGAAACAAGTCTACTGGGCATCTTTTGTTGAATAAATAAAATAGTTTCCTTTACTGAGGGGAGAATTCCATCATTTTACTTGCTCCCTAAACTACCACTCTCAACAACTAATTAATGTTAGTGGCTAGATAAGTAAACTAAACCATTGTGGTAGCATTTCTCGGATGTTTTGCATGTATGCAGACAGTGAAAAAAAACAGATGGAGAATACTATAATGAATTGAAATGTTCTATTTAAAAACTGTTTGTCAGCTGTAGTTAAGTTGACACTGTCATCATGGCAACAAATCACAACAGTTTGCATGTTGTGCCTCCACGCTCCAGCCTGCTTCTGGGAGCCAAGCTGTTGGAAGCTGGAAGTTCTCAGCAGCCCAGTGAGTGGAACAACAAACAGGCCATTGCTACCTCAGTTTTCTACTGCACTGGGACTGAAAGGAGAAAAGGTCAACAGAGCACTCAGGTTTATAACTGGTGGTTACCTCTACTGTGTTGCACCCAGATTAAAAAAATAAATAAACCAATCTACATAAGCAAAACCATACAAAGCAACATCATGGTTCAAGGTGCTGATAACAGGCTAATGTTTTTGAGCTCAAGGTTATTCGCTAAAGTCAAGGTTTTTCTTGATGTAACTCAAAGTCACTACAACCTCCTGTTCAAATCCTGGTCTATGAAAAATGCACTTCTGTCCCTCTACAGTTCCCAACGGACTGGAGCCCAGGAATATTTAAAAGCCAAACAATTTCAGCTGGCACTGCTTGGCACCTTTGTTGATATCCTCATGGAGGAGTGACTGGGCACTGACATGGGGCTTCCTAAGCATCCTTGTACCAATCCAGTTTGGGAGGTGCCTGGCCAGGATCTGCTTCTGGACTCAGTCCACTCTCATTGCAGTACAGGGGCTCCAGCCCTTAATGCTGCCACTTTGATGCTCTCCATCACTTTGCTTTGAATTTTGGGGATTTTGTTGTCTCTCCATAAAAGGAAAATATATACATTTCCATTCTCATAATTTATTGCCCAAAGACAAAGGCAGTGAATCAGCAGAGGAGGAAAGAGCAAGTAATTTTACAAGCTGAAAAAGAATCAAACCCTTGAATCCTTTGTCTGATTAAACTTCAACCCCAGCTGAAGCCCAAGTGGGGATCTCACATCACCCATTCGTAATTATGATTACACTACTATTCATTGTAGACAGTAATAACATTTGCCAGGCCTAAGATTTCTGTCATCTTCTCACAGGGCTTTTGAAACTAAGTCATGCTGCTAAAATAGCCTGCAATTCTTAACTACTTCAGATTAATTTAAATGGATTTGCATTTACATTTCCTTTACTTGTATTAGTTATGGCTATGCACAGTCAAAAACAGTAATTAATAAAGAGAAAAAAATGCAGAAGACCACTTTTTCTTTACATCACTGGTAACTGGCTTGAATCTAATAGAACTAATACTTGTGTAAAAGAGTGGAAAATGATAGGCAAATACATCTCAAATACTCTGCTTGCTCTTAATTATTCCACTTTTTTAGGAGAGGTGAGAAAAATGTCTGCAGAACTGCCTACTCAACAGAGCATGAATAATGAAAATATCTCTACACAGCTTGCAACCTCCTATAAAGATGGCTCTAGGAAAAGAGTACATTATTAAACATTGTGGCAAATGCATAGGACAATTATATCTCAGTTCCTTATTTTGCTAGATGTATGTATTTAGTTAGTTGTGATCATAGTTATTTGCAATACCTGTGGGTGCAGAATTGTTCTTTCTATTGTCTCAGTTTTTACACATGGAAGGATAGAGATTGTCACGAGGGAAAAATCAGACACTGGTTTTAGCAGCAAGGACTTGATTTATTATTGCTTCAAACAAGTTTCATGCATTAAAGATCCCTGTACAGAACATGACATGTTCTTTCTTTAAAAACAGCTACACACTTTAGGACAAGTGACATGATCCAAATGGTCTCGACTGACGTTGATGGCTATTCTAATGCAGCACAGAATGTCCCCCTGACTCAATGCATTTAACATATTTTTCAAACAGAGAGGAGAAGAATAAAGGGAAAAAATACTTAGTTAAAATGAAATCTCTGCTCTGCAAAAATTAGTTTTCATCTCACTTTCAGTATTGACTGCTATCCCTTAGGCTAAAGAAAGCATTTCTACAAACAGACACACACAACCCCCTTTATTCAAATGTGAATTTCAGCATTTGATAATCATCTGTTGAGGGTCATATCTGAAATCCACTGATCTGAAGGGAAAACATTCCCTCATCTTCACTTGCCTTTAGATCAGGTACATACAGATGTGTTAATTATAGGAAATAAACTGCCAAGTAACACCACTGAAGCAAAACCTCAAGCAGAAGTCTTCACCAGGAGAAAACGCGGGCAAAGGAAGAGGAAGACTGACAGAACTGAAGGGACACAGTGGTGTCACACAGGGTACTGACAACATAGTGTTTACAACTTCTCTAGCACAATTAATCTGAAGAAAATCCTAAAGGACTTCATATACAACAGCTAAGTACAATTTTAGATTTTAACAAGGCTGAAATATTTTACAGTTAAATACCGCTCAGAAAGGCAACTAATTATGCAAATCTGAAAAAAAAAAAAAGAAAAAGAAAAAAAAAAGCTAGTTTATTGTTTTACTCCCTTGCAAACATATGGAAGGTGTGAACCTTTCTTGGCTGTTTATCATTTGTTGGTGGAATTTTTCCATTTATTTTGTTTTTGGGGGTGAGGGGAGATTGATCGCAGTGGTGTGGTTATGTTATTCTGGATTTAAATGGACAGAATAACTCTCTACTCTTGAGCTTCCAAGGAGTTGTAGACAACTTAAATACTCTTTCTTCCTTCATTATTTGCAACTTCTCTCCTGCTTTCCTCCCACAGTCTCAGTCTTGTTAAGACCTTTTCAAGGCTCTGATTTCCTTTTTCACCCACACATCGAGTCCTTACAGACATGAAAGGTTCCACACACATATTCCAGATACGACAACTGCTCCTTTAAGTCCACACCTCCACTTCTTAATGCCCAGAAAAATAAACTATCTAAGAAACCAGCAGGTCAGAGTGTCAGTCATCACATAAGAACTGCCATGCCAAGCTATGCTGAATCATGCACACCAAAGCAAGGAGATGGCCCATTGACCAAAGCAGTCATTTTCAGCTTTAATCTCAGCTCTTCAGTGCCCAGGTGACCACCGTGGCAGAGAGACCAACACCAGCCTCTACTCAGACACTTGGCCAGCAAGGAAACAAAGGGCTCTGCTACATACCCACTCCCCAGTGGAGAAATTCCAGTGAATTAAGCAATCCCCTCACCATGGCAAATCACAACATACCAGACCATTTTAAATCACAAGGGATTTTTACCTTGATTTTATTCTATCCCTGCACAGACAGCTTTGCTAAGCAATGTATCCTAAAAAAGGATATCCTAATCACAAGAGTGAAAGTACTTTCAGTATTCCCCCAGCATCTCTTTTATTCCCTTAAAAGCCCCCAAAAACTCCAACTACTATTTCCCACCTTTAAGTGATCAAATCTGTTTCACAAGATGCTGTGATAAAGCTCAGCAGATGAGCTGCTACATCCTGACTGCTGTTTCACATGCTTTCAGCATTAGTCTTGATCACCATGTAGCAACTGCACATTGATGATTTTCTAAATCTTCCATTTTGCATTATGGTTGTGTCTCTTTCTCCTTAGGCTCATCATTACCTTAAGGTAGGAATGGAAAGACTACTTGTCCAAGAAGTGAAGAGATACCAGGCTAACTTTTAGCATTCCCCTGAACAGATTCTTAAAGATTTCCAGAATGTTTTGGGGCGAAAGACTGAGTTGACTGTTTCACAGCATTTACCTGTGGTTTTAGGAAAAGGAATGAAGACACTGTAGATACACTAGAGCAATACCTTTGAGAGCAAGCTTAAACACCCTGCATGCAACTATAGCAGATTTTCTACAGTTTAATGTATTTTCACACAGCACAATCCTGAGATTACAGGTAGAGGTGTGAAAGCTGCTGAGACCATAACCAAAATATTTTGCCAATCTGCAATCTTCAGCTTTTCCTACATGCAGCCAGTGATGCCTTCCCAAGTGAAAAACGTGGGTATCCAATTCCCCTCCCAAGTCACAACAGGCGGGTTTCCTCTGACTAGATGAGTGTGATGCCACCAAAGTTTAGTATCTCTTTAAAGCTGAGGGGGAGGGAGGCAGGTACTGGAGGTGTTGAATTTCTCCCTTCTAAAGTAGCCCTGTGAAACAAAGGAGATGAGCTGCACCCTAGAAGGCCCTGTTTCTCTCCACCAGCTATAAAGAGAGTGGAAGATGTGGAGCTCGGATATAGAAGTTTACACTAGAGATGTCTAAACTTAGATGAAATGAATCTCATCGTAGGAGTTTTTTCAAGCACTTGAAAGAGGAAGGGATTTCATCAAAGAGCTATTTCAAGATAACTGTCATAGTCAAAAAAGGAAATAATTCACTTAGCTATGGCCAGCTTTAAGTTGGGCTCATTTCTCCTTAGGAAAGTTGGCTAAAACACCACGTTGAGAGTTATTTCACTCTATCTATGTTTGCAACAACACAGCAAGTGGGTCAGAACAGAAGATGCATCTGAGGAATTTTCCTCTTTGTTCTTGATTTTACAAGTGAGTGACTCTTGGTCCCATTCACAGTCTCTTAATCTGCCCGTCTCTCCAGCAGTCCCTTTGTAAAAGCAGACAGACTTCACTGGGACATCAACAATTACACACATTTTAAATTATCATAACCCTTGCACTAAGGAATCTAGAATATCAGATATTAATATTTTTCTTCTAACACTCCCTGACATACTTCCAAAAAGGTTCTAGTGGAATGAACTGTCTTTGCTTTTCCTACTTTTTCAAAGGAAGGCAAAGACAAAAGGTCATTCCCCAGCTTGCATTTGTTTCTGACCCTCATTAAG
This sequence comes from Cossypha heuglini, assembly GCA_027576195.1. NCBI lineage: Eukaryota > Metazoa > Chordata > Aves > Passeriformes > Muscicapidae > Cossypha > Cossypha heuglini. The sequence continues at coordinate 23,559,712 of JAODKT010001744.1, forward strand.
CTTTAAGAAAACCTTTTCATTAACCACAGTGTGTCCACTTAGCTTGGTGAAGCTCACTGTGAACAGTAAGTTGAAGGTCTCACACACAACTCTCCAGGTGCTATTGGTGATTGTAGACAAAACTCCAAAGAGTGAAGACCAAAGGCACAGAGAAAGGCCAAGTGCATCCATAAAAACTGCAAAGGGTGGGGCTTTTCTTGTAAGAATTGGTTTAAACATAGCTGGAGATATTCATACAGGTGTGGTTAGGCTCTTAACTGAGCTGGATTATACTGACATTTATTAATACATTTTAAAGGCTTCAGGTAATAGGCTTGAACTCTTTTGGCTTTATACAGGGTGTATAAGAGATTGACATACCAGCACAATAAATACTCCCAAACTTTTCCATTTCCCTTCTTGACATTTCTCTTTGACCACTGTCAAGCTAACATTTGCATCTTGAGAAAGAAATAAAAAAACCCCAAACATTCCTACATGGCAAAGGATCCTCACTTCCTTGCCTCTTGTTATTCTCTCTCTGTTACTCTGTCCCTGTCACTGGAAGACAGCAGCCAAAGAGGCCAGGCAGGTGCATTTCTGTGTGCAGCTGAAATTATACTTCATGCTGCCAGCAAGTTATGATCAACATTACAGTCAATACAGTTTAGTCTAGAAGACAAGGACTGGGCAGACACACTGAGAAATGTGCTCATTCAGGAACTTTCTTGCCTATCCTGATCCTCTTCCACCCCTCCACTCATTTCTCTGGCAGGCAAATATTAACACACTTAATGTCAGGTATGTGTGTGTGAGGGAAGGAGAGTTATTTATCTGACAGGCATGTAAGAAAAGAGAAGCAGACCTGAGAAGAGAGTGGCAGAAGAGAGGATTTAAAGGCAATAAGGGAAATAGGCAAGACAAGGAAAGAGCTCATGTGTTCAAAGCAATAAGAATTCATTATGCTGAAGTTACAGGTAAACCTCAACAGCTCAGCATTGTTCTGACAGTGTAAGAGAAACAAACACAGGCACATAACTAGTCAAAACAGGGATAGGTTTTTTTCTGTGTCATCAGAGTCATGTAGAATAACTGGAGAAACCAGAAAAATCAGACATATCAATTTGATGCAGAAAAAATGAATTAATATGCAGTAATAGCATCTGAAAAAATGGCCCCAAGCACAATTCAAGGCCCACTGCTTGGCTGACTAATGGTTTTGTTTCCTGTATATGGCAGGAATTTTTAATTTTTAACATCATTTAGTGTCCTAATTTGAGGAAGCAACAGAAGTCCAGTGGGTCAGATTTCACTTGCATTTGCAAAAATCCAAAGTACCCCACTAATATTTAAAAAAAAACAAACAAAAAAAAAACAAAAAAAACACCAAAACAATAAACTATTAGAAAGTGTCCAAAGCAGGGCAATGAAGATGATAAAGAGTCTTGAGAGGAAGCCTTATCAGAAGTGGCTGAGGTCACTTGGGCTTTTCAGCCTGAAGGAGTCAGAGGGGAGACCTCATTGCAGTCTACATCTTCCTCTCCAGGGGAAGCGGAGGAGCAGGTACTGATCTCCCTGGTGACAAGTGACATGACCTGAGGATGAAGCTGTGCCAGGGGAGGTTTAGGCTGGATACCAGAAAAATTTTCCTCCCCCAGAGGATGGTTGGGCACTGTAAGAGTCTCCCCAGAATAGCAGTCACACCACCAGCCTGACAGAGTTCAAGAGGTGCTTGGACAAAGCTCTCAGGCTCTCAGGCTCTCAGGTGTGATTTTTGGGGCTGTTCTGAGCAGGATGATGGGTTGGACTCAATAACCCTTATGGGTCCTTGCAGTAAAGCTGCACACAGAAACAACCTGAAAGAGGAAAAACAATTGAAATGGGTCTGCACACCCTCCTAATACTGGTTTCAGCAAGGTGGTTTGGGAACAACATCATACTCAGAAAAGGAGAGCAGCGATGACCCACCTTAGATAGGGGCTTATGGTGGGAGCCTGTGCCAGTACACAGGACTGAGTACACCGTCTTCCATTAATAGTTCAAATCTGTGCTCCCAGTTCCTGTCTCATGACAGTCCATGATGTTCCATGTGATACAGGTTTAGTCCAGGTCATAACAGACAAAATTATGCTGCACATTCCTCCACTGTCCCCCTTTTCCCCCCAGAAAACAAAACCAGACATAACCACTGTTTTCACTCGTTCCATATATTGTAACAGCTTGGAAAATATAAGGATCTGTCTCTTAATTTTTCTCCCTCAGAAACTGTGTTTGGAAGGCAAGTGGAAAAAGCACTGCAGTAGAAGGACTTTAATAATGTCATTTGTAAGGGACCTGAACTGTACCAAAGGTGAACAGCATGCATGATGGCATTTGTATTTCTGGCATCTCCTTCTGAAGAAGTAAGACATTAATCCTTGTTCTGGAATATTTAGAATGCATTTCAATGACTGCAGCTCTATTTCTAAATATTTCTATTGCTGCCAAAGATTTATTACTACTATTAACTCAAAGTGCAACAGACTCTCACTGTTATTTCTTCACAAGCAAATGTCTGATATGGCTCCAGTAAGAGCTCTTTATCTAGATGCTTTTATTGTGGATATACACCAGATCATATATAAGTACCAAACTTTTTTGATATCTGTGCTCTCTTGAATAAAATTTATACCTTGGCCAAGTGTCCACATAAAAAATTTAGATATTAATCTCTTTCCCTATCCCTGAAGTACAAAATAATTTTAAGAAAACCTTCAACATGGTTTCCATAAAAAAACCCCAGGATTTTCCCCTGGAATTTTCAAGTGCTTACGAGTACATTTTCTAGGTCAACATAACAGTGAAAAATAGAGTAACAGAGCCTGGGTTTCCTTTATTTTATGTCACTTGTGGTGTATTGTGTCATAACAAATGCAGTATCCCACTAATAACTGGTATATAACCAGAAGACACTCACCTTCTCCCGTGGTATTTTATGCAGTAACATGCAATAAATCTCATTCATCTCTAATAACATATACCAATATTTAACAAATAAAGACAGCAATGTTATACACAGATAACTACTCACAGCAGCAGAAGGCATTTCACTCACTGTGCTGTAAGGACAGTTTTGTGACAATCTATTAAAATTCAAACCTCTTAACCAGTAAATAATCCCACTAGGCATTTAGATGCATAAATATTTAAAAAATACTCCCTTCAAATTCAGGTTATGCAGCCCTTTATTCACCTACATTTTTGTCACATGCTTCCAGGTTTCTGCCAGGTCTCAGGAGAACAAATAATTCAAGCCACATCATTTTGCCTGAATTAATTTACACACTAGTCCGTGTTTGAAACAGCAAGCCTATGTACAATCCATGAGTTCTAACCCTCTTTTCCCTTCAAAGTTTACTGAAGTGTAACAGCTGCAGCATGTGTTTTAGTCAGAGGTAAGTGGAAGTATCATATATTTGCAGACAACTAATCAGTAAAATTTTGGTTTGGAGGGACTTTTGAAGAGTTTCATTTTGACTTCTACTAAAAGCATGATTGCCTTCAGAGCAAGATTACTTTGCTTCAGGCCTTCAGTCAACTTTTGAAAATCTCGCAAACATCCCACAGCTTCTCTATGCAACATTTCCAGTGGTTGATCACCTCACTCTGAACTTTCTTCATCGTACCAGATAATGCCCAACTGCAACTTCTGATCTTTATGCTCCTCTGAAAAAGATTTTAATTGCCTTCACTGTAGTTTCTCTCAATTTTGTTGCCAAACAGTACAGAGAGATTCCCCTCAGACCTCTTTCTCCATGCTAAACAGGTCCGGGTCCTTCTGCTTCTTAGATGCTGTGTGTTCCATTCCTTTTGTCGCATTCCTGGTCCTGGACTAAATTTGCCTGAATTTTTAAATTTCTCTTTTCAGTTGGCTCCACAATAGGACAGAGAATCCAACATGTGGGCTCACTGTGTTGAGAACAGAAAATAATCACTCTGCTTAGTGGTCACTTTTGCCAATGCAGCTGCAAGGCACTGCTGTCCTATGTCATCTTGCCTCCTACTGAAAACCACAGATCCTTCTGCAGAGCCATTTGCTATCCAGCATTTTAATGACTAGCCCCTACCAGTGACTTGGGTTATTCTGTCCCATGGAAGGACTTGTATTCATCTTTGATAAGTTTCAAGGAAGGTATTTGTTGATTATAAAGTGGTTGAAAATGATAATTGCAAAACCAGAATCAAATTAAATAGCAAGGATCTGGCAAGCCAGTACTTCTTTAAACTAAGAGGTGGAAAAATTCAGAGATCATTTTGTATTCTTAGCAGAGCTTATAAGCACATTGCATCAGCTACGAAACCTTTGGAGAGAACTGCTCATGTAAAGAGAAAGGATTGTGTGGATTGGAATTATGCGTGTTATGTTTGGTAGGTTTTAAGACAGAGTAGGCATGGGTAGCACTGTTATTAAAGCAGCTAATGTGCAAGTTAGTAATCAATGCAGAATTGGTAGGCTGTTGTTCCAGGCTGAGAACTACTTCTGCCCAAAAGACCTAGTTATGTCAATTATATTCTTCTTTATACAAATGCTACACAAAATTTGATTATTAAATTCAGAGGAAATCAGAAAAAAACCCTTAGATCAAGGTATTATTTGGCACTAAATATGGGATTTCAGAAAACAATTTTATTTCCAAGGTAAGCTGTTTGTTGCTATTCATATTCACAGTACCTGCATTATCAGTCCAGTGATTTACCACAATATTTGTGTTTTCTAGATGGAAGAAAATGTTTGCAGGCTGACTCATCAGCAAAGAATGTCTTTTACATATAAAAATTATTTTTAGGTCTGTTACTGTACTGCCTATGAACCTGTATCAAAATCTTGACCAGCACATAGGTTAACACAATGGTAAGACAGAACAGAGTAGAAGACTATTCACCCTCAAGAGATCATTCCATCTAAACTTCATACAGAGGATCACACAGGAATTCAAAGCAAACCAGGGAGACTATTAGTAATCACTGAGGAGCAATTGTCCTCTGTAAAGGATGTCAATCAGTGAATAAAAGTCCTAATGCTACACATGTAAAAATAAAAATAAAATATTTTAAAATAATCACTAAATCCTGAGATACTCAGATTTTTTTCTACAATTGAGGTGGACGGACCTCTGACCAATCTGGTTTAGTTAAAGCTGTCCCTGCATATTTTGGGGATTTGGATTGTATGACCTTTAAAGGTCCCTTCCTATTCAAACTATTCCATGATTCCATGATAAAGTACTCATAATGTGACTTTATAGGCTCTGAGACGCTGCTGGTGATCAATAAACAGTGATCTCAAGCTCATGCAAGAGTCAATATGGAAGGATTTTGGGAAATTGTTCTTGTGAAAGTGTATTTTTAAAAAGTAAAAAAAATGCAACAGGGAGGCTCAATAAATATCGTCAGATGTTTTTAATTAGCTCCCGTTTCCTAGTAAACTGTCATGGCATGATATATGAGAAATCAGTTTTTACAACCTAATCAATGAATGCTTTTTCAAAGACTATTAAGATGTTCTTAGTGTGTATCTTGACAGTCTAGAAAATTGCCTGATAAAAATTGTGTATGTGTATTTATTTTACCTTATAGCTCTTAGAATTAGCCCTGTGACTTTAATACTCTAACAACATTAGAATCCTCTGGATTATGGAATTCTAATCATGAAAAAAAAAGATTTATGCTGTCTGGAAGACCCCAGTTAGGATGTAATTATAAGGTGAAATCAGAAGTGCAATTAATTGAAATGCATGGCTGTGAGGGCCCAGTTATGACAACATAAAAAAGCTTTCACTAAGCATTCACTGCTAAATGAATATTTTGTATCAGTGGAATTAAGGTTATGCTGTCTGCAAGCAGTATATCTGCTCTGTTTATAAGCCATACATACATTGGTGCGCTGATGACTTGCAGCTTATGATATATGTCTAGTAACAATGGGCAAGAGATACATTTTTTTTGGTGAAATTATTGCTAAAAGAGTCACATGTAGCAATGCCTTCAATACACACTGGGAAAGAAATTGCTTATCTCCATTCTTTCCTGCTTTTGTGTGTTAATCTTTTAGTACACAATCATTTGTTTGTTAATACCATAACAGAAAGGCTAGAAAGGTTTCATATTATTGCAAAAGGCAGATACATTACAATTTCTGTATTTTAGGCATGAGAATACATTACTTGCACAGCTGAGTTTTCCAGAGCTGTTGCCTTTATTTTGTCAACAATCATCATTTACACACACACACACACACACACACACACACACACACACACGTAACTATGATGTATTTAACAGCTTCTGTACTGAATTTAGTTAAACATTTAGAGAGTCATTCCAGTACATATCAAGACAGCGTCATGAGAACTCTAGTGACAGGGAAATCCTCAACCTTCTTGACATGGGTCAGACCCCAACAGGTGGATGTGAATACTCATGACCCCTACTACTACTGTGGGGACAATGCTCCCCACCCCCAATTACAAACACCTCCATAATATTTAATGCAGTGGTTTTAAAAGAATACTTTTGTAGAAAATACAATGAAATATGAATTAATTGATGATTTGGGGATTAGCCTTATATTTTCTTGCCCTGGAGAACAAAGACAACTTTGACTGTTTCATTTTTTGAGAAGGGTGCATACGGTAAAACAAGTAGATTTATTAGTAATTAAAAAGTAGGGGTGAGATAAATAAAAGTTATACATATAAAAATTCAATAATATAAATTTAATTGCAATATAAAAATTGTAAAAATTATAAAAAAATATAAATTAAGGTTTTAATTTTAAAGATATTGTCAACTGCCAACTAGATTTAAAAATCATGCCAACAAAGCAAGTTGGGCGTTCACTACTTTTCTAAGATGCACAGTGTGTTATTATCTGCACTGAGTTATTGACAATTATCTAGTGATACAGGTTTGCATTCGTTTTGCTTCTCATCTTTCCTTGAGAAGTAGACTTGAAAGCTCATAGGTCCAAGCATGACACATGCAATGTTGGCATTTCGTGTAAACAACCAGTACAAAACATATTAAATGCATTCAGCCTTTTTAACCATTAAAACTTTAAAAATTTATTTCCCCCCATTTTACAATTAATCACTACACTGTATATATAGACAAAGTAGTCCTTACAATAAATTATTGAATGGCAAATAATAATGCAAAGGACACAGTCATCTGAGAACTCCCCACCTGTTTCCACTCATGCTTCTGTCACCTGGAGGGAGGCACAGAGATGTAACTGGGGGAGACTGCAGCCCACAGTACTGAAACCCACAGAGCCAAACTGCTGGTATCAACATGTTAGGAAACTGAGCAAGCTAAAGTGAGATCTGTTGCAACATAACCATATGCTGCAAAGATGGAGGGTACAAGCAGAACATCTGCTAGAAAACAAAGGCTTCTAAATGTCTTATAAGAAGTCTTCCTTTTCTGTAATAGCCTTCAAGCCCAAGTCACTTTTCTACAAATATACATTCCATTTCCTGCTCTGTCCCAGTTGTCCAGGTTCCTACCTCCCACTTCTTTGGGAAACCATTTCTAGAACTCTTCTCCACAGCGCTGCACCATGAGAGCCTTGTTTTACCTGGTGTGCCCAGGCATGTCCAGGGAAGACAGCATGGACCTGATTGCAGCTGTTGCTCTCACCAAGCCACGCAAGGCTGGCTCAGACTGCCTGTTTCCCACACCACAGGAGGGAACAGGCAAGGGGATGAGACATGGCCCATCCCCATCAACAGAATAGACACAAAAAGTACACCCCATGCTCTTGTTTGTTCTTCTGTCATCCTGACCCTAAGTAAACAGGATTCTCTTTGGATGGCTAGAGAACAGTCATTAGTATAAAAGGACTAAAGACAAAGAGAGGGAAAGGCTATAATAGATACAAATTTCACTGGAATTTTTAAAATTTTCCAGATTGAATTTCACTTCAACATTGCAAAGGTTCATATGTGAAAATGTTGCCATACAGTTTTATCATCTGCTCTTTATTACACCTATATTATTTCAGCAGGACTCCAATTCTCCATCTGGTTTTGTGGTTTTGCATTTTTTTTTTAGATTTAGTTCATTTGGATATCTACTCTTGTGTATGAGAACCAATTTGTCCCTCTCCTTATTAAGTTTTACAGTGAGGTCTTTCTCTTTGGTGATTCATTTACTGACTGAATAAGAAAACAATAATCTCAAAATAAAATTACAATATTAATTAAATTATTAATTAATACAATTAATTTTAATTGAAATAATTGTATTTGTATTCAAGATAAACTTATATTTATAACAGCTTCTGTGTTGACAAATACATATTTAGTGTTAGTCTAAGCAAATCTTTTAACAGCAAAAAGACAGAATGAAGACTTTACTTACCAAGCCATCCTGATCCAGAATTGGGTATACACATATCTGTTTCAGCACTGGGTAACACAAATCCAACCACAAACACTTCAACTCCATCCGCCATGAGGGCCATTCCTAACACAAAGAAGAGGGCCCACTGGAAACGACCATGGCCACATTCTTGTATTATCAATTCATACTGCTGTGCTAGCTCTTCTTCGTCAGCTTTCCTCTCTGTTTCCAGTTCATGACGATCCTTGTATTCATCACGCACAGACTGACCTAAGGCCACCATGTTATCCTTACCCTGCCCCATGCTGGGGATTCCCTGATACTCCCCCTCATAAATTTCATCATCTTCATCGTGTCCTTCAGTTGCTTCACTAGATCCTTCATCATCGTTAGCTTCTACACCATGGCCATAGTAATCATCGTCATCTTCCTCATCCTGGAATCGACTGTAGGATCTCTGCGTGTAGCCATCCTGGGCTTTGTCAACTGCTTTATTCACTTTTTTCACTGCTTGCCTCTTCACCTCTTTAGCAATATCTTTGGCCCCTTTCACTAGTGAAGTCCTGTCTTTGTACGTGTCCTCCATCTTGTATCACAGAAGGACTGCTGTTAAGCTGCAAAGGCACCTGCTAAAAATTGTTTGGAATGTCTATAGCGTGTTGGAAAAAGCCCAGGTACAAGAGAAGCCGTAATATTCAACCTGTAAAATAGAAAATTAAAAAAGGTTATACTTCACTATTTTTAGATGCCTCTTCTGATACACTCATACGGAATCATCTCAATCTTCATTTAAGCAGTGGACATCAGAATGCAAAGGGCTTCAAATACAAAAGCCTATATTTTCTTCAGAGATACCAATACCACAAGTTACAAGGCAAATATGCTGAAGATAAATTTAGCATCTCTATCAGTGTTCAGATTGCAATTTTTTACTCTCTAGTCTTGGAAGCCAGGTTTTATTCTGAAAGAAACCAAGCAATTCCATGCATCATGCATCGAATTGACTCTGTCTGAAGCATCCTTTCCCATTTGAACACCCTGTTTTATAAGGAAGGGCTACAAATACTAACCTTTCTCTCAGAGAGTTACCATGAAATATCTCTCTAGCCTTCTATTTAACACAAATCTTGTAAGAAGTTAGTATTCATCCAATCTGTACCAGTGTCTCAAAGTTGACTGAATTTGGTCAGTGCATGCACAGTGCATTCACACCAAGACTTAGTAATACAAAATCCCACCCTAAAAAATTCAGTGCAGGGAATGGGGCAGAAGTGTGTGGCACTTTCACACTTTGGGGATTCCCAATACCTAAACCACAGACAGACTCCTTTCTTCCCTATCTATACTCACAATAGGGGCAAAGTGGAGCAACTTTGTATTATCAGCTAATGGATCTCCGAGTGTGTTAGTCCAGCATGAGTTCCCACTAACCAAGCTGCATGAGAGCACCAAGACGTTTTGCCCCAGTTCTCCTCCCTGCTCCCTTGCTGTAGCTTTCCATCTTATGCACCTCCAAGGTCACAAGCACAGACACAAGTCAAGAGTGTTTTGCTTATTAGACTGAAGACTAACCATTCCCCTCCTCTCAGTGCAGTTTTCAGACGTATTGCAAGACAATTAACTCACCACACATCTGCACTGTCACTAGGGAAGGGAAAAAGAAATGGCTGCAGCACGCAAGCATACAGAAGGAAGAAGTGCAGGATCACTCTTTGGCAACAGTCAGTAGTTAGAACAGCTAAAATCAATTATGAAATTGCACCATTACTCATGTGTCTAAAGTAAAGGGAGCGTGCGTGCGTGTGTGTGTGTGTGTGTGTGTGTATGAATCTGGACACTGCAACAGATTGTAGAACCATCCCCTCTGGGAGAAAGTAGGCTACAATATTTTAGCAGTGCTTCTAAGAAAACAGTGTCTGATTTCAGAGTGGGGAAAAGGTTATTTTTAACCATGATCATTTTAATGTTCTATTTTCCAGCATTACCTCAGAAAAATGGCAGTAATGCAACTAAGGAGGCAGGGAGATATGATGCAGGAGTAAAAATAGATGGAAATTTCTGAAGCTAATCTTATTACTCTTTCTAAAGCAGTGTGAACTGCCCTCAGAGCTTGATGGGAGAAGACCAAGGAATGGCTTTGAGAAGTTGTCTTTTACACATTCTATTGCATACACTGTCTCCAGAAGTATACTCCATACATAAGGAACTGATTTGAGGACTGATTTTTGAGAGATAGGAAAAACTACAGACTGCATTAGATAAACTAAGGATGTGATGTATTTCTGATAAAAGAAAAGGAAGCTTACAGTCACACAGACATGACTTTAGAAGCTAAAAGATACTTCCCTTGCTCCTTGACAATAGAAATTCACCTATAGAAAAAAGTCTTTATTTGTAGTATCTTCCTCTAGATTAATTTCATACACTTTGAATGTTTCTCAGAGAAATCGGATGTGATGGCACTATTCAACTATTAATGGGAACTGAAGCATTTACTGGAAGAGAAGTGCAGCCTTAAAAAAAGCCCTGATGTAATATTTATGACTGCAAACTGTAGCCCGACTTTAGGTACATGATGATCCTTTTAAGTAGGTCATCCTAGTGAATCTTTTATGCCAAGGCAGTTTCTCTAATTACAGCTTTTCAGTTTTCAAGGTGTGCTCCATAGAAGTTACCTTTTGAGTGCTGAATCTGATCATTACCTGTGTGTGGCTACGGTATCTACTAGCTGTTAGTGAACATGCAATGCATCAAAACATTCACTGGATCTGCTGAAGCCTTCTACAAATACTTTCAAGTGCTTCATGAGCTCCTAACAGGTGCTTTTCTGTGTTAATGGGTACAGTTCCTAGATTTTAGATAATTTTACAGTGTCCATGCAACCCATTTAACCTAAACTCTGAATTTGTCTAATTCTTAGACTGATATTTGCTTCTTTTCATTTTTCCAGTAAGGGTTTCTAGTTGTCAAATTCCTTATTACTACAGGGTGTTTATGTATACATAAATATACTATATAGATCTCAAAGAAAGCAGTTTAGGAATACCAAAGGAACAAGGAGTCTAAGAGCCAGCACTGATAAAACCGTGCTTTACTCTTCTGTAGTACACCTACCCCATGAGTTCAACAGACTAAAAAAAAACAAATTTGCAAAAGTAACCGAACGTATGATGAAGTTTGTGGTAAAACAGGTACAACCACAAGGAATTTCACCTGTTCAAACTCATTAGAGCGTAACTCTGCCATCAAAAAACATGCAGATAGATAGAGCAAAATATCTGTCTAGGCAGCAATCAGAAATGTCTCTCTATCTCACTTAAGTTTCCAGGCAAAATGCTTAATCTGAACACTGTTTTTTTAAACAGCTTTCCTTTCTCAGTGAACTGAAATCTGTGCCTTAAGGTGATAAGCAGAAAGAGGAATAATTTACAGCCCATGCATGATAGCTTCCCACCCTTTCAATTATGTTGGACTGATTACTACAAGTAAGTAACTGGAAAGCCTGAAAGAGTAAGGATTAATGACTACCTGAGTAGCATAAAGCAGCAAAAGCAGAGATGATAGTCTAGCTATATACTCTCCTTTGTCTCAGGGAACTAGTGTTTCTGCCAGAAATGGAAATACTCCTCCAGGAAACAAATACAAAAACATTTTGTGAAAACACTCAAAGATGCATACATAAAATAAAAATCAAATTATTCTTTTGGTCTAATATTTATTCTTTTCCATTCTGTTACATTCACAGATTTCAGTGTATTTAGCATTCTGTATAGATTGTGCTACATGTCAAATAAAGGTTGGGCATTACAAACTAAATCAGAGATCTCATAAAGATATAAATCTGTGAGAAGTCAGAAAACTCATTCCCATAAAGGCTTAGATCTTTGCTTAACATAAGCTGTGAGAAGACTCACTAGGTACTCCAAAAAGTGATATTAACTATAGGCATAAAAGATAATAAAGTCTTCAGAACAGATCTGGAAGTTACACTCAAATGAGCATTTCATATACTCTTGAGAATTTTGTATAGCATCTTTTCTGCTTTTCTCTTGAATCTGTAATACCTTTCCAAAGGAAAAAAAAAAAAAGAGTAAAACCCATTTCTAATCAAAATTGTTGTCTTTTTAAATGCATATTTTTCTTGACATTTTGATTCGGTTTTTCTACTGTTTTTTTTTTTATTATTATCAAAGATGAATACAGGTGGTTGTGTTTCCAAGTTTATCTGTTGCTAGAAGTTAGTCATCATGTGAAGATATAATCTTTGGTTAGACCATAACTACTTCCAATTTTACTACCTTGTCAAATGATTTTATATTCCAGGTTAAATACAGGCAGCTGAACTACGTTAGCTCACAAGCAGAAGATGCTATTGTCTTGCAAGTGTTCTCAGTACTTATGAAAATAAAATAATCCAAAATAAAACTTGAATTCACCGGGATACCGGCAAACTTCCTCCTCATCTCTTCATGTGCAAAGCCTTTTGTTTATTTTTCCAGGGTAGTATTTACTTCAGTATGACCTAATAACAAATAGATTTGTCAATAAAGGGCATTTATTTATAGAGGTATTTATTTATTTTAAATAAATTAGAGCTGGCATCAAAGCTGGTGTGAGGCAAATTCATTTTGGATAATGTTAGTGGATTAAAAGCTAAGTTTCTATATTTTAAGCAAATTTTCTTTCTCTCATGTTGAGAGCCACACACCCAGAGCGCACTCTTCTAGCTGAAGCTGCAGTAGACAGAAGTGTGTATAATACTGCAAGGCTGCAGTGCCACCGCCAGTGGCAGTGCCCAACACTCTCCTGTTTGGATGGCATTGTCACCACTCGTCCTGTACCAGCCCTTGTCACTGCATCCTCTCTGCAGACACAGCACACGAATGCAAGATGAGCATGGGAATTCATTTGTCTGGTACACACCAACGATCCTAAGCTCAGCAGAAGCAGGGTCTTCATGGTACACTGCAATCTCTTTTTTCCCATTTTATTACTTTCCTTTCTCATTAAACCAGTAGAGATAACTGCTTCTGCACCATGTCCTCTACCTGCCCAGTTCCTCTTAAACTATTTAACTAATTCAGCTAATTAGAACACAACAAATGAAATTGCTTTTAGCTTGTTTTTACTTGAAATTTGATAACCTTCAGCAGAAAAAAAGAACATATTTGCCTGAAAGCAAAATGTATGTGGACGTCTGCCTTTAACAAAAAATATTACCGTTAACTGCCCCTTAGAGCCTTAAAGTATCACCAAAAACTGATAACTCTAATAATTCTTTTCTCACAGTGCTTTCGATCACAGGCCTAATTCTTCTCCACTTACAGCTGGATATGTAAACCATGAAACCAGAATCTGCAAAAGCTCTCCTTTAAGCAGTACAAACTGGAAATCTAACAGTATGATGAAATCAGACCACCTAAGACAATGAAATCACAAACTTAAGAAAAAAGCTATAAACTCTGTCCAGTGAAAATCAGGAAATTGTAACTGAATAATCTGTGATAAAAATTCAATAAGACTGTAAAAACAAATTCTCCAAGAAAAGCAGAGCAGAAAATTACAGGTACAAAGTTAGGAGGTGGGACATTCTTCACTTTACACTTCCACTGTATTAGTTCTCCACGCATTACTTCTATGCTCTAAGTATCTTTCAAGGAATACCCTGAAGAGGGGTGATACAATGCTGGTAAGTTTTATGAGCACCAACATCCTAACACTGACATAGTCACATCTAATTCAGCTCACTCTTACTGGATATACTCAGTCTTCCAAACCTCTGATTCACAGTTCCAGTCTGGAACGAACATTCATATACGTTCCACCCTCCCTTATTAAGCCTTTTTCATGCTTTCTTTTGGCCTACAAAAAAAGTTCAATACTGACAGCAAGAGAATTATTGAAGATAATATAGATATTACCTACTCTCTGGTTGTAATACCAACATCTAACTCCTTAGAATTAGACTCAGTTCAATGCACCCTAACAGTCTAGACAGTGTTAAAAAACTGATATAGCCGTATCTAATGATTATATTATAGCACCAAAACTGCAAAGACTCTACAGTGAAGTGGTCCTTTCCTTCATTTTTTATTTAATCAAAAGCTTTCTTTCCTAGGAAAAGATGACTGAACAAAGCACAGGACATGTTTTGAGACGTCTTGCTGTCTGTCCCATAATAAACTGTTAACAGAGATTATCATACTAAGAAAACTTTGTTAGTCCATTGGTTTTAGGATTTTTTTTAATCTAATACTTGTTAGTTGTTTTGTCTTACTGTAGGTAAATACCAGAGCTTTAATTGCTTTTGTCAATTTTGCAATCTGATCACTATTTGTTTCTACCTGTTTTTACCTGGTAAACACTTAAAAAAAAATCATTCTCATTAAAGACAAAGCAGGATAATTTAAATGTTCTTCCAACATTGTGGTTTTAATTTGTTCTTTGAATACTCTACTACGCTTCCTGTGAACCTCTTCAGTGAAGAAGTGCTCCCTTCCAATCACTTTGCTATTCACTCAAACCACATATTATTTCCAGGATCTGCGTTGAGTGGTGGTTGACACAAGTTGAATGCATCAATTTGTTCAACAAGAACTGGCACACATCATCCAGCCTGAATGACATAAGCTAAGTCTCATCAGTAAAAGTTAATGAGATTTCATACTGTACCCACATTACCTGGAAGACTACCCAAATCTTAGGAAAGTTGAAATTTCAGTATTTTTAAAAATTTCTTTGTAACTAAACATATTCAAACATACCTCTGCACTTTTAAGGCTGCCTTCTAAGTAGAAAAAAATTGCAAAAGCAAATCATTCCCTCTGAAGCCAGGGGCTATCTCCCTTCTTACACCTACTTCCAAAAATTCACTTTCATCATCAGTGCTTCCAATCTATTTTGTACTTTTCAGTTGTCAGAATCACAGTGGAAAGCATCATCCTGCATTTCAATAATGAGGGAACAGCACAAAGCAGTTGGACAAGCAAGTTTTCATTGCTCAATGCTAGCAATAAAAAACCAACCCTCTACCAAAAGCACAAAGCACACCAACTAGCAATTTATGTCTTGTATCTGCCATTATCTTGTTTGCTGCTATACAGAAAGCAGACAAGTCTTCTCTGAAAGTAAAGGCCCACCAGCAGTCATTAATCATTTGAGATCAAAAGAAGGCAGAAAAAATTCCACTCACAAGAAAGAAGAGAGAAATCTGGGGATAGATATATATAAAAAAAACATATTCTAAAAGCACCAAGACTGAAATTTTAAGAACAATAGACAAGAAGTCCTATCCTGGAAGTAAGATAAGAAAATAATGCACTGTGGAAATTCTCCAGGGAATAAAATCTGCAAATGCAACAGGATGAGCCTCAACCACTGAAGCAGCCATTTCTGAAATTGCTTTGCACAAATCTGTGATGTGCATGTACTTGGAAACAGCAACTGTACAAATATTTGACTGACAGATGCCACAGAATAGCACTGGAGCTTAGGGAAAACTTGGGAAGGTTGAAGGGCATCTTGTAGGGCAAGCTGTATTACAAGCTGAAGTTATGTGTCTCCTTTCTTCCTGAAATAAAAGAGGTAACCATTCCTCATATTTTAGGAGTAAATACAGGGTCACAGTCTCAGATCCCACTGGAAAAAAAATTTCTGAAAACATTTAGCTTTTCATTCTGCTGACTTTCTGCTGGGGCACATCATTCATGTGCCTACAGAATGAGAGTCCAAAGACTCTTCTCAGTTCTGCCAATTCTGTCTTTATCTGGCGCTGGTCTATATTGGCCTCCAAGTGGGGAATCTGCTGCTGTGCTCAATAAACTCTGGTAAGAGAGAAGTGGCTGCTCAGCTAATACTAAAAGGCGTTAGAACATCCTGGTTTTCTCATCCATACTCCCTTCCAGTCACTTTTCTATTCACTCAAAGCACGTATTATTTTTGCTTTATCTTTAACATCTGTTACTTTTTTATTATTTGTAACAGGGTATGAAAAATTGGGGGGAAAAATCCTTTTTTCAGATTTCCCCTGGTCTCATTTTCTTTACTACATTTTCAGGAGGGTGGTTGCTGAACTTTATACTTCAATTTTATTTTACTGTTTCCCAAAATTGACACCAGACTGATGTTAGATCTAAGAATCTCAAGCTTTCACGTTGACCTGCCCCTCTTTCAGTGTAAGATTGTTTTTTTTTAGCAAACAAACAAACTATATCTAATGCTTTTTATGTCTGAAAGCCTATTTTCTCATTGACCCTCAGACAAAATCCTTATCAAAATACGTTGTGAAGATAGATAAATACTAAAACCAAATATAACATAATAAGCTTTTCTGGCAAGGGACTGCCTCAGGTATGGAATCTGAGAAGAAACAGAGCATACATCAATTTCACCTAAAAAGAGAGCGGAAATACAGAGTAATTCCAGGTGAAAATTATGAAAACATTAAATACACCAATCAGTCTAGCTTTTTTAAAGAAAAAAAACCAAGCAAATCATACAGGTAAAGCTGTGTTTAACTCCATTAATATACATATGTAGTTAATATATCAGGCATATTCTTACATAGAATGAAATCACAGGAATGGGTCAGACATCAGCCATCTTGTCCAATCTCTCTGCTTAAGCTGGGCCATCCCAGAAGTCATGGCACAGGATTGCTTCCAGATGGTTCTGGAATATCTCCAGTGAGGGAGCCTCCACATCCTCTTCTGGGAAATCTGTTCCTGTGCATGGTTATCCACACAGAAAAGATATTCTCCTATCCAGGTGGAATTTCCTGTTCATCAGCGTCTGCCCATTGTCCCTTGTCCTACCGTGCGGCAGTGCTGAGAAGAGCCTGGACAATCCTCTTGGTACCTCCCCTTCATATAGTGATTTACATTGGTAAGATCCCCTCTCAGTCCTCTCCAGGCACAAGAGGCCCAGTTCCGCCAATAAGTGGAATTTCACTTGGAGCATCTCGTAAGATCCAGTCCCCTCGTCACCTTTGTAGCCTTCCACTGAATTCGCTCCCATGTCTCTCCTGTCCTGAGGAGCCCAGAACTGGACACAGCACTCCAGGTGAGGCCTCACCAGAGCTGAGCACAGGGGCAGGATCACCTCCCTTCCCCTGCTGGCAATGCTCCTCCCAATGTCCCCCAGGATCCCATTGGATTTCTTGGCCACCAGGACACGCTGCTGGCTCATGGGCAGCTTGTTGTCCACCAGGAGCCCCAGGTCCTTCTCTGCAGAGCTGCTCCCCAGCAGGTCAGCCCCAGGCTGTGCTGGTGCCTGGGGTTGTTCCTCCCCAGGTGCAGGACCCTGCTCTTGCCTTTGCTGAGTATCACAGGGTTCTTTGTCCATCTCTCCAACCTGCCAAGGTCCTTCTGAAGGGATGCACAGCCTTCCCAGAATTCAATACATTCCACGTATTTCAAGGACAACTCCATCACTGTCTCCCTAGTCTGTCCTTCCTGAGCAGCATGTAGCCCTTTGTGACAGCATTCCAGTCCTGTGAGCTGTCCCACCATGTCTCCATTAACACAGTAAGATCAAAACTCTGTGACTGCATGCAGGCCTCTAATTGCTCCTGCTTGTTCTCCATACCACACTGCTGTAGTTTAACCCCAGCCAGCAGCCAAGCCTTGCACTGCTGTTCACTCACTTCCCTGCTGGCAGGGCTAGGAGCAGAATCAGAAGAGTAAAAGCTGGAGAACTTGTGTGTTGAGACAAAGACAGTTTAATGAGGAAAGAAAAGGCCACAACACAAGAAAACAAAACAAGGAATTAATTCGCTTCTTCCATGGGCAGGCAGGTGTTCAGACATCTCAAAGAGAGCAGGGCCTCTTTTGACATAAGAGTTACTGGGGAAGACAAATGCCATCAACTTCAGATGCTCTCTCCACTCCTTCCCCCTCCTTTTTATACTGAGCAAGGTGCCATGGGTCTGTTGGGGTTAGCTGTCCTGGCTGCGGCTCCTACCAGTTCAGTAACTAATTATAAGAAACAGCTAACTCTGGATAGAAGAAAATCACAAGTTCATTTAAAAAGTAAATTCTTGTACTTGGTAGGTGTATTAGTCTTGTGTGGCAAGGTTTTTGTAGCAGGATGGCTACAGGGTTGACTTCTGTGAGAAGCTTCCAGCAGCTTCTCCCATGTCCGACAGAGCCAGTGCGAGCCAGCTGGAAGACAGATCCGCCACTGGCCAAATTACCTTCAGTGATGGTGTTAGCACCTCTGATGATGCCTTGGGTTTTAGCTTTTATATTTTTCAGATTCTCTGCTGCTCGGTATGTAACTCTGAACTTCATATTAGGTGTTAGTAAGTTCTCTTCACAGGGTGAAGGGTGGCTAGACAAAACAATGCTTTCCCAGCTAGAGAATCCAGGATGCTCGTTACCCAAAAAGCATAAACAATGGTGAAGGGAAGGGGGAAAGCCAGGGGGCTGAGGCTTCATAGCCTGGGGCTGTGGTTGGAGAATTGTCCCCAAGATGTAGATGAACCAAAATTTATAAAAGTGTAAAGACTCGTGATGGGATTCCATCTTGGATCTGATTTGGGTGTAGCCCCAGCTGGGCTCTTGCACTGCCCAAGGTGTATCCTTTCAATAAATACCTGTTTTATTCCTTTTGCTCTGTCTAGTCTCTGTTCCAGGGCAGCCTTTCCAGGCATCACTGCAATAATGCATTTCAGGAGGGAGAAAAAAGAAAATGGCAGCTGGAGAACAGTGGTGTGAGAACCTGTGAGGGGAACAGCTCTGCAAGCCCCAAGGTCAGAGGAGAAGGAGGGACAGGACATGCTCCAGGCATCGGAGCTGAAATCCAACTGCAGCCCATGGTGCAGACCATGGTGAGACAGCTGTGCCCCTGCAGCCCATGGAGAAGCAGAGATCCATCCACAGCCCATGGTGCAGACCATGGTGAGACAGCTGTGCCCCTGCAGCCCATGGAGGAGCAGAGATCCATCTGCAGCCCATTCAGGGGCCCATGCTGGAGCAGGAGGATGCCACTGATTATGTGGAGACAACCAAAGCTGCAGAAGTCTCCTGGCAGGACCTGTGGCCCCATAATAAAAGGAGTCCATCTGTAGCAGATTTACAGCAGGATTTGCGAGCTCATGGGGCAAGAGTGCGGGAGCAGCTTATGAAGGACTGCACCCTGTAGGAAGGACTTATGTTAAAGAAGTTCATGGAGAACAGTCTCCCATGGGCGGAACCCCACACTGGAACAGGGAAAGAGTGTGAGGAGCCCTCCCCTGAGAAGGAAGGAGTGGCAGAGAAAACACTGACTGAAACTCCTACTCTCCATCCCCCTGCAAGGAGGAAAGATGTAAATAAAAGTGAAGTTGAGTCTGTGGAGAATGACAGGGTGAAAGGAGGTGGTTTACACTTAATTTCTTATTTTTGTAATTTGATTTTATTTTCAATAAAGTAAGATTCTCAAGTTATATCTCTTTTGTTTGTGACAGTGGCTGCTACGTGGTGTCTCTCTATCCTTATGTCAACAAATGAGATTTGTTCCTCCTGAGGAGGAACAGCAGCTTGGTGGCACCTGGCATTCATTCACGGTCAAACCACTAGAGTGGCATAGCTTGGTTTGTCCAGACTCTGCTATCCCAGTAGCGCTAGGAAGCAGTGAAGGAAACCAACAGACAGAGCATTCTCTGATAACTATTTTATGAAAGAGGTGTGTTATTGCCATATCTCATAAATCTGGATACACCAAAATGGAAATTTAAGACTGGAATGTATTCTTTCAATTAAATTAATATTTACATCATCTAAACGCGAGCCACTTCCTTAAATCTGCACACATGGCCCTAAGGATTCAGGCAAATAACAGGAAGAACACATTCCAGCATGACAGCTAGGTCACTTTAGGAGGAATGCTCTCCACTGGTTAAAGGGAATATTTCCCCTCTGTGTAGCCACACTGACTACCACATCCAGCTTCATGCATCTCACCATCACCACAGTCTGGAGAGGATCACTGGAGTGGTTAGAGCTCTGGGATGCATGATGCACAAGGAGAGTTTTTTGCCCAGTCCTCAGAGGAGAATTCTTAGGGAGAAATCTCTTCACCATCTCCCATCGTCTGATGAGGGATTAAAAAGACAATGAGGATGGGTTCTTTTCAAAGGCAAGGGGCTAAAAGAAAAGAGGAAACAGCTGCAAGTTGCAGCAAAGGAAATTCTGGACAGTTCTAAGGAAGAAATCCTTCATGTAAACTCTCCAGCCATGCACATGGCTACACAGAGGAACACTGGGGTTCCCAGCTCTGGAGGCATTCAACTGGAATTACTCTGAACTATTTAAATCCAGATGTGAGACTAGATAACCTCCAAATGACTTCTTCATCCAAATTACTCCATCATTCTGACACATTAAGAAAAAAGGTCTATTTTCTCACATTAAATGAAGAGCTCTATTTTTATAAACTAAAATTGCGCATCGAGCGCTGAATATGCCAGTATACAAATGTATCTTTCACAGAATAACAAAAAAGGTTTAGAATCCAGTCTGCTAAACTAGAGAGAGACAAAAAGACACTTCAGCAGAGCCTAGAAGATGAGTGACCATTTAGGTCCCTAAACAGCTAGCTAAAATTGGTTAAGCAACTTCTGCCCATATGAGAAAACAAAACAGTCTTCTGTTTTCACATAAATTTCATTTTGGAGAAGCACTGGGCAAAGTGACATGCCTGTCACATGCTATAAAAATGCCAACATTTTTATGATTTCGCTCTAGCTCAAAATGTTTGATCTCTAGTGATTTTGAAATGAAAAAAATGCCACAATTCCTGCTATTTTTCGCTCTGTTTTGAAAAGTTAGATGGCATTTATGTTTCTTGTTGCAAATTAACTAGGATATGTAGGAAATATGTAACAAATGCTGCAGATTATTAATGTTCAAAAGTGCAGTAATTTCTTTTAAGATGAGCTCCTTAGACAAACTACACAGAGTATTTAATAATTTTCTCTTTCCTACGTTGAAATAGTGGCAATTTAAACACAGAAGAATTAGATTACTTGCTACACTTGGCAAGGGGAGGCATAAAATTATGTTTTAAAATTTGTATTTGGTAATTTCAACATGTTGCTCTTTGAACTGTGTTTTTCCATAAACTTACTACTTCTGAGGGAAAAAAGACCCAAAAATGAAAGCTGTGTAACTACAGAAGTAAAAGCTGCATGTGTCTGGAATAGATCATTGCACGTAATAAGGTCATAACAAAGTTGATAAGGAGTATACTTGCACATAAGAAGCAACAATGATTTTCATATTCTGTGACATGAAAATTCACCAATATGGCAACTCATCTGCAATCAAGAATGACAGAAAAAACATCCATAGAAGACTGTAAGAAAAGCAGCCTGATAATATGAAGACAAGAGGTACCTAGTCAAAAGATACTTTCATTGTTTTCAAAATATTTATAAATATTTATAAGACGTATAAATAGCAAAAAAAAGTCCTATGAGTTTAACTAGAAAGCAAATTTAAAAAGCTTTACATATTATTTTTCCTTCTGAAGTAATCAGAAGTTTATGAACTCTCTTCGAACATCTTGGCATCTCAGATAAAAGGAGGTTAAGGAACAGACTACTGTACTTTGAAAGTAGCCTGCAATCCTACATTGTTTTCATTCTTGTACAAGAGCAGCTAGGACTCCTAGACTTCTTGCAAAGTGATTTGCATTTATATCCACCTTAGATTTTCTCTGTTATTCTTAAAGAACTGAATACATTCTAAATGTTTTGGCTGAAAAGGTCTATACCATGTATATTCCAAATCATGTACACCAACGTTTTCTAATTCCTCCTGTTTATTTAGTTTTCCTAATACTGTTTTCTACACCATGTCTCACACAGTGTTTTTACTGGAAGAGTGTGATCACAATAATGTATTGCTCGTCTTGAGATATACCCCAGCTATTAAAGATTATGGAACCTGATATTCAACTAACGTACTAGTTCTGCTGCACTAGAAAAGGTGATTCTGCACCCTCATAAAATCTTACCTCTCCCTGTAGGGAAATGCAATAGTTTGAGGTGAAATTACTTTTTCACAATGAAGGTTGACTCATTGTCTACCAGGCCTTCACTAGGTAGGAAAGGAAATCATGACTGCTCAATGCTCCCTAAACACAAATGGTGCTGCTAAAAACCCAACTGCATCTTACTTAAGGCTGCACCAACTTACAATTGTACAAATTATTTACCTCATTTTATTCCACACTGGGAAAAATAGACTTTGTAATGTTTACTGTAAACTCATATTTTAGCCAGATTCAAACTGCATCATGTGCTGATTACACAGTTTCAGTTTTTCTTCCTGAATAACATTATTATTGCAGGCTGCACAGTGCATACATGCCTTAGCACACACAGTATTCCAGCAGGTATAAGAAAACTTCAGGTAAATTAATCAAAGTGCCTGGTCCCATTTAATCACAAATATAATGCTTTAGCAGCTTATATTTTTATATTTTACACCACTATTTGGTCCACTGAACTCCATAACCTTTATTTTGTGGACTTGATAACACAGGTGAGAAGAAGCCATGAAACATGAGACTAATATAATGGACAGATGAAAAGTCTGTACTGAAAATGCAGCAGTCCTAAGCTTTTCAGATTCAGTGAGTTAGACTTGTAACAAAATGGGATTTATCTGTATCTCAGAGTACATTATGCAATCTGAGCACTACCTCAGTGTGGTTTTGTTCCCTTGGGTAGAATATGTAGGGATGGATGGCACAACTGAATAAACACAGAGCTCTGCCATTAAAAGCACTAAATAAAGGCAGCAAAATGAAGATAGAAGAGCTGGTAAACTTTTTTTTTTTTTCCAATTTCAGTAAGGTTTCTGCAGCTTCTTTTGAAAACAACCTACTTGGCAATTTGAAAGAATTTTCTGTTCTTTATGTTTGAGTTTGCACAGCAAAAAGGTGTGGTGAGCTGAAGCAAATAAATAAATTTGTCAGAAATAAATTCTTTCATACATTTCTATTTTATTTTAAAGCAGAATGGCACCTGACAACCTTTATACTTTATTGACATGAACAGCTCTCTGATTCACTGAGATCCTCAGTACTCCGTCTTATTCACAGCCTAATTCTTAGTCTGGTTCTTAAAATGTTTGACATCCAGCAGTGAAGTTTACCGTCTTCCTGGAGTTCCCTGCTTTGAAACAGATAGTCCTCTTGTAGAGTTTTAACTGGCTACCAGGGCTCCTAGTGACTCATTAAGCCTAAATCATTTACCCAACATCACTCAGTACCTCTTCCAGTACCCCAGATCTTCTGCCCTGGGCTCACGTTCCCTCTTAAGCTCAGACTTGGCCATCCCAAGCCTGCCTGAGCTTCACTATAGCTGCACTACATAGCTTCACCTGTCTCCTATCCCTGCTGTTCCTGACTCTCAGACTGGATTTCCCTGACTGACCATGGATGTAACACGGCCCTACTCTCTCTGAGGAGCACCACACTGCTGATGAAACTGTTGGTCTCACCATGCTCTGCCTCAGGACAATGTTCCATCAGTGAAGGCACTGCCCTGCCCACACTGTGGTCCCCCTTATCTCCTGTCCTCTCTCCTCTCCTCTCCTGGAACAGTCTCATGGTTGCTACTCGCTGTCAACTCTCATGAGAGCTGAAGCCTGGTCTTAGGTAGAGGTCCTGAACCAGCAGGCACTAGTGCTTGTGTGAGGGCTCCCAGTGAGACTCACCGGGCAAATGAAGTCTCTTGGGACACTCAGCATCCTCATAGACAAAAAGGTGGTATTCCTGATTTGCAGACTACCCT
Source organism: Cossypha heuglini (assembly GCA_027576195.1). Lineage (NCBI taxonomy): Eukaryota > Metazoa > Chordata > Aves > Passeriformes > Muscicapidae > Cossypha > Cossypha heuglini. Next base: position 23,583,860 of record JAODKT010001744.1, read on the forward strand.
TAGGACTATGAAACTTCTCTAAATGCAGACAGTGAAGTTACTGCCAGCAGGCTAAAATTCTCTATATACAGGTCCATCCCTCTGCTGGAAATTCTGAAGGTATGTCTAGACTCCAGACCCCCGAGATTTGAAAACAGTTTTATCCATACAGAATGGTATACCCAAAATTATAAATCCTCTTGGGACCAAAACTGCAATCTGGAAGAGCAGCAAGAATAGCAAAAAAAAAAAAAAAAAAAAAAAAAAAAAAGAAAAAGAAAAAAATAATTAGCAATCTCTGACTACAGCTGTTATCAGAATGACTATTTAGAAGCCTCACTTTTGACATATGTAGCAAGTGTAGTCTACAAACAGACATTCTCAGTTCTCCTTTCTGGGCAAGACAAGGGGAACACACTGCATTTCACATGCTGAACTGCACTTTTTAGCATCAAGCCTCTCTCTGTGAACTCATTTTTCTGTTCTGCCACATCAAGCAGCAGCACACCCTTCAAGTCTGAAAAGGGTGTTTGCAAGGAACATTAAGGACGAACGTTTCAGACTGGATTGGAATTCATGAAAATGCTTACACCAAAGACAGAGGGATTTACAATGAACAGGTATCACCTTTTGTAGAATGATTATCTTCAGTAGTTTGCCAGGAGTGTGTGCTGAAAACACATGAGAAACAATTCAAAATCTGCACAACTTTTAACATTGACTGGGATTATGAATTTATAGCTCTTCAGTTTTTTTATACTATGACTGAATATTCAGGAAGAAAAATGTCATTGAAAGAAACCCTTGAAAGGACAAAGGCTGAAGCAACAGAATCTCTGCAGCACTGCTGCACTCAGGAGCTGTGGGCTTGATTTCCCGTGCTGCCATTCAAGTAGCATATTAGATATACTATCAAAACAGTATCTTCTGTCTTGTATAAAGAGGGGATTAGGAGTCATTAGACATTTTCTCTTGATTTTGTCAAAAGTCTTAGATTGGTTGAGTCTTTGGTATGGAGCACACCAAGAAAAACTGTTAACCACACAGTTCTGAAGGGGGTGTAACATACCACCTCTGCCAGGTGCTGAGACCAAATGTATGAGTTTCTTGGCTCACATTAAAAGGGTTTTCATTAAAAGGAACTGGAATAAAAACATGGGGGGGGGGAAATAGTCAAAATCAGTAATATTTCCTAAATAATGAAAAAATATCTCCACCTTATTGTATGTGCTCCTGCTAAAAGGAGTAGTTATTTATTACAGCAATGTAAACTATGCAGAGGAGATACACAGTCATATTAATGGTTTCTTCTAACCCCCAAGGTTCAGTATAATATGTTAAATCAAACCATTAAGAAAGAGTGTACCCAGCAGCCTTATTTAATTTTTTATACCATTTCCGTGTTTTAAAAGGTGGAGCCCACCCTCACTGGTTCAATCCCTAAAAGCCATACATTCCCCAAGAGCTATGGATTACTTGACGTTTTCAGCAGCTTAGTTTTATCTTTTGCTAGGCAGTGGTCTCTGACACTGTAAAGGTCAAGAAGGTATCATCCTGACCTGTGTGTGTTCTAAAGCAATTTCCCTTAAATTTATGTCTTCCATCTGATTATTCATTATCCCTATCTTTCACTCTGGCTCTTTACTGATATTGCCCTTGAACAGAACCAGTCATGACTCTTCAGCAGATAATCAAGAACAGAAGCCTGCATAGTGGTACCACGTTCACAAATGCTTTTTGTTTAGCTGAAGATATTGCTGCTATTAGTCACACAGAGAAGCAATGCCACATCAATAACATCCCTTGACAAGGGTATCATACCCATATCAGCACCTCAAATACACTCACAGGGCACGTTAAAGGACACTATTCACACTCTCCAGTGATTCTAATTCACCCTCATGCTTGGACACACATCATTTAAACATTACTAATAGGCATTTATAAGCATTTAGATTTTTCTCCTCTTCTGACTTGGCCTATAATTATCACTTTTATTTTATCCAAAAGAAACAGTAAGACCCTCCTTATCCACCCACAGTGAGGGCCCTGGATGACTCAAATCAGATAATATTTTTTGTTCAAAGACAGCAAATTATCTGCATGCCACCAGTGCCAGTTGACTAATGAAATAAATTGGTGTTACACTCCAAGAAGGTCTCCTGCATTCTCTGTGGCTGGAGAATCTGAAAACAGTGGAACAAGAAACAACACACTTGCTCGTGTACAGGTATGTTTCCAAAACAGGCAAAATAAACTGCACATAAAGTCCAAATTAAGGCCCAGTATACCATAGTAGCCATGGTCTAAAAATAATTTTCTTTTTCTAGGGAAAAAAAGGAAAAGACTCAGATGTCATAAAATTCTACATTTAAAAGAAAAGCAATTTTAGAAGAGGAATTTTTTACTTTGTCAGCCAATTAGTTATTGATTATAGTTTACAATCAGCTTTTTAAAAGTATCCCATTGTGATGGCCTCAGGATATAGGTCATATTAAGTGCTTAGTTTATGTGCATCAGCTTTCACTGAAAACAATTTTGTAGATTGTAGAGTTGATACAACATTCAGTGTTTGCACCCCTAGAGCAAGGGACTCCCCCTTTAAGGAAGTTCTCAATTTAACCCAGAATTTCACAGGAATTTGTGTCAGTGCATCTTTTCTGACATGCAGTCAGAGCACTGCATGTGCTCTCCTGGCCTCTCTACAGCTACCAGTGGCTCACAGACACAACAACACATAAGCCTTTCATTCTGTGCTGTTGCAGCACTCTTAGACCAGCAGGTAACAGCTTCTCTTAATGGCATTTTTAACATTTACTCGGATTTTTTATAAAACCTCTACATATTTACAGAGCCCTTAGGAAATACAGTAACTGTTTCTTTTGAATCACATTGATTTATTCTATACATTTTCTCAGGAAACTGTATTGATTAAAAGTAGCTTCCTAATTAAAAATCCACATTACTAAAATATAAAAAACAGAAGACATCACCAAATTACTGCTTTCGCTATTTTAAAATATTAAATAGAATTGATTTTAATATTTTAACAAAAGCAATAATTTAAAGAAAATTGCTAGCATAAAGTTCAGCCAATGGAATGATACTTAAGCTCACAGTAGTTTATTTTCCCAGTCACAGGAGTGGGGGCAGTCAGTGTATTGGAACCTGTAGCTTGCTCCTATTCCTAGATATTGAAATACAAATATGCAAAAAGGCTTCCATTTTTTTGACGTGTAAAATGGAAATATAAAAAAAAAAATCCCAACAAGGAAAAATACATTTTTATCCAAAAAACAGAAATAAAATGAACCTAAAGTACATTATACTTAATAAAGAATCATCAATATTTGACAGAAGAAGTTTTAATTGATAATCCAGCTTCATTTCCTACCCATGCTCCTGGCAGAGACTTTCTCTGTCAACACTTATTTGCCACAAGATTTCCACTTTATCAACCAAGTGGTCTTATTTTTACAAGAACCTACGCCCTTAGGAAATAATTAATATAAACAACCCCATAGCAATAAATAAGATTATAGATATATTACATATCTATGTGTATATAAATACATATTTGTACATATATGGGGAACAGTCCTCACTGGAGTTTTTTTATAAATTACATTTTTGTGTTTTGAATCCTCACAATCTGCTTCTGTAAAGCATTGGCCACAGAGCTAGTAATGTTTTTTTGAATTAAATAGTGCATCTGACTGCATTATTTTCAAGATTAATCATATGAAAAAACATTGAAGAAAATATTCCAAAGCTCTTATGCCCCTACAATCAGGAAACATGTTTCAGAACAGAATGCAAAAATCCTCATGTATTTCTAAGAGAAGGAAATAATTAACTTTGTCTATCTCATGTGAACTTGGATAATGAAGATAAACTTTCTATCTTACCACTAGCCCAAAGCAACTTTGGCTGGTAAAAGCCCCCAAAACACTACAGTCTCCATGTTTTCTGAGCCCACATGAGGAGATTCATTCAACATATTATTTCCACCTTAGAATTCCTTCTTTCACTTTGAAGTCCAGTAAATTCTTTTCAAATTCTTTCTATGTACTCCCAAGTGCAGTTCCCTAGGAAGAGAAAAATAGCCAAAAAGCTGAATAATGGCCAGCTATCTGACATTATGTGCTACAACATCTCCATAAATAAACAGAGAATTAAATGATTCTGCAGTTCTAAAATTTGGCCTTTAAACAATAGAACAAATACCATAATTTTTCAGCTAAATCCATTTTCTGATTGTTATCTGGATTTTGTATCTCAGTCCATGCCAGTACTACAAGCATTTCTAGCCAAATAAGAGAAATTTTACAAAATATAGATTAACAGGGTGGAGTATTTTGCTGTCGGTAATCAAATTCCCTCTCAAATAATAAACTCTTCACTCCGAGGTGTACATATTCTGAATTTGTATACAATTGTAAAAAAGAAATGCTCATCTTGGCTGGATACTACTCTGATGGGAGTAGAAGGGCTCACAGAGGAGGGAGGTTTATTAACTTTAAGTATTACACAGTTTTTATATCAGTTGTCTCTTATATCAATACAATGATAGAATAATGAAAGCGTGGATGGACTTTTGGAGAGCTACTCCAGCCTTCTGCTGAAAGGAAAGCTATCCTCAAAATTGATCAGGTTGCCCAGAGCCACGTCCATGCAAATTCTGAGCATCTCCAAGGACAAAGGTGTTACAACATGCCTGTGCACTCACTCTACTACCTTACCACCCACAGACTGAAGGAACTTCTTCCTTCTGTCTTACTGAAATTTCCATTCTGTTTCCTGACTCCATCATCTTAATAATCACTCACTAGATGATGGAACACAGCAATTAGATTTCCCTCTCTTCCTTTGGCCTTCTCTTCCAAGCTGAGCAGGTTCACAGCCTCTCCTCACCCTTCTTGTGCCCCACCCACGAGCCTGTAGGTCTATCAGGGTGTCTCTTCACTGGCTGGCATCTCTAGTCACTCTATTCTGAAACACTGTACCCGAAGCAAGCATGTAAGAAGCCTAGAAGATTTTGGAAAAATTTTATTCCTATCTCTACCACAACATACCCTAAAACACCAAGTGGGATGTTACCACACTTTAGGTCATACCCTTGAGTTCCTCATATTTCAGCAAGTCTACACAATAAAATGACTTTTTGGTGATGTCTATGAGCAAAAGCTACCTTAGATAGCAGTCACTATACAGAAAGGTTGGTTTGCAGTAGTTTCCCAAATACTGGAAAATGTATTTTCTTCCTTGGGACTACAGAGTCGACAGTCAGCATGCTCATTTGTTACCAAAAACAGAAACTAACAAGTAATTTCTCCAGTGAAAATTTGTTCTTCTGAGAAATTACTTATTTCCTAGAAAGAAATTGTTTCCCCATCTGCTAAGATTAAGCAGAATGGCAGCAGTGTGACATTCTACTTAATCATTTTGTACAGCTGGTTACAGCAAGGAATCTTCTCTACTGTTTTGCATGACCACACGAATGATAAGTATTTGCTAAAGATAGAAAATAAAAGAACTGAAATCAATTTGCTGGCTCCTGGTAGTTTTCTGCCATGAAATTATAGTTGAAATTGAACTGAAACATTTAAAATGAGGAGGAAAATTGTAAGTCACATTTAAAGTTTTTCGTGCTATGCGAAGTAAAAACATCATACAGGAGGCAACTCAGTCATCTTCTTAAGCAAAAGGGTGAGCCAGGTATGAGAAATAACCATTACTCACAGGTAATGAATTTCAGTCCCAGCTGGGGATCTGAAAGACATTTTCTGAATTTTCACAAATTGAAGTCCACGAATATTTTTCTAAAGCAACTGATAGGCAAAGCAATGACTTATATGCAGTAGAGAATATCACCCTGAATGGGGTACTCTTGAACTGTCCCTTAGTCACTTCTAAGTGACACATCTGACCAAAGACGTCTCAGAGCAATCAATACACAGTATTTTCTTTCTAGTGCTTGTAGTTAGTTGTTCCAAATTCATAATCAACGTTGTAATGTTATTTTACAACAGAAAAAAGCTTTTTTCTTAACCATTTAACAAATGTGAAAAGAGAATTTCTGGGAGTCTCCTTATTTCTTTCTACAAAGAAAGTTAGTCCAAAACAAGCAGCAGTTCACACAAAACTTGAGGAGGTCTTGAGGAGGTAAGGTGTCCGAATCTAAAGCTTTATAGTTGTTTCCAGACTACTAATGAGCATTGCCACATCTTGAACAGCTGCTGTCTTCATGGACAGACATGGTCATGGACAGACAGTGGATAGCCAAGCTCCAGCAAATACCATATGGAATATTTGTATTTTGTTAATTTGGATTTTAGCTGCTAAATCCTTAAGGAGCAAGCTTTTCTCTGTCCAGTACAGGACCTAATAAATAATGGTCCTTGGTAACAGCTACTTTTATCTACTTAACACCCATTTTCTAAATATCTGGTTCTTAAAATGTGTTTGGCCAATTGCTAAAGGCTTTTTTTCCTTCCTTGCCTTCTAGTTTCTCTGACAAAGACACAAAACAACACTGGTGGCATTATCTTTCAACCTTTGGGAGTTTATGATTGGTTGTTCAGGTGTACAAGGACTGATCCCTTAATTATTTTTTAATCCAGGTATCTACTACATCCAACTGAAGTATGTCTTCTAGTAAGAATTTTTGTAAATATGAGCCTAAATACATCTGTTGAGATATTCAGAGTTAAAGGAATCCATTTATGGAACAGAAGATGTCTCATATCCTCAAGATCATGCAGTAAGCAAAATTTTTAAGACCTTTATAATTATTAAGGACTTAGATTCTCCCAAGTTCAGATGTGAATATCAAATTAAATTTGAAGAAACAGAAGTTGAATAAATTTTAGTGCAATTAAGCAGATAACTGCTAGCTGTTTCCATCTAGGGTCAAACACACCACCTTTTTATGTTTTTTAGGAAAAGCAGCCTTACTTCTCCATGCCCACACTGCTATTTTTGGTTTTTTTTCCTTTTCAGTTCATCTGAAGGCAAGGAGAGCACTGGAAAGGAATTAGTATTCTAGCTGAATGGACCAAAGAAATTATCAAAGACTAACATAAAAGGCTTTTCAATTTTCTCAACAAGTGGGCTGAATTTTTGCTGCAGTAGTCTTGGCCTACCCAACTTAAGAAACCCTATGAAATACGTTAAACTTAGGAACCCATTTGTTAATTTAGAACAGCAAAGAATGAACTTGTAAGTGTATACTTGCTGTTGCCCGTAGGGATCATGTCCTCAGCAGGCAAATGTAGTACCTATAAAAAGGATTAAAACATACATACAGAAATACATTTTTTCTCTTCCAAGGTGAAGTTATGCCTTTATAATCTTTATAAGGTTTTATATGGTAGTTATATACCCCCAAAATCGATGTGATTTCTTTTACTTACAGTATTGACAACACACCCACACAAAATTTTCCATGTTAATAAACATGACAAGGCTGACCATATAGGTCTTATCTAAATCCAAGTTTTAGGTACCGCTGAATACTTGGAATCTTGGAAGGTTACAAATTTTCTAGTCAAGCGCTTATTTATTGATCAATGTAGCTAGGACTACTTAAAATCAGAGGGAAATAATCAGACAGAAAATAAAAGATCAATTACTTTATAGCCCTTTCTCTCCAATAGTCCTCTGTATTGCAGATTTGAAACCAAATTCCCATTGAATGCAATTGCATTAACCGCATTTGAACTACAGTGAGATTTCCTGGGATCTAAACTAGTCCTAATATATGGACATGTAATAGGTGTCCCTACTCTCACAGCTGAGGAGAAGCCAGCTGTGGGGAATGTCTTTGTCAGCTGACACTTGAGCCATTACATAATACTTGATAGCTCAATGGGACATTTATCTCCATGCTGTTTGTAGCTAACCATGTTACAAAATATTTTTCATGGAATACCACACTTGAAAAATCATGCACAGTAACATCTTTCTAAGAGATAATGAGAGATGTTTTCCCCAAGAAAAAACAGGTACCAACATCAGTCTTTGGCAAAGGGATCCCATTTTGACTTACACTGCTATACAGCACAGTGTGCCCTGTGGAAATGAAGGACAACCACATTCTAGAATGCATTAGCAAGAGTTTTAACCTGAGGCAACATTCCCCTCTGTTTGTCAAGATATGGTTAGATTAGTATGTCCAATTTTGCCCCTCTTACCAATACATTATTATAAGGAAGAAAGTCCTCATAATGAGCCAGTGAAGCATGGGAATGGTTACACAGAGAAGCCTTGAGGTCCCCAACCCTGAGGATATTCAAACTTTGGTTGTGAAAGGCCCTGAGCAGCCCAATCTCTACTACAAAATTCTCCCTGCTTTTAGAAATGGACTGGATTAAATAATTTCAAGGAGTACCTTCAAATGTACATTATTCAATGGTGCTTTTGCACTGCAGTAATGTTGTGCAGAAACCTTCCTCTAAATTTTAAATTAACTAGCTTTGAAGGAGGACAATGTATCCACATCATGATCTGCACCGTAGGGTAATCTCAAGTATGCCTGTAGTTCATTCAGAGCATCTTATTGGTGTACTAAACTGCCACAGAATCTAGCTATTTTAAACATCTTCATTATGTCTGCAGTATACTGCAGCCAGTGATGAGACGGCATACCAAGGGAAAGAGCAGATTACATCTGCATAGCAGAGACTCCCACGAGCCTTAGTACTCCTTTCTTTTTTTTCCCGCCTGACAGATCACCCTTAAAAAATTTCCAGGCACAGTAAGAAATTTGTTAGCTGTATGTCTTACACCACTGAGGGCATTTTCATCTGATACTCTCTCTGTTTCCAGAATTTGATTTATTTAATGAAGGAAGTAACGGTTGAGTTGTTTGAAAGTACGGCACTGCTCACAGGCTGAGAAAGAGTTAAAACGATAAGTAAATGGCAGACTGTCCACCATGACTGTCTCTTTAGTCATGAAGAGAGTCTGTGAGTTCTGCTCACAAGAAGGGCTGTCTAGACACCAGGCCTAGACACACACTATTGTCCAGAAGAAAAGGCCAATAGCAATTGCAAAACCGTATGCTGATACAAAAAATAAGAGAACATGATATCAAATGGTAACATTTGGCACCTTCACCTACCGCATTCCAGGTGAATATTAAAATGGAATGAGCCTGAGTGGAAAACATGAAACACAAGAATCAGTTTAGCTTACCAAAAAATGATACAGGTAAAGCTGTGTTTAACTCTATTAGTATACATATGTAGCTAATATATTAGGTATGCATATGCTTACGCAGAATGAAATCACGGAATCACAGGAATGGGTCAGACTGGGAGGGACTGCATTGGGTCACCTTGTCCAACCTCCCTGCATAATTCGGGCCATCCCAGAACTCATGGCACAGGATTGCATCCAGATGGTTCTGGATTATCTCCAGTGAGGGATACTCCACATTGTCTTTGGTCCATCTGTTCCAGTGTCTGGTCACTTGCACAGTAACAAAGTTCTTTTGCATATTTGGGTGGAACTTCCTGTGCATCAGTGTCTGTCCATTGCCTCTTGTTCTATTGCTTGGCATCACTGAGAACAGCCTGGTCCACCCTCTTGGTACCCTCCCTTCAAGTATTTGCACACATCAGTGAGCTCTGTCTCACCTGTCCCTTCTCAAGACTGGACAGGCCTAACTCACTCAGCCTTTCCTCATAAGAGAGATGCTTCAGTCCCCTCATGAACTTTGTCACCCTCCATTGAACTCATCCCAGGAGCTCCATGTCTCTCCTGTCCTGAGGAGCCCAGAACTGGACACAGCACTCCGGGTGAGGCCTCACCCGAGCTGAGCACAGGGGCAGGATCACCTCCCTTCCCCTGCTGGCAATGCTCCTCCCAATGTCCCCCAGGATCCCATTGGATTTCTTGGCCACCAGGACACGCTGCTGGCTCATGGGCAGCTCTGGTCCAAGAAGTCATTAATTTCTCAGCCTTTGGAACAGTACAGGGAACCACTATTTGTAAGGATGCAGCAACAGCTGCAATTGCCAGATAAAAGCAAAACCCTCTAGAGTTAAGGAAGGTGGGGTGGTACAATACATTTTTGCAAAGACATCTTTTTGGGATGAGTACTGCCATGCTTACAGAAAGCGAAGTTTACCCTCCAGCTCGATACAGAATGAAAATGGTGTCAGTTAAAGATACAGAGGCCCTGTCAGGTGATGTGACTAAAGTAATCTCTCTATTCCACAGTTACCATGGTTAAATGGTAAAACAGTGATTGAATAATTATTTTCCATTCCCATATCTCCATTTCATGAAGCTTTTTCCTATACAAACCCTCATATGATCATTAAAGGGGAAAAATCCTGCCGGATACTTTAATGCTGCTACCAACTGTATGCACTGTAACATGGATTTTCCATCAAAAATCAAGACGTGCTTGTGAGACACGGACTTCCACTCTAGAACAAAGCACATAACTAAGCCCATGCAGCCATGACCACAGAAATAACCTGCAGTGAAAGAGAGAGCCAGCTACAGGGATGCTGCTTTCTCTTAAAAAAAAAAATCTTGCGGCTGGCAAGGAAACATGAAGCTGCAGCAGCACCATGTTTTTTATGAGTCCCAGATCAATATAAAGCCTTGTGTGCTGAAGCAGAAAAATTATGTGGTAGGTGTCATTTGTATTTTTAATATGGTGGATCTTTAGTTCTATTAGAAATATTTGGATGGAATCCCCACCTAATCATGAAAATCTCTGATTTTTTTTGATGCATAGCAAGTCTTTACTATCAGCAGTCGTCAGCAGAAATACAAACAGAGGTAAGAATTGTTTTAAAAATGAAAGTATGCTAATGACATCTTAATAGTATTACAGTGAATTACACCTTTAAGCAATTTTGTTCATTGTGTATGCAACATTTAAACTTTTATTAGCCTCTCTGGGTGAGAAAATGACTGAGAGACACAGAAAAGCAAGGAATGTGCTCGATGTTGCTTTACTCCATTTGTTGTTTTGGTCTTTTTTTTTTTACAAGAGGACAAACGCTTCAATAATAATCATGCTAAAGAAATTCACATTTTATTATATTTCATGAACACTTATTTATCTCTTGCTGACATAAAAACGGCAATTTGAAAACAAACCTGATTAATAGATCACTGACCTGTAACATATGTTTTTACATGAGAATACATACTCTGTATGTTTAGACTGTCTCTAGATGAACTGTGTAGCAATATACAAAACAAGGATGAATTAAAGGTGTTAGGTTATCAACCACTGCTTTATGGAAAAAGAGGCCCACCGTGTTTTGCAACATACTAGAGAATACATAACATTTAATTTAAAACTGAAGCAGTTTGCTAAGTTAAAAGGAAAATTTAACTACCTTTTTCACTGTGATGTTGATAGTTTGAGCACACTTTCAATATTTCTTCCATTATATTGCTTACCAACACTTAAAAGAAAACAAGCTGTAAATCTAGTCCTCTGAGTCATTTTACAAAGACTCCATTCTGTTCAAAAGGAAAATGCTATGCCCTACATCATATGAAAGCAGTGGCAGCAGCTGTGAGTTCCCTATCACAGGTTTGCAAACACATTTAATCTAATTGATGAGCTTTTGTTTAAACATGCATTGATATGCATCCTGTGGTGCATATGGGTTGCAAAGATTTAGAGCATATATACCCCAAGTGATCTGCCTGTGATACTGAAACAACTTTTACAACACTGAGAATGTGAAATATTTTATTTATACTTTTTATACTTTCATTAAAGAAGAAGAATCACAAACAAACAAACAAACAAACCAATAACAAAGAAAATAAAAAGGAAAAATTAAAAAGGGAAAGGAAAAGGAAAAAGGAGAAAAACAAAAACAAACAAACAAAAAATCCACCCAAAACCAAAAACAAACAACTAACCAAACCCCTAGATAAGCGTATAGCTGGATTCATCCTAATTCACACTGAAACCTACAATTCAATTCACACGGATTTAACAGAATAATCAGAACCACTGTGGATAAACTTTTGTCAGTTGTGCTTTGGAGCACAAAAAAGCTAATTTGAAATCTGCCATTAGTGCAAGTAACTTACACAAGCTTACATTCCCAGGCACATATACATTCTATCACAGATTTCACATTCTCACCTGAGGTAACACCATATTTTGTAAATACCGCATTTTTTCATATTATTTTCCTTTTTTGCAAACATCTTTCTTGCATGTTGCTCAGAACTGAGAAAAAAACTAATACCTTTGTTTTATTATTATTGAGAAGAAATTAGATTTCCAAATATATAACCAGAAAACATATGGTTTGATTTTATTTGGTGAAATTTAAATCCATTTATCCCAAAAGCAATGGCATGTAATTTAACAACAAATTGCCATCAGAGGAGCTCTGTGTCTAGTCAGTGCCACTGATATTCAGGGTCATTTTTACTGAAACACCATAGGAATATACAGACATTAAACAAATTATTGTTTTTTGCTTTTCCTCAAATATAGTTTCAAGATGTTTGGAGGCTCGATGTGAATCCATCATTTTAATTGACTGACAGTCTTTTTCTCTGTATTTGGCGTACGCAAAGCTTTCCTCCAAATAGAAGTAAAAGTCCACTTGGAACTTATTGTGACTATTTTATTAAATTCTTCATTTCTTTGGAATACAGAAAAGCAGTACTTCTTGCTCCCACATTAAGAAAACAGATTTTAAAAACAAAAACAAGCAAAAAAACCAAACCAAACCAAAACCAAAAAACAAAACCAAGAAAACAACAACCAAAAAAAAAAAAACAACGCCCGCAACACTAAAATAGTAAGCTATAATTCAGGGAAATTGCAGAAAATGTCCAGGTGAGAGGGAAGGAATGGTGTTCGGTTTACCATGCTGCTTTGTTCTCCAGGAAAATACTGAATAGGTGTTCAGTTACAGGGAGAACCACAAACAATTTACAAGATAGTGAAACTGTTGTTTTCATTTCCATGAGAAGCTCAACCTATGGTAAAAAAATTGTAAAACTTCTATTCAGGACGATATGTGACACATTTAAAACAGGACCCTTTCACTCAGAGAAGTTGGAGGGAAACTTTGAATAGAAGTATACTATTTACAATTAATCCAATCAGAGACCTTCATTTGGTTTATATGTTGGTTTGTTGTTTTTTTCCTGAAACACTTTGTGGCTTACTGTGAATTCATCAGGATAATCCTTCCAACATTTCCTTACAGCTCTCATTCCAGTTCTATCAGCAATTTTCTTGAGAAGCAGTAATTTTTGGCATAGTTTGTGCCACCTTTACAGATGAATTCAGCAGCTCCCTCTCTCTCCTAAGGCAGAAGTTCCTGGTAGCTCCCTGCACTGCAGTGCAATGCAGCCCAAGTACCAGCAGTACCAAGTGTGTTTGTCTGAGTAGGTTTCCCTTGTGTTGTACTAACCTCTGCAATCCATCCCCCCCTCCATCAGAGATACACTCAGCAGCGTCCTAACCCTCCACAGAAAGGAGAGCAGGATACTATCAATCACAGAGGAGCCTGGGTGATCTCAGCATCTTTCGATGAGACAGACTCCCTCCTCCCCACCTATCTTTATATGCTTCTTCCTTATCTTTCCCTTCTCTCCTCAACCCCCTCCTTTCTGTACAGATGTGCTGTACACCCCAGCCAGGATGATTCAGCTCCCACCCTCGCCCCCTACTCACACTGCGCCCACAGTGTTTTGCAGGATTAGGCTCCTAAGTCTAATCAGTGACCTACACGTTCAATCACCCACGTCGCCCAGCTCTCCAGTCCCCGGCGTGTCCTGCCTCCACTCAGGACTGCCATACCAGCTCCTATGCCTATTTTAATTCCTCAGGCTCTCCTACCCTGCAATCCTCTTTAAATTAGGTGGGTGTTTTCTCAAAAATCTCACCATCCCATGGCTCTTCCTAACCCTAGGACTTGGACTATACTTTTCATCGCTGTGACTTCTCTGTTCTCTCCTTCCCCCACATGCCAGGATCGTCTCGGGACCTAAATTCCCAAAGCCCCTTGCAAAGCAGGACTTAGCATGTTTTGGAGAACTCCTTTTCTGAAGCTGCAGAGAAGGAAATCACTCCCTACCCCTTACAAGTCACGAATGCCAAATTATTTTCTCAACATAGTCAATATGAGTGACAATTCTTGAAGGAAATCTATAGTGAGAAAAGCAACAGTGTTTACAAAATCACTCAAATTGGTTATTCTCTTTGTTTTATCACACCCCCCCCCCCTCCCCCATCCCCGCGTTTCTGTTGCACGGTCTGAAACGCTGGTTGTTCCCTCCTTAACAGATCTCAGAAAGTGCCGGTTCCCTGAGGAACTGGTATAGACTTTGAATTGAATTGAATTTCTGCATCTTTGGTTTCCCTAGCATCCCTACTGCTAGGATATCTGCGAACTTGTTTTCCTCAAACATCTGGAGTCTGCGAACCTCGACACCCCTGGTTTTTGCTCCCCTAGCGTGCAAAAGTTTCAGCTTTAATAAGCCAAATTCTACAGCGAAGATTAGACGCTCATATCCCCTCGGATCTGTGTAACCTGCTCTCTCTGTGCAAAGACCGAGATCTGGATGGAGCTGGAGTGAGCAGCAGCCGAGCACAGACTGCTCACGCTCACCGCGGAGATGAGAGGGAGCCCGGCGCTCCTGTCCAGCGCCCGACCTGCCCCGAAGAGAGCTCTGCTCCTTCCCCGGCAAGCAAGACCCCTCTAAGTCCCGTGAAGAAGTTAAGTCAAGCATGCAAAAAAAATTTACCAAAAAAAAAAAAAAAAAAAAAAAAAAGGTGTGGG
>JAODKT010001744.1:23614915-23625142 GCA_027576195.1 Cossypha heuglini
TTTGCGCTGATCCTGGTACAGCACCTTGTACTTGGTCTTGTTAAACCTCATGAGACACCCATGGGCAAGATAAGTGGGATCTATCTCATTAGAGAAATATGCAGATGAATCTAATACCAGCAGTGAGCAAGACTCCATGTCCCCCACACAAGCTCCTGATGAGATTCACTATGATACAGTTAAACCACAAATTATTCCACAAAGGAGAAAAAAAGAACATAAGGCAAGAGGTCCACGATTGCATCTTTTAACTTAACTATGATATGCTGGCTTATTTACTTACAATTTTTTGATGTCGTGTGTGCCTTGCATTCTTTGAGATTTTTTACAAAAATTTTCCCACGGATGGTATTTAAAATGCAAGTCAAAGTGCATGGAAGAACCATCACAAACACTTTCCATTTTCTTTGACAGGAGGTTCTGGGGGTTATGTTTCTGTGAAGGTTATTTGAGTTTTACAATCAGGATTTACTTCTTGCCAGTAGTCTCGAATATTTACTCAATATTTGCTGCTTCCATTAACATTTCAGTCAGCAAGTTTACTTGCTTTAACACTTGCAGAAGCAAATACAAAAAGAGTTTACACTTATTAACACTTAATTCAGCTTTAAAAATATTTGACAAAATTGTTAACATTTACTTACCTCTGACATGATATCACCTCTAACTTCATATACTGAAAGAAAAATTAATTCTAAAGCAAAATAAAAATAATGTATTGCAATATATAAACACCTGAATTATTATTATGCCAATGAGATAGCATTTAGAAACATTAGCCTGATTTTTTAAACTTCCACATAACGAAGTCTGATGTACTGTGAAACATTTCAGAGAAATCCAAGATGTTACCAACATGGTACTTCTATTTAGAGTATAAACAACATTGATGAGCCCAGTGTTTAAACAACAATAATATCCTAGTCTACTCAAAATATACAAGACCTTCAAAAATAATGCAAAAATTAAATGGATCATTCTTGCACCTCTGTAGCAATTCTTAGGAAAGAGTCTTTAAATCAAACAAGACCTATGGAAATGCATAAGTAAAGTCAGCCATAGGTAAGTTGAAAATCAGAAAGATATTGTAGTGTTCCCACTCGCACTATCACCAGCAGAAATATTCAAAGCAATATAATACAACTTCTCTTCTTTTGCCCTTCATTCACAATCTGGATAGACCTAAACCTACACGTAATCCAATGACTATTATTTTCAATGGGTTAAAAAAAACCAAAAGAACAAAAATTACAAATCACCACACCCTATCATATAAAACCCTAAGCTGTAACCTGGAATATGGAGAAGTAGCAGATTAAATGAGTTAAGAACTACCAACTCAATATGGTTGCACATCAACTGGGTTTCATGTTTCCAAGTTAGGCAGCATCAAATTACAATACATTAACCCAATGTACTACAAAAGTACTATTTAAATGGGGCTGCTACCCACCACAGAGTGCTGCATCTGGTTACCATTAAACCTTAAGCAGTGATTAGAATAATGGAAACCAGAATTTTGGTGGGTTTTTACAGAGACAAAAGATAAAAAGTTGTTGATCTCTAACAGTCCTTTACTGTCAAATGAGGGAGGCTTGGTGCTAAACATCTGAGGATGAAAACTTGGTTACTGAACACTAAAATGAAGGTCGTTCGAGTTCTGCCAAACCTGTTACATGCATACATTTGTGTGGTTAAGACTCCAGTTTACTAAAGAATTGTACTACATTCCAGTATCTGAGAGTTTTGTTGCAGCACAACACTTACTGAAAAACATATTCTAGGAGGCTAAAAAATTTTAGTCTCTTTTATTAGTGTAGACTGTTGAAATTGTACTGCATAATTACTACATATACCATAACTGAATATTCTATATATGTATAGCTTTTCATAAAATTTTTCATAGAAATTACAGTTTATTAATCTAGACCTATTAATCTAGATCTAATTTGTTTTCCCCAGTATCTGAGTTTTGCAGTCTCAAACACTGTTTCGTATTGTTCCAAAAAGCTTCTCTAAAAAATTATTCCTGATAAGCTTATAGCTTGGCAAGAACAAAAGCTGAAGATAAACAGTAAAGCATTTAGTCTGAAAATCAGATGCAGGAGAGAGAAGACTAACATTGTAAATCACCGAGATGTTCAAGGTTAGGGGACAGCTTGATGGATGAGAAATGGAGGATGAGTTCTACTATTCTGGAGTGTTTTAATCTGCAGAGGAGATCTCTTGTCTTGGTGAACAACTTGTCTGCTCTTCATGCTGCAAAGAAAGCCTCTGCAGTAAACCATAAGAAAACATATTACATAACTCTTAGATCCAAGGTGTTTCTAGCCCACCAATTTGGGCAGTGCTCAGAAGGGGATGCTTAGGACTTTTAAAAGGCTTTTTGAGGTTTAATTCTTCTAAAGCATAAATGGTGAGGGTAACTGAGCACTGGCACAGATTGCCCAGAGTGGTTGTAGAGCTTCCATTCTGTGAGGAACTCAAAAGCTGTCTGCTAGGTGACACTCAAATGCTGTCTTCAGTGCAACGTAGTGTTCTTATCTTCTTTAAGACTTCTCATTCTCCTGAATTTTGAGGAAAAAATGTAATGAAATTTCTAAATTGATTTTTTTTCAATGTGTTTTTCTGAAAAACCATGCAAAAAGCAAAGTTGAAATTAACTCAAGTATGTCCTTCCTGGGTTGCTCCTTTGTATAGATGTTTGGTAATGAAAAAAGTATTATATATGTTAATAGATAATTTATGAAAAACATTTAATCTTCTCAAAGCTATTTCACAAGCTATTCAAGTGCTGTAAAAATCAAAAAGGTATTGCTTCCAAATTCTCTTCCTACCAACAATTTATGATATATGCTGCATAATCACCATGTCTAACTATGAATAGTGAAAATGATTCAATAATTCCTTGAAATAAAGGGCTTTTTTCCCCTCTAACTTCACAGTTACCATTAATATTTTATCTTTTTTAATGGAGAATACATTTAGAGATGTAACTAAACATCAGGATTTTGAATTCTCTTTACCTTTTGAAATTGGAAATACCTGCTATATAAACATTAACCTTTTCATGACTCTCTCTTAACCACACGCAGAAAACATAGATTTTGCATGTATTTGGTTTAATATATATACCTTAGTCATGTATATGTATAATAATAATTCAAATCTAAAAAAATCCTCATTCTTTACATATATTGGAGACTAGAAAAAAACTAACAACTTCAAAAATCATCCTGATTATTACCATTTTGATAAAGGTATTTTTGGCTTTGACTGTAGCAAATCCCTGTGGAAACAGAGTTCATAGGCCATCCAAGACCAAAAGCCCTCTCAAAATCAGAGGACTGTAATCAGCAACATGTTGAGAAATAAGTGACTGCAGCAAATCTGAAGTGAAATGTGAAGTGTACCACTTCAGAAACTTAATTTTATCCCTATTGTGATTACAAAAGTTTGACATTAAATTTGGTAAATCTCTGAAAATTTAATAAGTTAGCCCAATGAAACATGGGAAGGTGGTCTGTGCCTGTGTTACTTGCTTTCTCCCAGTGGACTAACTCAAATTTCATGGAGCTCATATACATCTAAATGCATATATGTATTTAACGAAATCAAGTCAATTGGAGAAACAATTTATGAGAATGTTTTTCCTTCTTCTTCTCCACTGTCACCTTGATTTTATGCTTTTTATATTTGTTTGTTTATGAAAACCAACCTTTATAATGGCCTAACCTTGGTCAGAAAATATGAAAGCAGAAATTACTGACATAGTTTCATGAACACTATGAAAGAAATGAATGTCAGGGATTAAAATTGCTGTGTTCATCACTGAACTGCTATTGCTTATCAGAGATATGTACCTTGCTTTCAAATTTCCTACGGCACACTTCTGTCATTATCCTACAGCTGTTTCAGATAATACACATTAAAATTGTTCAGACACCAGGACAATTTCAACAAGCTATGGGTACCACAGGAATTAGGCCCCACAGAATTCCTTTCCTGGAGAAGGAAAGGAACATCAACAATCTCAGTAAAAACTTGTAACAATCTCAGTAAAAGCATGTTTTTTAAAGGCTCTGGGTCTTCTGAAGTGGCACTTACACCGTACTTCACCTGTGTATGTCCCAATAAACAAAATTTCTCTAATACTTCTTTAGGGTATTTCTTTAGGCCATCACATTATTCATATGCCATTTCAATATTATCCATTTGGAGCAGATATCTGGAAGATTTTTAAATTTCTACTTACTGGAAAACTTGAAATTAATTGCTACTTTACGGGATAGAGAAGATTTCTCCAGTTGTTGTCCTGGTGTATCACAAAGATCAGGTAACATCAAGGGCACAGGAAATTTTAGGAAGCTAAGCAGTCACAGTTTCTCCTGTCTATCCCATGGTTTTATGACAGCACATACTCTGAGGAAGAGCCAGCAAAGCTTTGTGGTCATTCTCACACTCTCACTGAGGAAATTCCAAATTTCAAAATGCATGCAGGGACATTATCTCTGCTAATGCCCACTACATTATTTCTAGGGAGAACAATTTCTGTCAGTTTGCATCCCCAGTAATCTGGGTATTAAAAAAGGGTAGATAAAAGAGTGTCTTAAGGATAAGGTCTCACTTAACATTCAAGTGATTTCTCAATACATTGAGGAGAACCAGCATGGAGAACATAGGTCAGGCACGATGCGTTGTAGCTGCCAAAATGAAACATTGTCCTGTGAGCCATGCATTCTGACAGCTTCACACTGTATTTCTGAAATGTAACTGGGAAATGGCAAACTTCAATGTACCATTGAACAGACATTGTTTTTCAAGACAGGAGGCAGTCTACTCACCCTTTTCAGGTCATGCTAAAAAGATCAACAAAAAAATATCTACCAATAAACAAGAAACCAAGGAGTTAAAATTAAGTTTCTTCCATCAAAAGGGAAAATATTGTGCCTAAAGCAAAATCTGAGATCTTCCTTCTGACAATCAGCGTAATCTGTCTTTTGTAGCTTCTGTTGTACCCAGCTGATCTGCTTTCTCCTCTATTTCTTGGCAAAGTATTGGGCTATATTGATGATGTTCTAGAATTATTCTGTGTTATAGAAGACAGAAGGAAGCATGCAAATTCACACTCAGTTTATTCACTTCCAAATCAGCGCATTCTGTGTTTATGATTGTTTAAAAGGGTCATACAGAAAGCTAAAGTTATGAAGCTCCAGAGGTAAGAGAGGTACAGTGTCTCAGAATGACTAATACATCTCTTGTCTGCAGACAGCATTAGGAATTTCTCCATCTCTCTCAGACATGTTATTACTAGCTCAGGAATGACTGATTCAGAAAGGTTTGTGTACTCTTTATCAATGGCAGGAGAACACCCAACAGTGAGACAAGGTTGCTCCTGTTCTGTGTTTTGATTTTAATCCAGATTTTGCCAAGTCTAGGATATCTCCTGTACTTAGACTCTCAGAATCCATCCCATAAGTTTGCTTGGACAAAGGAAGATTTGCCAGTGGCCAGTAATTAACTAAGTCAGGATCCTTCTAAATTGATAACTGTTGTTTGTCTGAATTTGACAGAGCTATTTATTTTGGTGGGAAAGGGCATCATCACTACTTCAATCTCAGTAGAAAGGCAAGAGAGAAACAGCACCTTCCTCAAAAGTTATCCATGAAAGTTTAATGACTTAGGAAATTGACTCCTTATCCTCCAAGCGTCTTCCTAAATATGGATGATATCTTTGGCAGATGGACTTCTGATCTTTCCTGTGGATTGCCATATTTCAGTTTAATTAATTTACTTAAACCACTCTGCCAGAAATTATTAAAGAGCTACTTCAAAAGCAGAGTAAAAAAATTTCAGTGAATGGGATCTTTTCATAGGCTTAGACAATTTCTATATTGCAGTGTCTGCTTTTTCTTTAGTTTCACACTTCCATCCTTCTGCCTAGCTCTGGCACAGCACCTCAGAGAAACCCATATAATAACACTCTACATTTTCAACACTTTGATTTATGGATTTCATCTACACTGCAGTGTCTTTTTAAAATCCAATTTAAATCTTAAGCCAAGATCAGGTACTTAAGTATTTTTTGGTGGAGAAATACTACTAATTTAATGTTACTCCTCAAGAAAAAGTCTGTGTAGAGATAATATCCTCTTGTATGTACAGATTATATAAAAAGACATGTCACAATTGGCACAATATACAAACATATGGGCGACAAGAAATCTATAAGAAGAAGTGAGAAAAGGAATATTTGGACATTTTCTTTGAATTGTTACGACAAAGATGGTGAAGTCTTTTCAAATTATGAACCTCATTGTTATGACTAAAAACCTTGTGAAATCTTGTTAAGACAGGGATTAAAGTATTAGCTTAGTGAAGCCTCTGATTTAGGGATGTTTTAGATGTGAACTTCCAAAGTCCTGAGGTTAGAAATTCTGGGGTTTTTTAGAAGACTCTGAGTGAACCCAATAACCTACAAAGATTCTAGTTGAAACCACAGCTGTCATGTTTCCTCACCAATTTTGAAGATTTTCTCACTTTACCTGTTTTAAATGCATGGTCACCCACACAGTAAAGCTCTTCCTCATATTTAAATTGAGCTTCCTGTTCATCAGTTTCTGCCCATTGCCTCTTAGCCTATTGCTTGGCACCAGTAGGAAGAGCCTGGCTCCATCCTCTTGGCAGCCTCCCATTGGATACTCGCAGGCACTGATGTGGTCCAGCCTGCTCTCCTTCTGATGGGCTGCGTGGCACTCTGGGTTACAGGCCGCTCCTCCCAGCTTTCTGTCGTCAGCAAACTTGCTGAGGAGGCATCTGCTCCTTGACCCAAGTCATGAATGATTAAGTTAAACAACATAGTGACACCACTAGTGACAGTGAAATGCTGGACATGACCCAGCAAGGTGCACTCGCAGCCCAGAAAACCAATTGGTTCCCAGCCTGCATCAAAAGCAGCTGGTCAAAGGAAGGGATTCTTCCCAGCTACTCTGCACTAGTGTGACCCCATCTGCATCCAGCTCTGGAGTCCTCAGCCCAGGAAGCACATGAACTTGTTGGAGCAGAGGAAAGTCACAAGGATAATGGAAGGGCTGAAGAACCTCTCCCATGAGGACGGGCAGAGAGAGTTGAAGTTGCTCAGCCTGGAGAAGACAAGGCTTCAGGCAGACTTTGTAGCAGCCTTCCAATACTTAAAGGGGGACTATAA
Organism: Cossypha heuglini; assembly: GCA_027576195.1. Classification (NCBI taxonomy): domain Eukaryota; kingdom Metazoa; phylum Chordata; class Aves; order Passeriformes; family Muscicapidae; genus Cossypha; species Cossypha heuglini. The sequence continues at coordinate 23,622,123 of JAODKT010001744.1, forward strand.
GCAGGATGGAAACGTATTTTAACTGGGTCTGTTGTGACAGGACCAAGAGTGGTGATTTTAAACCAAAAGAGGATCGACTCAGTCTAGATATTAGGAAGATTATTGTGCTCTGATGGTGGTGAAACACGGGGACAGGTTGCCCAGAGAGGTGGTGGTTGTCCCATCTCTGGAAACATTTAAGGTCAGGTATGATGCCCTGTTTGACAACTCTGAGCAGCCTGACCTAGTTGAAGATGTCCCTGCTCAGTACATGGGGGCTGGAACAGAAAATATTTAAAGGTCTGCTCCAGTCCAAACTATTCTGTGACTCTATGATTACTGTCTTGGTATAATCCCCTGTATTTGATTAGAGAGTTCACTTTGTATCAAACCATAACATTTAAATAGGAGAAGTCAATAAGACATCTGAGTAAGTTATTGTTACATGTCAGTGGAAAGTCGTTTTACGATAAAACCCTAATTTTGTATTTGTAAATTAACAAATCCACTTAGCATAAGGACATTTGGAAAATATTATTCACTGGGGGAGTAGTTCAATCCTGGAAGAGGTTTCACCTGAAGGTTGTGTAATATCTATCTTTGGAAATATTTCAAAGCCCTGAGCAACCTGATCTAAGTTTGAAGTTAGGTCTGCTTTGAGCAACACATTCCTGAGGTCCCTCCCAACCTAGATTTCTCTCCATCACTTATTTAAATGAGAGATACACAAGCATTTGATTACCACTTCTTAACCACAATCAAATGTTATTGTGATTAAATATTTTGGGAGGGATTTGCAATAAACTCAGAAGTCTTACAGAGTGCTTACAGGAATTACATATTTGATTAATTTCTGTTGTTTCTGCTGTTGCTGGTAAAATTCCCAGGGAAATGTGTCCTTATCTTCTTTTGTTCTGCTGATATACTCCTCTAGTTGTTAAAATAGGCTGCTACTGTAGTGTTTGCACATGGCAGATTCAGAGTATATAACAGTTGTCACCAAGGCAAGCCTTTGGTTCTTAGAGAAGGCTTATGTAGAAGAGCCTTGGAATCTAGTAGGAAACTGTTTTAGAAACAAGCTGTTTCACAGTAATTGCTATCTGGTAAAATTGTTTTGCAGATCCATGAAACAGATTCCATTTATGTACTCCTCAAATTCTATTTGTTGTTGCGTTGCTTTTGACACTACAATGTAGTATAAACGAGGAAGGTGCAGGGGTTGTTTGAGGGGTGAAATTACAATGAAAACTTAAAATGTGAAAAGACAAAGTAGTGCAAATGATGAAATATTCTTAATTTTTTTACTGCTTAGCTCATTTGGGCTAGACAACTTGAAAGTGCCTCCATTTGTACATTCCATTATTTCACACCTTCTTTTTTTTTTTTTTTTTAATTTCCAGTCATGTTTTAAGCAAAAAATATTTTGCAAATTATTTTTATTAACTTGCCTTTAGCACAAAGAATTACAGACCACTTTTGAGACAGTCATGTACGTTGAGAGATAAGGCACTTCCATTTACTTCAGAATGCAGCTAAGCACAAACACATTTGTCAGACTACAGCTGACACACTGCAACATCACTCCCAGCATCAATTTCCAGTAACTTTTCTGCAGTGCTCACACTCATATTGCCCAAATGCACGTCATACTGTATCTAACTGATGAAGAACAGCATGTACCCACTCAAAGTATGGGCTCAGTCAGCTCAAAGAGGTATTGTTATTCATGAATATGCATTCAATTATTTTGAGAAGTATTGAATCATTTAACTTCAATTAGACACATTTTAACTATTTCAAAATAAAGTCAATGTGAGAGATATTTAGCTTAAATGTTTAGTAAGAAGGGAATAGCATTTCTAGAAATAATGTAACTAAGTTAAGGTTTAGTGGCAGTTTTACTGATTTAGTGGGTCTTTGTATATAAATAATATCCTCCTATATCCTTCTGGGGGCTATTAATTCCTGTGTTTATTACTGACCACTACTTCACTTGTACTTGCTCCTATAGGTCAGTCCAAGACTATATTGCAAGATTAGATGACTCAAGTGTTATATAAATACCTGCTTTTAACTCCAGTAGGTCTCAGGAAAATTCATACCTGTGCTTCACACAGTCAGAATGCCTCCATGATATAAACTAAGCAAGGAAAAAGGTTTGAATGACTCCTCTGCTCTTACTGAATATTGCATCCCCCTTCCTGAAATGGAAGGACATGCTCTTACATCTGATAATTTTCTTCCCAGTTTTTCAAGCTTTATGGGTCTTCAGCTCTGGATACAATAGGTAACTAAGAAGGTGGGCTCCTTTTGATCTTCTCATCCATCTCTCTCCAATTATCTTCTCATCCAACTCTCATGAGATGCATTACAGAACTGGAGATGATTATATTTCTCTGTGTTCCTGCAGTGGATAGATATCTTAATGCATATGGGGTGCTTAAATGCTGAAATGCTGTGGGACACAAAAAAATTGGTAGCTGGTGGATGACACAAGTCAGGCTGTGCACTGCACTGAATTACTTTCTGTAGTTGACTGAAGTTGTAGATATAAAGTGAATTCTGCATGTATTGGATACCATAGTTGCAACAGCAAGAAAGACAAAGGTAAATAAACTGAAACAGATGTAAAGCATACAAGTGAGAGTCAAAAGATGCCAGAAAGGGCAATAACTCTCAGCTAGGAAATAAAAATCTGCCTGGATAGCATTTTGTGTACAGAAAGAGATGGTCTGTATAAAACCCTCCAACTGTCCTGGTGCCTTGATGCTGAACTCAGTCAGTTTAGTGATGTTCTTTTAGGGAGTGGTCAAATTAGATGCAGTAGTCAGATGTCGTCTATTAAGGGCCAAGCAGAGGCATAATCCCTTCCCTTGATATATGGGCTGTGCTCCTATGAGCACAGGATGAGCAGGATACCATTGGAATTCTTTGCTGCCAGGGCACACTGCTGGCTCATATTCATCTTGCTGCCCAAGTCTTCCAGAGTGTCATGGTTTAACCCCAGGCAGCAGCCAAGCCCCACAGAGCTACTCACTCAC
>JAODKT010001744.1:23637034-23651168 GCA_027576195.1 Cossypha heuglini
GCAACCCCAGACACACCAACAGCTTGGGCAGAGAAGTGATTGAGAGCAGCCCTGCAAAGAAGGACTTGAGGGTGACGGTTGAAGAAAAACCCATCAAGAGCTGGCAGTGTGTGATTGCAACCCAGAAAGCCAACTGTGTCCTGGGCTGCAGCCAAAGGACCATCAGAGAATGTGAGCGCTTCCCCTGCAAACACAGGCTGAGCAAGCTGTATCTGTTCAGCTGGAGAAGAAAAGGTTGCATGGAGACCTCAGAGCAGCCTTCCAGCATCTGAAGGGGCCTACAGGGGAGCCAGAGAGGCATCCTTCGTCAGGAACTGCAATGGTAGGACAAGGAATAATGGGTACAAAATTGAAAGATGGAAATGTTTGGCTGGATTTTAGGAGGAAATTCTTAACTGTGAGGGTGATAAGATAGTGGTTGTCCAGGGAGGCAGTGGGTGCTCCAACCCTGGCAGTGTTCAGGACCAGTCTGAGTAAGACCTCAAAAAACCTGGGTTAGTGGGAGTGTCCCTGCCCATGGCAGGGAGGGGTTGGGACTAGATGTTTTTAAGGCCTCTTCCAGCCCTTAGTAGTCTCTGATTCTCTGAAATGCAAAACCAAGTCAGACCTGTATGCTAAGTGGTTTATATGTAGTCATCCATGATTCTTTATACAAAGTCTAGTTTCAAAACTAGAACCTAACGTAGGAATAGTTGAAGAATTTTTAAAGAACCAGCTCCTGCAAATTAAGAGAAAAAGATATTAAGGTAAGCCGCTGAGAAAATGTGTACAAATTGTAAGAAATTTACTATGTGAAAACATTCTCATACCAGGGAGGGTTTTGCTTCTAGAAAAAAATAAGCATAAATCATAAATGGTTTCCATCTTATTAAGGAGGAAACTACAATGGTCGTGGTGGAATGCATGAGCAGCCTGAATGATTGTCTCTTGTTTCCAGATTCTGAAATCAGGATTTTCTAGTTATCTGACAATTGAGTCATATTTGATGACTAAGAATTTGGGAAAATTAAGGTCTCATGACTCTATATATCTGAAGACTCAATAGCAGACGTAACAAGCTGAAATTCCTTACACGTGATTCTGGATGATGCTGCTCTTGGAAGGAAATCTTGATGACCCTAGAAATCTCTGTACCCTTCAGTGAAGTTAGAGAGGAAAAGCTAACCAAAGAATACATAGAGGAATCTGTCATTGATTTATTGCCTTGCAGAAATAATTTATTCATTCTGATTCTTTGCTGCGTCTCTTAGATTCTGTAACACAATGCAACAATTCAAACCAAAAACTTTGAAGGTTACTATTAGGGCAATTCTTAGTAGTTCCAAAAATACTCCTTTCACTCCCTAAATGAATTAATACCTAAAAAAAGGATTTTTAGAAGATCACCACACTCATCAACCTGAACCAAAGGGTTGCATAATAACAGGCATAGGTATCTTGCCTAATTTGTTTTACAATAGGCATAATTTTCTTATATAATCACTCTGAATTGTTAGGAAGGTCTTTTCAATATGTAATAACTCTTTTTTACAATTTAAGTCAATTACTTTTCATCCTGTTCCTAAAGACAAGTCCAGATTTCAGGAAGGGGTCACCAATTGTACTGTATTATTTTAGATCACTGATTTGTATTAGGCCTGAAGTGAGAAATTACAATGGGGTCATCGGCACAGCCTGAAAAAAAGGAACTTGGTCATGCTTTTTCACATAAACGCTAATACAGATTAAAGAGGTAATAACAAAGCTGAAGTGTCCCAGACACTTACTGCGCTGATTTGACTCCAGACAGACAGAGCAGCATGAAACTTCCATTGCTTTCCTGGCACTCTAATCCAATCACTATTTTATAGCGTCTGTAGCACATACATCCCCAGGCACTCCACATAAAAACATAATTAAAACAAACATTGCACTGGATAAGCTTTTAGAAACAAAGTATCCTTTTATTGTCAGTTTCTTCTAGTGGAGAGACACACAATGATATCTATTTAAAGGATTTACTGTGAAAATGGAACCAGGGAACATTTAGAAGACATGAATCAAATGAGCATGATGTACTATGATGATACTCAACATTCACCGTGGGGTAAAGACAGTGGTGAATCTGATACATTGACAATATTTGCATATTAATTCCTGAAGAAATTGACAGCCAATGCAGCTGAAAACAAATAAGAGCTACAGCATGTAGAATAAGATTACCTTACCTTAAAATGAATGCTGCACTACTCTTCATAACTTGGGAAAAAGAGCAGAATCACAGCCAGGCAAAGAGAGATTTTCATCCATTTAGGCCTTTATTTAATAGGTTTTAATGTTGGTGATATACCTTCTCCAAAATTGCATTAAACCATGTGAGGAAAAGTAGATTTGAAGCAAACAGCAGAACTCTATGCCCTTAACCAATATTCTGTGTAGTTACAGACCCATTTCTTTTAATCCAATCATTTTGGTGTTAGAAGCCCAGTGAACACACCCTAAAGAGGCTGAGAAAACAGAGTCGTCTTGTAGTCTGGATGTTCTTTTTAAACCTGTGCAGCTTCAAATTCTGTTAAGACAGAATTATAAAACATTCAAAGTTCCCGTCCATAATAAAGGAATTCTGTATATATGAAAATCAAACAGATAAACAAATCTTAAGCAAATGCTACATAAAATTAGCTGCATTAGCTTGTGTAAGTAAAAACAGTCAATCTCCATTATACAGATAGAAAAACTTGGATTTTCCCTAGATGTCTGAAGTGGCTAAACTATACCTGTAGAAGCACAGGACATCAGTATAATTTTGTTGTCAAATGTCTGGATCCCTTGGAAGGTGCCCAATACATAAGAAAACAATAAAAATACAAGAATAAATGAAAAGTGAGAATTACAGTATAAGAAAGTGTATAAACAATAAACAGTCCACCAAAACACAATAGAAAAATTAATAATCTCATTGTGAACAGAGGACTCCAGCCTTTTCTGAACTTTAATTCAGTCTCTTTCTGAATATTGTCTCCCCTCACTTGCATCCCCATACCTTCAAAATATAAAACTTGTTGGCATGTACAAGGGACAGTCACACTTAGTCAAAAGCATTTAAATTATTACTTTTGAAATTCTAATATACTCATGGCTTTCAGTTTGAACTGTGTGATTGCCTTGCAGTCTTCAAAATAAAATAATAGTCTTAATCAGTTATGACAAATTCCTTAGGTCCTGAAACACTTCTAAAATTTATATAAAAGAGAATCTTAGAAGCCTAAGGAATATGTCAGCACAGTGAAATTTTTAAAAAGTGGGTTATTCCCTTTCCAAACCTAGTAAAAGTCAGTTCAACTTTAACTAGTTGTACAGCAGCAAGAAAACTAGTATATAATGGAATTTTTAACCTCAGACTTGGCAGACTTCCTGGAAAATATTGAATCATGAAAGGTCTAACATTTGTTTAAAAGCTAAATTCAGATTTGATCTCTAAGCTGATCCCTTCTATGCACAAAGTACTGGAAACAAAACTGTTCAGAGTCCAATTTTTTAAGGTCTGTTTGCCAGAGAAACAGTGTCTTTCTTGCTCTTAATAGGCAGGATCTTCACCTTCTCTCACAAATACTACAAACTAAGCATGGAAACAGATACAAATGAGGAATAGCAAAGGTAACATTTCATTCAGGGCACCGATGGACTTGTAAAGTGCAAGGTCTTCCAACTGATTCGGGAAGCAAGGACAATAGTGTGATCACCTCTCTGGGAGCAGCAGAGATTTAATGCAGAATATGCAGGAAGAAAATATGGCTGCCCCAATTGTCAGGAAGTGTTTTCTTTCTCTGTGGCAGAATTAATGAAAAGTATTTGTGATACTGAAATAATCTAGGAATATTTCTGTCCAATTTCCCTTTGGGTCTTATGTTTCAGGATTCCTCATTTCTATTACTTTGGTTTGGCTTGCCTGATGTCTGGTTAGTGTCTGTGTTCTGTTGGTACTAGAATATAAATTTGAATACCACAGCCAGCAGATATCTTATAGTATGAGCCATAGCAGAGGCCATAAAACAATATTTCAAGTTCAAATGGCAAAATTAATAACTTTATATTGAAGCCTGCCTGGAGATCTACGTCTGATAGAACAGAATGTTCAGACCAATGATTGTTTATTCCTTTACTAACGTAGTCAGATAGGGCTATTAAGTTATTATGACTGTGAGAATGTTTCTTAATTCTTTTGTTTGTTTCTGGTCTTCTTTTCAGTCATAGGATCAACTTGAAGGAAGTAATTTATACTCTCTTTTTATGCCTACTGGAGACACTCAGTTGCTTGCATGTTCATGGATTTTGTAAATGTTATTGTACAGTCATTTCTTCTTCCATCACTGTTGAATCCAATTTGATTCAGACTGCCCATCTGTTAAAAAAAAAAAAAAAAAAAGTAAAAATTGTAGTATTGAGAAACATATTCATAGGTAGGATTTAACTTCTGATTTCTTTTGCTGGAGAGAAGAACCAGAATAAATTAACTGGAGCTACTGGAATTTTTTGGGTGCTGAATCTCCAGCTTTTCAAAATGCAACAATTAGAAAAGCTCCTTTTTGAGGGCAGAAAATATTTTTATAAGATTTATTCTAATTATTAATATGAATGTAATCAAAATTATATTTTTAAATGAAATTGTTTCAGACTACTGGCAATTTTGCATCTTTTCTGGATTCCTGTCTAGAAGATTAGTCAGCACAAAGAATTTAATATAAAAAATGCCTAATCAGTATCTTTCTCAAGGAATAGTTGGATGGCCACCTGAAACTGTGTAACAAAATTAATTATTCTTGTTTTCCTTTCCCAGTGATAAGGGTAATTTTCCGGCACAGCAGTGGCTGCAGAGTTCTGCTCTTTCTTGTATCCTTAGCAACACATCCTGTTCCCTGTTTCAGACAGTTCCGTGTAATATAAATGTACCACATCCTTTCTGCAGGGGTATGTATCACCAATTCCTATCACTCAGTATGCAAATATAGGGAGCAGTTAAAGAGTTCATCAGGAACATATGTCATTTAGGAGGCCAACTGGTGTCATAAGTCCAGTAGATATTGTTTAGAGCTACAATTCAACATGAAAAACTTATGTCTGTCTCTGATACAGACAGCTTCATTACAAACTACAGTTTAGGACCATATTTAAAATGTCAAACAGACTTTTAAATTACTGTTTTGCTGGGGTTTATTTTGACATTTTGAAAATTATAGGGGAAAGTAATTTACAAAACTCAGGATCAGTCACAAAAACATGAGCAAGGCAGAGCTACCATTAGCTTCCAGGAAAATATGCAAGATTACTATCTCATTCATATTAAATTTATATGAATATTCAGAATGCAAAAGGGGAGAAGTATTGATTTAAAAGATACTAAAAATATTACATTTTTTTTTTCTTCATACAGAGCTATCATTTTTAGTGAGAAAATTCCATCATTCTCACAAGTGAAGAAAAAATAATTTATTTTTCATTTTATCTCAATCAAAATCTGACTGATATTCTTTGAAATGTTATAAAAAACAAATATGGAAACTTGCAGAGTACTGCTAGAGGTGTTATTGCTAGCACATGAAATCAAAATGAAAACCTGTGCATTACATTAAGAGGCAAGAGTTGAAAAGGTAAAGTTTTACTTTCTTGATATTGTTGGTTCCAGGCAAATCCTTTTCAGTTCATAACAGTAAGACACAGCAAAACTTTCCTTCCTTCATTGATATATTTCTTGGTGTGTTTATGGTATTCAATTTTTGCCCTATCCCACAGCTCTTTATCAAGGCAATCCATGGTACACCTCCTCAGAGAAAAATCAGCTCTGAGCATCAGATATCATTGGCATTTAGAGATGCGTTCATTGGAAAGATGGGAAAGAAAGCCTTGAAGGTTATTGCATTTTTCTTCCTACACAATTAAGCTTCCATGAATCAGACCTATCTTTCCACACATGAGCAGAATAAAACCCTAGCATGACAGTTAATTGTCTATCTCTGAAGCTGAAGAAGTATGGGGAACATTTCCCCATTGCAGAGCTTGTTCACCTTTATTCCATTTCTGATAATAAACACAAGCTAGAAATCCTGTGTTTCAGATTACAGAAGCATCTCACAAGCCTTGTTTTTTAGATAACAAAATAGCTCTAACTATCCAGTTTTTGTCAACTGATCTTACATAGTTATCCAGTCAAGGTTAATTTGCTTGTGGATCCCTGAAGATGCTGTCATGGCAAAAAGAAAAGCCACACATGAGTTTGAAAACAATTGGTTTCACGTAGGTTTTGTAGTTGATCAGCTCAGACCATCCACATAGGTCAGAAATTCTTTGACTAATGTTTAATCACCCTGAATCACAAAAAGCCATATTTGTATAGACATCCTGGTCTTTTCACCTTTGGAAACCCATTTCCACTGGAGTTACCTAGGAAATCAAAAATGCCTATGCAAAACAAAACCAACACAAACCCACAAAAAGCAAGCAAACAAACAAACAAACAAACAAACAACATCAAAAAGCAAAAACAAAACAAAAAAACCACCAAAAAAACCTCCCCACATAGATAAAGAGAATTAAAAGCCATAGAACTGTATTTTGGATCTTAATTACATTTTTGAAACCTTTCCTGGCTGCTTTCAGAATCTCTTTCCCCTACACCTAAGTCCATCTATAGTTACCTGAAGCATAATCAGACAGATCTAACTTGGAATGTCTCCTGTCTGTGAGTCATTCTGTCAGATAGACTGATATTCTCAACAGTTGTCTGACCTGTTCTTTCAAAAACTTTCTACCACCCTCGACCTGTAGTAGGCTCCAATATCCCCATGAGTCCTGACAATAGTGACCTGTCCTATCTGTGAAGAATCTGACAGACCAATTCTTCTTATTGTTACCATCGTTATCGGAAATCCTCAAAATTATATGTGATACTTACAAAGTTAGTACTGGTACTTCCTTATCAATATGAATTTTAAAAGATCCTTCATAAAACACTATTTCCTTTGAAAGACAGATTCTGATTATCTGGTATTGAAACACATATTCAAGTTCAATAGGTAATTTAAACTTTCCTTTGTTGCATGCTTGAAGGATAATTTTTAAATATAGTTACAAATATATGAAAATTAATGTCATAGACAAAATGAATAAAGGAAATAGTCCAGAGAGCAAATATAATGGAGATACAGGACCTTTCTGTGAAATGGTGTTAAAAATGCATTCATTCTTTGAATGATACTATCTAATCACAATCCATTTTCACATGGAAGAATATCCAAAGAAAGAGCATACAATGAAACACTTGCTAGAGGATATACCTGTAACAGGAAGACAATTCTGCCATTGCACAGACTTAAATTAGCAGAAGAATAAACACATTAATTATCTCAATTCCACTACACCATGAAACAAGTTAACATAAATGCATATTTGATGAAACAGTAATGGAAAATGTACAGAAACGTTTCCACAAAATGCAAAATCAGAAAATTAACACCTTAGTGAAAGATAGCTTCACAAGGCATCTTTAAAACTCTGTTTAAGAAGTTCATTATGTTCAAATGAAGCCTACTGATCTGTCAGCTTTTCTCTCTTCTCCAGATAAAATTGAAAAACATGCCAGATTGATTAAGTACAGCTAAGAAAGATGGTAGAAAGGAGCAGCCATTTTAAAAGAGCAATGAAAGGATATGAATATCTTTTCCAAATGCTCTTTGTTCACAGTGGATTAAATGCACCTGAATACAAAAGCCAGAATACAATATCACAGAAAATAAATGCTTTATGCTTTTAGAGGGGGGGGGGGGAATGCTTTTTGTCATAAGGAACAGCCAAGCTATGTACTCACAGTGGCTTTTCTGTGTAATTGCATTCAGGATAGTCTACTGACAATTATCCACTACAGACTAAATCTAAGGAAGAAGCATCTCTGACACACTATTCATTATGGCTGCTGGTGTAACAGTCTACACTGGAGACAGAAGAGCATACTCCAGAGCCTTGTTTTATCCCATGTCATATTGCAACATATCTTGCCACCTTAGGATTCTGTGCTACATGGGACAGTGACAGAGTACAACAAAAAGCTGACTACAATAAAAAAATAAGCACAAGGTCGTGTATAACAGTAGACTATTAAAATTTTAAATAGTGATAATTCTTACATATCTTTTGTATATTGCAATTGCCAGACACTATTTGTCTTCTTCAGAAGAATTCTCAGTACTCCAAAAATATTTAGGTTAGAACTAAAAGAATATCTGCCATCATATAAATTATTGTGTCCCCCGCACAAGAAATTCAGAGAACATTGTGTTTGAGCAGACCTATCACAGTGTACAAAACCAGTGTATGTTCATTCAAGTCAAATATCAAAGGCTGAACAAACAACTGATGCAGAACCTCCTGCTAATATAAGCTGTAAATATATTTTTTGTGGTAAATGCATATATGTGTTGATCTGGGGGAAAATGCCTCATTGTAGTCATTACATCAACTTTAAAAAGCCTCAGAAATGTCTAAAACTTTGCATTGCACCTTTTTCTTGTTACTGCTTCTCATACGATAGCAGGTTGCTATTGGGACATTAGAGAGGATCAACCTATACCTGAAGAGTTAGATGTCTTACTGCACTGACTATTTGGAGAATAAATAAAGATTAAAATAAAATAAAATAAAATAAAATAAAATAAAATAAATAAAGATACATTTTAGTCTTCCTACAGATAAGAGGGGAAAAGGTCTCACAGTTATAACAATACAAAGAACAGCTGGCATGTTTGTATGATCATTGTGGAAGGGATAAACAGTAATAATATGAACAGTAGTTAGATCCATTATGTATTTGTGGGTCATATAGAATGGTATTTCTGTTGGGGATGAGTTCATTCTTCTGTAGAGTTCACTGGAGAATATTCTAAAGGAGAAAATTGTTCTGGTATACCCTCAAGGATTCAAATTTACTGTCAATTATTTCAAAGAACCGGTTGATATTAAGGAAATAAATCAGCCAATTTAGAGAACCAACAGAAAAGGAAGATGTTTGCTTAATGAAGACAGAAGAAAAAAAATCTGAAGAGGAGCAGCTCATTATGCATTTTCTGCTATGGTGGCAATATTTCGCAGGCAAGATTATTGATATATATGATGTGCTATGGGCAGACTTCCTGAATGCCCTGTATTTTTTTGAGAATTCTAAGAAAAATTATGCTGTTTATTTAAAAAGCATGAAAGACATCACATTCATCTTCCATACGTGTAGCATAAAATTTGCTGTATAGATACCTGAAGCAAGGATGTGAGGACTGGGTTCTGGAATTGATCTTTACACATCTATCAAATTTATGGTATGGGTATGACTTCATTGTGATCACCACCAGTTTCTTATGAGCTACTTTTGTCTTTCTCTTATTGCAAGGGAGTTCCATGGCCTTGTTTTGAGCCAAATATGAAGTGAGAAGAAATTAGAATAACAAGCCCCAACAAGCAGGAGCAGAGTGTAGTGAGCAGCAACTAATAGATGAAGTATATGCAAAGGTATGTAGAAAAATCATCAGGGACCATCTTCGTGGTGGTCTCTAGCAGATGTCCAGCACCACATATGAAAAGTATACGTGGAGAGAGGAATGGTAACACAGAGAAGCTAAGCTGTTGCCCAAGCTAAGACTGCTCAGAGGGAGGGTCACATTTCCTGAAGCTCTGCTGCACCACCTAGTCAGAGTGGGAACTGGGGAAGGTCTAAGTTAATGATATATGCCTGTGTGTGAATATGAATGAGACAGGTTCGACATCACCCTTCATCCACTGAATAAATTTCCCTAATAATTTAAGAGTATCATATTTTTTTGTTTGCATCGCCTCTTTTTGCACTATCTTTCCACACCGCCACTAAAACTCAACCAAGTGAGAAGGGCCACTACTAGACCTAGGATGCTCTGAAGTTTTCCATTAAACAAAATCACAGGATCCTCAAGGTTGGAAGAGAGCTTCAATATAATCTAGTCCAACCATCAACCCAGCACCATTACAATCACCCCTGAACCATATCCCCAAGTATCACTAGACACCTTTTGAACATTACAGAGATGGTGACTCTACCACCCACCTACCTAAGCAATGTATTCCAGTGCCTAACCACTCTTTCAGTGATTTTTTTTTTTCTAATACCTAATCTGAACCACCCGTAATCTTAGGACCACTTTTTCTCATCTTTCGCTTGAGATATGGCAGCAGAGACTGACCCTCACCTTGCTACAACCTCCTTTCAGGTAGTTGTAGAGGGTGATAAGGTCCTCCTTGACCCTCTTCTCAAGAATACACAAATCAAGATCCCCAAGTGAGGATCCCAAAACTTTGAAGTGAGGATCCCAAAACCGGACACAGGTGTGTGAAGAGGTGTGGACTTGCCAGTGCCCAGGACAGGGGGACAGGAATCCCTGCCCTGCTCCTGCTGGCCACACTATTGCTGGTACAGGCCAGGATGCCATTGGCCTTCTTGGCCACCTGGGCACTGCTGGCTCATGTTCAGCTGCTGTCACCAGCACCCCCAGGTCCTTTCCAGCCACTCTGTCCCAGCCTGTGGCACTGCCTGGGGTTGTTGTGACCCAAGGGCAGGACCCAGCACTGGCCTTGTTGAACCTCACACCACTGGCCCTGGGCCGTGATCCAGCCTGTGCAGATCCCTCTGCAGAGCCTTCCTGCCCTCCAAGCTTGGTGTCATCTATGAATTGATTGAGCAGGCACTCAAACCCCATATCCATATCGCTGATATAGTTGTTAAAAAGGACTGGTACCAGTACTGAGCCCTTGTGAACCCCACAAGTGACTGGCCACCAGCTGGACGTAGTTCCATTTGCCAACACAAACCCATCAACCTATGTTCATAAGGAAACTATTCAATCTCAAGCTTGCAGATAAAAAAAAAAACCTGTCTAGACTCTACATATGTGCTTTCATTGCATAACTCTATACTATCATACTAGTCACACCTCGGTGACCTATGACAAGACTGGAAGAAAAAAATGTCTACTTTATGTTCTGTTAGCCTAACCTAATAAAATTTCATCTTAATTTCCTCCACTTCTTATTCATAAAAAGTCCTGTGTTTATGTTGTTGCCGTGACTTTAGTAATCTTCAAAATATTCATGGGTTACAGAGGAAAGAAAATTTTGGTAAAATCAAGATCCAAAGAGATGGAGAGCATTAATTGATTGCTATTCATGGCAAGAAGTAAAAGTGGCCATCAGCTCCTAGCAGCCTAAATGGGAAGTGAGAAAAGCGTTCTCAAGCTTCCATGAGTTCTCCACAGTCTATGCAAAATAAACTAAAGAGAAGATTTTGTTGAGTGAGAAGTCATCTCCTCCTTGGAAACCCAGAGTGCTTATATTGTGCAGATGTTTGCACAGCATACAAAATCCTAAATTAAACCTGAGAAAGGCATTTTACTCATTCTGGGAAGCACAATATCCATTAATATTTCCTGTGAAAACTATGATTGTTTCAATCGACTTTCTCACTGAAAAAATAGAAATGCTAATTTAATTCTACTGAAAAAAGTCTCTCAAATTGTTATGCTATTAGTTGTTTGACTCCATACACATAGATATTGAAAAAGTAAAATACATTACAAGTTTCAGCCAGATGATCCAAAGTCAAAGATTGCCCTTATAAGTCTAAAATAAAAACTGACTTTTTTGTTTTTATTTGCTTATTATGTTCCTGAAGTTGAGATTTACCCTTTTGTAAAAATTTGGCCATATGGTATGAAGTATTGTTAGGCCCACTATGATATTTAGAAATATTCTGTTCTGAAGTATGACAGGGAACTCCTACTGCTGTTGATGACCTGTGAGGAGTGCATAGGAAATCATATTCAGAACCTGAGATTTCTACTCTGGATATTCATTAAAAAAAGACCTTATTTTGCTTCTGTGATTTGTGATGCTGCCTATGAGGGTGAGTTGCATCTCCCTAAAAGCTCTAAGACCATCAGAAGCAATGAAAAACTAGAAACACAGTAATGCCTGATGACTACATCTCCTAACACAAAGACTGACAAGTAAAATGGGATTTGTGGAAAAGAGGAGGCTTCAGGAGACCTTGCAGCCTTCCAGAACCTATAAGAGAGCTGGAGAAAGACTTTTTTGCAAGGTCACATAGTGATAAAACAAAGGAAAATGGCATTAAATTGAAAGGGAGTAGGTTTATATTAGAGATGTGAGGAGAAGCTCTGCACTGTGAGGATGGCAGGGCACTGGCACAGATTTCCCAGAGAAATTGTGGATGCCTCATACATGTATTTGTTCAAGGCCAGTTTGGATGGTGCCCTGAGCAACCTGGTCTAGTGGAAGGTGTTCCTGTCTGTGGCAGGAGGGCTGGAACTAGATGGTCTTTAACATGCCTTCCAACCCATACCATTCTGTGATTTAATGTCTCAATAAAAACCAACTGATTGAGGTCAGAACTGATGAGACTTGCAAACTAAAAAGTAGTGAAGCAAATGTATCTTCTGAGAGAAAGATATTTAGTCTAAGTACTGGTTCATTGAAAACAGGTAGGAAGGGAAAAAAATCACAGCTTCAAAACCAGTGTATGTTACTGACAGAGAAGTGTATGTAACTTACAGGAAACATACACAGAGGCCCAAATTAAGGAAACCTGAATCAGAACGAAATCAATACATGTCAAAAATTGTTATCGAATGAAGAAAAAAAAACCCACCCAAATCTTCAGAAAATCTGAAGGAATGTATGAAAAGTTCCATCTGCCCACAAAAATACTAAGGAAAATACTAAGGAAAATACTTTAAAGAATCAAAAATCTTCTCAAATATTTTCATATCCAAAGTAGGTTTTAAATCATAGGTATGCCTAAAAAGAACAGAACTGCTTTGACTTTCTAAATCAGTGTGTTGCTACTTTATCCTAAGCCACTCATTTATTTTTTAAAATGTCTACATACCCTTTTGACATCAAAAATTGAAAGTTTTATTTCTCATTGCTTGTTGAGATATTGTTTTAGTTCCAGCTGGGAGATTCAGGTTAGGCATTGAGAAGAATTTCCTCACAGGAGGGTTTAGGTGCTGGAATGGGCTGCCTTGGGAGGTGGTGGAATCATCATCCTAGACTATTTAAGGAAAGAATGCACATGGCACTCAGGGCCCTGCTCTGGCTGACACAGTGGTGTTTGATCATTGGGTGGACTCAATGATCTCAGATGTCTTTTCCAATCTAATTGATTCTGTGACTCTTTGTCATTGGTGGATCTTTCCTTTAACAAATAGACTGAGCATCTTAAACTTGGAAGGACAATATACTATTTAAAAGGAAAATAACAAAGCTGGATTTACATTTGCATGGGAAGGACTCTGAATTCTTCATCAGATTGTGAGGGTACAGTGTTGTTTGGTCAATTTGCCAAATGAAGACTGACCTGCTTGCTCTACATATGGTGATACAGTAACTTCTGGAAACAGAGGCACTCAACAAAATGTCAGATTGTTTCTCACTACTTTGTAGTGAAATAAACAGCTGTTCTGGACAAATATGAACCAAACAGACAAATTCATTACCTCTGTTCACCCAAAAATGAATTCATGTTTTTACTTAAGACATAAAGATCTGGATTCAGCAGATCGTGTTCTGAACAATGATCTTTATATTAACTTTCTACCACAAGTCAATTCATCTTGCCTTATACTGGCATATACATTTGCATTCTTACTTGTTGTATAAGTTTTCTTTAGTGTCAACTAAGGAAAGGCAGGGACAACTCTAATGCGATTCCTCATATTTCTAACTGACACTTGTCCCAGGATGCAGTGATCCCATCCTAGACATAATTGTCTCTCCATCAATTAGGTATTGAGGGAACTCAGAAAACTTGATTAGATTGACTGAGGTCCGGTGAAATTGATAGCATAAGGTTAAAATGTTTCTAAAACATGGGAAGGGTATACAATAGATTCAGTGAGTGGAAAGTAAGGTTGGGTCTGGTAGGCCTGGGAAAGGGAACTAGGCCCTGGGAACGAATGTTGAGCTTTTTCTACACCTGTGTAATCATCATATGATAAATAATACCATTGTTAAATATAATGATTGTTTGATAATTGAATAGAATTATTGTTTAATCGTAACAAGAATC
>JAODKT010001744.1:23651225-23666029 GCA_027576195.1 Cossypha heuglini
ATGAAAATTACAAGAATACATGCTTGGATAAGATCAATGTATACAATAGAACAATATGGGTTTATTAATTAATATACAGTTATATAATGAAAAGGGTATAAAAACATGTCCATCTCAGAATCCATGTCGAAGTCAGATGTGGTTTTGTACCACTGATTCCCAGAGCTCTTCAATAAAAGCACCTGCATATAAACATCCCGTGATTATGTGTTTCCACACTAACAAAATCATCATCAGGTATGGATTAGTGAATCAAGGACCACACAAGTGAGTGTTTCTACTAATTAAAAAGCTGAAGACTATTTATCCCATGCTGTATTTTGTTGAAGATCCTAGCAGAAGCAGGAAGCTCTAACAAACGACAGGAAGAGGTAAAGTTGATAATAATATACTGGTATGCCTTGAATTCTGTGTTTTTAAATGCTTGGTTGCCAAACAACACAATTATTTTTGTACCACATCCTCAGAACATCATTTTGCTTGGAGAAATCTGTCCATGGGAGCTAATACCTCCTTCTTCTTCAGTACAGATACAGCCAACCACGTTGCCTGCCATCTCAGAATTTTGTTTTATTTTCTACTGAATCATGACCTCATATAACTAGTAAATACATTAAAAACGGACACTTTACACATAAGAGATTGTGTACTTAAAAAGAATCATAGTTTTACAAAATATGCAACAAGAAAACTAAAATTAAGACCATTTGATTCTTTCAATATGAAGATACAGAAAAGCTATTTTTTGTTCAGTTATACATAATCACGTACTAGTAGTAATAGCTGCATGAACATTCTCTAATTTTAAGTAACGATTTTTTTTCTCTAAACCTCACTGTAAAATGTCATGAGTAAGTCATAAATAATAAACCTGAAAAGATGCTTCTGGTTACCCACTTTCCTGTTGTCTGGATTTCATAATTACTGTATAGAATTTCACATGAGAGCCCAGGAAAAAATTCTGAACCAACACTCTAAAAAAGCTGCTACACATTCTGTATTTTCCAGTTAGTAAAATGAAGGATTTGAATCTTAAAATGACAGTGTACTGCATATCCTCATAAATATGCCCTCATACAATGACAAATGATTCTTGATTTTTTTTTCTGAACTGAGAAGATACAACCATATCATTCACAAATAAAATTATATTTGGTGTTGGGTTTTTTTGGTTGTTTTGGGGTTTTTATATATTCTGTCACTTTTGTGTAATAGAGTTGAACAAATACGCAAATACGACTCAGGACTCGCACAGTAAAGCAAGGCCTTAGTCAAAAGTCAAACAACAAATCCTAATGAAAAAATTACACGGGACTCCGATTACACAAGAGAGAAAAGGAACAAAATTTTATTAGCTTATCTAAAACATAATGTAAGGATAAAAAAAGTCATTCTGAAGAATTATTCCTGCTGCTAAGCCACAGAGAATAAATGAACAGACCAACTAGTAATGTGAGTGATGTCTAATTTACACCTTCAATGGTTTAACCCCAGCTGACAACTGTGTGTCACATACCATCACCTCACTCCTCCCCCCACCTCACTCCCTGGAGGGATGGAGAGGAAAACTGGAAAACGTAACCTGAAGGTTGAGATAAGAATAGGTTAATAATTGGAATAATAATAGAAATTAATAACAACAATAATAATAATAAGAAGGATAAGAATAGTGGCAGTGGTAGTAGTAGTAGTAGTAGTAGTAGTAGTAGTAGTAGTGAGATAGTGGAATGAAAAGAAGAAAACCAAGTGATGCAAAATGCTGTTGCTCACTTCCTGCTGACCAATGCCCAGCCTGTCCCCAAGAAAAACTGGTCTCTTCCAACCAGCTGTCCCCAGTTTGTATACTGAACAGGATGTTCTGTGGTATGGAATATCCTTTTGGTCAGTTCAGGTCACTTGTTCTGATTATGGTCCTTCCCAGCTTCTTGTCCACCTGCTCACTGGGAGAGCATGAGACACAAAAAAAGTCCTTAACTCTGGATAAGAACTATTTAATAATATCTAAGTAAAGCATCAGGGTGTTACCAAGACTATTCTCATACTGAATTAAAAACACAGCACGCTACTACCTGCTGAGAAAAGAGTTGACTCCATCCCAGTAGAGCCCAGGATACCTCAGAACCAGGATACCAGCAGTACCTCAAAACAACTCTTGCACTTTAGATAGAAACACTTTTGTCATGTCTGCTGTGGTAGGTTATAGAAATACTTTAACTAAATTACTTTAGAAATCCTTACATGAACTTGAACTGTGATGAAAAGAGGTTATTATTTCTGCTATAATTGTCTACCATTTTCTTGAAATCAGTATGCTACTAAATAGTTTTAAACCATCCCTGGCAGCACTGAAGATCAGGATGGGCAGAGATTTGAGCACACTGGTCTAGTGGAAGGTGTCCCTGTCCATGGCAGGGAAGTTGAAACTAAGTGATATTTACCATTCTTTCCAACCCAAATTTCTCTATAATTCTATAATACTGTATTTATAGAGAGGGTAAAAATCTTCTAATCATTTATCAGTCAGTGAAAATAATAATGTAAAACTGAAATTCAAGGTTTTATGGTCTTTGAGAGTTCACATCCCACATTTAATGAACCCTAATGCACCCAATGGCATGCAGATTCTAATCTCTATCTATTATTTTGACAAAAAACCCAATACTTACACAAAAATTGATATATAAACATTCAAAGTAAAAGGATTTTGGGTTCACAAATATCTTGAACAGTCATAAGAAGGAGCAGACAATGTGAAGGAACATGCTTTTCTGTTTTGCTTTCTAAAACTGCATTTGTAGCCAGCCAAATGAGCTTTTCATAATTGTTTGACAACATTTACTTGTTTTTATTTCACAAGATGATCGGTATGCGACCATCTATATTGCTGGTAGCTTTTTCAATAATTTTGAATATTGCATGTGAGTACACATTCTCAAAACCATTCGCTTGTTTTGCACAGCTTAAAATTCTTCAGTTCTGATGTGCCATGGGACTAATATCTGATATGCAAAGTTGTCTATTCTTTCAAAATTGGTCCTGTGAGGACTTATGTAGATAATCTCATGCACAACAAATTTATTTGGGCTTAAGATATATATATTAGTGAGTGTGTGTGTGTATGTATGTAAATATACATATATATGCATGCATAAATGTTTGCAAGTTCTGGGCATTAGACAACAACACAGAATTATTTGCCTGTGGACTGTTCAAGGATTCTTCACAGAAATACAATGTATTTCTTTATTCAACTTGGAACTGGTTTGCAAATAGAAGGTTTGTCAGATGTATCAGCCTTTAACTCTGACAAGTGAGGCCAGCAATTAAGCTAGAAAGTTATTGCTTCTCATTAATGTTTTCAGGTAAAACAGTGTATTCTAAGACATGACTCACCATAATTTTTCTACTCCATCAGAACAGAAATAATTGTGTAGTACAAAATTGGGGGTAGGAAAAAAAAATAAGAAGTAAGTAAATGAAAAGGAGTCATCACTCCTTTCTTTTTTGATCAAGGCCCTCAGGATACATAAGGGACATCATGTAGTGGGAGGCCAGAAATAGGTTTTCTGAAGCAGACAGATTTCCTCTCTTCCCTGACTCTTGCAATGTAGAATTGTCTCTTTTCAGACAATATAGTAATGACTACTGTATGCATTTTGTCTTCTATCCATAATAGAGTTTCAACCAAGCTTGAAGGTTAAAATAAGCCTCATGCCCATTTATATCTAAAGCCAAAATCAATTCCAAGGACAACTAATTTATCTTTTTTTCTTTTCTTTAGGCCGTGTCTCACTAAAATACCAAATGTTCTCACCATCAGTAAATATTTAACAGCATATTTTTATGCACCTATGTCATTCTTGGTTGCAAAAATATACTGTTGGCATTCTATAAGTAATCTAAATAAACTACATTTCACTCTGAAAGTTCATAGAATTTCAAAGGAATGGGAATAACTGCTCTTTTAAAATGTCAAAAGAACTAGTTATTCAGAAAAAAAAAAAAAAACAACACAGATATTACATCCAAATATAAAAAATTAAGCCATAACAAGAAATCTCTTATTTTCTAAAGCAGTGAATCAGCACTGAAATCCCTGTCCAATCTTAGAAATCTTTCCAAGGCATTCTCTCCAAGGATATTAATTAGCCTTATAAAAAAAATCTGTGTTTGATGTTACTTCAGAGAGGAAAACGGCAAGAAAACATTTTTTAAAGTATGACATAGACAAAACATTGTAGGCTCAATCCAGCAGTGCAGAGTGAAGCCATGTATAGTGTATATCACTAGTGAGCGTAGCACAGGTCATTAGTGTTTAGGTTTTGCATATCAGTGAGCACATCTGATAAACCAAGCTTTTCCAACTGACAAATTAATGAAGAACTACTGGACTGTCTTTTCATTTCTCACAGTTCCACAGATTGTTTTTTTTTTTACTTCCTGAGTAAGTACTTCCTTTACTTCTCTTTTAACCAATATTTTATGGCGATTCCTTGCTATTGTTGTCGCAAATATCAGAGCAATTTAAAGATGGTTAATGTTGCAGTTGTTGGCATTATTTCAAGTTCTTGAAAATTACAAATATTGAGGTTTGTGCATATGACTTGCCATGTCTGTGTTTAATGAGTAAGATCATTTTGAAGCAAGACCTTACAAATTAGTGATTCAGCATCTCAGTTACTTCATATAAACTACAGAAGTTACTATTTAAAAAATTAATGTAAAACTACATTTCATTAATGGTCTTGGACCTCATGAATTATGGAATACTACCCGAGGAAAGGAAGAATAAACTTACACCATGTGGATATCTAAAACTAAATTTTAACAATGGATGTATGACTTTATGTGGTTCACACAATAAAAATTAGCTGTATTTTGTGATTTCATGTTCTCTAATGCATCAGTAATGGCTCAGCATAAATTAATTCTGTCATTAACACAGTTAAGGTTGGAAACAAGTCCTGCAATTTAGAAAATAAAAATAAGAGACAAGAAATTCTAACTACGCCTTTTATCTTCAGATTCTTGGTTTTTCATTTTGTCATTTACTCTAAGTTATTGTTTGGTTCTGAGGTTTGATTAGTTAGTTATTAGTTTTTTAGAAAAAAGCCATGGAGATCAGAAGAATCTTAACAAAAATTTTTAAAAAATATTATCAGTTGAATAGTTCACACTAAATAACAGAGATCCTCTGTTGTCTGTAGAGGATCTCTAGAAGATATCTAGGGTAGCCTCTGGCTTATAGTAGGACTGTTCTCACCTTTAGATCAGGATAGCTACCTGTGAATGCCTACAGCCAAGTTTGGGAAATCTGTCAGGGCAGAGATTCCACAAACTCCCCATGGCAAACCATTCCAGTGTTTCATTAGAGTGAAAAAATTCTTCCTAATGCATAACCTGAATCTGCCATGCTGCAACTTGTGGTCATTACTCCGTGTTACACAAGCTGCTGCTATCAAGAAGAATTTGGCTTCATCTTTCAAACTCCCCTTCATGGGGTTGAAAGCAGCCCCTTAGCTTCTTATTCAAGCTGAACAAACCCAGTCCCTCCATTTCAACACATAAATAAATCAGTATGTTCTAGGACCCTGTCCATCCTTGCTGCACTCTGCTGAACCTTCCTCCATTTCCCTGCATTTGTTTTGAACAGGGCATCCAGAAACAGATGGAGTATTCCAGAGGGTCCAGTCTCACCAACTGCAAAGGTACAGCAATTTCTCTCAGTTCATTGACAACATGCATCCTAATGTAGCTCAAGGTACAACTTCAGACATATTTTGACTGTGAGCATGCTCATGGCTTAAATTCAACTTACTTGGCATCATTTGTGAAACTGATTTGGGCTGTTATTAGTCTACTAGATATACAGCCTATACAAATGTCAGATACAGAACTCTGCACTTTTTTTCTTGGAATTTTATGTGATTTCTGTTAATCCAAACGTCTTAAGGACTGTAGTTCTATCATTAGATATGTAGGCCACTCCCAGCTGGTATATGTTAAGCATTTATTTTACCTGATCATGCAGGTCAATGGTGAAGAGCTGGCCTCAGCATTGGTTCCAGGATATTTTCCTTGAGACTTACTGGCTGCCAGTCAGATATCAAGCAATTATCCAAAATTGTCCAGACAATTTTCAATCCATCTGGCTGTCTGTTCATCCAGATATACTTTCTCAACTTCCAGACAATAGTGCTGTGGATTTTGGTGTCACAAGTCTTATTAAACCCAAATATTTTTGCAATTCTGGATGTCACTTGGAAATAGCAAAAGAAAGTCCATGTTTGGAGCCAAAAATTGACTTTTTTGACATTTGAGGTTGTCTCAAGATACTAATTATATCATAGGCATAAATGCTTATAAGTATGTGCTTGCTGGTCACCAAATATAAAGATACTTCAAAGCTGGTAGCAATCACTTATATATAAACACACAGTACAATGCAATGAGATGATGTTTGGGATCATGAAAAGGCTACATGTCTACCCTTGTACTGGATTTGGGGTATTAGTTTGGGGTATTAGGTGGTTGGAAAGGGTGGGGGATGGAGCTACAAGGGTAGCCAACAAAGACAGTGACAGCCAGCTTCAAAACGGATCTGCAAGGCCCAGCCTATCAGTGACAGCAGAAGCACCTGTGGGATAATATAAGTAAGAAAAGCAGGAAAAAACTGTGCAGTAGCGACTGCAGCCCAAGGGGAGTGTGAGAATATGCAAGAGGAACAGTTCTGGAACACCAAGGCCAGTGGAGAAGGATGGGCAGGAGATGCACCAGGCACCAGAAATGAGATTCCTCTGCAGCCCATGGTGCAGATCATAGTGAGACAGCTGTGCCCCTGCAGCCCATGGAGGATCACGGTGGAGCAGAGATCCACCTACAGCCCTGGAGGACCCCATGACAGAGCAGGTGGATGTCTTTGAAGGAGGTTGTGACCCCATGGAAAACAAGAGTCAGGAGGAACCTGGCAGGATCTGTGGACCCCTGAAGAGAGGAGCCCACGCAGGAAGAGGTCTGCTGGCAGATCCTGTAGACCTGTGGAAAGAAGAGTCCACCCTGGAGCAAGTTTTCTGGCAGGAGTTGTGACTCCATGGAGTACCCAGGCTTGAGAAGTGCCTTTCTGAAGGACTGCATTCAGTGGGAGGGACACACACTGGAGCAGCTTGTGAAGAACTGCAGCCCACAGGAGGGAGTCATATTGGAGAAGTTTGTGAAGGCTGTCTCCTGTGGGATGGTCTCCACAAAGGCGTTGGGAAAGAGTGTAATGAGTCTTCTCTGTAAGGAGAAGTGAGCTGCAAAGCCAGCATGTGAGGAACTGTCACCAGCCCAAAACTCAACTCCTTTGCGCCACTGGTGGGGAGGAGGTACAAAAAATCAGGAATGAGGTTGATTAGGGGATGGTGGTTTTAATATTTTTCATTACCCTGCTCTTAAGTGAAAGAGAAGAAGAAATCAAAGAAATCAAAGAAAATGATTTGCAATAAGTTGATAAGTGGAGTCTGTTTTTCCCATTATGGTAATAGCTGAACAATCTCTCTTTATCTCAACCTGTGAACCTTTCGTCGTATTTTCTTTCCCCTGTCCATCTGAGGAGGGTAGTGCTACAGCAGCTTTAGAAGGCATCTGGCAGCCGGACACGGTCAAGCCCACCCAACACAACTCCCCTCCAGGATAGCAGAAGGAATACAGTATGATATTTACATGCACCATTTTATCTTAATGCACTTTTATAATGATTAAACAAGTATTTATCAGCTGAGGACATAACAATATTACTTCTACGGGCTATACAAATCACTTTACCAGGTTCACATCAATAGCTAGCCTTGTAATTTCTTTGATTATTGCAACTTCATCTTGCATTTCACTGCTCCTTCAGATTAAAAATATTTAAACCAAACAGTCTTAAATCTCTTCTAGCTATATTACAGAAAACACTTCAATTGAGTTAATTCAGTTTGTACCTGCCTTGTTTGATGGACCTGACCCGAGTCTCTCAGTAAGGGATTTAGTGTTCTTTAAAGGTCAGGATCACCTTCTTTCTATTAGCCTGCAGGAGGAAAGCTGAATTTGGAGTTCATTAGGTTTTTCCTTGACAAAAGACTCAGTCAAACCACCTAACATAATGCAGAGTTCATCATCTCCAACATACATGATTTTTTCTTCTTCATCAGGTAACAGGGACACAAACTCCCTTCTTCTCAGATGTTGACTTCTATTGAAAGGAAATGTGAATGTCTGCCAGAAAATATTCACAACTCATCTCAGGATTTCAAGTCATGATATAGCATATACCTATAATTCAGACAAAAATAATTTTATTTTCCTTTCCTTTTGTCGAAGGTCTAATATTTTCTTTTTCTTTCTTAAGAATATGCAATTTGCTCCAAAAAAGCCAGTGCACCACAAAATAAGTGTCTGAGAAAGGGCTCAGAGCTTACAAGGTTGCAGCATCCTACTGCAGGAGTAACCTTACTGGAATGTTCACTTAGTCCCATCCTTTTTCTTCCCTCTGTGCCACAACAGACAGTAATAAGTAAGTGGGTGGAAGGAATCACTTGAAGCCTGACAATTTGTTGCAGTTCCTTAGAGCTGCACAGAATTTGTCTTGATTACTGGTATCAGTACTTCATTTCTCTTTGCCACAGAATTTCTCTCAGCACATTACAGGTTTTCCAATCCCATGTACTTCAGGGGAAAGGAAAAAAAATGACACTCTAATTCCTGTAAGTGGCTCAGAAAAGAAGAGAGTAACACAAAGAAGCTGATACATTAAAATTACATTTTCTTTCTAATCTCATATTGTTCTAAGATCTCTTATGTTTCTTAGATTACAAGACTACTCACTTCACATTAAAGTCTTAGAAAGGTTGAAGGTATATACCTATTTATTTGACACCATGAGAATCCATTTTCAAAATATGTCCCTTAAAATTCACTATCTAAACCTAGAAGCCTACAAGTTTTCTCATTATAATTGTCAGGATTCTGCATTTC
Source organism: Cossypha heuglini (assembly GCA_027576195.1). Taxonomy (NCBI): domain Eukaryota; kingdom Metazoa; phylum Chordata; class Aves; order Passeriformes; family Muscicapidae; genus Cossypha; species Cossypha heuglini. The sequence goes on from JAODKT010001744.1 coordinate 23,660,223, forward strand.
TGCTACCAGGGAACTACTGAGCCACCTATGGACTGGGCATGATCAGTTTATCTCATACTGAACTCAATCAGGACTCACATAGAAAAATTTCCCCATGTAACTTACCTCTGGAATCTAAATTCTACTAGCAGGGCTTTGAAAATTACAAACAGTTCCAGAAAACATTGTCAAAAGGGACAGTACCCTGATTCTTAACTTCTACTGCCAAATAGAGCACTTATTCAGAAGCTGGAAGAAGCTGAAATTTCTCCTGTGTGTATGTAAGTCTTTTTTCTAGAAATGTAGCCTCAGTGAGGTTTTCTAGACATCATTCCATATAAAAAGTTTGTGGAGAAAAATCGTTTCAGAACAAACTGTATGCAACTCTTATGAAGAACCACTTGATAATCTTACATAGTCTGGTTCCTAGTGTTAGAAGGTATGACAGCCTCATAAACGAGGGAAATGCACCGTGTGGTTTCCTCAGAATTATAGCACTTCATTTCCACATTTCACCTTTTGACTTTTTCATTCATTCTTCTCATTCTTTCATTATGTAGTGCTCATATGATTTGGAACTAAAAAATTCATACTTGGAACTCATATCCCCTTTCCACACAGGGAATTAAATTATTTCTTTTTAAATAAACCTACAATGAAAGCAGGAAAATACTAGCTGGGAAAAAACCCCTAAAAAGTAATAAATACATGAGTTTCAAAGAGGCTTTGTTTTTAGTAGTTATATTCAATTGTAAAAGTATGAGTGGAAGTCTGAATCTAAAGCTTTAGTTCTATTTGTCTTTCCAATAAATTACACAAACACAACTAAATAGAAAGAATGCCACCACAGAGAATTGTTGCTTAGTACCAAGTTAAAACAATTAGACAGTAATCATGCTTCTGCTCTTCTCAATTCTGCTACTAGTCTTGTACAACTATTGCAGTATCTTAGGTTGTACCATTTCATGATGGCTGAAGCCAAGACTTGCATGACCTTTGCACTCCCAGATAGTTCCTTCTGAGAGGAACAGGTCCAGGAGACCATCTTGTCTAGTCAGCTAATCAATGAAGAAATTTTATTAAATGTACTCCAGGAATCTCCTAGGTTGTTTTGGCCTCAACATCCTTTAGTAGTTGTTAGAGTAACTCATTTTTCTGACTACAATCAGGGCCTGTGCCTATAAGACTTCTTCCATTTCTCTGAAGAAAACCTTACCAATTTCCTGTTATTAGGTGGTTTGTAGTCAAAGCCCCTCATGAAGTCACTGTAGTTTACCAATGCTCCCTTACCCACAAAATCAATTAGGTCTTTGTGCATTTGACCTTTTGGCCTTTGTGCCTTTGTGTGTAATGCAATCCTTCTCCCTGCCTTCCTGCTCTGTACTGCCTGAGGGCTCGCTGTCCATTCCTGAAAATGCTCTGTTCAAGCAAACAGTGTCTGTGATCCCAAGGAGACTGAAGGTCTGCAGCAGCACCTGGACTTCTGCCATTGCGATTCCCATGCTGTGTGAACTGATTTGCAGGTGTCTGGAACAGGCCTCCAGTAACACTGATTGCTGGTTGCAAACCTGGCAGCCTCTTTCATGTTGGGTGCTCAGGTACTTCCTTACCTTACCATGCCTCCCTGCACCTCTCTCCACGCTTTGGTCACCATTCCCTAACCTAGATGAAAGTCTTCCTCTCTTGTTGGCAAAGGTGTTCCTGCCCCCATCTCTCCCCATCATCCTTATTCTTCAAAGTAAACTAAGCAGCTGTGTGACATGAGCTGTTTAACCTGCTATTGCCAGATGCCTTGCTACTCCACTCACAATCAAGAATGTGAAATGTGGGAATAAATAAAAGTAAAGAAAAAAGTTTTCATTACAACATGCTTTTCCCCCCTGGGCAGTGTATTTGTCACAAGCCACCTAGCTTGTCATGGTTTGTTTTCCATTGTGCTTTCTACTTTCTGTGCATCTTCAAAGTCAACTCCTTAATTTTTCCCAGTCTGCAAATTTTTTATGGCGACCACTCTAGTGGAAAGACCTCTTTTTCAAAGTACAGAACCAGAAAATGAAAGTAAGAAAGTCAGAAGTGTCAGAAAAATAAATCCATAGGATTTTGAGGGAAAAAAAGTCAGACCACAACAGTTAACGAAATAATGTTAGTGAATCAAATGTTACCTATACTACAGAAAATATGAAGGCTAAATCCAGTACTTAGGTCTGCTCTGAGTATGTCTTTTATAAAATATGTCTTTGTATCAAACTGTTCTTTATTTTTTCTGTAACAAGTTTAAGTTCAACACAAAAAAGGATTGGGTGCTTTTAGAGATTCTATTTTTTTTCCCTGAGCTGCCTCTTCTAAGCATATTTGCTTTCTTCTAGGTCAGTATAGGAATTTTTAATCTGGAATTAAAATTATTGCCTCATTTTTATCAAAATATATTTCTGGAAAGTGAGAGAAGGAATATTAGTTTAGAAATTAGGAACCTGATGGTCTGACTATGCTTATGCCTGAGTTAGTAAAAAGTGAAAAATTCAGGTTACAATTTGCAACGACAAGGTGCTATTTCCCAGATTCAGTACTCTGTTTTACAGGTTGATTTCTAAATTTTTCTGTACTAATAATTAAACAAAGTTCTCTTTCAGTCCCCATGCGAGGCATCGTTGAATCACTACTTTGAGAGTGAATACCAGTTTTACTTTAGCTGCACCCATCATTATTTTACTCTTGCTGATTCCTTTGAAGCAAGATAGAATAAACATTTCACATTCAAAAAGTAGATTGAAACCAACATATCCACACTTTCAAAGCAGACAGCTAGAAACTATATTAAAAAACATAAAATGCTTACAGCTTTGGTAACACGGCATTTCAGGCCAGTTAAGAAGTGCCCCCAACTAAACGAGTATCTATTGTATAGGTGGAAGTAGTCTCTAGGCAACAGCAGCTAGAGATCTTGGAAGCATAATATTGAAGGTCTGTAAAACAGAGGACCAAACAGAGGAAAATGAGACTCTTTCAAGAAGACCTACTGTAAGTCTTCAAAAAATTCTGAGGACACTCAGTGTGCACCCACACTTAAGGACCATGGGATTCCCTAAGTCATATCTCCCAATTCATGGATATTTTCCTTTTCTTTTGCCTCTTTCTTATTTTTTTATCTCTACTGTGACTTACCCATCATGAAGCATGATATTTTTCCTTTTCTACATCAATCAAGACATTAGTCTTTGCTCCACTCTCTAAAGATAAAATTTAAAAAATGCTTTTGATCACATTATCAGCGTGAACATTATTTAATAATACAATCAGAAATAAACTTTTCAGGATTTTTCTCCATATCTGCCAATGATTAGTCAGATCACACGTTAGAGGAAAAAAAACACCCTGCCTGCTATAAACTGTATTTGTTTAGGATTACTCTGGTCTCTGGAGATGTTAGAAAAAATCAAGATACTTCTCTAAACCTTTTTACAGATAATGTACTAAAAAAAAATACTTAATTAGATAAGACATTCACTCTAAACAATTCACTGAGCAACACCATTAGTTTTGGTTTCTTGCATACTCCAGTTTAATTATTCAATGTTTGCAGATAAGTCTTTGCTTCGTGATCGGACCTCGAGGACTGATTAAGGCAATTGCACTGATTATATTGCTCTCCATTTAAAGCTCTTTTCTATATTTGTAAATAGCTAAATAACTGTTTCCTCTTAGTCTTCTTCAATCAAGGGAACACCAGTGTTTGCAATCTTCTCTTGTAGTTCTTACTTGGTATTTAAATCCTTAATGCTCTATTTAAATGCAGCAGAAAGTTCTACATTCAGCATTTGAAGAGGCCTAACCATGATTCAGTTTAGCCATCAGCCTCCCATTACAACCTATCCATGAAAGATCATTTGTCTCCAGACTTTCTGAAGTCCAAACACCCTATGAAAGTACCTTACATTTGTTAAGTTCAAATATATGTGACTCATAAGCCATATATCAGTGATGGGAAAGCCTCAAAATGCTTTTACACAGCATGAGAGGCATCCTGCATACACAATTGTTTGAGTATTTTATTTTTGTATTGCCCACTGCTGATCTCAAATTAAATCCAAACTCACATGCATGAATAGCATATGAAATGCATGCACACAAAGCAGCATAAACCAATGTGCAGGACAGGTGAAAAAAACCCTCTATTTATTACCAGTATGGCTTCAGCTGTAGTACCATGTTGCATGCTGTATAGTACCTCAAGAAGGACACAACTCTATCAGAAAATAAAGCTCACAGAAGAATATCTTGGATAATCAGAGGCTTAGGAAAAATGACATAGGAAGGATGACTGAGAACTGGATTGATACTGTTGAGAGAAGACTGACAGAATGGAGACAAGAGTCTTAAAATACATAAAAATATTTTCTAGAATGGAATCATAATTTCTCCATGGCCCTATAATATATACAAGAAGTACTGGTCTAGCCACACTAGATTACCTTAAGTAGCAGGAAGAGTCTTTCAAGATGAGATAGTGAAATACTGGGACAGTTGACCTGGGACTGTGAAGTTTTCATGACTGGAAGATTTTTGAAAAAGATTTTGTTTACACAAATACCTATGAGGGTTTATTTATGTAGAAATAATCTTGCTTTGAATTCAGAAGTGTAGAAATTAGTATTCTAAGGTCTTTTTGAGTTCTACCTCACAAGATAAGGTATTTTTATGAGTACCACTAGGAAAACAAAAAGCAAATAAAATCAACAGAGAGACAAGCATAAGACATTCAACTTAAATCTTTAAAATACATTTTTTAAAAGTAGACAAGTCCACTACTTTTTGTACTGTGAGTGTTGTCAAACTCTACCAAACCCAAGGAGTCTGTGGGGTCTCTGTCCTTGGAGATATTTTGAACTGAACTGGATGCAGCCCTGAGCATCCTGATCTTGATGGCCCCATTTTGAACAGGGCCTTGGACTCAATATCTCCACAGACCCCTTCCAACATCATTCATCAGGTGTATGACATGAAGACAAATATTTCTAACATATTTAAATTAGTGATTCCCATCTTTCACTCGCATCAGTGACCAAGGTCTTGAACCAGCTTTTCAGCTGTAAGTAGTCTTACAACTGAATTATTCTAGCCTTTGTTATAACCCAACTTGTTTTGTAGAGAAGCTGCACGAAATGAAGGGTTTGACAAAGGCCTGAAGTATTTATAATTACAGTCACTTACAAATGCTTCTCATCATGGACAGCAGGGAAGCAACCTTAGCATCTGGGTATTCAACCACAAATTTGAGAACTGAGTGTTTATTAGAAGCTGGCAAATATTCATCTGACCAGCTATCAGGTATAGCAAAAACTGTGCTGCAGAAGAATTTTCCCAAAAAAAGCACATATTTGCATCTTGTCATATATATATTTTTATTATCATTGCACCTTTCTTCATGATTCTTTTAAATAAACAGCTACGGAAATCTGAACGCAGACTGTCATTACCATGGAATAACTGCTTAATTAAAAGTGTACATTAAAGTAAGTATTTGTCTTTAAACATTAGTGAAAAGAAAAGCATAAATATGTCAGTTTGCTAAATTGTACAAGCAAAAAATAAATATTTTAGAAATCTAAAATATTTTTAGGTTTTTTTAGTTTTAGTTTTCTTAAGATATATTGAATATCAAGACTGATATTTGAAACTTATGGAATACATTTATGGTTTTTGCGAACCATTACAATAACTCGCAATAACACAGAAACTGGAAAACATTTAAATTCAAGCTGAGACTTACCTACACTTCATTAAAATATGAATAAAAATTCCTTTTCTTTTTTTTTTTTTTTTTTTTTTTT
>JAODKT010001744.1:23666129-23685947 GCA_027576195.1 Cossypha heuglini
ATTTATAAAAATTTCTTTTCTTTTTTTTTTTTTTTTTTTTTTTTTTAGTGATAGTGTACTTGGTGATAGACATATTTAAATAAACGTACTAAAAAACTGCTGATCATCAGCCTTTTAACCACCACATTTTTCGTGCTCTAAACTAGAGTATTTAATAGTAGACTATATGAGAATAGGATTATTTTTAACAGTGGCATACCCTAGCACAATTCTAGAGTTCTGGATGAGAATTAAAACAATTGCTGTTTTTCTAATTGAAATTGAAGCTTTTTCACTATCCATGGAAAAGTCTATAAACTGCTTAGGATAAGGTTCTGAAAAGACATGAATATTGTGTCTCTCACATACAGTAGTAACCAAAATTTGAAAGAAAAACCCATAGAAGTCCTTAAAATGGCAAAAAAATTCCATACCTTCTCATGAAATCAACTTTTCATCAGAAAAGAAAAGCAACAGCTACAACACAAAACCTGATTAATTTCAATATATATGGAGACAACATGGACCAAAGCCTAAAGCTTCAAAGTAGATAACCTTAGGCAATAGCATTTTAACAGGAAAAATAGTTAACAGTTGGAGGAACTTCAAAAACCTAGGCTGGGTTTTTCATCCTCGACGTATTCAGGTTAAGCTTAGACATTGTTCTGAAGTTTGCATAGCAATTAATCAAAGGAAGACCCATAACCTACAATCTGTAAATGTAGCTACAAATGTACTGTCTGGCTTCATAACCAAGGAACATGGGAACTCTTATGCCTTTTACTGGAATTTTTTACTGGAAGATCAGCCCTAATTGGTTTGTCAGCAAGAATCCATCCAAGGTGAAAGCCTGGGATTGCCAGAGTAAGTGGCAAATCTGCCATGGAACTTGAGAAAATCAGAATTTCACTGGGATAGTAGCCTTTGAAGTACTGACAAAAATGTGTATACCTTTGATTGCTTCCCTTAGCCCCTAAAAGGAGGTAATGTAACAGTTGTTACTAAATATTGCATGTTGTATCAAGATATCGAAGTAACAAGGCAAGGCAGCTTTTTTCAAAAGCAGGATGCTGCCTGCAAGAAACCAGAATTAACACTATTTTCTGTTGACAGCACTGAGAGTACAGTCATACTTATTACAATTTTCTATACCTCATAATTTTTATTAATTTTTCATACTTTGCTCAGAAATTGGAAATAGTCCACAAAATCCATACAAGCAACATGAAAGAACACATAAATTAAAATAAATAAGGAAAGATAAAGAAGAATTTGAACTAGTTCTGAAAGATTTTCAGGGATATTAAGTAAACTATTTATTAGATGGACTATTCCTAGCACTACCTTTCTGCTGCCAGGTTTATTCCTCAACATGTCTACTACATGAAGGCTCTTTCATTCAGACTTATCTACATATTCCTTTAATTATGTAAAGGTGTAACTACCATTTTTAAATCATATCCCGGATACTTCCATCTTCTTTCACAAATAACAAGAAATATAGAAATGCTGACATTTCTGACATAACAGATAGGAGTCTGTTATGAATTTATTACACTTAATACTAATTGGTTCTCTCAGGCACTTCCTTTCTAAGGCATCTACAGCTTTCTCTACTGCTGCAGCAGATTTGGAAATTTCCATAATTTAATCGAAGAACCACTTATGTGGTTCTTGATTTTTTATAAACTCTTGGGTTATTCTTAATAAAACCCCAATTTTAATGTCTGGCTATGATCTGCTCTTTTTCTGGGTATCCATATGTTACTACCAGATTTATGACTTGACTCTTTTTGTGTTCTTTTGTCATCTTTTTGATAGGATCTTCTGTGGGATTTTACTGAAGGCAATCTTTTTCATAATTTCTCATTTCTTCTATCATTAGAGGGATGAGAAGAATTTGTGGTCTTTATTAGTGTGGGAACTGAACCAAAGTGCAAAAGAGCTGCAATTTGCAAGTGACATGCAATTTTTCTTTTCTTCTTCATTTCTATATTTTTTTCTTCAGAAGAGCAGTAAGAGAATGCATTAATATTTGACTATAATATCTGTCTTAAACCTTTTATTTAAGGCTACAATTTTTTGAACTCTGAATATTGAGTCTTGAAGAAAATATCCTTAGTGAAAAAATATGTAAGTTTTTCAAAGCACTCCAGCTTAAAAAAAGTTTAACTTGTTTTTAATAGCAGAAGAAGTTCATTTTATCATGCTCAAAAATAAGTTGAAAGTATCCCCTTTTAATTTTCCCATTAAAAATTATCACTTTTGATGAAGAACATAGAGGAAAATACCAGGCAAAACAGTAATTTTGGGAGGTCATAAATCACTGGAAAAACTTTTGCCTGAGCCATAATTACATCCCTCTGAGAGCAATGTGGTACTAAAATAAATCTCACTGCCAAATTGTGAGACAAACTTTTTGTTACACTACAGCTGAAAACATGCTTTGCTCACTGCCAGCAAGCATAACATTTTGTTTTCAGCACCCACCCACAGCGACTCAGAAGAGAAAGGATGTGTACTGCAATTGAACCATTAGCCAGTCAGATAGACTGTGAGAGACTGTTCTGCTCTGCCAGCCAGGCAGAATGGCATTGTAAAAACTCCTGTTAAGGTATAAATATAACTTTCCTTTCTCTCCAATTGCGTGAATCTTCACAAGTCTTCTAACGCAACAGAATCAAAAGTCAAAAGTGAAGTTACATTGCAGATTTCTTGCCCTTTAAAGGGCAAGGGATAGTATCTGGCATTAAACAGACTACCTGCAAGGATGGTGATTTAAAGTGGAAATTAACTCAGACCGGGAATTTACAGTGAGAATTCACTGCTGTTATTTTCCGACCATTCATGTAAAGATCTAATGCCATTAATGAAACTAAGCATTTTAAGAAACACTAATTCTGGTAAAGGGACAGATTTTGGTGTCACATACAGGCACAAGACTCTAGAAGCTATGTTGTAACGCCAAATATAGGAAATATCTTTAAATAAACTATGAACCTGGGAGGAGAAATTTAACATTAATGACCAGTCTGCTCTAAATAGCTGCAGAAAAGCTGCTTCAAGATCTAGTTTTTTCTGTGTTCCAAAAAGAATGAAAAAATTTTCCTTCAAAATACTAAGATTTCCATCTTCCCTTTTCCTCATCCTGCTACGACACAAGCCTATCCTGTGCAGGGTGAAATAACCAAAAGAGCACACTTGAAACTAAAACAGCCAATGCTGTTTCAGGTCTCGTAATCTGACAGTGCAATGCAGAATTTGTTTCTTATACCGACAGCCATTCAGTGCTGCCAGGTTCTGGGTGCTGTGATCTACATCCTAGAGGGCAGCATCTTACTCAAGGAGCAGCATAAGCTCTCTTAAAATTTGACATCACAATGAAAACAGATGATAAATCTGTATTAAATGCCACTGTATAGACACACAATGAAGTTACAGCCGGTGTTTGTTGACCTAGCTCCATGGCTGTGTTACTTCCTGTGGTGGATACACTAAACAGGAACAATTATTTTAGAGCCAGTTTAATTTACACTGCTGTTCTTTTCACTGTCACCCATATGAACATACCTAGAGTTAAAAATTTTGTCAGCAGAGCTGGATATTTGACTGACCACAGCCAGTCTCCTCACACAAGAGTATATTAACAAAGACCAGAAATCCTGTCTTGTGTAATAAATTCTGCCTTATGATATTACCTTAGAGAAGGTATTACTGTACTTGTAGGTCTAAGTTCAAGTTTCTCTACGATATATTTGATAACAAATCAATACACATAGAGGACATTCATTATATTCCATCAGTAGTGTCTCCTATCCCAAATGAAGAGAATAAAACAAACCAGTGCTGTGCTCCTGTACAGGATATGCTGCAGTATTTGCTAAATATTTGCAGGGAAATCAAATAAATTCTTACTGATGAGTGTTTTCAAGACTTCAAAACTGTGGGTTATTTCAAAGCAGTAAGTAATTATTTAGCAAAACTGGTTAGAAATTCTCATTATGTTTGAATGTTCAACGTCCATGTTGACATGAGTAAGGTCTAGTTCACATTGCTTACTGCTCAGTGAATGCTGTACAACCTGCTTTTCACAGATTAGAAGTTTAATTCTCCCAACTTTCAGTTACCCTCCATCCCTTTTTCCTAATCAGATTTGGGTTTCACTGTTGCTGAAGTTGAATATGAAGAATTGAATACTGAAAAATATGGAAAAACATACTCTTGATCAGATTCTTCCTTTCTTGAAAAGGCCTCCGCCCCCTGGAGCGTGTTTTGAGGTTTTTCTGGGCATTTTTGTGAAGAACTGTATCCAACCTACCTCATTCAAGATATGTTCTTTGACTTCATTTCTGAAAGATGGGACTGTCTGCATGAGCAGAGATTGACAAGATCAAATCCCTGGTATGTAAATTCTTCACACTTTTGAAGCCAGCCATGTTAAATGTATGCATAAGTGTTCAATGTCAACAGAGAGAGCTGATGGACTAACCCAATGTTTTCTAAACATCTCACAGGCAAATAAATATAAAGGCTCCTTGATGCAGCTTTTAATGTAACTAGCTAAGTACAGCTATGATAGGAAAGAGCAGAAAAGGGCCAGAAAGCAAGAAGTAGATCAGAAATTGCACATTGTTTCACTAGCCACTAGGGGAAAAAAAAGAAAAAAGCTGCATCTAAATATTATTCCAGACCAAATAAGAAAACTGGTAAAATAGAAGGCAAAACATCAGACATGGCTGGGCACTGATGGTCTCAGTTATATCTAACTTCATGTCAGAGGTGAAGTAGTAGGTCTCAGGGCAAGTCACTGAATATACTGAAGGGCAGGCTGTCCAAAAAGATTACAGGGATTGGTAGAATGTACCAAGAGGGATTGTGTTAATTTCAGCTAGGATGAATACAAACCTCACCAAGGAAGGAGAACCCCCTTGAACTTAAGGAGACATATGGCTGCATCATATGTAAAGGTTGCTTGGGGAAACAAATGCCATGACTACAAAGATACCCTTCTTCCTTCTTCCCCCAGCTTTATGTGCCAAGCCTGATGCCATGTGGTCTGGAATATCACTTGGGTGAGCTGGGGTCAGCCATGCCAGCTGTGTCACCTCCCAACCCTTTGTGCACTCCCAGCCTCCTCACCGATGGGGTAATGGGAGGAGCAGAAACGCTTCGATTCTGCTCCATAAAAACAAACACCCCTGTGTTATCAGCACTTTTGCACCACAAATCCAGAACACAGCCCTGTACTCTAAAGAAAAGTGACTCTGTCTTGTCCAACATAAATCTGGAGACACTCAAAACCTGAATGGACATGTCCCTGAGCAACACACTCAGCTTTGAGCTCATGTGAGGGTTGGACTGTGCAATCTCTCTAAGGTCCTTCAAACCCCAGCTCATTTGTGGTTGTGTGCAGTTCTGCTGGATGTTGTGTAGTTATGACTTGACTGTATAAATTACTGAACAAGCTAGTCTAACCTCACAGCTAATCCTGTTTTGAGCAGGAAATGGACTAAAATCTGCTCAGGTCTCTTCCAAGCTTATTATCTTTTGATGCTGTGCTTGGCAGCAGAGCTGGGTACTGCAATGACAAACACTGAAGATGAGCCAGATAAACAATTTAAGAAACAACAGATAGAATGTAAACACCTCTCAGAATAGAATGCTTCTTTATTGTATCTCTCAAATAATTCTCTAATGCTCAGCTATAGAAACTCCACAAGTCACTGCAACACTGCAAATAATTTAATGGCACAGTCATGTATAAACTTTCCTTTAGGTCTACTATTGTCAAAACATAGCAAACATCAAATATAAAGCATTATACTTGGACCCATGAAAATCAACTGAGACAAATACATGTAGTGTCAGAAGACTTCATAACAAATTTCACAGTAATATTATTTGATGAAATCATATCTGAAATAATGAAGAAAATAAAAAATGAAGCACACATCTTACTTACTTATCCCATATGCAAGACACAGTTGACAGATGATGGAAAGATTATAGTAATATCTAAAGACATTATTACAAGCAAATTACAAGGTGTACCTTTGCAGGAGTTTTTTATTCTGAAAAACAGCTTTTTGGCAGACATAAAAATAAATGTCAATAAAACATTTGTCACAGATTCAAAAAAGAAAAAAACCCTGCAATTCCTGTATACATCCTTTGTCCAAAAAGGTATAAGTGGGCTAAGTCTTGCACAGTTGTATATACCTAAATACCAGATTTTATAATGTCAAATTTGATGATAAAAACCGTCCTGTAAAAGGAAGAACAGAAAAATACCCAACATCATTGTCCAGTCAGAATGAGAGAAACAGACAAACGTGCTCATCAAGTATAGTAATTGTTTTAAGGAAAACAACTGAAAAATTATCAACAAGTCATAAAGTTTCCCCAATGATGGGACATTGACTGGCTAACAGCTTGGCACCCGAAGAGGAATCCCAGTAACAGCTGCCTTTACACCAAAGTGGTAAGTCTATATATATTAAACATAAGCTTGGAGAAAAACAAAGTCTGCTTACCCATCTGAACATACCCTACATGAAAAAGGCTTTGGCAAATAGCTTCTAAATCCTTGGTTCATCCTTGCTAGAAAGAAAATAGGTTTGCACAAGCTACAGGGGACAATAAAGACCAAATGGCACTGGGGGGGAAAAAGTCACCAAAACTGGTTGATCCAAAAGGGTACATAGTGACAAAACCAAAACAGACTTCACTGGGTTTTGTGGGTCTGTATTAGGACAGTATTTTCTGTGAAGGAAAAATATAAAAAAATATATAGCCAAAAAATCCAAAAAACAATTAAACAGAAAACCCAACAGCAACAACAAAATAATTGAAAATTGGAAGTTATAGCTTAGCATCAAAAAAGATGGAACTGCTGAGAGAAATTGAAAATGAGAAGGAAAACATATCCAAATTATTCTTCCAAAGGTCAAGGAAAATATTATTTTCATTAAGGAAATTACTCACTGGAAATGTCATTAAGTTCAAAATCCTAAGAGCAGTGGTAAGTAAGAGGACCTGCACAATATGCATGGTTCAAAACATACCCTGAGTGATTCTAGCACTACATCTAAATGATGTATTACAAATAATACTTGATCAAAACCAAAAATATAAAAAAGTTGCCTGCCACCAACATTGCTTCATGTTAAAATAGAGATGAGATATACTTCAAGAGCACAATAAGCTATACATAACAAAAGGAAAAATATGGTTGCAGTGAATACATACCTATTTGAGATGTAAATTGTTAAAAAATAACTAGAAATCAAGTTTATTTCAACTTTTGAAGTTTAGACAGAAAGTTCAGATCCGTCTTACAGGATAAACATCAGCTTGTCCTACTAAATGTACTTTTACTGGGTGTGGTTTTTTATCTCCTCCTATACAATTACCATAGTCTCCTTTGGACAATTCAGAAATACTTTTGGTTTCTACTAATCCACCTTTCTTTTTGAATCCTCATGGTAATCCTTAACAGCTATTTGTCCAGATGAATTTTCAGCTTCTGAATAGAGGAAAGACATTGGCTAAAATCTGCTCACATATTTATCTCAAATTGGAATAAGTATTCTGTCTCATTCATTGCAGATGAGCAGTGAAAGAATATTTTAAAACATATTAGTATAACTACTGTCTATAAATATATCAGACAACATAAACTGCAGCTTCTTCATGGATTTTGAAATCCAGATTCATTTAATTTAAATTTAAAAGCCCCAACAACATAAACAAAAAAGCAAGTTATTTTGAATGTACTGAAGTAAAATAAAGCTGTAAGGCCAATGATTTACTTCGTGAGAACTTATTAAAAAAAATCAGGTGACTGCAATATTGTTTTATTTACAAACTAGTAGCAATATGTGTAACCCTTATAATAATGTAATTCTAGCAATTTGTGCCTTCCTGACTTCAATAAATTAATGTTTAAAAGTAACAAAAAGGAGAACAGAAGAAAAAGCATTCTGTGTGCCATCCTAAGTGTTCTGGGCGTCACAATCACTAGATCTAGGGATCTCATGGTCTAGATAAATCTGAGGATGATCATGTGTTAAAACATAATAGAATTATCTCATTAATAAAAGATGTCAAAACAGAATAGAATTATCACACTGAACTTTAATTGAATCAATGTTTCACCTACACAGAAAATTTTCAGTGAAACAATTCCCTGAAGTGAAGCTACAAACTATGACAAACTTATTTTCTAACAGATTACAAAGCCAGAGTACACATAAAATTTACCTTTGTGTAGCACTTGAAACTACTTTTTTTTCTTCTGCAGAATTGCAGCATCCTCCCTTCCATTTTTCTTTGAAGTTCCACTGTCTTTCACACAGAAGAATGAATTTTCCAGGGGGGGTGTCTGACTCGTCACAAAGCACTGCTGCTATGCAGGTTGCTTTGGCTGGTATTGTTTGAATGAGTATGGTGACTTGAAAAGGGCTTGGAAAGTCAGGGCATTTTATGAAAAAATGTCCCAATTTACCTGATAGGTAGAAATAATATAAACCTAAGAGTCTGTAGGAATAAAGTAAAATTAGAATGAGTCTTTTTTCATCTGTGCTCCCTGCCATATACATTTTGACTTCTTTACATTTAGAAAACCAGAGCCATACTCATATTTTTACATCAGAAAACAATCTATCCCCCATTTTTAAACTGAATTATGTTGTCCCAGTGAATATTGCTCCTCTACCCCTGGTCCCTTCTTTTTACTTTGATGGCTTTGAAAAAAATATACAAGTATATAGCAGAAGAAACAGTTTGCATTGTTCCCTACTTTATTGACATTGTGGGTCAAGTGCCCAGAGAGTTTAAGCTGCTCCACAGAGGTGAAAACCTGGCATTTGCCAGAGCAAAAGATCAAAAATGATCTTTTTTTTAAGTTCTCTGCAAACATTCATTCTACAGTAGTACTAAATCAATGTCCTACCCTTACTTTGAGGAGACTATAAGTTATGATCTACTCTAAAATAGGAATCAGGGATTTTAATGAGCAGAATCAAAGCCTTCATAAAGAGTCAAAACCTGGCAATTTTTCTTCTAAGTCCATATACAGTTGAATTGTATTTCTCCTATTAAAACATACTTTATTTTTTATTTTTTATTGTTAAATAAGCAATCTTCTCTCTATTGCAAAGAAAAGCAATCACCCTAAATTTCTCCTCACAACAGTTTGTCTCCAAACTAAGAGTCATTCTTTGAGTTTGATATGAGTCATAAAAGTTATGATATTTCCAAAATGTTTCCCTCACTGGCACTTTAGTTTACATTAGGAATTCATGTAAAATCACTTGGTCTAAAAAAATCTGTATTTAGTTCTGCTTCTTTATGACAGCATTTAAACACAAAATGGGAGAATTAGAAACTTACATGCAACTAATAGGAGTGAAAGAGAGAACTGTTCTCAAAAGCACCATTAGAGACATTTAAAGGAAGTAGAGTGCACAGTAACATAAAAGCAATTATATTTGTATATGAACTACAACAACAAGTATTCATCCTTTTCTCCAATTTTTTTTTTTTTTTTTTAATTGGGCACCACAAACAGATACTATTTATAAGGAGATGCCTTTTCTTGTTCTTTAACCTTTGCCAGTTTCTGTCACTCTTTTTCTATAGGTAATGATCCTCACAAAAGCAATAACCTCTGCCAATGCATTTCTCATTTGGAGAACATGCACAGTTTAGTCCCGATTTTGATTTTCTCTTAAACTGATTCTCCTCTGTCACAGATCTGTAAGACATAAAAATACATGAAATGTTGATGCATCATTCAGTACATTGTTAATTTGTAGACAAAGGAGAGAGGCTGCACAATACCACAAAATGTCTGTATCTATTCTGCTGGGCACAAAGATCCAGCCTGGGCCAAAGGTCTCCACTGCAGCCCCAAAGCTAAACCAGCAAAGCCAATGCAACACTAATCTGCCCAGAGTGGCAGAACCCTGCCAACCATAAGGTCAGGTCTGTGCACTAGCATGGGGGTCAGTCAAGGGTTGCAACTTCCCCGCATTTTTGACTAGTCCCAAAGCTGAAGATTCTTAAAAATTCACCTAGCTGATTATGATGATAGAAAATCAGATGCAGCTAGCAAGTAGGAGCTCCTTGTTCTGTCTCTAAACCCATCAGAAATTATGCAGAGATATGAAAATTGTTAGATATCTGTGCATAGGTCTCAGATACATCTGCAGTCTATAGCTGGAATAGAAGTGAAAGATTTCCACATGTTCTCACTATACACTCTGTCTTAATTTTCAAGTCTGCTGGATTTGGATCGGCATTCATAGGTTTTTCTCCTTTTAAGTATTGTCATAATATTCAACACAGAGTGAATACATTTGTGCTCAGAAATACTGTGCCCTTCCATTGTCACAACTCAACATGGAAGTACTTAACTGTTATTTTTTTTAATTTTTTGGACAAGGATTGTGCTATGTGGTTATCTTTGTGTCCTATACCAGCTTTTATGCATGTGTACATAGGCATGCAACTGGAATCACTACAGGTTTGTAAGTAAGACAGCAGTTCAATAACATTAACCCTGAAGAGAAGACAGCCAATGCACAACTCTCAAAAGTGATTGCTAATGATCTGGCTGATTTTAGAAACAAGGTTATAAGTAAAAGTCATGATTGGCATCCTTAAAATGAAAATACTCCCTATTTCTAATGGGGATTTCTAGATTTTTTTTGTCTTGCAAATGTCAGGCAAAAAATTTAATAAAACATTTTTGCACAGACACAACAATTTTTCTATTTTTCTCTATCTCCCAGATGACAGGTAAAAGAGGAAGCAAATAGCAGAACAGGGGGAAAGAAGAAATAATAAAAATTCCCCATGTTTAGAAAGATGGAGACATAGATTATGCACTTTATAAAGTCAAAATTCCGTGCTTTGCTATATAGTTAAGGACTTTTAACTTTCTCATGATAAGGTCTATTTAGAAGTCAATTTTTTATTCTCTGCAAAGGAATTTTTAAAGCTACTGATTATGGTGTAGAAGCACTGCTTTTGTAGAAATTGAGAGGACATTGCAATAATAAAACCCTGTTGGAAGCTGATTATATTTGTGATTAGAAGAAAAATTGCCCTAGAGATTGTTGTAGGCGGAATTAGCCACCATAAAGGCAGTAAGGTTTAATTACAGCTGCTATTCTTCTCTTCTGTACAATGTAATCTTGACAAGCAGTGCCGATTATATGTAACATTTCTCTACCTTTATTTTCTGTTTTTTTAATATATTTTCAGTATATGTATATCATCTGCCAGGAACAAAACCCCTAAAAACTCCAAAGCGAAACTACAGCTAAAGATAAGGGGTAAGAAGGGGTGGGAGGCCGATACTGAAGTGCTCCTCTTTCTTGTGTAGTTGAATATAGGAGAGCTGTTGTCTGCTTAGGGTGTTCATACCTCAAAGAACACAATTACTACATAAAATCATGGCCATTTTCTTCTCTCTCCTCGAAGAGTTTATTAAGGAAACACATAATTCAGCTTTTTAGGGAAACACATAATTCATATCAGAGGTGTGATTTTGAGAAGCTATTTCCATTGTAACCAGAAGTTTAATTCCTTTGCTGGGTGTCCCTTCAACAAGAGTTGAGAGCCAGAGGATAGTCCAGAGCATCTGCCTGAGAAAAAAATCTCAATGTCTTCAAAATGAAAATTCATAAAGATGGAAATAATTTCAACCATTCTATTTTCATTGCTTTCACAACAAAAACAAAAGCACAGGATACAACACTTGTCCTCCACATCACAGTGAAGCATGAACACAAAAAGCCACAACACGAAGTAACACCTCACAAAACAAGGACTTGTTTCAAAAGTTATTAATGATCTCTATTGGATCCCCAATAGGCACCCTAAGAATCAGACTCTTTCATGCTGCAAAATAGATTCTGACCATCTCTCACGAGTTGCTAGTCCATCACATCACCATTTTCACAGTCAACACTCTGTTTTTCTAAAATTGCAAAGTCCACCCTGGAGGTCTCTGGGAGGAGAGCTGGAAAATATCCCAGAGATCAGACAAAATTATTTGAAGTACATTCTGCAGAGCTCACATACACGTTTTGGTATGACTTTTCAATTCAGAGGTATTGAATCTTCAAAACCAGTCCATGTGGTTTGAAATAATCCTTCCCACCAAGAATGCATACTGTGTCAGGAATAGCTGACTGATGCCTTTTTGCAGTACACAGTTCTGAATTGCCTGGGAACATTTTTACAAAACCCCGTGATTTGGTAGCACACAATCGAGCATTATCTTTTTCAGAAAGCACTCCTAACTTTACTCTTTATGTTGCACAAACACACACAGCCATTTCAAGTCAACCCTTTTTTGTCTTCTAATCACAGTCATTAATTTATCCCTAGAAGAAAATAGCAATTTTAAAAATAATGATCTTCTGTGACAGTCTGTAGAAATCTTTTGAAAGCTGGACATTCATTGGTGTGTCATGACCAATACTAAAATATTAGAAATAGCTGCCACTTTCTTTCAAAATACCCATTTTTGCAGTCCTTAATGTTAACGCTTGGGCACAACAGTAATAAAAGTCGTTTAAAATTGTCTGCAAATGTGTCTCACAATTCGTATATAACATGAAATTTCATCTTCTTTTCATCTTTTAAGATTTCATCAGCTGATTAATGAGTAGAAGCACTTCATATCAGGAAGGTAATAGACTCACAACAACAGAAATGCTGAAGTATTAAAACAAAAAGCAGCCAGAAGTAGAGGGCAGGAAAATAATTTATCATCTCTGACAAAGGCTTAATTTTATCCACAATACTATTTTGATATCTGAAATTTTATAAATTCTATGGTCCACACTAAAATGTAACTATTTGATAAAAAATAATAGGACTCTTCCTGTTAAATGTGTGATCCCTCAAATGAGACTTTGGAAGAGATGTCAGCGCTGGGCAATTCTCTGGGCTTTTGTAAGGGTAAAATGTTTACATTTTAGCACTTTATTTCTAGCTACTTTTACTTAGCAAAATTCTATGTAGAAAGTTTCTTTTTACTTATATAAATAAAAATAATGAATTTTAAAAATTTTCAACTCATTTCCACATCACCAAGAGTACTCTTGAAATATCTTAAGTTTAGTCCTCCGCTGACAGAAACTGGTAGAGTTTGACTGAAGTCTGCTTTTCACATCCTATTAAAACTATTGAGCTTCATATCCCAGAGTTTACTCACCTGGATTTTGCGTGCAGGACAAAATTAGTTTTATAATCAAAAGAATTTATAGATTTATATAACATCAGGTTGGAAGGGGACCTGAAGGACCACCTAGTCAGACTTTACTTGGCAAAAGCATGGCCTCAACCAGATGGCCCAGCACCCTGTCTAGCTCGATCTTAAAAGTGCTCAACTTTGGAAAATCCACTACTTCCCTGGGGAGTTTATTCCAATGGCTGACTGCTCTTATTTTGAAAAATATTCCTCTTGTGTTCAATCAAAATCTTTTCAGGAGTAACTTGTACCCATCATATTTTTCCATGTGACTCCTTGTAGAAAGGCAGACTGTCTTCTCTGCAGCCACTCTTTAAATACTGGGACACAGTGATAAGGTCTCCCCAAAGTCTTCCTTGTCTCAAGGCTGAACAATCCCAATTCTCTCACACACCAGGATTCCCAGGCCTCTGATCATCCCTATGGTCCTCCCTGGACCCTCTGCAGCCTGCCCACATGTATTTTGTACAAAGGGGACCAAAACTGAACACCAGATTCCAGGACAAGCAGTGAATGGAGCGGGATAACGGCGTGGTCATCTCTGTGGGGATGCCCTTGATGCCACCCAGCCTCCTGTCACCTTTCTGTACCACAGCAGCCACTGGTCACTCACACTGAACTTGGTCCACAAGGACCCCAGGTCCCTTCCCACAGAGCTGCTTCCCAGACAGGTAGATCCTAGCCCATGCTACACCCTTGGACAATGCTTTTCCAGGGGAAAGACCTTACATTTCTTCTTGTTGAGCTTCATGAGGACCTTGTTAGCCCACTCTTCCAGCCTATCCAATTATTCCTGCAGGATGGGTCTCTCTTCCCAAGTGTCCTCTTTCCCACACAGTTTGGTGTCATCAGCAAATTTCATTGGGTCACACTTGTTCCCATTTTCCAGATCACTTATGGAGATCCTAAACAGCACTGGGCCCACCCAGTACCAACTCTGAGGAAACACAATTGTTGCCAGTTTGAAAAGAAGTGATTTACCACTACCCCTTGGGTACTACCTGCCAGCCAGTTGCTCACATGCCTCTTGTCTAGACCATAACACAACAATTTCTCTAGGAAAAGGCTGTGGGAAACCATATTGAAACCCTTTAAGAAAACCATATAGAACATGTCCAGCCCACATCAACCAGCAGGTTACTTTGGCATAGAAGGCAATTGTGTGACAAATGTGTTTGCCTTTGGTGAATCCATCCGGGCTTTTCCTGCTCACATGTTTCATCTGCCTTGTGACAGCCTTCAGGAGGGTTTGTTCCACAACAGCTGCAGACACTGCAGTAAGAGTGGTGGGTCTATAATTTCCTGGACCCTTCTTTAAAAGCTTATTGATGGGGATGACATCTTCCAGTTTTCTGAGGCATCCTCCAACCTCCACAACCTCTCAAAGGCCATGAAGAGTACGCTCACAATGATATTAGCCACTTTGTAACGCTCCAGGATAGATATCTTTAGGGCTCATCAGTGTGTAGGAACCAGGCTCTTGCAATGTCTCATCAACTCTTTCACCTCTGATGGCAGGTTTGGTTTTGTACCAACCTGGACAGCTTGGTTCCCAAGGGGCCCAGGGGCCCTGCAGGGCTTGCAAAGGCAGAGGAGAAGGAAGTTTTGAAAAACTCATTGTGTTCAGTATTGCTGGTGAATGAGTCACTCTGCTGTTCAACAGCAGGCCAGTATATTTTCCTTCTGTTTCTCCTCGTTGCTTATGCACTTGAAGAATATTTGCTTGTGGTTTTTGACATCTCTGGCCAATTTTAATTTGAGGTCAGCTTTTGCTTCTCTAACTGCACCTCTGCACAACCTGGAAATATCCACTTTTCCGTATTTCTTGTGTTTTCTTCTGCTTTTGAGCAGGCTCAAGAGCTCACAGTTAAGCCAAAGGGTCTCTGTCTCCACTTACCATTCTTGGCCATCAGAGGTGATGAGCTGCCTTTGTGCTTGTAGAAGAGCATTATTTTAAAACTACCAGCAGAGCTACTTGCAAGCTCTGCTATACTACATGGAAGCTTCCCATGAAATTCCTCACAGCTGAGCTCTGGGTGGCATCAAGTTTGCTCTTCTAAAACCTCTGTGCTTCTACTAACCTTCTGCACCTTTCTGAATTCCTAAGTCCTCAATATTGTGATTATCTCAGCCTAGGCTATCACTAACCAGGATACTACACAGCAGTTTTTTTTCACTTGTAAGTAACAAGTCCAGCAGCACCTCAGTCCAGGCTGGCACATTCAACATTTTCATGAGGAAGCAGTCCTCTACACCTGCTGAGAACTTAATGGATGACATATGAGTTATTCTATTATTCTTCCAACAAATGTCTGGGTAGTTGAACTCACCCATAAGTACCAGGTTCTGTTGGTGAATCTTGCTAAAAAAACATCATACAGCCATCCAGTCTAGAGAGTTGTCTCACCATGTTTCAGTTATTCCTAAGATACAATGACTTTCTGACAAGGTGCGGAGCTCCAGTTCTCTTGTATTTGTTCCCCAGGCTGTGTGCATTGGTACACATACACTTGAGAGGGCTGTTCTTCTGATGTTCACCTTGGAAGGCAGCTAAGGAACATTTCACACTGCTCTGGTTGGCCTGCCTTTCTCCCAGATGGTTGCAATGGTGTGAGCATTGCCACTTTGGACCACACTCCCCTTCTGTACTTTGGAAGTGCTTCATCTTTCTACAGCTTTTAATTTATGAATTTAAGCAATTATTTCCCACAGTTTTCAGACTTTCCTTGCAAGTTTTTAAACATGGTGTTTTCCTTAACATTTACAGTAAGCTTCAAATCTGTCTGTGCATCCATAATAATACCCCTGCAGTTAATGGTGAACAAACTTCATTTTGAATAGAAGACTGTCAAATTTGTAAACGTTTCACTCCAGTAACAGATTTGAAAACATTTCACTCCTGTACCACAAAAATTATCTGGTGTGCAATAATTTCAAAGTTTAATCTATACTATATATAAAATCTCCTTGAGTGAAAAAAGTCTGATTACGATGATGACCACATTAACATTTATTAGATGGCTTGCCTTAGAAAGTCCAAGCAAATTAATAGTTTGAAGTTTCAAATAGTCTCCCCTTCTATTTATTGAGATACTCGAGTTAAAGGCAAATTTATTGCTTCAAAATCGAAAGAAGTTAAACTAATTGACGTTTTTCTGAAGAAAGGCCATTGCATTTAAGAAAGTGAAGAAGACAGTTACCAAGCAACTATGTTCAGCCTACATACATTGTCTATTCATAATCCCTAGCACAGTACAGGAAATGACAGGCTGTCACTACAGAGGAGAGAAGTGCTGAATTATGCCATTTCTTTCCTGTGCTACCTCCTACAGGAGAGAAAGCAATTATATCCTACATACATTGATTAGGTCAAATAACTAAATAACTGCAGTAAGTTTGAAATATTTGGATGTCTCAGAGCAGTCACATAATGCAGCGCGAATGCTTCCAAAAATGCAAATTACCTCTAAAGTATTAGTACCAGATAGGTTGGACAAACATCTCTTGCACAGCTGTCTGGGTAAAGACAAGGCTGAATTCCCCCAGAGTTTCAGAGGTAGAGTTAGCATTTTAGTTTTGCCCATCAATGTTGTAATTTACAAGTCCTTGTCCTGATCCTGCAATTATAGAAGGTGGGCAGATTGTTGAGACAGCATGAAACACTGTTAACTTCACTGAGGCTCTGCATGCATGTAACCTTCAGCACATGCACAGTAAAATAAAGTACCAGCTCCTATGATGACCTTTTCTAGGCTTCTAATAAATGAAAACATGGCACTTTCCTGAATACATGACAGAACTGAAGCCTAAATGAAGTCAGTAAGAATTCCACCATTAGCTTCTATGACAACTTCTTAAATTTCTTCGTAACCTTTATGCCTTAAAGAACCACGAGAATAGGGGACATTTTACTTTCAAAATCAAGTTGGAAAAAAATACAGAAGAAAAATCCTGAAAGCTGGTGTTGCTGCAATTATATCAGTATGATTGGGATAAAAAGAACTGATTCCTCTGCTGCAATGATGACACATACTGAGGCAGCACGTTTCTCACTGTCAGCATCAAATAGACCCTCTGAAACGGAATTTTAAATTTTGTAAAAACATTTCATTTAATTGTATAATATTTTCTCTCTGTTTTCCCAAATAGATTTTTCTTGTCTAGACGAAAAGTCAATAAGAAATACAAAATAGCTTGTTGGTTAGTAATTGAAGGAAAAGAAGACACACATCCTCTTCTGTATTAGAAAAAACCCACAAAAATCCCATGATTAAATAATTAGCAAGATAATGAAATGAGAATATCATTGTTCGTTCATCTTTAGATCACAGACTTCACTCCTGGTTTTCATTCACTTTTTCTTCCTCTGACTGTAGAAAAATATCTTTAGAGCTTATTTACTTCAATCCCCATATGGGCTACTTAGTTTAGAACTGGACTTGATGATCTTTGTGAGTCCCTTCCAGATCAGAGTGATCTGTGATCTGTGATTCTGCGACTCTTACTACTGCATTCATACATGTTTGTGCAGACAGAAAAAATCTTAAATGTTCCTTTCTTTCCTTACCAAAGAAAAAAAAATTATTAAATAAACCAGCACATTTGACTCTGGGAACAAGGTATTACTATCTTTTGTACTGAGATCTACATATCCCACACAGAATACAAGTTATGTAAACATCACTATTCAATGGGTTAGAGAAAGGCCAGCAGTATGGGATCTGTTTAGAAAAATGTTTAGAACATTTACTCCAACACGAAATGCTGTTTGCACAGACAATCTTTTTTATTCCCGTGTGGAAATAAAAGCTGCTTTACACAACTCCACAAAATGCTGATCAGTTGCTTAGGTCAGGCATTTTCTTGGACCCACACTTTTTTCCAAATGATATGACCTGAAAGCAACTGAAATCTGCTTGTCATGGATGTTGGGAATACTAAATAAATCTTCCAAGGCTGACAGATCAAACTAGGAGGATTTAGGGAGAGGAGAAGTTCAGCTGCATAAGGAAGCATTGCTTTTTGTGGGGCTTCTGAATTAATTGCCAATAGCAAAGTATTCCGTTTTACCTATTTACTAGTAATTATGTTTTTCTGGAGCTAGCAGAATTCATCATTTACACATACAACAACATCTACTATATGCTTCATTTAACATACTAAAAATCTAAAAGTAGTCTACAGAAGATTAATCCCAAAAAGTAGATCTGATAATGCCTGGTTTGATTGCAAGTTTTTAACTGAGTCATCATAAATCATGAAAGTGAACAACTACAGTAGTTTTAATCACCCTTGTCACCAAAACCAGAGGTATCCCAAATTTTTGCTTGAGCTATTGACAAATCACAGAAAGTGACAATAAATTACAATAAATGAATGACAGTGTGCTTTTTCTTGCAAGGAACAGGGCTAGATCCTAGGGACGGAAGAATATAAATGAAAGGTAGTGGAAATAACAGAGGCTGAACGTTCAAAGGATGCAAATAAATGATAAAGGATAGTCAGTTACCATTGACCAGAAGACTAGAAATGGATTAACAAAGAAACTACCAGTTCCTCTTGCACAAAAATTCTTTTTCTACTGTATCTACTTTTTTTGTACTGTCTTTGAGATTGAGTCCACTTCAGAAATTCTAAAAGGAAATACACTTATTTTAAAATCTTTCATGTAGTATTTTCATTATTTCACTTCAGTGGCACTGCTTCATGGTCAGCTCCTTATTATAGGCATTAAGTAGATATGATGTGTATATTACACAAAATGGGACACAGTCCATGCCCTGGAATGCCTCATCAGCACAATTCATGTTCAGCTTCATTAACTGATTGTAGAGAAAAGGCTGGCTACCCTGAAGAAGCCAAAATTATGCTTCTTAGAAATACTTAAAACAGAGAGAGTATGAAAAGTGTTGCCTTTAACCTAGACATTTGCAATTTTTTGCTAGTTAGGATTGTAGGTAGGAGTATTCGAGGAGACTGTTCTGAGTTAGTTGAGCTAAAATACATAAAGTTCCATTATGATAAACACATGGCTACTGTGTTTGTTGTTCTTCTATCACCCATAAGTTGTCAATTGAAACATAACAGAAAGACTTTCTCTAAAGTATCAAAATATCTTTAAAACTAGTCTGAGTCCTTTTACAGATAAATTGCATAAAACCAAACTTCTTAGATTCACAGACACAGATATGTAGAGATATGTATCCCCAAAAGAAAACATCTGGATAACAGCTGTGCTATGGAATGACCTCCAGAATAATTTTTTTCAAGCATTTCTTTAAATGGTGGAAAAATTCAGAAGGTGTATGCAGAGAGCCTTGGAAAAAAAAAAGGCCACAGCAAGAGCAAACAGCACGAAATGTCTTCATTCTCTGTTTTCATTATTGTTTTTTAAGTTATTACAGATTTACTGCTGCTGAGAAAGTATTTTTTTCTAATTAGAGATGAGCTAGCAGAGTGAATCAATAGCAGCTGTTGCAGTTAGTCTTATGTTGTCTTCCCAGGCAGTGAACCAGAGGGAAAAAAAAAAAAAAAAAAAAAAAAAAAAAAAAAAAAAAAAAAAAAAAAAA
>JAODKT010001744.1:23686047-23697286 GCA_027576195.1 Cossypha heuglini
GGAAAAAAAAAAAAAAAAAAAAAAAAAAAAAGGAAGGTCCTGGAAAGTGTTTTCCCTGCTTTTCTTTTTTAGGTTTCTGAACACCATCTTTGTAGGGAAAAAATGCATTACTAGGCCTCAGCATTAAGCTTGTCTTACCACTCTGTATGTAAGGCTGAAGATAAATTGAGCATTCAGCCTTTTCAGAGCATTAGGTCTCTAGCTTAGAGTTTATTTCACTTGACTTGCAGGGAATCCATTTTATCGATAGACTCCTGAAGGCTAATGGTCCCAGATGGAGCTTGGGATTTCTCCAACATGCAATGCAGACTAAAAGATTCCTAGAATTATTTTCTCCCTCAATCCCCTTCTCCAGCTTGTTTTGCAAATCTTGGAACTCTGCAGAAGCAGAACTCGAAAGCAGACTGCATGACTAGATTAATCTAAGAATGAGGGACCTCACACATAAGAGAAAGGAATAGATCATACACCTGAAACCTTACAGCTTCACAGATTCTATATGAATAATAAGCACATACAATATGTATAAATAATGTTTTAATATGGCAGTTTCCTAACAGTTTTATTTTTGGTATCATAGCAATGCTTTAAAAGAGTGAAAGGCAATCTAACAATTAGATGTGCTACAAAAATCTACATAGTTCTTTTAGTACTGTGAATGCTGTCCTAGTATAAAACCCAACAGACCATCAAACTCTCCAAAACCTGAAAGAAGTTTATATTATCTTCAATACTCAGGAAAATCTTTAGAAAAAGTTCAGTAAAATATAGTAGCAGTTACATTTTACCAAAAACTATTTTGTGAGTGAAAAGTTGAATCTCTTACAATCATGCAAACTAGGGGAGTGGAGAGGTTTTCTTACAGGACCATTACAAACAAACAAACATACATGCATACATACATACATACATACATACATTTTCCAATTTCTTCTGTAATATGAACTGGTTTTGTTCCACTTCATATGGAAGTGGATACATAATCAGGTCTGGGATCTGCTTTTTGTCTAAAAGCACACGCTGAAGGTGGCCTTCAGTTCCCTCTCCATCCAAGCCAGACTCCAGCCAAGCTTAATACACCATTAGAACTAGAAGCACGAAACTAGTCCCACACAGGATCTTCCAGAGTGATACAAAACTTTTCAAATAATTTGCAGGACTGAAATGTAAATGGCAAGAAGGGATTCACAGGAAGAGAAAAGCATTCCTTAAAAGTGGTAAGTATACACTTTCTCTACTAGATTTATAATAATCCCTTAATAAGAATCCCTGATTATCAGATGTGCCTCTTCCCTTCTGTCCGTTTGTTAATGTCATGCTATTTAAAGGTCAATCAGTCATCTAGAATGAAAAATAATACAAAGGAACAAGGCTGCAAAGTGTCTCTTTGGAAGGTATACACTCTTTTGTTCATAGAAATTAGCTGTAACGTCTGCCACCTTTTAAAGTACAAAACATTTTTCCAGCCAGTTTAATCATAGGATATTATTCATTTGTTCAACAGCATGGAAAAGAATACTACTTTCAAAATAATGAATAACAAAATGTGGAACTATGACAAAAAGCACTTGAAATATCCAGCTTGTTGGATGGACTAGGAATAATGCAAAAGTAGACCACACCAAATGTGCAGAACGTGTGCATTCCTGAGTGATGCTTGTCTACACACTGAGTTTTGCAGTTTCAATCCACATTGGGGCAATACTCAGACAATATCACTTGTCAGGTTCTTCCTGCTTCATTCCCTTGAGCTGAAAGGAGACTTACACGCAAGGGCTGGCTGGAAGAGAAGTGGACCATTTACTGTCTTGTGAGCAGAAAACTGGGACCTTTGCCATTATAGGAGATTCAGGCACAGGTCATAATGCCAGAATGTCAGGCACAGAACACAGTGTCATCTTTAAATGTACAGTTTAAGATTGTTTTTCTCCAAAGAATACTACAAAACCATAAATGTTGAAGAAATCTAAATTTTTTTTTATCAAATCTGATCTTCCTCTAGATGTTTCATTAACAGATAATAACTTGAATAACATGATGGAGAAGAGTAGTGTATCATTAGTGCTTTACCTTAAAATCTCCAGTATTGACATGGGCTAAATGAATAGCTTATTTGCAATGGCATTTCACAGTTCTCAATACATATGAACATTTCTGAAATGAGAGGGAGTAGGAGGGAGTCCTGTAACTTTTGTGACAAGCTGGTTCAAATTATTTTGTGGTGGAACTTCGTATATGTCATAGGAAGGACAAATTTGATTGGCTGCACTCTTTCCTTTGAGTAAGGGATTTTACTCGGAATTTTAAAATGCATTTTCCCAGTTTGTGTCTTCCTGAAAGCCTGAGCCTCAGGCTGAATCAGGTTAGCTTGTTTTACCTCTATGGACTATATAAACACACTTAAAACCAACTCAAGTAATATGACAATTAAATGAACAATACATTTGCATGGTAGGAAGAAAAGCAAAATACAATCTGTGATACTGCTTGTAAAAATCTAGGCATTGTGTGGAGGGATATAGCACAGACAGAAGAAATACATACTAATAGAAGGTCTGAAAAACCTTACAGCATTTTATAGGTCATATCGGGGGTTTTTTCCTAGTAGATTTGCCAACAGATTCTGATGTGGGGGTACTTTTCTGCAGGATTGCAACCATTCAGCAGCTTTGCCCAAGTTTTCTTTGTGATCCAGAAATATTAAATCTTAAACATATTATTATTTTTTTATTATTGAGATTAGATAAAGAAGAGCTATGGGAAAGAAAGGCAGCCCAAATTTTACTTGGACTCAATATGCAACGGTCAAAAAATTTCAGGAGAAGAAATCTAGATGAAAAAATGTGAACCTGTTAAAAAAAGAGCATGTCACGCAATGTAATTTTCTCCTCTGCTAGAGGAATCTTATGTCATTACTCAGCACAAGGATGATAGTTATAATACATTTTCTAACCCTCAAAAAATAGTGTAATTTACAGTGATGGTCTTTTCCATGTTACTTTGCAAGACAGTCAAAATTTCCCCAAGGGGGAAGAAAGAATTTAACTATGCAGTAGGTAAATATTTTGGTTCTTGTCAGTAAAATACTGTATTAATCAAATTTCCATGGAAACACTAATTATTCTGAATATTTCAAATTTTGAGTCTGTGTAAAACAATTTTTATTTTAGATATATCCTGACTAATGAGGTCAATCCAATATATCTGAAAAATGGCTCATAAAAATTTA
The DNA here is from genome assembly GCA_027576195.1 of Cossypha heuglini. Lineage (NCBI taxonomy): Eukaryota > Metazoa > Chordata > Aves > Passeriformes > Muscicapidae > Cossypha > Cossypha heuglini. Next base: position 23,689,277 of record JAODKT010001744.1, read on the forward strand.
GAAAACAGCAAAAAAGCGAAAGAAGAGCCTGTTTTTTAAAATCTGGACACACCAAAGAATTATCAATCCAAAAACCAAATTTTGAGCCTAATCTTACCAAACCTACACCAAGAACACAAGGTATTTCTGAAAATTAATACATACTAATGGATCTGACCAGTCTAATATTACTGCACGTTGACAGAACACAAAAAGAAGAATACTGGGAATTGGAGAACAGATGTCAGTATCATGAAAGAGGGACATGTTTGAAAAGGACAGAAGCAGGATCAGATAGCAGCAGAGAACTGGATGACAACAGCAGGACTTTCACACACTGGTTTTGCCATAGGTGCATCATTACATGGATGTTTTTGGACCATGCATTTTTTACCTTTGTTATACAGGAGGTCTTGGGGCAAAATAAATCCTGTGAAAGACAGTCTCAAAACAATTAGCTGAGCAGGTAATGACACTTTTTAAGTAAGAGATAGTTTTTATATGTTCAGGTATATACTTTACAAGCCGCAACAAATGGTTAGGATAAAAATGAGATAAAACCCACTCAAAACGTATACTAACTAACCAACCTAAAACAACAAAATAAGGTGCTAGGCATAAATGCAGGGTTTATGCTAGTCATAAACAAAATTTCAAGCTGACAAGAAAAGGCAGTAAAACTGTCATAGTTGATCTGAGTCCTAAAAAATATTTAATACTGCTATGACCATTCATTAGATCAATCATCAACTAGCACTAGAGGAAAGACAGGAAGGAAAATGATCCCTTCCAGTAGCCTTTTGAATCTTTCTTTCTTTTGAGGATTGACTCTCCAGAACTCCCACTTCAATCTGCAGCCCAGCTCTCACCTTTTTCTTTCACTAAACATACCAGAAACTGTTGAATCCTAATTTAGTTTCTTCAACCATTTTCATTGCAAAACTGTACTACAGGTACACCACCAAAAAAATTTGAGTGGGCATTTCTAAACCTAAACTACAGTGGAAAAATATAAACCTGAAAAAGCTCTTCAGGGTAGAGTCAAAAATACTCAGTATATTTAATATATTTAAATTAAATCTTGTATTTAACTTAAAGCATTATATAAGAATTTGTTCAAGTTCTTTCTAAAGTTAGTGATACAAATAATCTGCATTATGATAGTTTTTGCAAATTTCCACCTAGGGCAAGTGATAACAATGGAGGCAGAGGTTAACTTGATAGACAATATGAGAGGTACTTTTACAGGTCCAGAACCTCTGTATGTTCTCCTTTCAATTTTTCTCATTAGTGCATTCAAATTCTCATCAGATGGAAGACTGGTGACAAACAGGCATATGCGAACATGCTAGAAGACTAAAAAACCCCTTCCTAAACATTCATTTTACAATTCATTTAATTGCTTTAGCCAAGCCATCATCACTTAGTTGGCTTTATACACTGCAGAACCTGACTAAGCCAATTTTGAGAAGACAATTTGGCATCAACAAGAAATATTTTTTTTCAACAGTTGTTTGTAGGAAAAACATTAGACAGTTGGAATGTTAATTTGACCAAAAAGTGTTGGACAGCTTCATCCAAAACCCAAGAAGCAAACAAGTTAATTCCTACACAACCTCACCACAAAGCTTGATTTCTCAACCCTAATATTAGTTATCTTCAGTTAATATTCTGTTTTCATGTCCCTTATATCAGAGAAAGGAAAAAAAAAACATATTACAGGACTGAGTTTCACACAGTAAGATCAGTTTATGGATGGATTTCAAACACCAATAATAACCCATTAAAAGCTGAAAGCAGCAGCACCTTGAATACTGTTATTTCATCATACCATTTCATCTGTCATTTAAAGCAAAAAGAATCCCTTGGTGTACCTACTACTTTTTTTTTTCCTTCTTACCTCTTTCTAGATATCAGGAACATCAGAATTTCAATAAGAAAAGAAATCTGTATGAAATACTCTCTACTACAGTTCAGCACTTTAAGAAATCTCTTTCAGATGCCTTTGCGAAAGTAGAAATGCTGCCTAAGAGTTCCATAAAAGGTTGATGTATTAAGAAGGAAAAACTAAACCAGTATAATATTATCCTACCCAAAATTTGGATGAAAAAGTCCTTCAGTTATTACTGACTATATTTTTTCAATTCTTGCCCATAATTTTTGTATTTTAACTAATCCTGTAACTATAAATGAAGAATTATTTGTTACTCTTCTCCAGTATCAGCTGTTAACACAGTCTTCCACCCCAAGTACAGAACAAGACTTCAAATAAAAAAGTATGTTGAACTTGAATGCCTATGAAATGAACAATCAGTTCCTTATCTTAACATCTATAAATATTAAATGTTTTTTACTAGCGTAAGATTCTCCACCAATATATTGAGAAGGACAATTCAAAAGGTTTTTTTTAAATGTCAATATAGCTGTAGTTTCATTGGCAAAACTGCCATGCCTATAATTTTTAATGCATAGCCTTTGAAACTATCATATTTGACACTGTCATTTGATTTTCACACTGCCATGTAATAGAATTCACATCTCTAAAGTCTGATTTTGATGTTCCTCTCCAATTTTCCCCTGATAACTGAAGAGCTGACTCATGCCATTTCTATATCCATTTTCTCATTCTGGGCCATCAAGCAGAAAACTTCATCAAAAAAGAAAGGAAGAATATATACAGCTCCTTCTCTCTGAAAAGAATTGATGATTTGCTGCGTTAGAATAAATAACGTTCTAGGTAAAAAAAAAAAAAAAAAAAAAAAAAAACCCAAACCAACATTACATAGGTTTCCAAAAACATAAAATCAACAGATTATTAAAAATAGAGTTTTTTGGAGTAAAAAAGGTTGATTATTACCTCACACAGTTATGGGGAACACATTTATGAAGAAAATCCAGGCTCCATTATGTTTCAAAGTGCGTATATGTGAGTGTGAGTGTACATGCACACATGTAAGATTAATTCCTGAACAGCAAATGGCAGGGAAAGAAAACAGCTTTTGTTCCCTGAAGCTGGCTCCTGCTGTTGCAATCAGCACAGGCTTTCATAACACACATAAGTATATAAACACACTGCTGGAGAAAACCTTTTAGCACTCTGGTCTCTTCTTTAGATTTTCAACAAAAAATAAGTGAGAACTGAGGGGGAAATAGAGACAAAAAGAAAGGAAAGACTGGAGGCCCAAATTAACATTTTATTTGCAATTTTTTCCCAAATCATGTTTCTCCAAGTTGAAAATAGTGGTGATTTATTACCAATAGAAACTAAACTGCTGCTTCTGACACATTTTATGGATCTAACCTCAGGTATTAGCCCACAAGAGAAACAACGACTACCCTGAATAATTAAGTAGTAGTTATTTGGAAATTTTGTGTTTTAAGGGAAATCCTTGCTTACTGTAAAGCTGGCTTAATTTCTTTTATGGCTGTCCCCACAATGTAGGGGAACATAAGGGGGCATTTTACAGTCTGGATGTCACAAGTATATGGCTGGGAAGCTCATGTCCCTTAGTACCACACTATATTCCAGCTGTCAACAGCAAATTCACAGGGGTTGCTGTAGCTAGACTCAACTTGGAACGGCACAGAACTTCCTCAGGTGGATCACAAGGTAAGTGAGGAACTGGGTGTCCTGAGAGTAGGACAGAAAGAGTAAGTGTCACACGGTCACCTTTCAGCCAGCTGCTCAGAATACAAACAGGAGGGCTGACTACCTGGTTCAGTCCTCATGAAGTAAAATGTAATTGTGTATGTGCATGCAGGAATTTATTGACAATACAGCATAGTGCAACTGTTCAATACCTCCTGTATTTCCTGATATTAAATGGCTTTATGTGGTTACTTGTATGGTTTACATTGCTTAATATTAGGGGAATTGTCAGAGGGTTTGTGATGATGACTGAGATATTTAGATATGTACTCTTTTGAAGGCTATATTTGGGGCTCACCACACAGACTTCAATCAGCAGCATCACTTAACATGGCACCGAAAGTGAGGTGCCTAACCCTGTAGTTAATTTCACTGAGTATACAGAAAAATCAAAATTTTCTGTTTTCAGTGTTCATGCTTCCACAGAAAAGCCATTAAAAATAGTAAAAGCCTCTAAATCAAAGAACAAAGAATGGAGGTCTGTGGTGATTATGCAAACTTCACCCCAGCATTCGTATGAAAATAATCAATTACGTTCCTATTCTCCAGTTTCTTACATGGAGTTACTATCCCAATTCACATTAAATTGTTTATATACATTTAGGGATTGCCTATTTGGTTTAATCTACATTGTCTGATGCAAGACACAAAATTGAGTATATAACATTCCACTCTAGCATTTTTTGATGTCCAAACTAGTACCAGTTTTCTGTGTTTTTTTTATTTCAGTGCAGTCACTAGTTTAAAACCTAAGTGTTTCACACCACTTAGGGCCTCAATTCAGGTGCCTAAACAGTGATACCTAGTGCTATGCTATAGGACATGTAAGAGACCTGCACAATGCAGTCATATAACACTTTACCTACTTGACTTGCTTGATTGCAGAGCATGTTTCACAGTTGTGAATAATCCAGTTTAAGGCCCTAAAATTTGCTCCATGAGACTCATGAAAGAGTTTATGTACTCTGAGTTAGAGGCAGGGGACAAATAGCAACAAGATGTTCCCAAGGGGTCAAGACAACAAAAAGCTTTACTGACTACTTCAAAAAATCAGAGAACTTTGGCAAAAGTTTAGAGCAGCATTCAATCAACATGGAACATTTCACAAATCCTTAACTTAACCTCTTCAATTTAGCAAACTCCAAGCCCATCTGATTTTATACTACTCAAAACTCCAAAAAGAGGGACTTAGAAGGAGAAGAATGAATAGAAGGAAAGAAAGAGAAAAGAGATACAGAAAAGACAAATGCTGAAACCACTCCTGGTTTCAGCAGCGCTCAGCTGATAGAAATCCCAAGGGGAGACAGAGTCAAGACATGTGCTTGCCTCATGTTTTGGGTTAAGTACACTTTAGTGTTGGAGTCAGTGAGTTGGGGGATTCTCTGAATCCTTCAAGAAGGAATAAATGTGCAGGAATTGAATTAAAGCCTTTGGATGGGTTGAAGTATATCAAGCCACTTACACATAAAGTAGATGTTTAAGTAGAAGTCCGTAGTTTTAGTGTGAGCTCTAGTGCTTTTAGTAAGTAAAAAGTTTAGATTCCAGAGTAGCAGTGCGAGTTCTAATGAAGGTTAAAAAACATGCTAATGTTTTCAGTAGAGGCTCCAGGACCATAGTTGTAGACAGTACTTAGGCATAATAGATCTATAGTAAGAATATTGCTTACATTTTTCAGATCGAACAAGATAGGTTGTACGTATAGTTTATACGTAACCTGGAGTGTTAAGAAACTAGAATTCTAATAGGTTAAGAAGTGGTGGTCCTAGCTTGCATCCCAGCTTGTTGGAAAGATTCTATATAAGCGCTGGTATTGGGGAGAGTTAGTGCCTTTTCTGCCTTTTCTGCTTTTTCTGCCATTGTTTTTGTTTGCCGTCAACATCCGAGAAGAAGATAGGAGCTGCTGCAGCAACATCAGCCCTACCGGGACCTCCAGGAACAGTTTCTGCTTCTATTTGGGACTTTAAACTAAAACCCAGCATGGGTTTTGATGTCTGTGACTGTGCCTTTCGAGACTGATGTGCTTCTGCAATAAATAACCTTTTAGCAACTACTAGCTGCTTCACTCATTTCAGAAGATAACCTGACGAAGTTGGTGCCTAGAGCACCAGAGGTTGTAACCTCACCCTTTAGCATTCCTGGATCTGTCCCACCTGAGGGAAGATTATCTGACCACTGTGGGGCTAGACTGGATCTCCCAGGGCAGGTGGAGCAATGTCTCCAGTGTCCATAGAACGGCAGCCACTGCAGGGGCTGGGATAGAGGCTCTGGGGGTGGGGTGTGAGGAGCAGGGCGTCATCTCACCAAGCATGGCCCAACCCGCCCCTTCTCCCCAAGCACACATGAAATGTTTCAAGCCATGAGTCATTCCAGCCTCTCACACCTGGCATATAGCCTCCATGGTTAAGTCTACCCTTCAACTGCAATTGCATCTGCATGGTACATCTCTTCCCTGACGACCACAGAGTTAAAAATAATTCATCCTTATGGTGCCAGTCCAGATCTACATGTGACACCTTGACTTTTGCACCTTGGTCCACATGTCCATTGTGGTGATGCTCTTCAGCAACGAGACTCGTGGGTACATGTGCTCTACATGATCTGCTTTTACAGCAAACTTCTCTACTCGTGCAGCAGTACCTTGGCACAACTCAGTAGCCCTGATGGATTTACTTCTGTGCCGCCAATTGGTCTTTTTCCATTGCCCCAGCCACCCCTGCAGAGCATTTGCCACCATTTGCTGAAGTCACTGAAGAGGCACTTGATCCATCTGGTCCCTTGGTAGCTTGTGTGACATGCAGAGCAGGACTGCATACTGCAGCTTTCCATTTTCAATGTATCCTTTACAATGTGGCAGGAACCGTGAGTGAAGAGAGGGTGTTTGTCACTTTTCATTTTCTGGTAGCAGATTATACGGAGGGCCTGTCATCTTTTTCTTCTCCTTTTCTGGTAATCTGAAATTTTCACCATCATGTCAATTTGTGATGATGTCCAAGATCCAAGAGAAATTTGGATTTCCTATCAGACCTCATTTTGTGATCAGTGAAACCCACTTACTCCATGTAGCCTGGGTGGCACGATGTGTGGAAAAAATGTGGAAAAGACTTCCTTTTGAATCTCTACCCCAGCACTGGTAGTTGGGGATGCCAAGAAGAGCTGTGTTTTGGTATCAATCACTTCTGAAGGAGCCCAGACCCTTTCAAAAGCTGCCAGTATCTCTTTGTCAGTTGGCTTTCTTTTTTCCAGAAGAAATTAAGACTGTCAGTCTCCACTCTCCATTAGATTTACACATTGGCCATATAGGACTATTAAAGGCTGAGCAAGTCTTGCTGACCACTTCCTGGTTCTCTTCACAAATGGTCTCATGGACAGAATCTTGGTCAGTGCAGCATTGCCAACAGTGCACTGGGATAGCAATCAGTATCTGTCGTTCTTCTGCCCTCAGCAATCTGACAGCAGAAAGGGTCTCTGAGAGACCAAGCAAAGTATTCAGCTGTCCAATCTCCACACCAGTTATCCCAAAAGCTGACAAATGCCGTTTTTGGGTCTTTGAAATACCCTCTGCTGAAGCAATCTATGTCAAGGATGCACAGGAACTTTGGGTCAGTCAAAATGGCGTGGTTTTGCCATTCTTTCCTGGTCAGCCTCACTTCAGCATCCAGTACAGTCAGCTGTTGGGATCCCTCTGTCACCCCAGAAATACAGACGGATTCTGCTCCTACATCTCTTCATGGCATCAGGGAACATTGTGCCATCAGATCCACATACTCCAATAGATCAAATTGCCACTTTCTTCCACCTGGCTGGAGGCAGAGATCCTCTAGTTCTGCTCCTAGAACTAGCTGCTCATATCTCTTAAATATGACTTGGAGGTCCCTTCAAGAGGATCAGAAGTAACATTAGCCCTCTATTCTGTCTGAGAACTTGCCCACTGAACACTGGATCAGGATACACTTGTATCCTTGAGGAATTGACTGTGGTGGTTGTTTCTCCCTTCCGCTCATGTACATGAACTACTGGGGCACAGGTGGATTTTCCATCCCAGTTCATCATATCCACTTCACAGCCATGCTGCTAAAACCACAGTGTGCGCCTTATCTCTTGAGCAGGAGAGAACTTGATCCCAACAGCACTCTGGTCCGTACTAGCAGGACACAGGAAATTTCCTCTCTGGTTTGCTCAAGTCTTTCAACTCCCTCTGTAGTCTCAGACAGTCTCAACAGCTGAGACACAGGGTGACAGGGAGGAAGATGATCTTCATATTGCCAGAACTGGGTAGTCGTCTGCCCCGGCTGTGTGTGGATCTCTGCATTCCCCATGGATCCCCACTGGCTGTGGGTGGATCTCTGCATTCCCCATGGATCCCCATGGGCTGTGGGTGGATC
>JAODKT010001744.1:23698363-23708713 GCA_027576195.1 Cossypha heuglini
CCTCCTCTTCTCTGGCTAGGAAAAACTGTGCCTACTTTGTTTTGATTTTCTTCTTCTTAAATATTATCACAGAGACATTACCAACATCTCTAATTGACCCAGGCTTGGCCAGCAGCCTGTCCAATCTCAGAGACATCAGAGTGCCAGACATGGTGGAAGCTTCCAGCAGCTTCTCACAAGAGTCATCTTTGTGATCCCCCTGCTACCAAAAACCAGGCTGTGCAAAACCAATACAATGACCATGTTCAATTCCCTATTCATTCAATTCCCTATTCACAGCTATCTGAATCATATTTTCTAAGATATAAACCTCTATGTCCCTTGGCTTTCACAAAGTATTACCCCAGAGCAAATAAATGAACAGAAGAGAGTGCAACTGTCCACTGTAAGGCATACATTTGTTTTCTTTCTAGATCTTTTCTATTTCACCCAAACACATCAAGTATAGCTGGTTTCAAGTTGCTATCCAATTTTCAATTAAACAAATTTGTTATACAAAATAGGAAGAACAGGCCAAATAATTACTGTGTCTATTTCACAGTCAAATAATGCTGCAAAACAAATGCCTTGAAATCAAAGCTTACATTTTAAAGGAGACAGTCTAAATATTTTTATAAAACAGACTTTTCTTTCTCATAATAGAATAAAGAATTGAATACCAACATTGGAAATGTTTTCCTTCACCAAGTTTCTGTCTTCTCTCCATGCATACACACTGTATGTTTCTGTATGGTTCCTCAGGAATAATAAACTGCCGGCAGATATTCAATGTTTTTAGAAAACACCATTTATTTAAGGAAGAAAAGAAGACATAAATACTGGAGTTTGGATTATGCTTGTTTTTATAAAGAGAAACACCTATGGCAACTCACAATACATTATCTTCAGAAGCTCCTTTCTGTTCTGTAATAGCCAATACTCCTCAAAAAGGACTACAGCATTAATTCCAGGCTAGCTGGCTTGTAAGATACCCATTACATTTCCATGAATCCCAGCAGAATAAGGCAGTAAAAGAATACACAGAGAATTCTCTTGACCAGTATTTTGCCATTCATCATCAGAGCTCTCCCTTGAAACTCAATGCAATTATTTTTCCATCAAAACCTATTTTCTTTTGAATTTTAGAAGAAATTAAGGCTGGATGTAACAACATTGCATGGATTTAGTGTCTGGCAGATTGAGAAAAAAGCAGCCAACTTTTATGGAAAGACCAGACCTCAAGCCACACTTTGCAAGTTTTGGACCTACCCATATTGCTGAGACTGTAAGGCTTAAGGCTATTAACTACAGAACACGTTAGTATCACTACAGCAAAATAACAAAAGATTTTAATTGTATGTGACCAGCCCATCGAAACCAAACAGAACTTGTTCATTTCAAGTCAAACACAGGAATGAGGTGGGGCTAAAATGCTAACTAGATCAACCTTCCTATTGAAACTCATTTTTTAGTATGAACCATTTGAACGGATTTATCTTATATAGCTAAATAAAGAGATTCTTCAAAGCTCTCCACATGGAAAAATATTGAAAATCTTACATGTACACAAGTACACATGAAAAAATACTGGAAATCTTCTTCTGCAGCTCTAAACTTCTGTGATCAGTTGCTCACATGACATTAATTTTTGAGGTGCATCATTCCTCTATACTGAAAACACATCGAAAACCACAAAGGGCTGCAACTTAATCTAGCATCCTTTATGACTGTATTTTTTATTTAACTTGGATCTGTCAATAAGCTTATGATCCTACACCAGATTTATTACCTCCCTTGCAAAACTCAGTGGAGTTAGAGTAGACCAAAATAGGTTTGATCTGGCAGAAAAATAGCAGGCTTTCAATCTCCAGAGACAACCTTTTAGATCATGAACTCCATTATCTCTGAAGTGAACATGGAAGGGTTTTCTGTCTTCTCTTCATGGCATGCAGATTAGGCTGGTGATCAAGAACACTAAAGAGTTAATACAGGAATGTTTTTTTTTTTCTTCAGATACAGTTTTATGAAAATCTACTCCTAGAGGGTGGGGTTTGTTTAGATGGGGGAGCTGGCTGTGCTTTTCTGGTTTTTTTGACTGGGCAAGTGAAACACTTGCTAATTTTTCAGGGAAATTATCATCAGTCTAAAGGAAAGACAAGCATATCTTTTGCCTGGACTGGTAAATCTTTTTGTCAGTTTTGCAAGGCACTTGAATATTTTTCTTTCTCTTTCTCTTTCTCTTTCTCTCTCTCTCTCACACACACACACACACACACACAATTACAGTATCACATGTAACTGGGAACAAAGACTACAGGGAACAGAGTTTAATGGACTGTGATTACTGTTCTGGAACAGATTGAGTCTCTTTATAGCCTATGAGAAGATTATGTGAACTGAATTCAAACAAAGAACTGATAATGGATTTTACTGAAAGCTGCACAGTTGAAAAGGACACTCATAATTCATAGCCATAGAAGGTACCTCAAATAAAAAAGGGATTTTAAAAACTAAGAGATGGATTACATGTAAAACAACAGATTTAAACATTTTACCTCTATATATACTTTCAAGAAAGGAAATTCAAGAATTAATTTACTTTTAAGTATTTTCATTAGTAAATAGTCTTATGTTTTGACCATTTTGCACTAATACAGTAACTGACCCCTTCTTGTTGTTCAGGCAGTTCTGTTCATCTTTCTATCTAACAGAAACCTCTGTTATTACCAAATCAAATCAAATGTACTTCAACCAATGCTTTAAAAACAAAGCATATTTCATGTCAGCCATTCTGTTTCCCTATACTTCTTATTCCAAATCAGCTACCCAGACATTTTCTTCTTCTCCCAAGATGAGGGAAGAGGTGATTTTTCAGCTATTTGTAATGATTGTTCTTGACTTGTTCACAGCGTGGGGGAGGGAAGCGCCTCATCCCTGCATAAATACCTTCCTTTGTGTAATTTCTGATATGCTATCCTAGGTGTCTGTTTTCTTTAATCTGATATCTCTCCAAGCAGTGGAAGCTGCCTGTTTCTGAGTAAACAGCTTATGAATTTTAGACAGTAGATGAGAAAATCAATTTAAAATATATTAACTATAGTGCTATCTGCTTCAAATTCTACCTATTACTCAAGAAGGAAAACACTGCCTGTAAATCAGAATATGCCTTATTAAAATTCTTACCAAATGAGACTGAAAGATCAAAACAATGCGTAGATATTGCTGTGTTGTTACTAGTAAAACTGATCAGATAAGTAATTAAAATCACCAAACATCGCACTTTCTGATTTCTGAGACACATTTTCAAATGCCATTTCAAAAATGTCTGCCTTAAGAACTGATCCAGTATTAAAACTGGACTCCAAATCTAGTCCAAATAGATTAATCTTCATGGTATTTTTTTACTATATCAGAGAGGATTAGTTCTGCATACGAACAATCATTTCCATACCTCTAATTACATTGTACAAATATTTTAAAATTGAAATACTGTCAAGTTTGTAATAAGCAAGCTCAAGCTGAAGTTTTTCTAATAAGGCAATTTTCTTCTAACTTTGAATCCTCCCACCAGACACCCACATTGTCCTCGTCTTTTTGTACTGCCTGTGCTACAGACATCTCCACTAGAAAAGACTCAAACAATTACCTAATGGTGCAGAACTAGCATGACATCGCTTGCTGCTGTGCACCCCATTTCAATGAGAATGTGTTTTGTATGACTCAGAATGAATCAGACTGAGGAAGGAGAACTGCAGTTCCAGAAATAATAAACAGCAGCATACAGTTTGGAAGAAAGATCCTATGGTACTTAATCATCACTGCCTCAGAATTAAATGCATTACACATTATATATTGCATGCCTAAATAAGACACATTTGTGGATGTATGACTGTGTTTATGAGTTGCACAAATAATAATCAAGTCCCTTTGTTGAAAATATCAAGCCCTAATTCCTCATAAACAGGTACTGATACAATTCTAGATGCCTTAGCAAGAGACACCAAGACATTAAGAAGTCCATTGCCATACCCATGCTTCTGTCCCCACAAACCAGACCAGTGCTGTGAAAGCACCTGTGAAAGGGGTGCAAATCACTTAGGAGGCCCAAAACCCCTTCTTCCAACTATCCAACACATGATGAATTGTGTACTCAAGATCCTCCAAAGTGGAGAATACTTATTCATACAGCCCTTTCACACAGTCAGACTCAAAGCTAACAGAATGCTGAATGTTTTTAGAGGATCACCTGAGCTGTCTACCCAAACCCTCCAAAGGAACAGGGAGATTGCTACTTATTTAACAAAGCCCAGCTGCCAGATCTTCACGGTAAAGCTACACGCATATTATGAGACACCTAACATCTTCCATCCTTAGCCACGTGTGTGTAGTTGGGGCACAGCATAGATGGGCACTGGCAGACCCCTACCTCTGCTGTGACCTCACATGAATCTTCTCTTGGAAGCACACAACTTACAGACAGTGCTACACCAGAACTTGGCTCTAAACAGTAATCAGAGCTGTGCAACTTCCAACATGGTCCCCAAACTGGGTCAGATACTGGGTCTAGAATGGTGGTGTTAAATCCCACGTAAGATACACACCCTGAAGGTATGCCTTAGCCTACCCAAAGCTTCTACTGAGTCCTCCAGCTGAGTGCTGCTCTCCCACTCTTCATCACATATTAGTCAGAACCCCACTACCACCTCTTGGGCACAGAGCTGTAACAGCTGTTTTTAATACAGAAAATCATACTCTCTCTCTTCATAAAAACAGAAAGGAAGAAACCCTTTATTAAAATACTATCAGCATAGAGTACTTTCAGTAGAAAATTAAAAACTCTCTTAAAGAATATAAACAACAGTAAAATTACCGCACTTCCATATCATCTTTCCTTTTTTTGATCACTAATCCTCCATTATTTACTTTCTGGTAAATAAGTTTGGTTTGCCTAGATTTCTCCTACATATATTGATGCTTCTAAGATCAATGGCTATTTAGTCTGCTTCCTCCTACATTTATGTAGAAGCCTTCTTTTCTTCCATTATTTACATAATGTCTCTTGTTTTCATGTATTTTTAGACAAATACGGTTTTTTAGATCAAATTTTAACAATCCACCATGAAGAGCAATTATCCTCAGTGAAGTCACCAAGTCCAATTCCTTCACTTTTAGGAAGAGGTCCAGTATTTAAAATTACTGCACACAATCAAAAATCCTTGAGATGTCCTGTACTGCACCATCTTATGGTCAACTGCATTTGCTTAAAAGACCTTAAAGTACTGCAGTACTCCTTAACTTTTCAAAGGAGGACTGCATTTCCTGAGGTAGTGTCTCAGGGGTGTCACAGCTGCATAGCTTTCCTGAAAAACATTTATTTGTGTTTTCAGTTCATTACCTTTGGCCATGAACAGAGTGACTATTTCTTAAATCCCTAGGGCTGTAATCTCAGGAAGGGCTTCCCCAAGGGATTTCAGCTTTCTCCACAGGATAAAAAGAAGCCTGGAGCATGTTTCTCTGCCAATTTTACTCCAACATTTATGTAATGTTAGCAATTTAAATGTCAGCACTTCTTAACTTTCAAAGGTGGAAATATTGAATATACAGGATAAATTATCTCAGCAGTCAGCAACTATGACTGCTTTTCTTTTATACTCTCTTCAGCAACTTTCTTTTCCATCAGACAGGACTGCCTACTGGTTTTGCTTTTCTATCTAGCTACTATTCTCTACTTCCTTACAAGATAAAAGAGCTCTAGGATCATCCCAGACAGATTGATAACAGCTTAAAGGCCCCACTCAGATGGCCCCATTCAGAGGTTGTATCACTAATCTCCAAGACACTCTCTCCCCATGGAAAACAAAAGACAGAGGATATTGGAAGAACTGTAATTAGTATACAGGTATCTTAATTTCATTTGTTCTTTTTCTTGTCCTTCCCCTTTCTGTCAGGCAACCTCTGGAATATCCAAAAACCAGCTTCAGAGTGGTTTGGTGAGTGCAGATATGTTTTGGCCTTTTTCTTTTGCAGACCTCGACTGAAAGCATCCCACAGCCTGTGTCGCATTAGCCTGCTTTCAGGGAGGCTTTCAGCTTTCTCAGCAGCTCACTTAGGGAGAGAATTAGCAGCAGGGAGGAAATGCAGACCTGGACTGGCAGTGCATTAATCCACTGGACTGTCTGAACACACAGATTCCCTTGGGCACTCAAAACTGAAGTAATATTTATAGTCTGATTCCTGCATCGTCTGTGAGCATGGCCTTCAGGACAATGCTGAAAATTGTTCTGAGAAAAGAGGCTAGACACACACAGAATAAAAAAATTCTTTATTGGTATGTTTTTTATTTAAAATGAGCCAATAAATTTAAATCTAAGTAATCCAAATTATTATTATATTAAAGACTATTTTGATCCATATTCCATGTCAAATCAACACTTCTGTGTGATGAGGCCAAGAATTTCACAATAACTAACACCAAGACAAAAGAATATGTATTTATTCTGTGATAAATAAAAGACAAGTTTCATGACTGAAGGAGGCAATTATCATCAGATCTATTGCTTAAGGCAGCTTGCTGAACTTCTACAGTAAATTTCCCCAGTTGAGTTGAGCATAGAACTTCTGTTTGAATCCTAGAAAGATATCCAAGTAACAAGGGAAATGGAAATATTATCTACCATGCAGATAGCCATTTAAAAAAAACCAGCTGGACAGATGCAAAACTTAAAAACTACTTTCTGAGTTGAAATTTCTGATGGAATACTGTAGTGGGGATTTGTGGACAGGTTTTGGTAATAGTAGGGAATATAGGGGTAGCTCCTATAGAAGAAGGAGAAGCTGCCAGAAGCCTCCCCAATGTCCAACAGAGCCAGCATCAGCTAGCTCCAAAACAGAGCCAAGGCTAGGCCAATCACAGATAATAACCTGTGATAACAGATTTAAAAAGGAAAAAAATCTATTGTTCAGATGTAATTGCAGCCAAAGAAGAGTGGACTGGGAGTACGTGAGAGGACCAACTGTGCAGACACCAAGGTCAGAAGAAAAGGATGAGGACAAGATGATCCAGGCACTGGACTCAGGATTGCCCTGCAGCCCCTGATGGAGACCACGGTGAAACAGCTGAGCCCGTGCAGCCCGTGGAAGCCAATGGTGGAGCAGAGATCCACCTGCAGCCTCCTGGAGGAGTCCCACACCAGAACAGGTGGATATCTGAGAGGAGGCTGTGAATCTGTGGGGAGCCCATGCTGCAGCTGGCTCCTGGCAGGGGCCTGTGAATTCATGAAAGAGGAGCTCACGCTGGAGCAGGTTTTCTGGTGGGACTTGTGACCCTTTGAAAAACCCATGTTGGAGCAGGCTGCATCTGAAGGACTGCACCCCATGGAAATGAACCCATGCTGGAGCAACTCATGGAGAACTGCTGCCCATGGGATGGATTCACACTGGAAAAGTTTGTGGAGAACTGTCTCCACAGGAGCAACCCCACACTGGAGCAGGGGAAGGACTCCTCTCCCTGACCAGAGGCATAAACAACATGTGAACATAAACAGAACACAAACAACATGAACAACATGTGTCAGTTAGGGACTGACCCTAACCCCTATTCCCTGTCTCCCTGTGCCACTGGGGGGAAGGAGGTAGAACTCAGAAGAAAGGAGGCATGGGGAGAATGTTGTTTTTAAGATTTGTTTTAGTTCTTATTATCCTGATCTGGTTTTGATTAGCAATAAATTCAGTTAATATCCCAAATTCAAGTCTGTTTTGTCCTTTACAGTACTTGGTGAGTGATCTATCTCAGTCCTTCTCTTAACACATGAACCTTTGTGATATTTTCTCTCCCTTCAAAAGGGAGTGATTGAGAAGCTCTGTTGAGTGCCTGATATCCAGCCATGGTCAACACACCACAAATACTGAGGAGCATTCTCAGGCTCTGGGCTACAGATATTACAGACTTCTGCAAAAATATTGTCATCCTCATCTTAATTTCATGTGTCATTATATCAGATTATAACTGCTAGTTCACTTTAAAGGTTTTGTTTATTTAATAGATTAAGTATAGTTTATATTGAGAGAAACACTGTGCCATTATCTACATGCAATAATGGGGAAAAGATTTATTTGTACTTGAGTAAGTAGACCAGCATTAAGAGTGTTGAAATTTGAAGAACTACACTTGGAAAAAAAATATTAACCATGGACTAAAGATACTGTCACTCAGTAGAATCAATTCAAAGGCAAAACTGCTGTGAAGTTAATGACTAAAGAATGGGTTTGAAAATGCACATACTTAAAATGATGAAAAAATATAATTCAGAAAGCCACAGTACTCAAAAAAAATTTAACATCATCTTTATAAGCCTGCGAGACACTGGTCTGTTAATGGTTAATGACTCAAACAATCGATGTTTAACCTCTCAAATCCACTGGGTTAAAAAATCTTCAAACTTTAGATAATCAGATCTGGAAATACCTTCATCAAGTTAGGAATAAGCTACTGAGCTTAACAATATCATAGATTTCAAAAACCTCTATCTCAATTTCCATCGTCTATAAAGAGACTTCCAAAATTCTAGATAACTCCAGTTTCTCATCCAATATATTATATCAGCTGATAGGTCAGAAGGAATCCCCCTTTAGTTGTGCTTTTCTGAATAGTGGAAAATCCTTTCAGCTTGTCATTTTTGCAAGTGTTTTCATTCATCAGTTTGAGAGGCAAATATGCAGTTTGTAGGGATGTTAGTCTTCTTTTATAGCCCAAAACTGCAATATACTTCTCTCTGCTTGAATATACTTCTCTCTGCTTGATTATGGACACATACCACCTTTACTGAAGCTGGAGCTTTTTGGTCTTTGGTACAAATGCCTGCAAGTTATACCTCATTTGGGACTTCCATGGGTTGAATTCCAGAGTTCCATGCATCCTTTGCCTTCTGAGTCTCCCTTTGTAAAGAACATTTAATTTGTAATCTGTATTTAAGCTTTACAGACAGAAAGTACTACAATTATTGTTCATTCTCACATACATATAGTGCCTATAAAACTGTACTTTGTAAAGTAGCATCAAGCCTCACCCTTTTGTGATATTAATTATTTTTTTCCTGCCAAGAATCAGCCCTTAAGTCAACACCTATTAAAGGTTAAAGAACATAATAATGATTCAAAATTTGCATACTGAAATATTTTTTTCTTCTGATTTCCAGTACATGGTCACACCATGTATAACCAAGGGAAATTGTTTGTCACCCTTTTATTTCTTCCAAGTATTGTGATTTTTGGAATCCGCTGATGATTATGTCTTAACAAAAAACAGAAATCCCCCTGAACACTAGGATATACTTGTCTGGATAAACTTCTAAAATACTCCCTAAAAGATCTTTGTCCTGTACCTCTTCCAAATAGGTGCATGAACATGACTTGGTAAGCAGATTGTTTCAGGAACTACTCTTAAAAGGCAGCTTGTACTCATTCATCTTTTGGAGGATAAGAGAGCTTGCTGAAGTATGTCGCAGTATTACCTGCTAGTTAGTCCAGTGCCTGGGAGAAGTTTTAATCTATTAGTCTAGAAATTGTCTTAACTTAGCTAATGAATTCTTATAATGAAGGCAGAATTAGCAACTGACATTGTTAATTTCATGGCAAACATTAATTGGGCAGCTGTTGAAAACATTAGTAATGAGTTGGGTCGAGTGAAGATCTTATGCTCATGAGAAGTACTGAGTATTCTAAAATCCAACTTCAAGGAAAAACAGAAGTTCCCTGCAGCATCCAAGAAGAGAAGATACATAGCATTAGGCATGAATGTTATGAAAATATTCAAAAAACTTTCAAATGTGGTAAGAGAGTTCACTATAGAGTAAACCCTGTATCAGTGAATAACACTTTATAACACTTCATAACACATGTTATAAAAGCACTATCAGCAAAAAACTTAACTGCAAATAGTCACACTAGAGAAACATTCTCAAGGAAGGAGTTGAAGAGGTTAATGGGAGAAATAAAGAAAAAAGCAGTAAGGACTCATCACAACTTTGTCTCTCTTCCTCCTCATGTTTTGTAACATGTAAAAACCACCTGTAGCAATGATTAAGAAGTTTACATCTATTCATGACATTGCAGGCTATATATTTTTTTTTTATTACCATTTATAGAGTTTTAAAACTGAACGGATTTTACAGCATACTTTCCCTCCTTCCTACTTTTCAATTTCCAGATGTTCCTGCTAGAAAACACACATGTTTTCTACCAAAAATATCTCTTCAGCAAATTGTCTTTACATAAGAAAACTGCATTTCTCTTGAAGCCAAATAGTTGAAATAATTTTTTCATTTACTGTTATAAGAAAACTTTAAAATCCTCTTTTGACTAAAAATATTCCAC
>JAODKT010001744.1:23708724-23722021 GCA_027576195.1 Cossypha heuglini
ATTTAAAAAGTTAAGACCAGAGCATCTTTTTTCATCATTCTTGTGTTCAAGGTTTAGACTGAAACAATTAAAAAGTACTGAGCAATTACATCAGTTCAGAAGAAAAAATAATCCCAAGTCTGAGTCTTGTCATAGTCAGTTGCTATACATTGTCACAGCCAGATGCCTCACTCCAGATATTCATATCAGCAGAGCTCTGGCTCACTGCCAGAGAAGCTAACAGGAACCAAGGAAATGACCAGGCTGAACTTGGGCTAGCTAAACTTACTTCTGAAGAAAAGCATTGGGATCCTTAAGAATCCTACTACACAACCTCTGAAAGTTATGATCCCTTCACACAAGAGTTTAAGACTATCTAGAGTGCCTATACTATGTGAGTGAAGGAAAGGGATGGGTTGTGGCATGCAAACATTTCCAAATATGATACTAGCTGACAAGCAAGTTAACATGCTCTCTTCAGCCCTACATGCAGTGAACACTTGCAGCTCCTCCTGCTTTTGAAAGTACTCAGCAGGAAAACCAACATGAAGTCCTACCCTCAGTGGAAAACCTTTCTATCAAACCCTTTCTTGTTTATCTTAAAGTCAGCACATAGAAATGGAAACATGCAAAATTAGCACCAGATTTGAAAACTGTGAGATTGCAACTCCCTACATTTCAATTTCTTATACTCTTAAAGCCCAGGAACAATACTGATGAATGATATTTAGCTACTTTTTATTTAATAATATTTGAATATCAAATTATGATTAAGACCCATCAGTTGGAGGAATACAAAGCTTACTCAAAACTTCCTCTTGACTAGGCCTGTATTTGTTTCACTGAATCTTTCCTTGTGGACATCATAATTTCATTTTTTTCATTCACTTCTCTCCTTTTTCAAAATCTGGTACAAGTTTGCTGGAAGAATTTGTTTTGAAAATTTACATACCTTCCCAAGAAAAGCCACCTTTCTCTAAACATATCCCAAAAGTACCTAGAGAAATACTATACCACAAATCTTAACAAAAACTTGTGTGTTGGTGTGTAAGATTATGTGAAATGAATTGGTAAACAGATAAATAATTACACAGGCTATCAAAGAAAATAAAAGTTAAAATCTCCAAACATTATTCCTCTCAGTACCACACTTTCAGGAGCTTACTCATAAGCTATTTTGGGAAGGGAGACAACACAAAGCAAACTACACAAATACTCAGAAAATCTGTATTTGTGTGTACATTCTGAAATTCAAAGGAGACTTTGCAGTCCTGCGAAGTTATGCAGACAGGGGAGGAGCATGACATACTGTAAAAGTGCTAAGATTGCAGCACAACATAACTGAAATATCCATGACCAAATTTGAAGAGCTCCTAATAATAAATATTGTGTAATGGGAAGATAAGCAAGATCAGATAAAAGGATAAATGCAGTTATCACCTCATATGAAGTATTGTCTACTGTGAGAAATTCTGTAAGAATATTCTGGACATGGTTTGGCACTACACAAAGCTTTCCTAAATACGAAATTATTTTCATAAGTACTGCTCTGTTCAGGTAAGAAACCACCAGATATTAGTAAAACCAGAAAAATATAGCTTTTGGAAGATGTATTATAGCAATAAATCAACTATTCAATCAAACAAATTATAGCCCTGGATCTATAATAACCCTCAGAAAAAGAACAGAAGACTTAATGCCTCTCAAAAACACTAATTAAGAATCCATACACCTTGCAGGTTTCCCAGCCATGAGCAGTGTCAGTCATTTGCTTGGTTTCCCTAAGCTGTCCTTTCAAATTTACCATTTCTCATTCTGTTTAGCTGCTGGTCTCAATGAATGGTGTCCATGATCTGAATGTAGAAGGAGTAAATAAAAAGACAACTGATGAAAAAGTGTCATAGATCTGCTTATTTCTTAGGAATAGAGATTCTTTAACAAATAGGGATACTTTGTTCCACATATTAGTATGTTCTCTAGCAAGGTTTCAAAGCTCTTCACAAACATATTACAAGGTTAAGGAGCAATCAGAGGTCCTTAATTATTTTCTAAGTCAGGAACATTAGATCCTTCCTTTTATCAATTATTAGTAAGGACAGGCAGAAATATCTCAGGAAATCATGATTTTCTGTATATAAAAAAAACTATGCCTGTCTAAACAGACATAGTTATGAAGTAAATTGTAGAGTCTGTATCACTGAGGGGCTGACCCAAACCTTCATCTCTGATCAAATATAAAATAACATACAAGCACTTTAATATTTAAAATTGTCTCTTCAGTACCAGAAATAGAATGAGCTACAGAGTTGACAGTGTGATGTCTCACTTGCATTCAGTATTCAGAAATTCAAAAAGGACACTAACAGTATTTAGATGTCATACATTCTTGCCATATAATGAAAGTGAAGATAACACTTAACTGCTCTGCACTGACGAAATCAATGACAAATCAGAGAAAAAAAAAAGATGGAAATACTACTTTTTATATAACATTGAGTTTTCTTAAGGATTGCCAAGGTCACTAGCTAGTTAATCTTTATGTAATTTACTTAATATTGCGTTTCAATCATTCCTTTTAAAAGTAAAAAAAAAATATCTTCAAGATACATCAGTACCTTTGAAAAACTAAAACTGAAATGATAAAACTGTAGCATGAGGCAACATGAAGAAAAAAAATAACATGCAGTCTTGCAAATAGTGTCTTAATAACTAAAAATGTATGGATTGCAAAACCATGCTTCACAATTACAGCATGTCTTATTTCCTCAAAGTAAGCTAAAAGTCAACACAGATCACAGTCTCTGCTTACTGTACACATAAATTCCTAAATGAGGAAGTTTAAATCTTTGAGTAAATTAAAACTGTAAATTTTAGATTTTAAAAATGAAACATTTTAAACACTAAATACTATGAACTTACAATACTGAAACATATCTTAACTATGTCATCTAACTAGAGAAAAATTGATTCCAGTAATTACTCAAATACCTCTTTTATTTCCAGGGTTCTAACTGAGACTATGTTCTTTGAACACAGAATCTGTTCACCATAAAACTAGAATGCAGCACTTTGTGTAACACCTCACAGGAAATGTTCTTGGTGCATTAATGATTTCTATCACCAATGCTTATTCTCCTTCCCTTTTCACTCAAGTCCTAATGAAGGGACTATGACTTGTCCTTCCTGAATTATGTGGCTTAATCCAGCTCCCAGCTTTAGAAGGATTCCCCTCTATCCCTCAAGAGCTACTGTAATTTAACTGATACAAAACTGACTCTTACTTATCTTTTCATTGTATCTATAGACAAAATTTTAGAAGTTTCAAGTAGGCATTCCAGAGACAGGCAAGATTTCCCCATATATCAAAACTTACTTATCACTTAGCTATTAACTTAGCTATTATTTAACAGCTAAATAAAACTCTTTTCCTTTCCTTTCTGTGATGCTGTATTTCACAGCCGTGTTTATTACAGTAACAGTATACCCAGCTCAGAGATATTTTGCTAAACATGATACATTATCAGAGGGAAAATCAGAATTGAAGCAATTTATTAACAGCATGTAATTAACCAGCAATCAGTGATCTCTATATTTAACATTCAGCAATACAAATAAACCACATTATTAGATGCAAGCAAAATGCTAATAAACCACAATATTAGATGCATATGAAATGCTTATAATACGCACAAACAAAAACCGCCTCCTGCAACAACCCACCCAAAATGCTCTAATGGCAGACCATAAACACAGTTACATGTGCACATCTTTCTCATAGGACCTCTGAGTAGTTCCAAGTGCACACACCTAATCTGGGTGTGCTTGTTCCCCTCTTTACACATCTCCTCCTAGAGGTGTGGGTGGTCTAGCTTTTTGTTGAGCTGAATCACACACACACACTAGCGTGAAAGATCCCCATGACTTCACATATGCACATCACAAGTGTGGGCATGTGTTGTTGCAGCCTGAACTGACAGATCACTGGCTGGATGCAGACACCTCATGGCATCCAACAGGGAGGATGCTTCTCCTTTAGATGGAGGTTTTCATTCCAGCAGAGCAGTTCCTCACCAAGTCAAATGTCATTCTGAGTATTGCTGTTTCCAGTCCAATATCTCTCCTCCTCACAAATTTCCATGCTGCTTTTGTATTTCTTTTCAGGATGCCTCCTTCTTAGAAGAGCCAATACACATAACTATCTTTCTGTTAAGCTAGAGGAACTGTAGTGATCTATCTCCCAATGTAAGTTTCCATGAAAACATGAACATTGTGTCTTTGAACTTGAATCTGAAAAAGAAGCTTGTTTTCTCCACATTCATCTTTCTCTTCCTGCACCACAGCACAGTAAGGGCACCCTTATGTCAACAAAGAATGGACTACTTCTCATTTAGCTTTAGATGTCACCTGCGTCCTCTAACAGGCTTAAGATTTCCGCTTTAGGACAAAACAAATCACATATTTTGGCTTCCAGCTCAGATTTAAGTGACCTTTATAACATTTATAAATTTATGCAAGCAAAATCTCATCCCAAATGTTTATAATGTCTTCTAAATTAATGTTTTCTAAATCAGCATGAAGCATTCTTTCTTTCTTTTTTTTCCTGAGTGAGAATTTGTTGGTTGCATTTGCATTGGCTTCTGTCTTTGTCCAGAGTGGGGGAGTAATAATTTTTAAGGTTTCTGCATCTTCTTCTCCATTTTTTCTTCCTGCTCCTAACTACAATCCATCAAAGTCAACTTATAATCCAAAAGGAGACCAGCACTAACACGTACCAATACTCTGTGGGTCACATACACTACTGGAAGTAATTCTAGTCTCCCAGTTTCTGGGTTTCAACAGCATAGATATCCACTTGAGGCATTCTTTAGTCTGCTTCTTACTACAATCTTTCAATCACTAAAGACTATGCACACTTCTAAAAATTATTTTCATATGTTACTTTTGCAGGTTGTCTCCTGAAAAGGCTTTTTCAGATCAATTTTGAATATTGTTTGATTATGCAATGGAAAGAAAAGCTGAGAGAGCTTTAATATCTTCCTACAGATGGGTGGCATGTTTCCAAGTAATGCAAAAAGAAATTCCCACATAGACTTTAGTGTATGAGCTTGATGGTAAAGAAATTTAATACCTTTAAAGTTGTTCTAAATGATTGTATTTATATTAATAGATATATGTAATGGAATATAAGCACTTTGTCTTCATTTGAATATCAGGTTCATTAAATTAGTTCTGACTTTCTGCATCCAAACAGATCCAAGGCTGTTGGACAGGTAATGCTAACTACTTTTATGCTCCCACATTCAATAATTCTGCTAAATAATAATCATTCTGTTGAAATGAACACTACATTGAAAGGATGGATACCTTTTCCCCTCAAGTCTCACATACGCAGCCACAATACGAGCAAACAGTTGCTCTCTTCTATTTTCTTCCTCCATATACAAAGATCAATCTGCATTCACATCACATGCTGGGAAGTATAATGTGAAGTCCTGAAGGAAGAAAGCAGGAAAATGTGAATTACTGCAGCACTTACCACAGATTTGGCACTACTACATAGATATGCTCTCCTACAAAAGAAACACACTGATCACAGTGTTCAAAATAGGAAGTCAGTGTTCTTGGTTTTGGCACAAATTCACTTATTTCCCACTAAAGTAAGTAGGAGATAGAAAATTAAACAGAATCTAGCAAACTAAACCAAAAAGAGAAACAAAACAGATGCTTTTGAGGAAGAAAACATCAGAGTTGAAAACTAGAAATCAGCAGAGTTAAAGATAATGTCACCACTTATTCTCCTATTTATAATCTTTACCAGTTTTGCTACAGGACTGACATACTTAAAAATTTTCAACCTTTTTAACCACAATCGTGAAACTACAACAAAGAAAACTGTACTTCACACACAGAATAAGAAGGAATCACTCTACCTTAAATGCAATCTGATAGATTTCATATATTTACCTGAAAAATATCTCAATGTAAATTGCATGCTTTTGTTGAAATTCTATTTTAACACTACCAGGTAAATCTATTGTTATTTAAAATCAGCTTTGTTTCTAATATATGGTTGATTCTTGGTCAGAGCAAAGGCTATTGATTCATCAAGCTTAGTAACCACTCTCTAAAAACTTACCCAAAATAAAAAGGGAACAATATAGCACATAATGGAACTTTGTCAAATAATCTAACCTCAAAAAATTTGCAAAATTTGGAATTCCTCAGCCAGGGATAATGTCTTTTTCTGTTCAATAGGTATTGGTGGATGTTCCTTCTCTAAATTATCCACTATTCTGAAGGCACATAAAATGTTTAGAGTGAATTTGCATAGCTTCTTGGAAAAGATATTATAGATGCTAAAACAAGATGAAGAACCAAGCCTTCTTATCTGCTTTGAAAAAAGGTATTACAGATGAAAATTATATTTCAGATGCTAAAACAAGATGAAGAATCAAGCTTTCTTGCTTGCTTTGAATGAGACTTCTGTCAGCTTCAATTGATACTAAACATTTTTTTATTGGAAATGAGGCTAAGCAAGAAATCCTTAATGCACAACCTTCATACCATCTGTGGTTCTTTAGCCCTCCTTAACATTTCCATAGAACAATCTTTTCTCCAGGGTAAAGAACTCTGGTTTGCCTAATTACTATTCCCATTGTAACATTACAATTTAGATCATCCTTTTCATCTTTCTTTGATTTTTTTGCAGTTTAATTACAGCATTTTAAAGAGGAAGGGATAACCACCATTAAAATCAAGCTCATGCTCTTATTGCAACCAAAGACCTTGTTCCCAAGTAAAGATGGGCAGCTCAAATCCAGCATGGTATTGGCAGAGTTTGGGATGTTTTTATGTACATAACAATACATTTTAGATAACACTATATTCAGTTACATTTGCCACCTCAACCTTCAATCACTGACACAAAGTCTTCCTGTGCAGATAATCAGAGACGGCCTGTGACTGCTAGCATTGCTAGTCACCTTGAAATAAGAAAACTTTTTTGTGTGGTAACTTATGAATTCAAAAAATTAATAAGTAAAACACAGTTTTTCTTGTGGGATTTCCAGAACAGTAGCCTCTGACTTTGCTGATTAATCAACTCATTCTAAAGTAGTCCCATACTCACATTTCACCCTGTCACTGGTTCCGCTGGGCTTCACTCCAATGTCAAAGCTTTTGACATTCTGCCCAAAACATTGTCACTTATCTACATGTACACACCTTCACGTCCCTTCCTCTCCTTCTTCTTTCATTAAAGGCTGCAAAAATTTCCATAAGCACTTTTATTCCCTTAATTTCAGTTCACACTCAAGGATTTGGTTTTGTCTGTATAATTCCTTTCATATACACTGTTTCTTCCCGTTCTCTTTCATAATACTGTCTTACATGTAAGTTCCATTTGTCAGTTCACTTATCTGCATATTAAATACTTCACAAACTTTTATTTAAAAACAGCTATGTTTTGCTTTTTATATTTGTTTTACAAATCTTAAACAATAAGACATTTGAGCCTTTAAAAAAGTCTCTTCCCTTATATTGTTTTTACTATGTTTTTCTAATGTTAATAGAGTGAGCTGGAATGGAACAGGCACTACCAGACTTATCTCTCACCTGATGTAATGGGAGTTGTGTCTAATTACTCCAAAATATGGCTGGAATGACTCAGATCAATGTTGAAGCCAGGCTTGTAGAGTTTGGATGCCAAACTGAAAAAATTTGTGGCTTAATAATCAAATCCTTTGAGAGTCTGTAGCTCCATTGGAAATACAATTACATTCAAAAGATTGGAATCATCTGAGCAAATGCAAATGTCTAAAATGTAGGTATCTCAACTAGTTTTCTAGACTCTATAGTCACAACAGAGTAATAAACACTTTTGTGGTATGATTGGTCTGACCTTTTAGAAACGTATGAGATCAACTGAACCCTGCAGGCACTTGTTTCTCTGCTAGGAGTACAAAAGACTAGAAGTCTTCCCAGATGAAGCTACCTCTGATGTCCCTTAAGCAACTATAAGGGGAATCCACAATGAATAGCCCAGAAGATGTCTGCAATAAAAAGGTTTGAAGTCGGCAGCCCGAATACCACAGGAAACATTTCAGTCTGAATGTCATAAGACAAGTTAATGCTTGTTTGAAAAGCCTTTTAATAGCAACCAAAGTATTTACTACAGTCTAAATATAAGGTGCTAGTCCTTCAAATACTATGAATCTTTCTTTATTAGCAGAGAGAATTTTTTTGTAATTAGGTTCCAGAAAATTTGAAAGAAAAAATTGTTGCAATACATAGCATTTTGCACCTTAAAATGAATGCCAAGAGCACTAGCTAAAACTTAAAACCTTAGTGCATACTCTTAAACCATTTAGACCATCTCATTGAATTATTTTTTTCCTTATATTTAAGAGCATTTAACTAATCTTTGTGTACATTAATACAATAAGACATAAATGTAATAACAATACTTAATTTTATTTAAAAAAAAAAGGAAGGGGTAGCAGATCAGATCTGTACTGACTGAATTCTGCAGAATGCCGCATAAGATAAGCGTTTGTGCCTTTAAAACCCGATCACGAGCAGAGCAGCGTGATATGTTGCCACCTGGCGTAGAGGTGATGTAAAACTCCTTGGTGACTCCTGCATGAGCAAAGGCTGCGTCACTGCAGAGGCACATCTCAGCGCGGCCCATACTGGCACTGCCGTCAGCTCCCTCGCCTGCTGACTCACGTCTGGGGAAGAAACCTGCTCAGAGGACAGTGTCCTTCGGCGGAGCAGGCCAGCGCAGGGGCTGCGGCCCTTGCAGGACAGCGGGGAGAGAGGAAGTGATCGCTGCAGGCAAAAGAGCTGAAAGCATTCAAACCAGAATGCAAATATACATGCTTACAGCTGCCAACAGCCAATCCTGCCATAAGATGCTGAAGAGATGCTAAAACATTTTGACTACTATACAAAAGCCTGACTGTCTGCTGCACATTAAGAATTTCAAACTTTTCCTGTACTTTATTTGCCAATAGGGTCTGTGTTTTATGATGGAAACATCATCCAAATGCCTAGTATTCCTTTGCGGACAATTGTTATATATAAAGATTTCATTTTCCTTAGGAACAGATCATTAATCTTTTACTTATTTTCAACAAGAACAAATTAATTGCTGCCAACTCCTACAAGAAATACAGTTCTACCTTTCTGTAAAATCCTGTATGCGGCTGCAAGGAACAATTACAAGCCTAGCATTCATTCTTCAGATATGTTTTTCAATAGCATGTTTCAGGTGGAAGTCCTACTAGTCTTGGAAGAAGCTGATGCTTTGCCTTTCACAGTCATTCAATACTCTAGATCACAGTGGTGTTCTAATGCCCCTGCAGCCAAATATGTCATCACAAATATGTTGTACACGTGCACCCTGTCACTGAAAGATCTCTAGGGATGTGGATCATTTAATATCTCATGAGAAGACATTTCACCTGTTCTCTACAGTTTAAAAGGAGAAAAAGTACAAAAATATTCCTGGTGCTTTTTGGCAAAACTATTGACAGATCTGTTTTGGTATCATACTGGAAAAACGACAGAAGCTTGAAAAACAGGTTAATGTATAGTTACCTAAGGTACTCTAAGAGAAGCACTTTTTTCTGTGTAACTAAATTTTTTATCTAACATGTCAATAAGTAATTATAGCAGAAAAGCCATCCTTGCTATTCATGAAAAATCACTTCATCAATTCTGTCATGATAGATTGTCACCGATGGGGAAAAGGCTGATGACTGACTGGTGTCAAAACACTTGCTTGAGTGAAAAACATTCAAATGCCCAGGGAGAAACTTTTAAATACATATAAACATGCTTACTGGGCTTCTCGTATTTACGGGCTCTTCGACATTGTCTTGTGTCTGTCAAGACACGAGCTGATCCAACTGTAAAACAAAAAATAAGGAGAATATACTTTAAGATAACAGCAAGTACTAGATTCCAGACTATTTTCAATCTCTAAATACTGATTACAATTCCCATTCCCTGGGATTTTTTTCTGAAAAAGAATATATACTTGATATATGCACTAATGATTATATGAGAGACAGCATAGACAGAAGAGTATTTTTACAAGGGAAGTGGGGGATAATAGAAGAGCCCTTTAACACTGGGGTGTTCAATATTCACAATATTCAATGCTACTATCAGCATTACCAGAAGAAAAAAATGCCAGTAATTTCCAAAACATCTGGAACTGCACTGCCACATTTCCCATATTCACTATGGTTACACAATATTTTTTGTATAAAATAAGGATTTCAATTGAAATAGTGGTATTTTGAAAAACGTTTCTTAATGCAGTCAGAACAAAAAAATTCATTGTGGTATTTGAAATGGATGATCTGTCAACCATATATTTAATATTTCAGTTCATGAGGTGCAAAAGGAATGATCCTGGACCACCCAATTACAACGGTCCCACTGCACAAGGCAGTAGCCACAATGTGACAGTCCTTTGAATGTAAAGCCCCAAAGATGTAGCTTAGTGCCCTCTGCCTGGCTCTCTGCCTCCAGACACTCAACAGTTCTCTTGGAGACACCTGTAGCCATGGAGCAGAAGTTAGATGGTGAGACCACACTGTACAAGGCACACATCTACCTAGCAGCCAGGGCTGCATCTAGCACTCCACCTGAGAGGAGACAGATCTTGTATTCACACAGCAAACACTCAAATAGATAATCTGGTAGAGTCAAACAATAACCACTCCAGTATCCACTCTTAAGGTATAACAAAATACCTGGTTTTCCATCACATAATCATGATACATACAGAGGGGAAATAGAAAACACTGGAAATGTGTTTCAGCAACTACAGAAAACACTAAAAATTCACTATTGTTTCATATAACAGATTATGTTTATTTTTAACTTTGAATTCCTCAAAAATTGTTTCAAAGAAAGATGACTTTTCGACATTAGATATGCTAATGCCATTAAATCAGTTCAGCCTCCTGCCTCCCTTCTACCTGTTTCCTTCAAAAGCTCAGAACAGCACCTGCTTCAAAACTAATTCTAAGTCTACACAGATGACCATACTTTCCCTGACTTCAATCACTGCTGCAGCACTTACTTGGCTAGAGCAGCAGATATGTGGAAAAGAACAGAAAAATCTCCTCCCTTCTGTGCAAAAAATTGTACATTCTATTGTACAACAGAACCCAACATGAAAGATGGAAGGTATTTTTTAAATACAATTCAAAATCAGAAAGTTTCAACAGAAGGTTTCATCAGATACACCATAATATCCCCAGTATGGGAATAGGGTAATTATAATCATTTGATTGGTCTCTAACTACCTACAATTACCCCTTTATACTAGTAATCAGCTTGATACCATTTGATCTCCTTTGCTTTTTATGCATCTAATTACAAAGTAGCAGTAGATGTTTGCATCACAAAGGCTGGTTTGAATACCCATTGCAAACTCTTTCCATTTTCAAATGTCTGCGTTTTCCCAAAGATGTAAGACTGAAAGCTAAACATATATTTAAAGGCTACGTTTTATGTGCCAATGTTAGTCATGTATTTAAAAACTATTTTATGAAGAAAGATTTATCGTGTTTTTTACACCAGCGGCATGCAAAACAAATTAACGTAAAAAGCATGATAGAAACATATGTCATCTCTCCATTTTGATAAATAAACTTAAATTATTTGGTCTGAGACAAGAAAAGCGCTCTTTTTCACTAGCATGTAACAGACAAACATTGCAGTAGTTCTGCTTCCTTGTGACCTTACGTGAATCACACCCAAAAAAAAGGCAGATTTGGAGGCTGCTTTAGTAGTTAGTAGGCTCAGGAGGGCTTGGCTGGATTCCATGATTTAAGTTGGTCTTTGGAAGATATTCTCTGTCACTCTTAGCTGAGTGCAACCTCTTAAAACACCAGATATGTGTAGAGGAGATCCCGTGAGCAGACATCTTGTCATGTTTCATGGCTACAAACGCCACTGTGCCTCCAGCCCTTTGCTATGGAGGCCAACTCAGTTCAGTCACAAACAGTAGTATGTCTCATGTAGCTTATTCTAGAGTTGAGGGATGATCCAATCCTACAAATTCATTGCTGCTAGGGTACAGTAACAACTCCCCTTTGTCCAGAAATACTTTGGCTGTTTCCTTTATTGCAATATCCTCCCTCAGCTACGACCTTTTGGAAAAGCCAGTTGTGTCAAGGGAAAATAAGCTATGCTTTGGTGTGGACATTGGTCATCAATATGTGATTACAGCTGAATGTCAGGTTCAGGTCAGCACTCTAAAAAGGGAATGGGACAAGGTCTGAGGCCAGTGCTCCTGCAGACCTTAAAAAATGCAGTTCCTTTTCACCCCAGATTTAACCTCAACTGGAACTGAAGATCCTATCATAGATATTTGTAACCAAATTGATTTTAAAAATATGTATTTTTGAAACCATACACTCCTTCATGCTTATTAAAATCCATCTCCAAATGCAGCCCTTCCATTATGCTTTTCTGGAAACTAACATCAGCCAATGTCATTGTAGGCCTTAATGAAACACAATGACTGCACAGTCAGTGACTCCTCAGGCTGGAATTTTTGCTCATCAAATCATGCTGACCTTACCAGACGCCGCATTTAAAACAACCCTCCATTGCCACATTGTCTAAATGAGAACTTAAACGAATGTTGAATTAGGCTTCTACCATGTGAAAAGGCTCACCTTAGGAGGACTTAAACGCCTCTAAGAATGGCGAAATTTTCTAGTGGTTTCCTTACTTGCTCAACTGTTTCACAGGGGCAAAAGAGCCAAGACCTCCTTCTGCAGCATTACTGCATGTATTATTTAAAACTCCTACTCGGGGATGGTCTATAGCTTTATTATTAGCATAGATGGAAGCGTTAAAGGATGAAGGAATTCCACCAAGGAATTCTCTCTCTTCATTTCCTCTTTTTTTGGTGGTTTTTTTTTTTGTTTTTTGTTTTTTTTTTGTGTGGTTTTTTTTTTGTTTTGTTTTGTTTTTTTTTTGTTTTGTTTGGTTTTGAATCTTCATTCCCCACAGGAATGGCCGTCAGCAGCTGCTCTCCAACATGGAGACCCAGGCCTCCCCGCCAAGTTTTTAATCTGGCACAGTCCCCTCACCGACACCGCCAGGGCCACCACGCACAGCTCTAAAGGGCCAGCGCGGAGCGGGAATGCGGCCTGCGGGGCCCAAGCCCGCCATATCCCCGTGTCCGCCATATCCCCACGCTATCCCCGCCATGTCCCTCTGCCCGCCATATTCCCGAGCGAGCCCGCCCGTCGGCACCACAGGCCGGGCCCGTCCGCGCGCCCCC
>JAODKT010001744.1:23724284-23756128 GCA_027576195.1 Cossypha heuglini
CCAGCAGGGGCTACAGAGATGATGAGGGGACTGGAGCATCTCTCTTATGAGGAAAGGCAGGGGGAGCTGGGGCTGTTCAGTGTCAAGAAGAGACAACTGAGAGGAGACCTCATCATTGTCTATAATTATCTGAAAGGAGGGTATCAAGGGAATGGAGTCTGGCTCTTCCTAGTAGTGCCAAGCAATATGACAAGAGGTAATGGGCAGAAACTGACACACAGGAAGTTCCATCTGAACATCAGGGGGAACTATATTATGCAGGTGACCACACACACTGGAACTGATTGCCCAGAGAGTCTCCCTCGTTGGAGATATTCAAGAACCACCTGGATGCAGTGCTGTACCATGTGCTCTAGGATAACCTTGCTTAAGCGGGATGGTTGGACTAGATGACCCACTGTGGTCTGTCCCAACCTTACCCACTACATGACTCTCTTTCCTAGCTGTTGAGTCCTCTGATCCGAACGAAGCACTAAATTATTTGGAAAAATCACCTTCCGTTAAAAACAAAGCCAAACCCACAAAAACTTGAGCACAGCTTAATTAATTCAAAATTAAGGTGGAGAGCAAGGATGGCGAGTCAGACCAAGGTCTTTATAGTTGCATCCTCTTTCTTAAAAGTAGCAGTGTTACTATTGCAATTGTATGTATATGGTTTGGAAGAAACGGCTGCTGTTAGCGGGAATCTTTCTTTAATGAAGTCAGACATATATTTTAAGAAATGCCTGGGTAAATTTAGAAGAACCTGCAAGCTTGAGGAGGTTCTTCTCACTTGTCTTTTACCATATAATGATTTGCAGCTTAGCAAATTAGCTCGTTGACCCAGAGGTGGTCTCTTAATATCCCTTGATTTCTCTTTTAGAAACTTATCCGGTATTTTGCAGTACTTAGTGCTTGTTCACTGAGATCAAAGCTGACAAGTTATTCTTAGGCCAGCTTGACTGAGCAGGATCTTCTTCTGAAGCTAAGGCCAAAAAAGGAAAGCATATGCCCAGTGGAAGCAACGTCAGATTACATGGGAGAAATACAGAGATTCAGCTCTCAGACAGGAAATTCATGTGGCCAGAGCTCAGTTAGACTTGAAGCTGGCCAGTACTGTGGGGGACAGAAAAAGTAGTTTTTTAAAAATATGTCAATAATTAAAGGCAGTCCAGAAATAATATGAGCCTGTTACATGATGAGGATGGTCACCTCACAAACAGGGACATAGACAAGGCAGAGATGAGTTCTTTGCTTCAGTCTGCAACATTGATGAGGTTCTTGATCACAGCCTGCATGTGTTCATAAGAAGGTCCTTCCTGAGAAACTTAATTCCCTGTTATGACAAGGTGACCCACCAGCTTGATCAAGGGAAGCCAGTTGATGTGATCTTCTTGCGTATCAGTAAAGCTTTTGATACTATCTTTCACAGGATCCTTCTGGACAAAATGTCCAGCACACAGCTGGATAAACACATCGTGTTGTGGGTGAGCAACTGGCTTGTGGATTGGGCACGGAGGGTTACAGTGAATAGGGTGACATCAGACTGGAGACTTGTCACTACTGGGGGGTTCCACAGGGCTCCATCTTAGGCCTGGTGCTTTTCAACATCTTCCTAATTGACTTGGATGCAGGCGCTGAAGGTACACTAAGTGGGTTTGTTTTTAGTACTAGATTGGGTAGGGCTGTTGATTTCCTCAAAGGCAGAAAAGCCACCTGGACAGGGCAACTCTGGATGTATGAACAAACTGGAAAACGAGAGGCTGGAGAGCAGCTCCACTGTAGTGGTCTGGTGGGTCCTTGTCAATGGCAAGTTGAATATGGGTCAGCAGTGCCCTGGCAGCCAGGAGGGCCACCTGTGTCCTGGGGGCATCAGGGACAGCATCACCACCCAGGCAAGGGAGGGGATTGTTCCGCTCTGCTCTGCACTGGGGCAGCCTCACCTCCAGTGCTGGGGGCAGCTCTGGGTGCCACAATATGAGAAAGACAATCTGCTATTTGAGAGCATCCAAAGGAGGGCAGTGAAGATGATGAAAGGCTTTGAGGGGAAGCTGTGTGAGGAGTGACTAAGGTCACTTTGGTTTGGCACTTGTGATGAAGGAACCTTTTGAATTTTGGAAGACCAGAGAGTAGTTTCAGTGATAAGTAGAGAACTAGATCCACTAGACTGCATGTCAGGGGCATGATCTTAGAGAACTAAAAAGAGAAGTCGGGACAGTGGTTATTGAACAAACTTTTCAGTAGCAGCCTTTCTTTTCTACTTCCTTGGACTTGTCTGCATTCACATGGAGCTCTATTTGCCATCCTGTTTCTCAGAAAAATCAATAGTTCTTTTTATGTGTACTGAGAAGGGAAGATATAACAATATTTCTAACTTCTGGCTGCAAATACCCATATAATTCCTGTAAGTGCTAGATAGTTTATTCTTTGTGATCTTCACTAATACACATCTTTGAATAGATCCAGGGCTTTTAGAGTAGTCAGGATGCACAATTTTAGAAACTGTGTAGGAAAGATAAAAGTTGAAGTTGACTTTTTAGGATTGCGTAAGTATTTTTTGGTATTTAAAGAATTTTTCTTGTAAAAAGAGGTAGAGTGCTAGTATAGAGCTATTTGATTATGTAGAGATGCTAAAACCAAGGGTGTATGTATATGGATTAATTCATGTGAAAGAGGAAAGAAGAAAATGATCAGACCAGGTGGCAATGAAAAAGGCAGAGCTGACAAAGGTAGTATTTCTTTTGTCATCTACACACAGATATACAGGAATAAAAAGTACAATGTAAACCTTCATTAGACTCCTTTTTTATTCACTTTAAAAATGTGGTATATGAGGGCTCAGCAGGAAGTAGGAAGATTATAATCATGTCTTTTGAACCTTGAGCTACAGGAAATCTCAGCCTCTGAAATTGTCTTTATACTATTTTTTAAACATCCATCATCAGCACAGAAATGAGCTTGCCATACTGAAAGGTGTAAAAATATCCATGGCAGAGAGAGCTTTGGTGGTGTGGGAAGGATCAGTGTTTAGAATAGTTCAAAGAGCAAAAGAATAATTAATTGCTATCTGTATTCCTATATAGAGAGCTGTGAGGGTTTTGATACTTTGAGAAACGTTGATGGTGTTTAAGTAGGATATTTCTTCCAGTTTTATGACAGTACAACTAGCAATTTAAAATTTACATTTCTGACAGAAAATGCATCTGTTTAGATAACAAGAATATTATAACTGACAGTGGTAAAGATCTCTCTAAAAATAAATTTTCCTTGCAAGTTCTTGCTACATTGTACAGTCAGTCAGTTCCTTTGGTTTATTTATGGTGGTATGCCTTCTCTCCTGACAACTCCATGTTCCATGTGTCTGATTGTCTTTCATATGCATCTGGCACCTATATCACTCTGCCATTCATTCGTTTAGAAATTCACTTTGCTTTATACTGTTTCCCCTCATTTTGTAATTTCTTTCATCTTTCCCTCCCTTGCCAAATCCTTTAGAGTCCTTTTCCCTTTATTATGTTAAATCTAATCACAAGGGCTTCAGTTCTTCACGGAAGGACCTATTCAAGGCTGTAGTAAATGAAAAGATACATTTATCTTTCACAAGGTCGTCTTCAAGCTTCTTATCAATTCTTCAACATCACCCACTTCCTAAATATTCGAAGAATCCCTCACTGTCTTGCTAAGAAGTTGCTGGAATGATTGATATTTATTGAACCTAAGATATTACTTGTCCTTCCATATCTATTCATCTTCCTGGGCCTATAACTCAAAAGAATGATGAGTGTTCAGGGCACTGCCTTGTCTTGGGCTGTGTTTGAGGCCATGTAGTGGGTGGGCACAGTGTAGTTTATGCATTCTGATGTTGCTCCAAAGGAATTTTGTACTGAAACAGTCTAGTAAACTCAAAAATAATACAGTATGAATAAGAATGAGAGATTGACACAGGAGTGTATTTGTAACTGCTTTGAGGTCTTTCCTTGTTTTCTTATAAGTTAGTGGAAGTATTTGCATGATTTTGAGTATAGTTGAGATCAGACAGTTTCCAGCCTAGCATTATATAATGAGACTATTCAATCAGTTTAGTGTACTCATAGAATAGGCATTTAGAACAGGCATTGGTCCAGTTTTTACAGCAGAATCTGTTTCTGGGGAAAATGTTGGTGAGTATGTTTACATACTGAAACTGAAAAATGAAGTTCAGCTTCTGCTGTTTTATAGACTTTGTGCAAAATGTCATCGGATGAGGAGAGAAGCACAAGTCCAGTTTTGCCAAAAGACTTTGTTCAGGAAAGTTCTGTTTCTACAGATCCTCAGGTAGGACAGAAGCAATATAATTTGATTTACTGTCGTGGAATTTTATTTGGCAAAGGATAACTGCGAGGGAATCTAACTAAATGTGCATCTTTTTTATATTTTACATACACTGGAAAAATAATAAAAATGTTAATGAAAAGAAACAAAGTAGACTGCAAAAAAATATGGTACTAAAATGTGTTCAATTAGATTCCTCTTTTGTGCATTTCACAGGAAATTTATGTAAAATTTTTTATCTAAACCTTAGTTTGATCAGCTGCAAGTAAAATAGGCAATTTTCTTACCTTTTTTCCTTAGTGTTATTCTTTATTTATGTTAAGTCTTATCAAGAAGACAGAATTTGACACAGTAGCATAGAAACCCATTATTTTTGAGAGATGAAGAGTAACTATATTTTAGGCTTTCCCCATGAAGTTGTAAAAACTGAATTTTTTTTTTCATGGATTTATTTCCCTTGGAGTAGTATTATGGTCGAGTTAATCATAGACAGGAAATGATTGCTTTTTGTTTTGTTTTTTTTTACTTTTTTCATCAAATATGTCAGGATGTGCTGTAACTATAATACTGGAGGGTTTCCTTTTCTGTGCTCATCATTCTTTCAAGAGGAGGCAATGGTACTGGATAAACTCTTTGTACCATTCTTTTGAAAAAAGCAGATTTTCATCATTTAATAATTGGTTATTCCTTTTTGAGTAGTAGATTGTGTGTTTTATCCTTTGTTAGGATACCATCCAAACCAGTTTTGACAGTTTTGACAATAACATGTTTTGCTAGTTGCCCTGTAGAAGCGCATCTCCACTTTTGTCACCTGGCGAAATGGGCATATACAGCAGCAGCACTCCTTAATTAAGAGGTTTTCTTCTTTCTTTTTTTTACCTTTTGGATTGACTTGTACCTTTTAAACAACATTTTAAGAGGCAATTAATTTCTGCAGCTCATGTACTTCTCTAGTTGTGTTTGTATCTCACGGAGAAGTTTTTATAATCTTTGTTTAGGAATAGTAATGCATCTGTGTTTCCAATGCTTTTTGTAGTCAGAGAACAAGATAAAAGCATTGTGCTACAAATTTTGAAGGACCAGAATTTTCTGTTATGATTATCAAAGAGATGCTCTAAGGCCACATTGTAGAGAATGATAAGCTTATACTAGTGAGTGACTGTTTTGTCAATGGGAACGTATCTAGAGAAAAACAGTTCCAGTTGGAAGTGACCTACATCAGTCATTGGCCAAACTGCCTGACCATTTTGTAGCTGACCAAAAGTTAAAGCATGTTATTAGAGAGCATTGTCCAAATGCCTCTTAAACAGTGACAGGCTCGTGGCATCAAACACTCTCCCTAGGGAAGCCCATTTGATTCCCTCTCAGTAAAGAAATGCTTCCTCATGTCAAATCTGATCCTCCTTGACACGATTTTGAAGCATTCCTACTCCTTCCATCACTGGGTCCCAGGGAGAAGAGATAGACATCTCCTCTCACTCCCCATGCTCAGGAAGCCGTACAGAGCAACGAGGTCACCTCTCAGCTTCCCTTTCTCCAAACTAGAGAAACCCAAAGCTACCCCTGGTAGGAATTTGTTACTGTTGAAAAAGAACCCTGAGGTCACAGCTGATCAGTAGGAATGTTGGCAGGGAAGTACTCTACTCCATTTAGATAATTTTGGAAGTTCTGTTCTGTTTTGTTTGGTTGGGGCTTTTTGATAATGTGTTACTTTTAAATAGAGACCAGATTATTAATTTTTCCTTACAAAGAGACCCATTCTTAGAGAATTTCCACTACTTATAATGGGTTATGCGAGGCTTTATCCATTCAATCTGTTCTTGTCCTATTGTGTAGTAAACTTGACTACAATCCATAGTCGTGTCTGTAGATTTTTACTTAAAAAATAGAAAAAAAATCTCAAAAGAATCTGATTTTTTTGGTGCCACTTGTTCATTGCATCACTAGATTTGCTTCTAAAAAACCAAGGCATTAAACAGTCGAAACTCCACTGACCTTCAAGACATAGAACTATATTCCTCTAGTTTTATACCTGAATAGAATTGTTTGCAGTTGACAAAACAGCTTGAAAATTTTGTTTAAAGCAGAACCAAGATAGTAAACCAAAGATATATTGTCAATTTTATTTTATTATGGTTTTATTTTAAATGTACTGGTCAATATTGCATTCCAGTTGCAGCATACTTGTTATGGAGTATTTGAGATTGAGGTAGTGCACTTAATCACTCAATGTTTCTGTACATATTCCCACTGCTGTCTCCAGGATTTTTGTTTTTTTTTGGTGAGTGTGTCTAAGTTTCTGATTACAACTCGGATACTGTGCTTTCTTTAAGATTTGCCTTTCAGCTTCATTTCAACAGTGTTGTAATACTGTAATTTATAAACATTTATTTCCAGATTTGTCACTGGATGCTGTCTTTTGACACTTTCTGTTGGGGCGTAAGTGTGCGTATTCCTGTTCAGAGTGGATTCTTTGAGTTTTAATAAAAGAGTTAGAACTTGAAAGAAATTTCCTGCCATAACTTGATACATGTATTTTGAATGGTAGACATGTCTATAGTAGGACAGATAGTGTGATAATGAATAAATTGGGTGATTCAATGTGAGACACCTGCTCGCATGTGACATCTGACCTACTAGGTCCTTTGAATTGACTAAGATAATCATGGAGGCAGCTGGAGCAGCTCTGTCTGAGAACTAACTTGTTTGTGGGGAAGAATTAGCTTTAAGTTGCTATTTGGTTACATGATCTCTTAGAATAAGACAGAGTTGTGATCTAACATCTTCTGCAAAATCATTAAATTTATATTAGTTAAGGCTAGTATTGGTTTTTTTACTCAGCTGAAATTTTGCTACAGGGAGTTTTATATGGTATGTAGTTCCTGATAGCTGTTTTCTTCATTTGATACCTTATGAAATCTAAACTGTATACGTTTAGGAAGATGTGGCTGTGGAAAAAATGGTAACTTTTTGATTTGCAGCTAACTGTACCTTTTACATGGAATGTGACACTCTTATTCAAAAGATACATCATGTATTTGTAATTTTGTAGCTTTGTATACATTTATTTAGGCTTTTACTCTGAACATGATAGATTAGAAGATGGGAAATGAGCATTTAAATGGAAACTAGAATTCAGATAAAATGTACCAAACCTAGCATCTTAAATTCTCTAATTAGTTGAAACATACAAAAATATAGAAGTTACTTTGAGAGTTTTGAAGTGTTATCCTTTTCTGTTGTTAGATACAAAAACATATTGCATGTAATTGGTACCTTTCATTGATTGTTTTCACTCTAACTTTCACCAGATTGAAGAGGAAATTAATTTTTGAATTCACACTTGGTTTCTGAAGTTTGACCTCATTAGGATATTGAATAGAACTAATGTGATAATGCTAAGTGAAGAAAAAATAACTGCTAGTGGCCTGGTTTAGCGTTTTCCAATGGGCATTGTTTTCCAAATCTTTAATTTGTAGATTTGATTTGTTTTAGTATGTAACTGGTACTGGAACTTGTTTAATTAATTACAAGATTGTATGTTTAAGCTATAATACATTCATTGTTTACAGTTTCACAATGAACACTAAATAGCTTCATCCTGAAAATCTGTTTCACTATGAAGTTTCAAAAAAATATTAATTGGCTTACTTTGGTGCATAGCATAATGCCACATACCAGTTAGATGGGTTCTTAACAGGAAAATTTCTTTCTAGGTTACATATACACATTCCATATACCTGTGTAATTTAAAAAAAAATAATATAAGGTGAGAATAATTATACCCACTCTAAACAAATTTGTGTGTAATCAAATCTCTTTTAATGATTGGCTTTGCAACTTCCACCAAAGAAATTATAATGTTACAGAGTGTGAAGTGTGACTGTGTTCAGTAGCATCTTTATCATGGCTATAAAAATACATGTTTTTCTTTGAAGCACTAGTGGTAGTGATTAGAAGTAATAATGGTCAATTAATAATTTACATAATCTGGGACTGAAGTTTTTTTCTAGTTCTTGTTTTAGATGCCTATTATAATATCCAATGCTGGCATCTGCGAGAGTCTTTCTGTGCAACTATTACAGTGCATATAGTTGTAATCAGAAGGAATGTGAACATTAAACAAGAGAAAGTTAAATTATTATAGTCACTGTAGGAAAACAGCTCACTTTTGCAACTTTAGGGGAAATCCTCTTAGTTTTCACCACAATAATAAAAAAGAAGCCTCTCAAAATTATAGAAAATAATTTGCGCTTCTTACGTATGCCTGATTTTTAAAAATGTAATTGTAGTTTTCTAATTCTTTGTCGCTACTTTGCTACAGGATGAATATGAAGAGCTGTTTCGTTATACTGTAGTGACTCCGAAGTTTGAGCAGTGTGTCTCAAAGTTGCCAGAACTTGCCCCAGAACAGAGAGCACCTGACAGAATTGCAGGGCTTACAGATGATGCCAGTCACCATAAGATTCCAGGTAGTATGCCCAAGGCTATGTGTTGAGCTTACAAGAACAATGATACAACTTCTATGGCTTACATTTTTAAATAGCTTCAATTTGAAAAATATATGTGCCTAATTTGTAGTACATTTGCATTTTGCACAACAAGAAATTTAGGGAGGCATATTCCCTTAAGGGTTGGTTCTCTCTGGCATCGCTTTCAGAGACAGTGTTGATGTACAGACATTTCTTTGTGTCTTCTGGTGCAGGTGTTTAAAGATGGTTGGTGTAATAACAGAAGAAGGGATACCCTTACTTGCAGTATACTTCATTGAAATTTGATGGATCACCGCTAGTTTTGCTCAAGCTTGTACTGCTGTGATAGAGAAATGCATATTGAAACAATGATTATTTGGAAGGGAGGATTACCTTAAAAGGGCTTTGTGCAATGACTAATCATGTCACTACATGAATGTCATTCTTGATCTTTTAGTTCAATCCTGTTATTCTGGTTTTATTTTATTGCTTGATATTTAGGACTCTAAATGTAGCATCTTGTGATGCATTAGTAACATGGATATTTTTGATCATGTTGTTTGCTTGTCACTAGCATTTAGATTGGGAATTTGGCTTTGATTGAGAATTTTGCTTTGCTGTTAATTTTGCTTCAGAAGAAATAGTAAACAATCACACCTGCATTATTTATGGAAAAACTGACTTTAGCTTCTATTCTTCATCATTCTATTTAATTATAAAAATATTTAACTACCTTTCTGTCTTCTCTTTTGAAACCTTTGTGGACGGCTTTACGTCTGCTGTTTAGAGGACCAAGTGACGTATTTATACCTTCCAGCTTGGAAGCTTGGTCAATGCTATTTCTTTAAGTTTTTAGGCTCTGGAGCAACTGCTAGACAATCTGTATGGAAGGATTAAGGCTGCAGGAGATAGCAAGTGGTAGTGATGACAGCTGTGTAATGACCTTTAGCCCTTCTGTCCATCATGTCCTGCCTACCTTCTGCTCTCACCTTGACCTCGTGGCACCACTCCCAGGATACACCAGGCCTTAGCATGAATTATGCGTTAGCCAAAATCTGAGCAGGATGTACATGAACAGTTAGGGCACGAGCAGAGTGTCTGCAGTACACAGATCACAGTGCAGCTGTGACTCCTGTTGCCACTCTCTGCATGTGAACTATCATGACACAAACTGTTCCCAATTCTGCAACAGTGGGTGAGTGGGTTAAAGCCAGGTCAAGCCCATTGCTATGTTGCAAGTTCATTTTGCTGGTTACTTAGTTTTTATACTGTGCTGGTTTAAGCCATGCTTATCTGGCTAGCAGAGAAATGCCTTCAGAGTTCTCAGTTAACTAGGGCCACTTACACAAGCAGTTGATCCACTCAACTGGTGCAGCCTTTTATTAAAAACAAAGGCCACTCAGAGCGTCTTCCTCTGCTGTGATAACTTCAGCTTTCTTTAAAACATCTGTGATCACTCCCTGTATCTTCCCATAAGCAGGGTGCTTATCTCCTCTGAAAGTTTTCCATTATTAATCAGTCACATTCTAAGTCACAGATTGCCAGGATTCAAGTATACTTGCAAAACTCTTGATTTGTAGAGTAAATGGTCAGCTGTTGGAACTGCTTCTCAACCTGAGCTGGTGTTCTTAAAACAGCAGTAAAAAGTTTCAAACCCGGGTATGTGGAACTATGTTATGGAGCAAATTCTAATTTTGGTATTGACTTCAGTGCTCTCTCTGCTTAAAGTTTTGTCTCCCAGTTTGAATGGAATTTTGTTTTGTAAGGGAATTTTTGTGATACTCTGCTGTTCATAAGAAAGAATATCAGAATCAAAGCACTAGACTCGTGCTTTTTTGGTACATGACTATATACTTTACTTTCTATCATACTTGTCTGAAGAGAAAATTGTAGTCAGTCATCCAGTCTCCTGTCTCTCTCTCACTCTTTCAGATGGGTTATACTCCTACTTTTTAATTTTTTTTCTGGGGTGTGTTTGGCTTCCATGGCCAAACTTTAGTAGTGGGGGTGCTACAGGGCTGGCTTCTGTGAAAAGCTGCCAGAAGCTTCCCCATGTCCAACAGAGCCAGTCCCTGGCAGCTGCAAAGGATGGGAGTTCAGCTGGCCAAGGCTGAGCCAATTTGAAATGCTGGTAACACCTCTGTGATAAGAGATTTGAGAGGAAAAAGAAGTTTTGCACAATTGTAATTGTGGCCAAAGAAGAACAGAGTGAGAATATGAGAGGAACTGTACACACCAAGGTCAGTGGAAAAGCAGGGGCAGGGGGTGCTCCAGGCACTGGAACTGGGATTCTCCTGCAGCCCATGGTGCAGCCCATGGTGAGACAGCTGTGCCCCTGCAGCCCATGGAGGTCAGTGGGGATGCACTGTGACCCACACTGGAGCAGGGGGATGTCTGAGAGGGGGCTGTGACCTCTTGGGGAGCCCACACTGGAGCAGGGACCTGCAGACCCATGGAGAGGGGAGCCCACACTGGAGCAGGGACCTGCAGACATTCAGAAAATTTCTAAATTTAAGTTTAATACTATACCTCTAATGCTGATCGGGTGGGATTGTTTACCAGATTGTTTCTGAAGAACAATTAATTTTTTTGTTAAATTCCATTCTTTTGGCAGTGCTTGCTATTCATACTGAAAATCAGGCTTTTTGACATTTGGCTCTAATGCTGCTACTGTGTTAAAATAACAAAATCATAAATTATTAGGTTAGTGTTCTAGAGCTGTAAACCAAAATGAATGAATGTGCTGAGCATGAAGTTAAAACATGAAAACAAGCTCTTCTGCAGAGCTTCTCAGGTTTACAATGTATTTACCCCTTCTCCATGTGATGGTATTCAGAGTTTCCAATGCCGTGTGATGGCTTCTGAAATGAAGTTTTGGTTATGAAGTATTCTTTGGTCTGGATGCTAGCATTATGATGGTAGAAGTCTGATTACTGGTAATCTTTATTTCTTGCAGAAAATTTAAGTATGCATAGTATCTTCCCTAACAGCTTTCAGTCAAATAGCAAAAGTAATTGGAATAAACATGCTGTACTATTCAATTCAGTTC
The DNA here is from genome assembly GCA_027576195.1 of Cossypha heuglini. NCBI lineage: Eukaryota > Metazoa > Chordata > Aves > Passeriformes > Muscicapidae > Cossypha > Cossypha heuglini. The sequence goes on from JAODKT010001744.1 coordinate 23,736,096, forward strand.
AATGTCCAAATGTTTTAAACTTTGAAACATAAAATTTAATTTCCTGTTCTTGTTACCAGTTTAGTTGATTAAATTTGAAAATTACGAAGACTGGAGCAGTAAATTATTTCTTGCAGAGATGTGCAATGATGACTCATACCCAAAGAGTGGAAAAATTCCTTCTCTTCAGGCCTGCCAGTCATCAGTGTATATCCATTAGACTTCTTAGAACATTTTAGCAAATTGCTGTGCTCAGCTTGGGCCACTAATAGCATGTCGTGTGAGAACAGTCTGTCAGAGCTTATTTACTTAATAAATGCAGAAAAAGTCGGATACTAGAACAACACAGAAAAACCCAACAGTAGTAACAGACGTCTGGATAAACAGTTAATTTCATTGCCTCTGTCTAGAGATTTGTTGCAGTAAGTGCATGTGGAGATTTATTTAATGAAGTACATTACTATACTTATCATACCCAAATGGTTTCAATATCCTTGATACCTTAGCACACTGTAAATGAATGACATAATATAATTCTATGGAGGGAATAGAGGCAGCAGAAGGAGAGCCTTAGAAATAAGAATTAAATTAATATGTGTACAACTAGAAAATTATGGCAGTGCTGGAAAGCCAGGATGAATTTCATAAGATGGTGTTAGAAAGATTGGTAGAGTCAATGAAGATATGATACATCCTGTGGTAAATGAGAGAAATGAAGGCTATGTTCGGATAATCTGTTCATAGGGAGAATTAAGGGAAGGGAGTGATGGACTAGTCATAGTAGTGGCAGTTGTCAGTCTCTTTTAATATCCTGTTTTGATTGGTTACATTTTGTTCCGTTGGGGTTTTGGGGGTTTTTTTGGGATTGGTTTTGGTTTTTTTTAAGGTGTCTAACAAACTGTGCTGTGTAGGTTGGATATCTTCGTAATCTAACCAAGTAGTAGAAGTTTAAAAATAAAAGCAAGGCTTCATGCATTTCATGTCACAACTGAAGGAAGGAGTGGCATGCAGGAATGGGGAAAAGTGGTGAAGGACAGAACTGTGAAAATTTGACACTGTCAGGTAGTTTATTGTCAGGTGCCAGACGGGTTCTTCATCACAGAAATTAAATGCGTTTCAGGTAATCTGGATCATCTGTCTGGCATGTCACATATTTTGGGGATTTTTACAAGCAGCAAGTATTCAAATTTTGCCACTATTTTAACAATACCTCTGTCATTTTCAAGAAATAATGACAAAAAGCTAATAAAGCCTGATTTTAATATACTCTGTGATGGGGAATAATCTCTTTATGTTTTTTTGCCTCTGTAAAGTCTATAGAAATGATGTGTTAGATGGCACTCTTTTAGCTCAAGCTGGTGTTAATTTTATGATGTGTGGTTGTGTATTACCATCTGTATTATTGTGAGAGAAATATCAAAAAGCTGTTGCCTCTGTTTCACGGTTCTTCCTTATTTCCTTTTTGTTTTGGAATATGAGTGTAGTAGTTTTGTGGCAGAGAATATCAGCCAGACAGCTCTTCTCATTTCCTTAGGAGAGGGAGCCTAATGATAAAAATAACTGTTAAAGAATATCAACCATCAAGGCTCTGCCTTAAATAAATTAGAAACACACTTTTCTAGTGTCCACTGAAGATACTGCTTTGTGACAGACAAGCTTATCTCTTCTAGGTTGAACCAAAAAATAGGTCCTATCAGATTTTTTTTTCAGAAGTGAAGACTAAAATCTTGTAGATTTCCTCTGTTTATGAAAGAAAAGAGTATTTTTTTTGAAGTTGCCATATTTGTTGTTGTTAGCAGGAATTTGCTAATACCTCTTTCTAATTTTCTTTTATTCAGTTGTCAACTCAAATAACAAATTTTCTGTAAGGAATAACTAAATATAAAACAATATTTTCCTTCCCAAGCTTGCTTAAATATTAATTTTATTCTCAGCTCAAAAGCATGCAAACTAGCATTTGGGCAGGGATTAACTTTTATTGCAGTGGTACCTAGCCACAACTCCTGAAAGTGAGGATTTATTGTGTAAAGCATTATATAAATTCGTGGTAGATAATTCCTTTCTCAAATTGCTTGAACTCTAATTAGATGAACAAATTTAAAGCTTTAAGAAAAATGGATACAGTTACATATTAACATGGAAATATATCCCCAGGATACTTTTTGAATTCCTAAAGGAACACCACAGACCTGCTTACAGGCTCATTGAGGAAAAACACAAAAATTAGTAGATTGTTGGCCTGAGATGTTAATTGTCAAGAAGCTTTTACTTAGAGATGTTATTTCTGGCTGTATTTTTGGTGCTTGCTGTGATCATTCCCTTTCAAATTAACTTGTATTAAGATACTGTATTTTAATGGAGCAGTACTTTTAAATTTATTGATGTTACAATAAGATTGTCAGTTTAAATATATATATCCAGGAAGCATGTGTTAGAATTGGATTTGTTTTTCTTATGTGGGGAAAGGAGGTTTCGGATGTTATACATATTTTATTTCCTTTTTACCAATGCCTGTCTTCTGATTTCCATACAGAGTGTGGACCAGTTAGCCTTTCCAGAATGTCAGTCCTTATTTGCTTGTTTTGTTTTCAGTCTCAACATCAGTGAAGCAGGCTGTTATGGATCAACCTGCTGTTTCAGAGGCAACTTCTTCTCAGGAGTCCACACAGGGTCCGAGAGAAGTCATCAACACCACAGTGATCGAATTAACTGCACCAGATGAAAAAGTTGCTCAAATAGAAAATATACTTGATCTCTGGAGTGGAAGTCTTAAGGTATTTATATTGTATGCAGTCCTTAAAAATCATTCACGGTTATCATTGTATTGTAGAGTGAGTGCAGGAGAAGCTGTAGTGTCATTGCTGGGAGAATAGTGTTTGTTGTTGTTGCATATTGTACATAAGCATATGTAGCATAGAATATCTTGTTTCCAAAACTTTGGAATAACTGTCTCCATTAGGGATGTTCAGATATCATGATTCAATAGTTCATTGTGTCTGGTAACAGCTGTACACAGCCTGTGTAATGAAGCTATCACTGTAAATATTACTGTCTTCTTAATTGCTAAGTGTTTTAAGATTAAAATAATAGAGAGGAGGGAATAGTTTAGACTCATTGCAGTACTGTCATCCTTCTAACTTTTCAGACAAATATTCTGACTGAACTGAAAAATTGGAAACTTAATTTGGTTCAACATCACAAGCTTCAAATGAGACAAGAGAAAGAGAAACATGATGCACAAGTGAAACAACTGCAGAATGAGATGGAAAACCTGAAGGAGTTACTTCATACTTATGAAATCTCTATTAGCAGGAAAGATGAGGTAATAAGCCAATTTCATGTTTTAATAGTTCTCTTTTTAAAAATTTGCACATTAAATTTTTTGGTCCCTCTCTTTGAACAACATCTTTTTTGAAGCAAGTAACATAGAGAAGTAAATAATACATTCAGACTGTATAGTAGAAAAATAATCATTGTTGCTAATAGGGTTGTCTGTACTAACAATGAAAACACATTACATATGCATACTTCGCATTGTTTGCTTTTTAAATCTAGAGTCTGCTTGTTTCTTATTTATTTAATGAAGGTCACAGAGGCTTAGGTGAGTTTATTAGCTCTACACTTTAAAAACCTCTACATTTTCAATTATTAGATCGGTTTTTCTCTATTTTAAATGGGCAGCATCTCGTAAATGTTGAAGAGGATTTATTTTAGGATTCTTAGGAATTTTATATTTGCACATATACTTAAGATTGCCCAGCTGTCAACAGTGTAAACAACTTCAAAATTAACTAGAACTGTGAACATGGATATAAAATCTTGGTAGTTTTGCAATCACATAACATAATTGAGTCTTCTTACTGCAACCCTGAACATTTAACCTAGTACTTGAGAACACTTAATGGAGTTTGGGTTTCTAATTCTTACTTACGTTTTAAAAAAGCATCGATTGCAGGAGTTAAAATATGAAAATGGTATTCTGTGTCCATCTGGAAAACAGTCTACAGACCAAGCAAATATAAATGTTGTAACATTACAATAACAGGATTAGTCTTGTACAATGTAAACTAGTACCTATGTGCATGGTTATTTCAGCTTATGCCTTTCAAACATCTAATTCGATTGGATATCATTGTATGTCAGTCATATTTAATGTGCCATAATTCTCAATGATACCTTGAAAGCTCTATTTTGTTTTCTGCTGCCAAAGACATTATTTCTTCAGCCAATTTTATAGTTCTGTTTCTGAGAAAAAAAATCATTTTAATAGCAAATTACTATTGCTGCCACCTGAATGGAAGGTGGCAGTGCTTGCATGCTTCGGTATATCACTTCATAATATGAAAACTGCTGTATCCTGATATGGGCATAAACCAAGGTCCATTAGCCTCACAAATATTACAAGTATTGTAGATTCTTATTTCACATTGTAAATCTCAAATGCTTTTTATTTGCAAAAATGTGCTAATTAACAAAAGTAGACTTAGGCTAAGACTTCTAAGACTTTAAGATGCAACATTGAAAATTGATTTTTATGACACTTTTTCAATAAAAGTAATTAATATATCCATTTAATTTGCTTTCTATTTTAATTTTAGGTATCATTCTTTTCATTGATGTATGTTCAATGATTATTACGTGTAACAAATGCAATATAATGTTAACATATGCTAGCATGTATTATCATAAAATGTTGTTCTCAACAATATTTATGCAGTTATTAAAACAACTTTACATTATTTCCCAAAGTCCCAAGATGGGTCACTGTTGACCGTTGGAGTTGCTCATATGTGACTGATGGCAGAATCTAGCTTAAGAAGTTAGGCAGAAATACGGAGCAATATTCAGATTTGCTGCGCCAAATTTGCATTATACTTAGCTTAATTTATAATTGGGGAACCTCAGCTGTTTGTGTACTCATTAAATTTAGAGATTGCTGGTAAAAGTCCCCAATAGCAGTCTCTGTCCAGTACAACATCTTGCCTCTCAAATGTTTTAATTGCTATAAGCCTATGCAATGTCTTTCATGAGAACTTCTAAAGAGAGTAACAATCCTTAATAAGATTTTTCTGGTTCATAGCAATGACTTAGCTTGTTTATTCCATTCAGACAAATGAAACCAACTTCTAAAATAAATGTTTCCGATTCATCAAATTCTCTTTGAAATAAGAGGTTCTTCTGATGTTATGCTACAGTAACATTTAATTATGAGAAAGTAGCTAAGAAACTGCCAAATGCAGAAGGAAGTAAAAATTCAGTTGAACTTCTAAAACTACACAATGGAAGTGCCACAATCTGAGTGTTGAAGCCACAGAAATTTTAATTCTGATTTGAACTCTGATTATTGTTTATTACTTGATCAGAGTAAGGGGAAGTTTGAGTAGAAAACATCTGTTAAAAGCAAGTGCTTTAAGTGAAAAATAACTGAGATATAAAGTACATTCTCTTTGATCTTACAATGACCATAGCTATTGATACAGTGTTAATAAATATTTTTGCAGGTAATTACTAACTTGACCCAAGCATTAGAAAAGCAAAAGGAGAGAGTAGAGGTGATGAAAAAGTTTGCGCTGTGGCGGATTCAGCATGTTAAAGCCAAACAAGAGGTATGTGCACAAAATCAAAATGCAGTGAAAATTAAAGCTCTGATCTCAAAAGGGTCAGAGCTGCTGCAGTTCCTGTTACAGTTTGAAGAAATTACCATGTCTCAATTTTGATGTGCTTGGCAGTGTCAAATAACAGTTTGAAAAGATCAGTTATAAAAGGAATGTTGCTGTCAGAATACTCTCTGGAATGGGAAAAAAACTGTTGTCTGCTGACCATTTTGAAATAGAGTAGAATAGTAGAGTTGTTTTAAAGTAGCTTTTAAACAATCCTGAAGTCTAAATTTATTCAAAAGGTGTTTTACACTAACTATCTGCAATCTTTGTGACTTCAGGTTTTATATGATTCCCACAGTGAATCCAAATGTGCCACATACCCAAAAAATGTTTTCACATGTCTCTTTACACCATGTATGTGAGGTTGTTGTTTGAGTGTCATTAAACTAAGAGTAAGACCACTGTTGTGTGTTCACAACACACAACACAAGGAGTTCACAAATGTGTTTTCTCGTGCTAGGGACAGTAATGTGCCATGGCACATGTGCAGAGGCAACACTGAGCTGCTGATGCTGCTTGTGTAACACTTCACTGCAGGAACTGTAACTCAGTTAAGGGGTTCCTACTGTGATCTGTGTAATAAGCTGTAAAACAATCATTCACAGTAGAGTACCAAACTTTTTATCAACCCTGAACTTTCATATGATGTGCTTGTATTTACTTTCTAAGGAATATGCAATTAGAATGGCAGATAAACATTTCCAGACAGCTTTGATGAAGAAAGTTTGGGCAGCATGGCGATCTGTTAGTGAAGAAAGATGGAAAGAAAAAGTAACAAGAGCCTGTCAGTTAAGGGCAGAAGATATCTGTGTCCAGCTTACCAATGATTTTGAAGCCAAAGTTGCAGAGGTAAATTTTTTTTTCCTTCTTTTACTCCTTGACTCCCAATCCCTGTCTCTCCAAAGTATCTCCTTCTCAGCAAACCTAACAAACATGAGCATTTTCCAGCAGAACAGAGCTCCCAAGTGTGCAAGAAGACCTGAATGGATCTAAGATCTCTGCTGTGTTTTTAGACATGACTTTCTTTCCCTGCATCTGATATAAAATGTTGTTGATCTGCATACACAGATGAAGTAAATTGGATTTTCCTGAAACAAAGCAAATCTCTGTTTGCCTATCAATGGGAATGCCATTTGTTTTCTAGCAGCATCCTTTTAGTATGGGCTATGCATTTTATGGTTTTAATGAAGAAGACAATGGAAACAGAAGAACATTATTACTTTGAATGATCATGATGAGTACAGTTTTTTTCTGTAATAGCTACTCTTAAAGGTTGAAATTATGTTTGATTTTTCTTTAGCTTTCCAATTAAACTTGTTAAAGAATTTTCGGAGCTTAAAGTAAAATTGTCAATCTGTGCATTGGTGTATGCTAAGTAATCAGTTTTAAAAAATACAACTTTTAAGAGCTTTGTATTTCAGCAAGAAATTAAACCTAGAATTTTAAGAACAGGCTTGCCAAATGTGTCTTAACAGCCCAAAAACCATAAGTAGCAACTTTCTCTGTTATTTTCTCAGCATTTTTAGTTTTTTGCAGTATCTAGAGAATAGAGACTGGTGATGAAAATTTATCCTTAAACTTAAATAATTCTCTGACACCACTTGCTCTTCTGTTGAATGAACCCATGTTTCTGCAGAGATCTGGGTTGTGCCACATGCCAACTTCTAAAAGGCAAAGGCTTGCAATATATATTTCTGCTTAGAATCTGATGGTCCTTTTGAATAGTTTTGTCCTTGATATGCTCTATTATTAATATTGTACTGTACTACAAAGAAACTACGATGCACTGTTCATCTCCTTTTCAAGTGAAAACCTCTATCTTTGTAAATATAGTAAGGTATTTTTAAAGTTAATTGATGAATATGTTTGGCATTCAGAAGCAAGAGCAACCTGTTTCTTCATTCTGTTTTGTAGTTAACTGCTAGTTTGGAACAGACAAAAGCTGAGGTTCTGCGACTGCATAGTGAACGAGATCAGTATGAAGACACCATGAAGAAAGCCTTTATGCGTGGTGTATGTGCTTTGAATCTGGAAGCAATGACCATGTTTCAAAGCAAGGACAGTAGGCCAGATCCTGGTTAGTATGAATAGCAGGTTTAATCTGGTAGTGTGTGCACATTTTGGTTGGATTTGGAATTGTTTGTTTTAATGGAATTCCTTTTCTCTTTCTTTTTTTTAATTTGAGAATTTTTGGCAATACGGAGTTTATTAAACTTTTATTGCTTTAAAATGTCCTGTTAAATATGTTGAGAAATACTCTGATGCTGGATTTCATACTGATGTAGCTGAAAGGAGGAACGTATTCTCTTCATCCCATATTGCTGGGAGAGTGGAACCTGCAGCTGAACAGGGAGTCAGAGGTGGCAAAGTTGTTAAAACACCAGGTTATGTAGCAGTGAACATGAAATCCTGAAAATTCCTTTATGTTATGGAATCTCAGTGTGCAATGAATCAGCTTTTCCCAGAGAGCTCTCTCTTCTTTCTTAATCTTGCTTTTGAATGTAAAAAGGGCAAGCAAATCTCTCAGGTTCTGTATTTAGTTTTAACTCCGTGCCAGAACAGGAAACACCAGTCTATTTTTATCAGCAGCATACCTGTAAAACCTGTGCAGCTACACAGGGAAGAGCTGCACATGCTTACAGATGTAATGAAATCACTCCCTCAGAGTGAGGCAATTTGTAGTAGTGGGAACATAATTGTGCTGGTGCAACAACCTACATTAAAGAGAAAATAGCTGTGCCAGCAGGAGTGCCACAGCTAGACATGTGGCTCAACAACCAGCTGTACTGGCAGCAGTGGTTAATAGCCTTAGACAAGTAACGTCACTTGCTAAATTTAACAATCTTACACAGACATTTCTGAACTAATTTAGAGAAATTCTTCACCGAAAAAGGTAGATAGGAAGAGGAGATAAAAACCTGAAGAAGATATAAGAGGATACTTACCTGAGCAGCAGTCTAATCCTGTTAAACAGAAGTGGTATTTGTGCAGTTGCTTAGGAAATTAATAAGACATAAGCTAAATGTAGTAGCTGTGTGCTAGTGAAAATTTAGGATCGGTATTTGTAGAAGGTTAAGAATGAATGATTTCTTGAAGATACCGAGTTTGGGAATAAAATTGCAGAGCATTTCCCAAGTACTTTATTTTTTCACAGTGTTACTAATTAAGAATTATTCTATCTTGAAGAATTGTCTTTTATTTGTTTGTTTATTGTTTTCAAAAAAATGTACAACAGACAACAGGTCTCCCTGAGGTAAATGACTGGTATGAAAGCATTGTTTCTGTAGACCTATAAAAATGAGAGTAAGTAGTAAGGAAATTTAGAAAACTGAGCTCTAGAACAGTTGTGACTAGCCCCTGGGTTTCATGGACCAAACATTTCGCTTGATTTTTACTGAGAAGCTGGAACTGATACTCTATACCAGCACAACACCTAGAGAATTTGCTGTGCTGGATGTTAGGCTACTCCTAACTCATCTTTTTGTGTGTCCACTATTATGCTTTTTAATCAGAATTCATAACATCTCACAGACTCTGTCCTCAGTCCCAAGCAGGTCATCAGCTTCCGCCACATCTGGTACCACGTTCTCCCCTGCCCTAGGCATATTCTCTTTTTCTTACAGCCAGATGGTGGTTTTAATGAAGTTGATTACATAATTATTTAATATGGTTAAACAACTGTTGATCTGCATTCTTAATCAGATAGAACAGTGGTCAGTACACTGGAGGACTGCAAACATCAGAGAAGATGACTGTGATTTGTTTCTATTAGTCTGTTAATCTGTGGACATCAAAACTTCCATGTGCCAGAATCAGTCAGCAATTATAAATTTATATGAGCACTGCAGTGCCACCTACTGTCATTGGACATAAAAAGCAGAATTTCACCCCTTTACAAATTTATTATTAGGTTATTTTAATATACACACAATCTACAGGTAAAATACATATCATATATCATTATAATGTATTTATTAATAGTGTGTATCACAATCTTAATAGTTTAATAATATTTAGTGTCAGTATTGATGGTGTTAAAGTTATCTGCCTAATTTGCTGGCTTTTTTTAATTAGTAGTATATTAAGGTTATTTTAACCTCTTTAAGTATTTAAAGGAACACTGAAGCCACAGGAACTCTACTTTTTGCTCATAAAAATCCTAACATTGTTTTTCTTCTTTAACATAGATCGGATCTGACTGGTCTGTAACTGTGCATTGGTCCTGTCTGTGCTTAAGTTTAATGTGTGTGTGCGCACACAGATCTGTACAAAATTCATATTCTGGCATTCTTTTACTCTTGACATCTACAAACATTGCACAGTTTTGAAGCACCTTCCTTTTATTTTTCCTGCTTATTTTAGCTAATAAAAAAACCAAACGCAACTACCACACGGTGTCACTCTAATTCCTGGAATGAGCAAATTTCTCTCATCCTGGAACTCCTGCTAGCATCAGCTTCTCAGAAATAGGAGAGTAAATAAGAATACCTCTCTCCTTCCTTTAAAAAAATCTGTATTCTAAAAGGAAAAGGCTGGAACTGTTTGGAAAAGACTGTGCTTAGGTTTACAGATCTGGCATTCCCAGTGTTTGCATCGGGAGATAAAAGTATCCTAGATGGTTTTTGTTCAAGTTTATGCTTGCCAGTGGGAGGAGATGAGAGGGTGCCTGTAGATTGTCCCAGCCCTACAGCCAGGATGAGGCCACTGTCCAGCAATTATATGTGGGGATGAGATGCGCTGCTAATGCATAATGTTTTCTTTTACTGTGAGTAAGCCGCCTTCAGGATCTTGTGCCCTCACAGAAGTCTGGTATGATCTTTGTGCTTTACTATCTAAACTGGATTTTGTCTCTCAGGATAAGAGTACCTCTTGCACACTGGTTTTGGCAAGCAGTAGGAAGAATCTCAGCTCTTTGCACTACAAGTAGGTGACATGTGTCATGGGGATGTTGAGACATAAGAAAGAAAGAAGCCCCTTGAAAAACATTACAGGCATTTCAGAAGAGGATAAAATACAGGAATGTTTCTTTATATCTGTCCACCTACCTTTATAAAGAACAGCCTGCTCTTTTTTATTAGAAATCCCAAAGAAATACTACAATTTTTTTGTAACTTAACTTCCTCCTTATCCTCACTCCTTAGGATTAGCTAGATTATGTGCTTATCCCATTACTTTGTGTTTCTAATAATAGATATAGGAAGCAGGAGAAATGATAATGCTACCACCAGTGCAGGAAGGCCACCTCCTTCACAATATAATCAAACCTCACCACCACCTCCACCAGCAGCTGTTCTTCAGATGGAAAACATGGTAAGCAAGTAGCTGGAACAGAATTGTATTTCCTAGTGACAAAAAATAAATTCTTTGATTGGGGCTTTTTTGAAGAGAGCCCAGGTCTAAAAGAAAACCTGCAGCTGTGTTCAGACTGCACTGTGAAAATAAAGTGACTGGAGCACAGCTGCTGTGGCTTGCTGTACTTTCATTAGCTCTTTTTTTTTATTTTAGTGAAAATGCATTAAACTAATGAAAACGAGGTCACTACAGTAAGCGTAATTTGCTCTCTAAGATTCTGTCTGGAAAAAAGCTGTTAAGAGGGTTTTTTTAAAAGCTTGAATTTAATATACTCTGGCAAGATGAAAAGCTGGCTTGACTTCAAACTTCTTTTTTAGGGGGATAACAGATACAGATGTTGAGAGAACTCAGCTTATTGTCCTGTCATATCAACTCAGCCAGCTCATCATCTAGTAGCGTGGTTGTTTTGGACCTGCCCTTGAGTCATCCTGAAAACTTTGCCACTGTAAAACCTTATCATGCTAGAGAGTGATGTGCATGTCTCTCTCCTGACTTTTCATTCTAATAGTGATAAATGTTATTCCCACCATTTCTACAATTTGTAGACGAATCATTTTAAATTAGACAATGAATAGTAACACTAGGATAAAATACCTGCAAAGACTTTACAATTAAAAGGGTAATTGTGATAGTCAAAAAAATGACTGTCTAAGGAGTAAAACTGTATTTTCTAGAAGGTAATACTCATTCTGTGTAAACTCTGGTTTCATTTCAGTTTTCTAGCCACCTGGCTCATGCAAGCACTCCTGAGACCAGGCTAGATTCTGATTCTCCAGTAATCGTCACTAGCACAACACCTGGATCTGGTGTAACATCAACTCAAAAACTGGTAACATGCTAAAGTTATCCTGCTCTTTGAAATTTCTCCCTCATTCCCTTTGCTGCACTTCATGCTAAACTGCCCTCCTTTCTTTTCCGCTTTTGACACAGTTTGCTATCAGCTGTTAGAGAAAGATGCATTATTGTATGCATGGAAGCTTTTTTATTATCTGCTCTGTCATTGCAAGAAAAGATTTCCACAGTGATAGAAGTACCTTCAGCAGTCACTCAAACATGCAGTCAGGAAGCAAAGCTAAACTACCCATGCTGCTTGATTTTTGTCAAATTAGTCTTTCCTTGGGACAGAAATCATTAGCTTGAAATGCTGTGTCACAAGTGGAAAAAATTGAGTAATCCTGGTTGCAGCCAGGTAGAGCATATTCAGTCCTGTGTAATGTAACTGGATTACCTGCAACATCACATGTTCCATTTAGGCATGTGGCAGATAAAACTGAGCAGAAACACTAGAGCATTATAAATATTATGTTTAGAATTTTTTACCAATTAATATTTAATTTATTTGTAGCCCGTGGCAAAAGTAATAACATCTGCACATCAGAAAGCAGGAAGAACAATCACTGCTCGAATCACAGGCCGAGCTGATATGGGACAAAAATCCAGAGCTTGTGGGAGTTTAACAGTGATGGGAGTTTCTCCACCCATGAGTACAGTTGTTGTTGAGAAACATCATCCAGTCACTCAGGTAAATCAGATTATGCTTCTTAAAGTATTTTTATTACAACACATCTGGTAATAGTCTGAAGAAAAATTACCTTAAGAGGTATTAGACAAAGCTCAGACTTGAGACCTGTTGAAAACAGTAAATAGTGCTTACCATATTTGTCTAGAAGGCACTGATGAGGAGATGTCATGGTTTAACCCCAGGCAGCAGCCAAGCCCCACACAGCCACTCACTCACTCCCCCACCGGAGAGATCAGGGAGAGAATCAGAAGGGTGAAAGCTGGAGAACTCATGGGCTGAGAAAAAGACAGTTTAATAGGGAAAACAAGGGCTGTGCACACAAGCAAAACAAACCCAGGAATTCATTCAGTGCTTCCCATGAGCAGGCAGGTGTTCAGCCATCTCCAGGAGAGCTGGGCCCCACCATGCCCAGCTCACTTGGTTACTTGGGAAGACAAATGACAGCTCCACAAATGTCACCCCAGCTTTCCTGCTTCTTTCCCCCACTTTATACACTGAGCCTGGTGCCACATGGTCTGGAATATCTCTTTGGTCAGTTTGGGTCCCCTGTCCTGGCTCTGTCTCTTCCCAACCTCCCAAGCAGCCCCAGTCCCCTCACCAGTGTGGCAGTACCAACGCAGAAAAGGCCCCCACTTCCTGCCATGACTCACAGCTGTGTGGCTTGCTGCACATAGCTTTCAAGAATTTGGGCTCCTAAGCAGAAATTAATATTTAAATTGTATGTTCTTAGGAGTTTAGAGATTCAATGTGGTAATTATTTCATTAAGCACAATTTCTGGATTCAGATTTTGTGACTAGTGTGACAAGGAAAGCACGTGAACTGCTGTAACGAAAAGTGACTTCTGAAAATGTAATAAATGTGACAGCCCTGGAGATATATTCTGTATACCCATTCTGCAAGTAAAATCTAAGTTAAGTATTTGTCTTGAGTTAATTTGAGAGGGAAGAAAATTTGACTTGATTAAAAGGAGAATGACTACTGTTTATTGCACTGGTGGCTAGTTCTATGGGCAGAAAATTAGTTCTTGGTGAAATTGCAACATTTTATTTTCAAAGATCTTTCAAAGATCTTTCCGATACTTCAAAAGGAAAGTTGGCATGATTAAATTAGCACTACAGGGGAAAATTGTGAGCAGTATAGTAAAAAACTAAAACAAACTAACCTTGAAATAAGATTGAGGTGATAAAAGCTCAAGATACATAGTTATCTGGAAGTCTAGCGCTTTGTATGCTAAAAATGTGTTACAGATAAGAAAGGAAAAAAAACCTTACTCTTTCTGTTAAATGACCATGTATTTTTTCCTTCTTGATAAGTTTATTTCAGTTTGCTGGATTGCAGGTCTTTCTTTTTAAACTACAGCTCACCTAGAGCTATTTTAATATGGATTTTTTGTGCATTAAGTGTTTTGATGTATATGATTACTTTTCAGCAAACCATATCACAAGCCACTGCTGCTAAATATCCTCGAACTGTGCTTCATTCTTCTGGCTCCACCACTGTGAGATCTGCAGGACAAGCTGGGCGAGTGCTTCAGGGCCAAAGCCATACCAGTGTTCAGTCAATAAAAGTTGTTGATTGAGTGACTATCTTTCTCACTGGTAGGGGTTTTTAATCAAGGTACCTCTTCCCAGTCTTTTCAGATTTGATGCAGTAATGCCTAAAGTACATATCATGTTTTTACCTTTTTCTAAAAAAGGAAGGGTTTTTTTTAAGTAAAAGTGCTTTTATAATAAAACCTGGAGGGGAAAAAAGAACTTGAACTATTGTTCTACCTCCAAACTTTTAAGAGAAACACTTTTTATTTAAGGAATCTTTTGCACACTTTTAAATAAAGGATACCGTGTGATTTTTGTCTGAATCTCATTTAATCCCAATGACATTAACATCTATGTTCAAGAGGAAATGAAATTTACTTTTGTTACAAATACGTTTAGTTGCTTATGCAAGTAAGTGTTCTTGACATGCACCTTAATTATATTCTACAACAGTGTATTTAAATGGAAAACAGCAGGGTTGCATCATCCACATCGAGGGTCCAGTTTAGGCTAGGTGAGGTACCCAGTCCATCAAATTCTTAAACATTTTCATTTTCCAAGTTTATGTTGCAGAACTCAATGAATATGTAAGGGTTCCAAGCATCTGTACTTTAGATCTCTAATTCAAAAACCTCAGGATTTAACGGTCTGTTCTTCGTATTCCTGGGATGCTCTGCAACTGAGTCAAAGAAGGTTGCACACAAGAGGACAGTTTGGAATAGGACTTCAGACTAAGATACAGACCATCTTTTTAGTACAAACAGTAGGGTAGGATTCAGCACAAAATAATGCTAGCTATATTCAAACAGAAAAGGCAATTCAGTTCTTCCATTACATGATGAAACTATTGCTGTGTTATAAAGAAGATCACAAAGATAGACATTTACATAATTTTTCAGCTATTAAATATATTCAGCAATAGGAAAACCTTTGAACATATTCAGCAGGACACTGCCAAGTATTAATTTAAGATATGAACAAGAAATAGGTAAATAATTGCTAAATGTGTTGAGTATTAAATATTGAATGCTCTTTTGGGGGTATGTATACAGTCTTATGCCATGATAGAAGATTCTGCAGCCAGCCCCGTGTGGTGTTTACATGTGACATTTTTGTGTTTCTTCACTACATAAATCAAATGCTGCAGTAGAAAGATCTGTCATAATCATAGCAAGAATTTGTAAAAACCTGAATCCCAAATGAGGCCAGATGCCAGCTTATTTCTGGAAGTGGTAATTGATTTATACACATAATTTGCACTTGATAGATTTAATTTTTTTCGTGTAGAAAACATCTTATTTACATTTCACATCAAACAAAACTAGTTTAATTTGCAGTTCCAATAGAGAATTACTTTATCAATGTAAGGTCAGGTGTAGAAACTCTAAGTGGTGAGTCTTGCTTAGCAGTTATAAACTGCCAGTCAGCCATTTGCTCTTAAATTTTTTACATTTCTATATAGCAAGCATTTGAGAAAAAAAGTAAACATTTCAGCAGTGCAAGTTCTTCTAGGGTGGAAAAAGTTGTACAACTTCAAAATAGGTTTTTTGTTTCCCAAAAAGATATTTGAAAGCCACTTTCCGTGTGGCATGTAATTCCATCATATATGCCATGTTTTGTTGATGAACTCATGAAATTACACATTTCTTGGAGTCCATGCCAATGGAAACTGAAGCTCGGATCTTCTCTGTAAAGTAAGAGAAAACACTTGATTGGTGTGCTCTGCTTTGCACAAGGTCAGACTAACTGAAGGGTGGCCAGTCACAAATTAACCATGGGTGCAAAACAGATAAGGGAAGCAAAGTTTTCATGTCTTCCTTTAGAAACCTTAAGTCTGACATAAATGCTTTTTCTCAAGCAGCCTGACCCTTCAGGAAGGGCAGTCCCAGAAAAGAAGAAAGTGTCCTCCATCCCTGCCCTGGCCACAGCTTCCCAGCATCAGCTGGGACCTCAGCAGGGCACTGCAGTCTCACAGAGGACACTGTAACATGTTCTGTATCAACTTACCAGCTAAAGGCTGAAGTCCTGCTTCCACCAGATCTTCATATAGATGTTTAACAGGATTCTGATGAACCAGCAATGTACCATGTAACCAGATGAGCAACATTCTGTTTCCATGTTCCTTGTAACTTTTTTTTCCTTGCAATACACAAAGTATTTGTTCAATATGCTGGAAACAGTGTATTTTGTGCTTCTGCACTTTAAAAGTTCCAAGAGATTTTAAACTTACTCATTTACTCTTACTACCTTTCTCATTCAGCAAAAAAATGAAGACTAAAGCTTACAAGTTTTTTAAAAAGTTCTAAAAAGTTTTTTAAAAAAACATTGTTTTATCCTAACACTACTGTTAAAACATGAAAAACACCTCTCTAATTTTAACACCAAAGTCTTAAAATTAATTTTTCCTTTAATTTTTCCTCCAGCTGTGGAAATATACCCTGGAGTAGTAGTAACAAGTACAACTTGTTCTGTAGACTGTTTTCCCAGCACTTGAGAGGCCTGAAACCAGAAACTCCTGTTTCATGGCAGCTGTGCAGACAGAGCATGAGTAAAATCACTCTGTGTCATGAAGCTCCCCCAATCCTCACTTGCAGGATGACCCCCCACGACTCTTCTGTGATGTTCATGGCTTCTAGTTTTGATCTCCAAAGAAGAAGGTTCCTTCAGGCCAAGAGGGAGAGCAGAAGTGTCCTGTACTGCTACAGCACTGCTTTCCAGGAACCAGGGACAAGACTTATACCCCTCCACTATGGGATACTCACATAGTTTAAAAAGCAACAGTGCCTTGTGGGGGTTTTTTATCCTATGTATTTATGTCTGGCCATTCAGATGTTGTTACCTGTCCACTGTTCTTCAATAGCTTTAATTTGTTCATCAGTGAATTTCCAGAACACAGCCAGTTTTTTCCATTCACGGGGTTTTAACAGGTTATATGCTAGATTCCAAAGGGAGGAACGGATTTGCTTGGTCTGCATACTGTGATCTTGTTTGAAGGACACGCTGAAGTCTGACCCATTACCCCTATGGGCTAGATGTATCTGAAAAAGAAAGTAGATGGTAAATTTTGTAACAGAGCTGGGAAACTCTGCTCAGTGAGCAGTGTCCTGTTCAGGTATAGCTGCTGACAGGTGATTTGCTCAATGCCTGTAAAGGAACTTTGTATGGTTCATAGAAACAGAACTGAAACAAAGAGTTCCAGTATCTGTTGCTATGAATTACTAAGTTAATTACAAAATAAGCTACTTTCTCTGGTACTTCATACACAAAAGCAAAGTAACAGCAACTGTTGTGCCAGCACTGTTGTGCTGCTTGGCTCTGTCTGTATGCCGTGTTTTGAACACATCTGGGTTTCAGGCACAGTTCTTACCCTTTTCTCTTGCTTCTCAAAGCACTAATCTCTCCCTAGGTAGAGGGTAGGCCATGGGCACAGCTGTGCCTGCTCAACCTGTTCCTGCCTCTGCCCTGCCAGCTTCACTTGGCTGAAGCAGGGACTTCCAGATCCTGTGCTGGCATTAGGTTTATCATGGGGAATCCCATTCAGCAAAGTGTCTAAACACCAATGTGCACATATGTGTTGAACATGGATCTAGTTTCATTCCTGCATAAGTAAAATCACAGAAACCAAAATCACATGGATTTTACCCTCCAGATTAAAAGTGATGTTGCTACTGTAGGCACTGCTCTCCAGAAACAGGAGTGATGGGGTTACCTCTTATTTGGGCACCTTGGCAAAAACCATGTCAATCAGTGATTTCAGTCCTAGCTAAACTGTGTCCGGGAGCATTCCTAGGTAGGTAAGCTCCAGCTATTTCTGCATTTCATTAGGTTTATGTACTAGTCCTGTTTCAAATCTTCAAAGGGAAAAAAATTCTTTACGAATTTGATAGAGCATGACAAAGCAGATAGTAAGCAAAAAAGGAAATGGCAGTAGGCCACATTTTAAAAATGCTAAGCATAAAGTGCTTCATTCCAAATTAAATTCAGAAAAATACAGCAGGGTTATTTCCTAACCTAACAAGAGGCTTACGGAGAAAAAAAAGTCACAGTTCAGTAACTAAGCATTGTCATGTATATTTGATTCCATTCATCTGATGCAGACTTTATTTCATGCTTCCTGACAAATGCTAAGTAAAGTGTACGACATTTTACAGGACAGCTTCAGGGTCTCTGATTTGATCCTTTAGTTGTGGTGTTTAATTAAAAAAAAAAAACCAAACAGAAAAAATAGAAAAAAACCTCAAGCAAACAAAAGAAATCCTTTTGCAGCAGCACAGCTTCTCTTTGCTGCTAAGCATGTTTTGAGGCAATGGCAAGGTGGGATAGTAACAGCTGCCCTCAAATTCACTTGTCTCAGCCTGGACAATGATAGGGAAGGGTTGGGTGGAAGTGATAAATAGAAAAAAAGTGATAAATAGAAAAACAGAGAGATGACACTCACACTTCAGTATCATGTGCCCTTCCTCTCAGCTACATGACCTTTTGTAACTAATGCTTTGTCACAAATGATAAGTCAGCTGAATGTAACAAAAAGACAGTCTTCAAAATAATGGTTCAAAATGCTGTAGTTCCCTGTAGGGTAACACCACCTGAATAGCCGTATCATATTCCATAGATTTAAGTTGTTCCAATGGCTGAACTCTCAGCTTCAGGCAACGGAATGCAAAAATTTATGTTTGTATTTCCCAGCATCTCTGGTGCTTCTGCAGAAAAACATCTGCTTAACACTTTTATGAAAATTCAGTAAACAATGCCAAGAGGTTGAGAACATAGGCTTACTGTTGTCAAATTTATCATGGCTTCTGTGGCAACAGACTACTACTTTTAAGCCAAAAGAAACAATAACATATCTGACAATTCCAGCTGAACTGGTGCAAATCAAATGCACAATACAGAGTGTTCTTGGAGGCATTTTTTTTGCAATAATTAATCTAGATTTGTGATTTACCAGCCGTGTAACATTAAGTGTCATGTATTTGGCCACTCAGGGCAGGAGTAGGGTGGTAAAACTGGTAATTCCTGTACCTGCTCCGGAACAGGATCAGTATGCTTATACACTTGGTTAACTCAGCAGGAAGCAGGAGTGAGAAGGAAGTCACAAACTGATATGGCAGTTACTTCTAGCCCTTTAGAGAAGCCCATCACTATGCAAGTGTACATTTAAGTAACAACTAGGGAAAGAAGGTGAGAAGTTCAGATCACCTAAGCCATGTCCTTCACACTTGTTGCAAAGTTCCGTCTCATTGATTTAATTTTATAGTTAACACACAAGGAACAGAAGAGGGAGCTTCTGTTGAAGAAGCTGTACTCCTGCTAGCAAAGGAGTCACAGACATCTTCACTGTTATTTTTCAACCACAGATTTTATATACCAAAGAATCCACAAATCAATGTGGATCCATGTTATCCCAGCCATGATGCTGATGACCCAGTTCAGATTTGGCTTAGAATTTCTCTCCATCCCTTCATGTGTAGAGCACAAGGCAGGAAAATAATAAGATCTGCTTACAGTTTTACAGCTAGTCAGGAATAAAACCTGGATGGGCTGGAGACTTTCCCATTCCCAATCCTAACTTTAGTTCATCAAGGCGAGTCTTGCTGCCTGCCAAAAGGAACCATCTTAGCCAAAAGGCACTTTGAAATCAGAACTGGCTTTTCCCTTAGGTATCTTGTGTTAATGAAGGATCTTCTTACCTGTTTCATGGCAAAATACCTTTCTGCTTTAATGATCATATCTACAATGAGGGCATGATGGCTCCTTGATGCTGTGGCCAGTGCAGTTTTTCCATGCTGAAAGCAGAGACAGTGAATCAGAACATTATCTTGGGTAAGTGTGTCACAGAAGAAACACAGGGACTGCTTACAGAGCCCTATCCCTTTCTCCTTTTTTTTTTTTTTTTTTTTAAAGGCAACGATATTTACTACAATTTTATGGCTTTTGGGTAGCTACAATCAAAATTCTATGTTCTGCATAAGCTGTATTCCCTC
>JAODKT010001744.1:23756138-23813810 GCA_027576195.1 Cossypha heuglini
AACCCAGAGGTGGTCAATTTTCTCTCACACTAAACTCCCCAGTAAAAAATTCTGGTGAGGTACAGCTGCTTTCAGAAACCTGCACTCAGACTGCTGCATACTTCATACCAGGTTTCACGCTCCAGTCACTGCATCCATGCTCAAACTACCACAACCATGTCCATTCCCATGCTATGGTTAAACTGGCATTTCTGATGGATAGGTTGGCAAAGTTGGAAATCTCCACTTAAAGGGCAAACCTGTGCCTTGTTTTAGATGGTAAGAAAAGGTGGCTCACAGAATAAAAAGAAAATTAATTTCACATTACAGCTGAAAGGAACACAACTATAGGATCATGGTTCATGAGTATAGAAGGAGTCACAGTTATTAAAAGCCATTGCTGTAATTCCAGCTGCAGAGGTTTGCTCAGTCTATCTGAACTCATCTCTCCTATCAGCACTTTGATGCACAGACATCATGATGGCTCTAAAGGGATTTCTCAGCAATTGTCTATTTTCAGCCTATCTGCACTGAGTGCAACTGCCTTGGATTTAAATATTCAGGGTGTTGTCCAGTTAACAAGTGACAGGAGCAGATGCATGGCTTTCTCTGGAGACTGAGTACTCCTGATGCCAGGGCAGGGAGGCCAGAAAAATACCGTGCAATCAAAGCAGGCTCTCCTTCTTCCTATCTACTATTCAGTAAGGACAGTAACATTTTTGGCATCTCAGCACCAATTCAGTTCAAAGGGCACTGTACTTGCGTATGTTCCCAGCAGTGGCATGGTCTCAGATGTCATCCAGCAAATAGGCAAAGAAAAAGCTACTCCAAGAAATAAAACCAATGCAAGAAAGGTGACTTATACCAGAACTTGTACTGGCTCAGAGCCAAATTTTCATAACAAGTCCTGAGTTCTATCAGTGTTGCTGTAATACCAGGGCACTACCTTGCCCAAAGACTTGCAGGTGCTTAAGGTCATAGGCATTTTTTGTGTCTGTCTTTGGAACACAAATAAGTTGAAAAAATTTCCCAGTGGTGGAGGTGCTGTTTAAAATGGACAAGATTTCATTCTGAGTTGAACCCAATGAGAACTGTAGACGTTTGGCAAGTGTAGATGATTCTAAATGGAAATGCAGCATCTTACTTCAGCATCCCAAAACATACTAAACATGCAATCCACACTCAGAGCCCCAGGCCTCATATCAGGATAGGGCAAAACATGACAATCCTAATCCATAAATCTTCGCTTCTCATCAGAACAGTTTTGTGCATGAAAGTTACTTTTTAAAGCGTGAGTTTTTGCTCATAATAAACATCAAATCCATCAACTCAGTTATACAGAATATCAAGAAAAGTGGTAACAGTGTAAAAGGCAACACTCAATCTTGCAGTAATTTAGCAAAATTTGTAAACATTGGGTCTGTCCTTTCAGTAGCACTTCCCCAGCAACTTTGCTTTGGTACTTCTTCCAGCCATTGCCATTTTTGTCTCTATCTTTCCAAGCAGAGCATCATCCCAGGGGTTAAGTATCCACCTGAATGGATCTGGAATGTCACCATGATTCTCAGATGACCTGGAGTGCTAAAGAGCAAACTGTCCATCACTGCACCTGGTGAAGCTGCACCTCTCCTGGCAATGAGCCCGGCTGCAGATGCACAGTACAAGCAGCCTCAGGCCATTTTCCCCTCTGCAAGCCTAGACCTTTTCTCCATGAAAGGTCTCTGGAAGCAATGTTTCTCCTTCAAACCATGAAGTTTGGGGGTTTTACAGCTCTTCATCAAAACCATTTCAGATCTCTTCAAGCTGCAGATATAGCAATATTAAAGGAAGACTTCCTTTGTAGGTAGCTTTACTTAGCAAACAAAACTGGCAACATATGCTTTATGTGCCTCTGTAAGGAAGATTATAAAACAAAAAATCATGTAATCCTTACATGTGTAAGGAATGCAATTTACCTTATCTGTGGTCTTGAGATTGCAGCCTGACTTCAGCAGCAGTTCCACCAACTCCACATTGCCAAGATCAGCTGCCAGATGTAGAGGGGTTTCCTGCCTCTTCAATTAAAGACACCAAATAAATGCATTAAGTCAAACTTACTCCTAGAAGCAGCATGCTCACAGGCTGAATCTAAAATAGATTCACAACAAGAGGCAGCCTTGGTGAGAAAATACTGAACAGAGAGGGAAATTATTTAACTTTTGAGTGATCTGCTGGTTTTGCTTCAGGCAGACAAGACAGCATATGGGATCTCTGCAGGAAAACCAGGCAGAAGTTCCAGCTGGCTCAGGAAAGAGCTACTGTTATGCCCCTCTAATGCACTGTAAACTAAAAAGCTTGCTCTCTCTCTTCCCTCTTAAAGCAAGGTGCTTTGGAGAGAGGGCTTCATATGTCTGGCAACCCACATCCATATCATCTTCTCAAGTAACCTTTACCCTGCAGGAATTTATGCCAAGACAACTGGATATCCACAATTTTCAACACTACTATACCACATCCACAGCAAAGCTTTTTAGTCATCCCTGCCACAAAGTGATGATACATTGCAGAAGTCTACCTGCTCCATAATGGGTTCAGTGAAACTGAAAAAACACACAAACAAAACTAAACCATTAAACCAGGCCAAACCATTAACAAGAAATACAGCTAAAATGGCATTCAGCTTCAAGTAAATCTCTGAGTCTGAAAGGAGCGTTGTATAATCTCTACACAGCCACATATACCCAAATACATATTTATTTATTCTTTTACAGAAATTAGAGTAAGAAACTCCAGACATCTATGCATGAAATGCAGCAGCAAATAATGGAGTAATTGTGGAAGCCCTGCATATATGGGAATGTTCCTTATATGTTTCTTGGGGCACATTATCCTTCTAAGTTGAATGTTTTGTGCCTATGCCTCTCTGATGTTGCAAGTTTACATTCTGTAAGTCTGCTTAGAGAACTTCTTTGGCCTTTAGATCTTAATTAAAGGTTTGTACACTAAGAAACACCAGGCTCCACATTAAAAGTCTCATCAGTTAATTCTACAGTTTACACTATGATCACACAATTTCATGTATTTACCTTACTTTTTTATTCCCATAAATAAATTTATTTTTTATTCATACACCCTACCCTCTTTCCTGCAGAAATTTAGGGATACATAAGTACCTGCTGTAGGCAACTTCAGGCAAGCTACAGACAAAGTGAAAAATATTTCTAAAAGATATGTTGAAGAAATTTACAGAAATCTCTATTTTATGTGACTAGGAAGTCTTGTCATTATACTTTACTCCAATCACAAATGACAGCCTCTGTCTTCCACAAAAATGTGTATAAATTCATCTCTAGCAATAAAATGAACAATGGGAAAGGCTGAGCCACAGATTTCTCAAAGACTTATCCTTCTTGCTATCATGGGGAGCACCTCTACATGTCATGAGGAAGACCAGGCTGCATTTCCCCAGCAGGGAGCTACAGTGCCCTGAATGGGACTCGACAGGCCTGCGGAAGGACAGTCCTTCCACAGATGAGATGTAGGACTGATGGGGAGGGGGAAGAGAGATTCTCCTTGAAGTGCCACAGATGGCAGGCCAGTCTGTACATGGTTGGACCACTGGAGTCTGTCATGGTCAGGGGCTCTCCTGTATGTGAGCTCTGTACAATATTATGCCATATGCACCATGAGCACTGGATGTCAGTGAGATTTTTGGAGGCTTAGTTGTTGGCCAGGTCACTGTAGTCTACCTCTACCACCACTCCCTCAGATATTGGATACCTTCTGTGGTAATTTACTTGCCTTGCTGGTTTGCAGTATCTTTGTGGAGACACTTTGCACTCATACTTCGTAAGAGCCATCTCCAGAGACTTATGAGTGGCTGCTTCCGTTATGATCCCTTTGTCAATCCCTTAGTCCCTAGAGGTGGACCGCAGCAGCTGGGCTTCCCTACCTTCCCAACACCGGAGCAGTCAGGTAGTAGTGTGTTTGCCTTGGGTGAATACTTGCTGCTTACCTAAGATGTCATTCAGAGATTGGCACCAGGTAGTTTTGCCTCTGTTGTCCTTCTTGTCTTTTCTCTTTCCTGTTCTGCTACAGGCCAGGCTGTCTCTTTTGAATCTTCCCCCTTTTGCCCCTCAGCAGGACCTGTTTCTCTTCATAACCAAATCAACATCTACTTCCATCATCTCTCCTTGAGTTCAGGCACAATTATTATATTTCAGTTCTGGATCTCGGGTTAAACAAACCTGTGACACCTCCAACTAAGTGTGTTTTCAGTCCATATGGTGGCTTAGGAGTTTCTCAGTGTTCCTTTGTGTGCTCCTTGATCAGGAAATTCTCATTCTCTTTTGAGGGCACTGAATGGCAGCTCGGTAGACAAGGGCCAAACCCTACACAACATTGGAAATCCCTGTGTTTCATCAGGGTGGGCAAGGCTCCCCTCCTTCAGATGGTGTATGAATTACTTAGGATATATTCCTGCTAAGGCATGAAATCCCAAACCCCTGGAGGCAGTAAGAGCCTCAGGCACGTGTCCAATTCCTTCCAAACATGATGCCACCTGAGAATTGACTGCCTCCAGGAATCCCTGTGTGGCATTCCCAATTAGTTGTTAATTGTTACTCACAATAACCAAAACCATGCTCACAACACACGCTAGTATGGACAGTGTGAATATGAAAGGATATTCAAGGAATTAAGTAGTTTTACAAGAAGGTGGGTGAGACGTGTCCTGGGGGAGAAGAAGGGGCAAATGCCATTCATTCCATGCATTCAACAAAGCACCTCTCCAAGGAGGGAAAGGAAAAGATGTAACTGTTGATTTTCTCCATGAGATGGTCACCTGACTACACAGAGAGTGGCATTGTAAGTGGCAAAAACACTAGATCAGGCAAAAGTCAGTGCTTTTATCATCGCTCCACCAGGCAAAGCAATACAAAGTGATATGCAACATAGCGAAAGCAGAAATGGATATCAAAAATCATAGGAGGTTTTGTACAGCAAAAAAAGGATCAAGCATGACAACACCAAAGTAAGTATGACACAAATCAGTGGTGGATATCATCTACAGTCAACTGATCTGATCTACAGCAAACTGGCCAACAACTAGCCAGGCCTCCAAAGAGCACTGACACCAAGCAGGGTGAAAGAATCCTGGTTAAGGCAAGGAAGAGAGCTGTAGCTGCCTGTGGATGGGCTCAAACATCCCTTCAGTTAACAGCTGAGCACGCTTACTGACTGCATCACAGAGACCTGTGACCTTGTCATTCAGTGTTGCTGTGCTGCTCAGCTCTGCCCCCTCCCAGCTCCCTGAGCACCCCAGTCAATAAATGTGGGGGCACAGAGTGTGAGACAGAGAAGGCCTTGATGCTGTGCAAGGATTGTTCAGTAACAGCTTTAACAGCCTTGTCTTACCAGCACTGTTTTGGTCACAGATCTAAAAGACTGCACATGGTGGGTTGCTTTAAGGAAAAATTAACTTCTTTCCAGCCAAATAACATCCTGCACTGGGCTTCCCTCTGAAGCCAATACCATTGAGACATTTCTGTGATTTATTACACATGAACCATAACACTTGAACAACACATTACCCAATCATTTTCTGAGTATACAGCATTGTGCTATCCTTTTGTTGCTCAAACAACATTAGCACGGCATGTACCAGTGACTAATACATAAGTATACACACAAAAAGATTAGGAGGGAACTGCCTCTTCCTTCCTATTCTTCTGTACCCCGTGCTCATAAGGAAAAGAAAATTCAAGTAAAACCCACAGAATCTCTCATTTACCAATAAAGGGTAAAATCCCAGCATTTCTTACATGATTTAAGGAGTTTATGTCGTGATTGGCATCCAAAAGGCTTTTTACTACTGGTAGATTATTACTGATAATGGCTAGATGGAGAGGGGAATTCTTCTGCTGTGGAGGAAAAATAATAAATTGTTATACTTGGGTATATTATTATAAGCTCATGCAAACAAGAAAGAGGTGCTTATTGAAGCCCACCAGCTTGCAAAGGTGACATGCTCTAGCAGAGGTTCAAGACTGCCGAAAACACATCTGGATGTGTGGAGTTACATCAGAGGTGGTAGCCTGCTCCTGCAACACCCACAGAAACAGGCAAACAAACACAGCTGAGGAAATCCTGAGTGCATGGAGTGTGCAGCAGTGCGCCACAACTTAGGAGTGCAGCAAGGCACTCCTCCTAAGTCTTCCTACCTGGGATGTGAGCTATCCTGACAACAGAGAGATTAGGGTAATGTTCCTGCTCCCTCAGAAAAGTGGCTTTGCCCTTTGTTACGTAGCCTGGAGACAGACTCATTCTGCATTCGGTAAACTGATGTTGAAATCTACTTTCCAGGAACAAACCCTTGTCACATGCTGCTACTGGAAATGCTCTTTATACTAAAGTGACTTGCTGTCATATATATAAAATATGACAAATTACAGCTACTAAGACAGAGGTTTTATTTGAGTGATTATTTGTTACTATACCCAGGGCACAGATGCAACACCAGTCAAAATCCACACTAGGTTGGTAAGATCTCTTTGTATGTTGAACCTGTGACTAATGAGTTTCTTGTGAAATACAGCTAAAGAATAACTCCATACCACTGCCATTCATAGTGCCAGGCACCAGTTCAGTGTCTTTATAAAACACAGCCTTTATTCAGGGCAACAGAAAAATAAAGCAAGCTCTTAATGCAACACTGTGATGGAAATGTTTGCAAAATGTAACTTACAATTTTTTGAGTTGCTTCTGCTACAGAAAGCTAATGAGAACAAGCAGCACAACAACTGCCTGACCTTTAAATCATTTCAAGCAGGTCATAAATTGTTATTCCTTCATAGGTTTCTGTAAGAGGTCAGTGATCATGGCGTAAGTAATGAGGTCCAGATTCTATTTTCATCCTGTACTGTAGAAGTGGAAAATAATTTCCTATTCATAGAAAATCTCAAATATGTGTAATGTCTAAACAGAGAGAAAATTTGGATAATATGACTACCTCTTTCTTTTAAAATTGAAATTAATGTTGGCATGCAGATTTTGAAGGCACTGAGGGTGCATCTACCTGCAAAGGGTGAAAGCACTGAAGTGTCTATCTACATTTTAGTTATCTTTATGCAAAATCAAGTTGACTCTTTGCCCACAGCATTACTACCTCCAAGTTCAAATCCTGGCCCTTGGCTTAGCCTGGCCTTGTCTACTCTGCACTGCACCAGCCTGCTCAGGAACTCACTGGGTTGGCAACAGGACCTTGTCTCTATTGGTGTGTGCGTGTTGCTAATCAGCATCTAGAAACGAAGTGTGTAAGAAAAAATTCAAGGAGCTACTCACTCAGCTGTCTGAACTCCCATGGAAAGATAGGACAGGCTGAGCAGCAGCAGAAGAGTTATTCTGATAAATACTCACCTCAGGTTTAGCAACCAGGTCAATATTCTTATCAATAAGAAAAGTAACCAAGGATAGATGTCCATTCTGAATTGCAACCTGCAAAGCACTGCTATTGTTCTGAAAGAGATTTGATGGACAGTAAAACTTACATTTTTGTTGCTGGAAAAACAGTATTAAAGAGAGGTATAAATATAGGATAATCTTGCCTTTAAATTTGTCTTAGTATCTCCTCCACCAATAAAACATTTTGACAAAATGGTACAAAATTATGCAGATCAGCAGTTAGCATGATGTTTTTGCCAACAGTGAAGGAAATGCCCATTTTTACTATCACAACAAGCATACTGAAGAACACCTATCTTATAGCCCCATCCAACTTCTCTTAAAATACAGATCAGCATCATCATCTATACTGTGCCATGGACAACAACAATGCCAAGATATCCCCTACTCTGTTAGTTAGTCTGTTAGACTTACCAAGCAAGTACAGTCACATTAACCATAGAATAGTTAATAAATCAATAGAAAAATAAATATAAATAAATTAATAGAAATAAATTTTAAAATTAATTTTTACAAAATAATTCTGCTTAAACAAACAGGTTCTCATTCTGCTGGAGTCATAAACTTCTTGCAGCAGGCTAGGCAAGGCCACTCAGCAGATATGAGTCGGACTGCAGTTCAGGAATCAGATGTAAAGAACAAGTTTGTCATCAGATCAGTCACATACACTGCCAAAAATGAAGATTTTCAGTTATCCTAGTTGGTTACATTCTCTAGTCATATGTTGTACTAGTGGGCATACAGGAAATAAAAGCTCCACCAGAGTACTCCATCAAATAAAGCTAACGCTACTTTTCTCCTACATTGGTTTTATTCTGTTAGTATTCTCTGCATTCTCCATTCTATTTTTCCCATTTCACAAAATAAATTAGAGCAAATATCCTTTATTAGTAAGGTCCTTTCCACAGTCTAGTATGTCCCAGTAGGAGGGATACTGTGTACATACCTGAGTTGAAACATTGATGTCACTCCCTGCCTCCAGTAAGAGTTCAGCACATTTTTTATGACCTCCTTCAACAGCCAAGTAAAATGGAGTTTCTCCATTCTAGACCAAGAGACAAAATGTCTGTTCCGATTTAAGACATGTCACTAAAATACTGAGACACAAAACACTTATGGTAGGCTCCATCAGGCTCATCCAACTCTTGAGTGATATGGCTACTCACCAGCAGTTAAGTGACAGATGGTGTTTATCTGGACAGATGTATAGTAAAGTTTACAATAGAGAAAACTATTTCATTAGTATTAATCATGCTCTTTTTGGTGGGCAGCAATTGTTGCCAATCAATACCAGGCAACATAACTAGCATACTAATACATACAGTTATTCCAATTTCTGTTGAGTACAATGCCATGGATTTCTGACAAATTCACAGCCCCAAAGTGCTAAGGAAAGTGATAAGGAAAACTTTTAGCAGAAATAATACTGTTTCATACTTATTTAAAATCTTTTCATGCTGAAGGAGTCTCCATGTCTCCACAGCAAGTCTATAAAATGGGATACATCAGCTACTCAATGACCTAATTCCAGCTTCTCAACATCTAAAGTACATAAAGGTTTAATGGAATGGTTTTTTACTCTGGTGTTTCAACAATCACACAGGAATCAATAAATCATAATTTTTCTTTGCTTGAAATTCTGACATTATTCTGGTAAACTTAATACATTTTAGTCCTTTGCTCATGCTATGGGAAGAGAGATCTGTTCACACCCAGGTCACATCATCTCCAGCTGGATGGGAAGGTCACACTATTAGCCATGCCAAGACAGGGGCACAAGCAGCCCAAGTTTTGTGTGTGCAGAAGCAACATTCTTAGATGAGCCCTGGAAACATGAGGGCTCCACATTTCCAAGACGTTTGTGTGCCTCACAGCAGGCACAGCTGAAAATAGCAGACAAGTTGGATAAGAGGGAACTTCTTAACTCATCAGTCTGACACTGATAAAGTAAGAGGAGGGCCTTGGGTAGGAGTTACTAATTTTGCCCACTGGCCCAGCAGAACAAACCATCAGCCACATGGCAGGTTCCCACAGTGGGCATGCCAGCCTACAACAAAGGAAACTACCTTGCCCAGGTTGTTCCAGCTGCCCTATAGAAGAAACAGAAGAGACATAAACCCTTTGCAAGGCAATACTGAGATGAGCAGTTAGTGTGCATTTCCTTCCTCCACTCCTTGTTTAAGCCTTAAAATGAAGTCCAAGAGTGCATTACCTCAGGGATACAACCTTCCCAGCTAATATGCAGTTGATGAATAAGCTGGCTGAGCTCACCAACACTAACCCAGGAAAGCAAATTTGGTAGGAAGCGTCTGCAGCCAGTTTTGTGCCACTGAGTGCAGATGGACTAGGTACAAATCTGAGACCCCCTCTGCTGAGGGGCCTGTGGTGGTATGTGCTTGGTATGCAAGGTGAACTGGCTCATTGAATATGCTGAAAAGCACCAGAAGTGCTTAAAAGTGAGATATGAAAAGGAACGGGATCACATGGCTAAAAATTCTGCATGAGAGAAAGCAACAGAGGCTAAGGTCTTCCTCTGTTCTTTTCTGCCAGTAGTTATGCAAGGGTTTGCCAAATGCAGGGGAGGATGTATGTAAGGATAGAGGATAGAGGAAGATACTGAGGGAGTCACTCGAGGTTAACTTATTAGACAAGGAACAAGGAAACAGGATGCTTCCTTCTTGAAAGAAAAAGTTAAAGTTACTATGAAACCAGCAAGACTAATGAAATCTCCTCAGTGACACATCTCTTCCTTTGAAATTTGATTTTTTTTAGAAAAAATTTCAAACCTCTAACTTTATTTCTTTCAATAGTTTAGTATACTTACCTGATTGAGGTCATTTATTTCTTCCCACTGTTCAAGCAGAATTTCTACAACTCCACTGTGACCATTTTTGGCTGCTAAATGCAATGCTGTGTTTCCCTCCTTGAAATTAAAACATCAAATAATATATTTTAAAACCCAGAATAAAGACATTAACTAAAACCAACACAAAGCCTTTGGTCTTTTACATACAAGTCTCTCTCATTTACAAGGAGAGGGAGACAGCTACACACAGCATGTGCCAAGACTCAGTCTAATGCTGCTGATGTAGTTGGTTGTCTGAAAACTTCAGTGTATACCAGCAAAAAGATCTGAAATTCTAGCTGCCAACAAATTAATCAGAAGAAAACTTCAGGTACTGGTTCCCACAGGGCTGGGTATTACTGAGCCCCCAAGATCACCGATTTAAAGAGTAAAAAAGCCTAGGTCAGTGCATAGAAATTTGTCATGGCTTTGATATCAACATCACAATCTTTGATCTCTGTCATGGTCAGTGCTATTTCTTTCTAGGAAATTAAAAAACACAAAACAGAAACAAAACCAAAACCAAAAAAACACACCACCAAGCAAATAAAAGCAAAGAACAACTTCAGGCAGAGCAGTGGGTTTGGAACTAAAAGAAAATGCAAGCGTACAAAATAGTATAAAAATGGCTAAAAAAATTAGAAGAATTCTAGCTCTCAGAAAAATGAGAGTCCAGAGCAGTTTTTCATTCACAGCACTGAGTGAGAAGCTGTGGGAATCCTTTTTACCATTGATGGTTACAGTGTGATTGGGTTTGGTGACTCAGGAAATTAGTTTCTGTCCTGGCTTCTTACCTAATTTTGCAGGACCACAGTGTTTACCTCCTGGTGTTGTTGACACCTTTAACCTGCTAGATGTCTGGGACTACGCTATCTTTCAACCTCTGCTGATAAACTGCTTAGCACAGCAGAGCTCTGGGTGGCACTGCAGCTTTTAAACTATTACCAGAATACCAAAAAAAACAACTTCACTTCCTGAGTGCTTGCTTATGTGGTTCTGTAAATGCAATATCTGACAATTTCACAATTTTTAATGCATTTGTCCTTGCAATGTCTCAGATGCAGAGAAATATTAACCTGCTCATTCCAGAAGCGGTCAAGTAAGGAAAAATAAATTTAAGAGCAGACTTTGAAAATTACTAAGATACCTTAAAATACAATGTCAAAGCAAACTCAATCAGATTGAAGTGTTACAGTACTGCTGAAAAAGAGTTTATAGGCGTTTGTTTGCATTCTGAAACTTTTAAACACCTGTGAAAAATTGGTCACACAGTGACACACAGATACAGACAATGTGAAACACTGGGAAATATGATCTCCCAGAACAGAGACTGGCACCATCATCATCAGGCTTCCCCACTCCTCTCAACAGAAAACATGTGCTAGTCTTGCTTTGCACAAATTATGAGTGTGTATGGAAAAGTCTCCAGGCAATCATTCCACTGCCTTTATCACTAAAAAAACCATCATCCTTTACATTTGTTGGTCTCATATATCACTGTAACATCTGTTCAGCACACTCAGATATTAGATTGTATAATAAACACAGTGAAACAAAATAATCTTTCATAATCACATTTGTAGTTGGACTTTTGTGGAAAATAAACATTTACCTCATCTTTTTCAGATGTAAACAGCTTCAGAGAAATCAAATTTTTTATCATGTCAACATGGCCTTTTTCAGAGGCCAGAAGAAATGGCTTTTTACCCTTCTAGGAAAAAAATTACGGACAGAAACATAGTGTTACAGAAAGTAGAAATACTTTACTTCTAGTTACTAGATATATGGCATGCATATGTGTATGTGTATCCTACATTAAAATTTATGTATCACATGACTAAGGAGATTAACACAATAGTAGATACATAGAAGAGCAGTAATTTAATAATATACTTAGTGTATATAAACAGATTATACATCTTGGATATCCTGAATAAAAGATATAAAAATTGTTTAGAAATGGTAAAGGAGTGGAAAATACACTCAAAATATTTTAATCCCATTTTTTCTCAGTATGAAAATATTTATCAAAAGAACTGTGTCATTAAAAGTCTGAAGATGCTCAGAAACAGGCAGCAAAGAAACTGCAATATTTATTTCGGTGGGTTAATTTGTTTGATCCGAATTCTGGAAACAGAGACCAGAACTGGCATATCTCAGAAGTCATCCAGGAGGCCTGAGTTTAGCATTGTACATTACAAGGGGTTTTGGTGGTATTGAAACTAACAAAAGCTTTTCAAACCATTTACAAACTCCGCTGCAGAACTACACTCCTGTTCAGACAGTAAGGCATATAACCAGCTAGGTAAAATGGCTTCGTATCATGCTGGATAGTGCCTGTAGAAATGTCTAGGAAAAAAATGGACACACCTAGCAGAGAATTATGATGCAACCTCAACACGTGGTTGAGAAGGTGCCTCCTCACCTTTCCTTTCCCAATGCCTAAACCTTCAAATGTATGTTCTGTTAAATTAACTCTGTTCAGTCAGACTTGTCATTTGTAAAAAGGAGTCAGAATTTTGCACACTTAGGTCAATAAAATTCAAGAAACTCAGAAAAAACAAATATGGGAAATTTGTTCTTCAGGTGCCAGATCTCACAGAAATAAGTTTTCTTCATGCAAAGATAAAATATCTGACTTAGCTACATAGCATTTCAAAACAAGATCCCAACATTGTGAAAATTAAAATAAAAACACAGAAAACCTGATGAGGACGAGGCACTGTTGGAGAGCCAGTGCACCTCTGTAGGGTGGCTGCACACAGTTCTATGTTCTACTTTGATGAAACATGGCCATGTTGGCCAAAACTGACAGGTTTTGGTAAGGGCATGGTTCTCTGAAGATGAGCTTTGTGGGAAATGTCAAAGGCTGCCCTGTGCTGGTCACAGACATTTCCAGCTGGCTCCACAGTAGACCAAACTGCCCCACAATGTGCCAACACTTAACCCACTATAGAACCAAATTATGCTTCTGTGAAAATGTATTTAGAATGGCTAGGCACTGCTGTGGGGAGGATGCACAAGGGGAGATACAGGAGGAGACACAAGATGCATGGGAGGAGACACAGGGGAAGGTACACCCACAGGGTGACTGCAGCCCATGCAAGAAGCTTTCTGGAGCAGAGGACAATAGTAAGAAGCAAAGAGCAGGAAAAGAGGAATCCACTGGGGACTGAACCCAACCTCCTCTGCCTCCCATTGCCTTACCATTACTGAGCATCACATGCAGCAAAAGCAAGGACAGCAGAGGGTGTCTGCAGTCCAACTGAAATGGGCAAAGACAGAGGAAAGGTGCTGCCCCTAAGTGCTTGTCTGGCTGTTTCTTTTACCTGTTTCTAAATATCCAAGTCAGTAATTAAAAGCATACGTAACTGTCAATAAATTAAAATTCATTGAAATTCCGCAAGTCGAGATTGTTTCCCCTAAAACAAAAGCCTCATGGCATCAAATAAATAAACAGAAATGCACTGTACCCCATCAGGTTGGTTCAAGTCATTCAGATGAAGATCTTGCAGGAAATAATCAACTATTTTAACGCTGTTGCTCTGAGCTGCAAAATGCAGTACATTCATTCCTTCCTGAAAAATGGTAAATCAGTCTGTAAGAACGTTTGATTTTTTTCCAACATAAACTAGTTCAGGGTTAGTAAAAACTTGTCATCAACAAACCTCATTCTTAGCCTTTTGATCAGCACCTGCTTTAACTAATTTTCGCATTATATCCAGATTTCCAGTCCAAGCTGCAAGATGAATCACTGTCAGGCCATGCTTGAAATAAAATGATAAAGGCAGAAATTACCACCAAAATACCTCAGTCCAAATTTCTTTAAATTTTTTTATTGATTCAGTGTATTAGTAGGTTCCAATCTGCAGGCTTTTAGAAAAGCAGTATGAACACTTCATAGTGCGGGTGGGATTTATCTCACTTAAATTAAGCAAAATGTAATAAATAAGACCTAGCGTAAGATTAATGTTTGACCTCTTCTTGATAGAAGATCTGGCATCTCTAGAGAACGACTCATCCCATTTTAAGACAGAGGGATTAAGTCCTACCTGGAAATTATTTTCTGCCTCCAGAAACCATGCAGATAGTAGATAGTCCTGGGTGCAGTGGATGACATTCCAAGTGATAATATCCAATGACTGTATTTCCATGAGTCACCATTATTTTCTACTTAGGCCTCTTTCTAGTGTTCTCACCTCTCAAATTCTCTAAAAACCTTTTCTCTTATAGGAGAAAAAGAACCCTGATTCTAACATCTTAAAAACAAAAGGACTAGCTCAACTCTGTACTGGTGCAGCCTCACCTTGAGCACTGGGCGCAGTTTTGGCTGCAACAACAGAAGGATATAAACCTATTAGAGAGTGTCCAAAGGAGGAACACAAAGATGGTGAAGGACCTTGATGGGAAACCATATGAAAAGCAACTGAGGTCACTTGGTCTGTTCAGCCTGGAGGAGACTGAGGGGAGACCTCACTGCAGTTACAGCTTCCCTGTGAGGGGAAGGGGAGGGGCAGGCACTGACCTAGCAGGACCAGAGGGAATGACATGGAGCTGTGTAAGAGGAGGTTTAGGGTGGATATTAGGACACCTCCTCATATACCATGTGCTGCACTTCTTATCATTCTGCATGGCTTTGCATGGGACTCGCTCCACTTTATCAGCCTTTCCTGTATTTGCAGAAATTGCAGTGGAAAACAGTGGAGGGCAATATGGAATATTATAACATCGTACGCAGGCAATAAAATAAATCTGGGCTTCAACAAAATTTGTGGCCGTGGCCCAAAAGTCTGCCCCAAAAAACCTTCCAAGCTATGAATAACCGGAGGGCAATCACAAGCAATGCCCACTAGGCATCCATCCTGGGAATGCTACTAAAAATCTGCATTAATGACTTTAATGATAGTTAGAATGTACCCACAGCAAACTCACAGATTATATTAAACTGGGAGGAATGGCTGATAGGCAATATTGTTGTGCTGCCATCCAGAAAAACCTTAACAGGCTGGAAAAATCGCCTGACAATAACATAATGAAACTCAGCAGGGGGAAATGCAAAGTCCTGCCCCTGAGGAGAAGGAAATCTAGGCTAGGGACAACTGTCTGGAAAGCAGCTTGGCAGAGGAAGACCTGGGGGTCCTGGTGCACACTAAGTTGAACATGAGTCAGCAGTGTGCTCATGCAGCACACAAGACAAATAATATCCTTGGCTGTATTACATAAACACTGTGACCTGGCCAAGGGAGGTGCCTTGTGCTCACTCAGGTATTCAAGTTATCCAATACTTTAGGTAATGTGTTTTTCCTCTAAAAATGCTTTTTTCATACAAATATATGCAGATCTAAGACAAACCAGATTTTTTACTGCAAGCTCTTAACTTTGCACAATCGGGAGCACAAGAAAGATACCTACTTTTACTGTTCCTTGAAGGTGTTCCTATACATGTGAATCAAAACAATAAGCCAGCTTACCTGATCTGCCATGTCAAGTCTAGCTTTGTGATGAAGAAGAAAATCCACCACAGACACATGGCCTCCCGCAACAGCAAAATGGAATGCTGTGCGCTTCAGCTGGAATAAGCAAAGTTTTGTTTGTCAGGTCTGTAATACAGTTCTTTTCCCTGTGTAGGTGGTCAGGATTTTGGAATTCTCTGGTTGTTACCAAATGTACCTGTTAATATATACTATTTCATATTTCTCTTTCAACAGTCTCACACTTGATCTTTATCTACATATTTTGTTTTGTTTCCTTGGATAGAATTTAGACATTGGTATTAGAGAATTCTTGTAAAAACAGAATTATTTTGTTAGTCTACACAGTATTGTCACATCAATGAAATGTCACAATGGGATTAAGTAGTCAAGCATTGCACAGGGGAAGTGCATGCAGTACAAGAAGCATCCTTGTTTATTATTTTATTGCATGGTGTAGTTTGAATAGCTGAGGACTACATGTACACAGTTAGATATGCTTTCGATATCCTCCTTGCTTTTGATTAAACCTCTGCAATGCAAGCCAAGATTTCTCCCTCATTCAGTCACCTTTCCAAACTGAGTCATCGTCATGTAAATGAAAGCTACCACCTTGCAAACAGTGAGTAACTTTACAGAGGTGAATGGGCTCAGTGCTTCCCAAGAAGACTTCCATAAAGTAATTAGTGGTAAAAGGGATTTCTTAAATTGAAACAAATTTTAGTGGAGAGAGTTTTGCTTTCAGTTAAAGTGGACTTAACTGGATTTAACATAAGTCACTGATAGTCTCCATACAAAGATGTCTTAGAGATTTAATCAATTAATTTTAAAAGTCAGTTTAGATTTGTTTTCTTAGCTCCTCTGAAGATGACCTGACTTCTCTGTGAATAAATTTAAATTTACAACCGCATGTGTCGAAAGGAATAAAAAGGAGGGATTTATGATGTGTATTTGTGTCAGGAAAAAAGCCTCTTGTACCATAGAAAAAGCACTATCAAAAAGCTCATCTTTTCACAGCCTTTCTTATTTGGCTTGAGAGTACAAGGGCAGAAATTATCAACATTAACAAAACAAATGCTTTGCCAGCATAAGCTACATCCCTACTAGGACAATCAATCAGAGCACAACTCCTCTCCAGCTATGCTAGTAACTCTCATACTACAGGTCTAATTTAAGGATGACAGAGTAAAGTTTCAAACTACTGGATTGAAAAATGCATTTAGTTTAACTAAATTTAGTTTAACTGAATTCTAGAAAGCAAGAAGGAAGAAATAACTATTTTTAAGTTACCTTTTAAAGTATAATGCAATTGATACTCTCCGTATTCAAGAGAAGTGTGCTCAGAGGAAATGTCTGTCTTCTTGTCTGTTTCATAAACAAATCAAGGAATGCACTATACTAGCCTCTAAATTCCCCAGTGGGTGAAAATGCATGTCAGCATGGGAAGCAAATTTTTTCAGAACCCAAAATAAGTAACATTGGATATTCATGGGTAGATTATTTATATGTAGCCATTGAGAGGACACTGTTATGCAAAACTCCCAGATGTTGGGAGTGGAACATGTGGAACACATTGATATATTCAGCTGCTGTGAAGTATACATCCTTAGATTTTAGGCCTAGTGTTGAAGTCAGCATAAGAAATGCATTTTTGTGTATCTAGGGTAAATCTGAACTCTGAGTTCAGGCTGGAGCCAGAAGATGTCGTAGAATGCTCCCACAGTTCCATGCAGACCAAAGAGTAATACTTCTTTCTAGAAATTTGTAATGCTAGCAGCATTAATCCACTCTTAAAGTGACTGTGAGGTAAAGTCATCCCACTTGAAAGATGCAGAACTTGAGAAATTAGTCACCAAAGAGCTCTCAGGAAACACATAGGCAGGGGCACAATTGAGAAGCCCTTAGCTCCCAATGTGATACACTGACTACTGCAAAACCTGAGAGTTATGCTGCACAAATCTTAATGTCCATAATGGCCACATGAAATGATTCTTCATCAAGTCCTAGAGGGCACTTCTGCAGCCTCACCACCTCGCAGCTGAGGGGGCATGCTGGCACTCCCCCATGAAACCCCAAGGAGTCACCCTTCATATCAGTGATCTGTCAGGCACTTCATACTCACAGTATCTACAGCATTTATATTAACATTCTTTTTAAACAGCTTTTCCATGGTATCCAAGTTGTTCATTTTAGCAGCATATTGAAATTCTCTCTCATCTGGCAGTACTGTGGGAATACATGATATGAAAAACCCATATTATTAAAAAAGTAGCCATAACCAACATAAGGGATCATAATACTGTTCATGCTTCCTGTTATTTGTACTGATTTAATGTTAGGAGAATCACTTACTTCTCATCATCAAAGCATTTCATGACTATGTTTTTCTCCTTTAGAGACATCTGGCTGATATTTCTAGTTTCAACTTTTAAGTGCAACTAAAGGGAGACTTTTCACAACATGAATTACCAGAGTTTGGACTCACAGGAACAGTTTGTTTATGAAGCTCTTACTATCTAACTGCATCCCAAATTACTGCATAGGCATAGCAGTGAATGCTACAAACTGCAGCCTTTATTTCCTATACTTTGAGAAATTGTTCTGTTTTAAAACACACCACCAACACACAATATGTGTAAAGCGGTAACCAAACAGACATGACGGGAAAAAACAAACAAAAACAAACAAAACCCACTTCTGAACTGAGACCTTCCTTTAATGTCTCCATTCAAAAATTAGCATTTGTTTGGTCAGCTAAAGTAGTTACAAGACATATTCAGTAACTGTAAAGTAAAATTCCAGTGTCTGATAACTAGTTTAGCTGTAGATTAGAATGTTTTTCATGTTTCTACCATAACATTTAATTAATCACTTAGAAGAAAATCATATAGCAGCTACACCAGTTGCAAAAATGTTAGTAGACATTTTTAATCCAATAGTACATCATGCTTAAAATATAACTAGTTAGATGTTTTCTGTCTACAATATTCTAGGCTGAAGGCCATTTGTCCAATGCTATCACCAAGGAGGCACCACTCTGTTGGACCAGAAACTACAGGAATTATCTATTCCTTAGAGCCCTCTCTAAGTTCATCCTATCATATTATGTCTAAGCTCATTATTGCCTAATACAGACACAGCTTGAGGGAGTATGACTGCAGAGCAAGGTAAGGAAAATCAGGATAGTGTTCACTTAATTGCACTTTATATGTTACCCATGGCTATAATGGTGAGTAATCACATTTTTACTGTACAAAATGAATCAGAAATTTAACTGGATACTTGCAAAGGTGTTTCCAGTTTTCCTATGAAATTATCCAAGTGCCTCAAATAAGAATCATCCTTCCAAACTTCTCTGGGAAACACAGTACATGTGTTATATGTATTAGAACATGCAGGCACAAGGACGAAAAAAAAAAAAAAAAGAAAATAAGCATTTGCAAATAAAAATGCACTCCTGGCACCTGTGACAAGGAGCTTGGCTGACAGCAAAATCATCATTATGAACAGTGATCTTTGAAGAATAAATGCCTCAGGCCCAGTTCTCATAGTCACTACCCTAGGAAGTTTCCAACAGAGCTGTCTATTAACTCGATTTCAAACTCAGGTAAACAATGGTCAAAGGATATCTTGCTCAAGGCAAATTTATGGCAAATGTAGAGAAAAGGTACAGCACTAATTAGCTGCAATTAATTACAATCAGGCCACATTCATTCTTGGTGACTGCTGTATCTTACATGAGGATGCAGAGATAAACGTATCTCAGGACAACCAGGAACACCCCCAAGACTTTACTCAACACTACCTTCAAAAACAAGATAAAATTATGTTTCTTTACTGTATATGCATCAGCAAGGGCTTTTGTAGTTCTGTACAAGTTTTGTAGCTCTAACAAAAAATAGTGTTCTTTTCTCTCTTGTCCAGAAGCCACGAATTGGCCATGTGCTGCTAAAAAGACCTTTTGCTCTATGCATTGTATTCCTTAATAATCTCTCTCTCTTCATACTTCTTAGTGATTCAGGAGTTAGTAACTATGACAATGCAGACACACCATGTGCCATTTGAATTAGCTGAAAAGGTCCAAGGAGGTAAAATAAAAAAAAAAAAATCAACAATACTTGGATTCACGTGGCAATGAAAGTACTTTTACTCTATTGCTCCTAAAAATGAAATAATATATTTAAGGATCTGACAATATTTTCAAAGTTTTCTCTGGGTTTTCTTTTTCTTGGAAATAAAATTACTAGAGCAAAGTAGAGATCTTGTTAAGTCATTAAGATTTTCTTCTAAAATAGCAATTTTCCATTTCAAAGAAGTAATAGGAAAAACTACTTATTGAGTCTAATGGTGATATGTCATTAGTTATTTACTTTCTCTGCCCTCTTTGCCAGCCTGGGAGCAAGAAACACAGTCCCAAATAATGGCTCCTGGCTGTCACGCTATGATCGCAGGACTGGAGTGAAGCAGGGTTTGTCAACTACCACTGAGTTTCCACAAATCACCTGTTTTCACTAACTGCAGCTCACACCAGAGCAGTCTGCTCTTTCACAGACTGGTACGCAGGTTGGAGGCTGGAGACCCCACCACTGGGTTGTGTTTCCGAGCGCAACATCCTCTGACCCCTGTGTGCCTCCCAAAATGGGGGGCCAGACTGGCTGTGAAACTGGTGGTGGATGCTCAGCTCCAGGGACGCGACTGATCGCAGCGAACCCTCTCAGAGCAGTTCAAAGGGAAGGTAAAGCAGGGCAGTGGGCAGTTGGCAGGACCTCCCCTGGAAACACCACACGCCAAAGCCCAGCTCCCAATGCCACATCCACACATTTGCGGATGTCTTTTACTCCAACAGCTAGTGTGTAACGCTATCCTTTCCCACCCCCACCGCCCATTCTGCTCTCTGGTCAAGGCAGAAAGCAGGTCTGGGTGGGGCCCAGCAGCGCTAACTCGGCCTGGCCCGCTGTCCCCGGGAAAGGCCCCGCGGCTGTGCGGGACCCGGGGCCCGCCTGGGCCGCGCTGCCCCGGGCGGCCTCGCCTCCACCCCGCGGACTCACGGCCCTCGTGGCTCACTGCCACGGCTCCCTGCGCGGCATCCTCCCCGGCGCGGAGCAGGCGGCTCAGGCCCTTCATTGCTGCCCGGCTCCTCTTCCTCCTCAGCCAAGGGAAAGGGCCCCAGGCCGCTGTGCCGAGGGAGGTGTCCTGCGCTGGCCCCGACAAACCGGTTCCCAGGCCGGCAGTACACGCCGCCGGGCCAAACACGCCCCTGCGGGCACACCTGCACAGCACCCCGCTGGTGCCCGGACACCGCCGCGGGAAGGGGCAGAGTTCTGGAGCAGCTTTAGCGGTTTGTTCTAAGAGAAACCAAGCGCTAAATACACCGCATTTCTTGGCAGTGGCTAGGCACTAAACAGGATCGTCCTTGCCCCATCCAGTCCCCCCAGGTCTTCCCCAGCGGCTAGCCTTATGCCAGGAACAATCAGCACCCTCAAGTGCACTCATGAGACAGTCAAAAGGCAGTCCCGTTGCACCAGAAAACCTTTGAAAAGCCATGCCATAAGCACATGAGTACAGACACACAGTGGTATCACAGCTTGCATGGGATGCCTGGAGCCAGGTAAATATATTACTAACTACTCAATAGTCATGGAGCTCTCTATGCAGGTTGAAGTTATTTTGGGGAATTATGCTCATCATTGTCAACCAGTGCTCACTGGGCAGGAGAGGGTTACCATCCCTCCACTGCTGCATGCTTCACACAGCCTTAGGGTGTGAGAGATTGAGGTGCTTCTGATACAAATTTGTGCATAACTATGCACACGTGGTAGCAGTACTCATCTAATCAAAAGACCCTTCAATTTCAGGTAGAAAATGTTTGCGTTTGCTTTTGTCAAAATCCCGTCAAAATCAAAACACACATCCCCAAAAGTTCAGGTTTTGTGACGTGACATACTGAGATCCATCTACCCTACCTATTTCTCAACATATCTTGAAATCCTCTATGACTTTGGTCTACTGAAGCCAGAATTGGTATTTCCTTTCACATAGGCAACGATTTTTTCCACAACAGGGCATAATTTTTTTTTTAAATTGAATTTTGAATTTTACTTTAAAAACAGCCTTTGATATTGCTATTTCAAAATGAATATAGGAAAAAGTAGTTCCAAGAAAGCAGAACCAGTATTCAGCCTCACACAATTGTAGACACATTTGAGTTCCTTCACTGTAATTTTTTGTTAAATTAAATTACATGACCATATTAATTTCCAAGATGACTAACACCATACCTGTCCATAATAAAATTAATCCAAAAGACTCAGTTTGTAAATTTAACAAATTTGGATATAAAAACTATTTGATCAGATTCTGCTTGCCATAGATGAAGAGATTTCACAGTTCTTATCTCCTTTAAACATTTTTGGTTTAGACAGGCTGTGATGTATAAAAATCTTTACAATTAATACACTTTGGTCTGATAAGACAATTTCACCAACTGCACTTCCCGTAGGTGAATGCAACTCAGCTGAAAGAAAAAACAACCCTGTGAAAGTAAGCTCAGTGAGAACAAGCAACTGATTTCGCCATAACTGAATCATGGAGGTTTCACTTTTACTTGCGTCCTGTGAGTCAAATGTTTCAGCAATTTCTTAAAAGGAAGAAAAGAAATACAGACTGTTTTCAATGTTAATGCTCCTTGCCAAAAGGAGTGACAACAGACAACTTGGTTTGCCTACTTTTGTTACCAAAAGAGGGATAGATTTGTAGTCTCATATAGAGCATCAGTTACAGTAAAATCATCATTTTCAGTCATGAACACCAGCTGCTAATTTCCAGTTCTAATTGCTAATGCATAATACTATTTCACAGCATATCCTGTGCTTAAAGGTTAGATGTAGTAATTTTAGCACATTCTCTAACCACTTCCTACAATCTTGACCTTTTGAAATGGCCCCCACAGACTGCAGACTAAAACTTAGACTGACACAAAAACTTACAGAGGTGAAGAATCTAAACCAAAATGCAGAGCAAGGAAGTACTCTAACATATTCCTTACTTGCCTTCGTAGAGCTCTCACTCTGGCAGGAAATCTGAGGACTTTCTTTAATACTTCAGGTAACAGTAGTAATACCTACAGAAATTAGTAGAGCCAATAAAAAAGTAAAAGGTAAGG
The DNA here is from genome assembly GCA_027576195.1 of Cossypha heuglini. NCBI lineage: Eukaryota > Metazoa > Chordata > Aves > Passeriformes > Muscicapidae > Cossypha > Cossypha heuglini. The sequence continues at coordinate 23,779,036 of JAODKT010001744.1, forward strand.
TAAAACCCAAGCATATTGAATGTGTAGACTGTCTAAGTTCCTTTCTTCAGAACTGGCAGAGAGAAGGACATTAAGATCACAGAATTGTTATGCTTTTTCTCTGTTACTCATAACTAAAAGAGGAATTAAAGTACTTATATGTATATCTTAAATAAGGAGATACACTACACAAGAAGTCACATCTGCTGCTAACCTATCATCCACATGCTTCAGAACTGTGGATATACTAAGCGTGGAATGGCCCACATACTGAAAGCCTTCTTCAGATAAAAAGAGTAATAAATATGGTAATAAAAAACTCTAAGAAGTAGTGGGGGAAAAGGACTTGTTAACCAGGAAACACACACAATTTTGTACTGGGTTTGCATGGCCAAACTTTGGTAGCAGGGGGGCTGCAGGGGTGGCTTCTGTGAAAAGCTGCCAGAAGCTTCCCCCATGTCCAGCAAAGCCAATTCTAGCCAGCTCTACATGCACCTGCTGCTGGCCAAGGCTGAGCCAAGCAGCAGTGGTGGCAAGGTCTCTCTGGTAAGAGATTTGAGAAGAAAAAGAAGTTTTGCACAATTGTAATTGTGGCCAAAGAAGAACAGAGTGAGAATATGAGAGGAACTGTACACAAGGTCAGTGGAAAAGCAGGGGCAGGGGGTGCTCCAGACACTGGAACTGGGATTCTCCTGCGACCCATGGTGTAGACCATGGTGAGACAGCTGTGCCCCTGTGGCCCATGGAGGTCAGTGGGGGTGCAGGGATCCACCTGCAGCCCATGGAGGTGACCCACACTGGAGCAGGGGGATGTCTGAGAGGGGGCTGTGACCTCTTGGGAGCCCACACTGGAGCAGGGACCTGCAGACCCGTGGAGAGGGGAGCCCACACTGGGGCAGGGACCTGCAGGCCTGTGGAGAGGGGAGCCCACGCTGGAGCAGGGATCTGGTAGGACTTGTGACACTGTGGGGGACTTACACTGGAGCAGCCTGTCCTTGGAGGACTGCACCCCATGCAAGAGTGACCCACACTACAGTAGTTTACAGAGTGCTGTTGCCCATGGCATGGACTCATGCTGAAGTTGAATGTGAACTGTCTCCCATGGGAGGGATCCCACATGCTGGAGCAGGGGAAAGACCCTGTGAGCAGGAAAAGCTTGTGAGGAACTGACCAGAACACTCATTCCTTGTCTCTGTGTCCCACTGGGGGAAGAGGTAGAGGTGGGAAGAAGGATGAGGGGGAAGATTTTTTAAGATCTTATTTTACTTCTTATCCTGCTGTCATTTATTTTAATGATAAATTCATTTAATATCTCTAATTAGAGTCTGCTTAGCCCATGGTGGTATTTGATGAGTGATTTCTCCTGGCCTTATCTCAACCCATGAACCCTTCATCTCCCCTGTCCAGCTGCAGAGGTGAGTGAGAGTGGCTTTTGTGGCTGCCTGGCATCCAGTCCAGGTCAACCCACTATACAGTCACACTATGAGTTTTATTTTCACATTAATACTGACACATCCACAACCTTTTCATGACACTAGGATAACTCTACTACACTTTCTTTTTATATAGATGGCAAGGCAACTTTTGGGGCTACTCAAAAGTTAAGCTAGTTAGTTAAGCCAACTAACTTATTTATTTCAAGCACTTAAGAGTAGCTTACTTCTTGCTATGTAATGCTTATGTAAAAATAGACATTTTAAAGATATACACACAATGACAAGGTAGTACTTAGATTCTACACTTTATTGAATCAGAAATACAAACTAAAAAAGTGATAAGTGTTCACTTTCTAAACACCAGTGGCAGTCCTATGTTTCCTCAGTTGCTTTTGTCTTTCGTACCGAAAGTTCCCATGTCTGTCAACAGAACAGCTCATGCTGAGTACTCACTGACCCGGTTTAGAAAAAGTTGACTGAATCAATTTACAGTCTGAACTAGTCCAGCTGATTTGATCCAAAGCAGATAAGGGAGCACTGACATGAATTCAAATGAGAGCTGTGGGTACAGCAGCATCTCACAAACAAACTGATAAGCAGGTAGAAATGGTGTAATCATTCCAGCAATTCTGGAAACAGGAGAGCATATTCTGAACTGAGCTCGGGCATCTAAGACATACCATGTATACATTTGTTTAAAAAGCAAGCAAATCCCAATAATACAGTTGAACAACAAAACAGATGCTTCTACAAGCCACTGCTTTAAAAGACTTTGCAGTTAAAAAGCAATTTATATTTCATAAAGGGCTTGGCTGTTCATATAATTTCTAAGAAATATGCTTTTATAATAAATTATTTGTCAGATAAATATTTAATTATAATAAAATATCTTTAAACAATTTGGTGTGAACAGAAAACATCTAAACAGAGCATTTTAAATATTTGCACATAACCTCCCCTTTTCATATATGCACTCACAGAATACACTTTATTCAGAAAAACAAAATAGTTTTAAAGAGAAAGATAGCTAAACAATAAAAAAGTTCATTATCTTCTCTTTGCACATAATTCATTTTTATTGCACCACGAAACCTTTATTTAGAGTAATTTTAGTGCTACTCACTGGTAACAACTTCAAACTGTAAAGAAGTTTTCAGCTTCTTTGGAAAGGCCAAAGCTCAAACAGCATTTGTCTGTAGGAATCCTTCTCTTAACAGATTTTTAAACATATTTTTAAATAAGTGAAGTCGTTGTGTATGTCACCATGAGTCTCTGAGATCTGGTTGATCAACTCTTACTGAAGTAATTTTCAGTAGCAACAATGAAAGCTTGATAGTGCTCTAAGTTCTTGTTCTTATCCTGTGTAACTGCAAGACTAATACATTTTTGTGTAACTACAAAGACAGATATTTGTTACCTGAAATCAAGCAACTCAACTCTTCTTTGTTATCACACAGTTAATCTCATAATTTTACTTTCACAATAAAATCAACAGAGAAGACAGAAATTCAGGTGTGAGAAGAGGGCCTTCAGCAAGTACAGTGGGGCACCCTAGCTAATGATTACTCTGTTCTAGGGAGCTAAATCAAAGTGCTAGCAAATTTTGATTCTTGAAAGAAGTATTACTCTCCAAAGGAAAGAAGAGGGAAAAAACCTTTATTTTACCTCTTCTTCTATCTCAGACATCATGTCCTTGTTATACAGATATATAATGGTTCCAAAATGACAGGCACCTGAATCCAGCCTACTGCCAATGCTAATTTACCTTGCAGTTATAAAACTCTATGAAATTCTTCATATAGAACATGCTGGTACACAGTCATTTAAAAAACATTTTGATTGTGTGTTTGGAATTGCTTGACTTGGCCTTTTTTGATACTGACTGTGAAGCTGTTAGTCCAGACCTAAGGTTAAACAAAGGACAAAAAAACAAAACAGTAAGAGGTTAAAATACACAACGCATACCAACACAAGTTTTACAACACTGAGTATCTTTCTAGACTTCATTATTATAAAACAAATTGTGTACTCAAACTTCCAGAAAACACTTACCTTTTTGCTCCTTGTGATGGATGTGTGCATTGCTGTCCTTTGCTTAAATCTCCTTAAAAGTAATTGAAAACAACCAAAATTAATTACTTCAATTATGAAAGAATGCTTCAGAAATTGTATACATGGAAGAACTTTCTAAAAATTTAATCTATCTCAAGAAGCAGATAACATTTTATTATCTTGAATACTCTAGTTTATATTACCATTTTTAAAAGAGAAAACCATAAAGCCTTCAGGCTATTGAATTTTAAGGGATTACTTGAACCTTGTAATGGCTTTTTAATATTATATATAAATATATAATATAATTGATTTTCAAGGTGGTAGTTGAAAATTACATTTTTAATTTTTTTATCCTGCAGGGGGAAAAAAAGAAACTTCACCTAAAGTAAGTCTTCAATTTCAACTAAAGCCTGTTTGCACATGTAATAGCTATATCACTTTGAAAATTTTCTCGTAAAATATTCTTATTGTGAGTCTTAATTGTATTCTGAAAATTCTAACACACTAGCATTTTAATTTCTTTCTATAAGGTTCCCAAAACAGATTAGGGACTACTTTAGGCCCATACTTTACTACCTGCACATGCACTCTAATCTGGTTGAAGATGAACTCTTTGTCAAAAACACAAACTACTTCAGAAAACAAGAATTATACTGCTGTGGTACATTACAGGTGCAGTTATGTGATATATTTTATTAGCTATAAAAGAGACTTGGAAGTTTCTTCCTTTAAGCTCGAGTTCTCATCTCCCTATTTTTGCTAGCACATGACATAATGGAGTCTTTCTGTTAACTGAATCTGTAACAATCCAGGTTGAAGATATTTTCATTTATCTTCACTTTAATCTCAGCAGCCTTACAAACACCTTTCTGAATATGGTTGAGTGTAACTAACATACAATTTCCAGAAATGAGCAGTAATTCCTATGTCACCTTTGTGGCAAATGGGAGGGCACTGACAAACTAACATTCATAAATTTAGTTTGTCATGAAAATCAATTTGATAATTAAAAAAAAAAAAATCACTCCTATATAGACCTTACTTAAGTAAGCTTGTTGAGAAAAAATTTCTAAGTCCCAAAAAGTTCAAAGTATACCACTGTCAAAGTATCTTAATTGCAAATGCAGACAATTTGAATAATCAAATATATACTAATGCATATACTTACCAGAGAAAGCTCTGTTTGAGTTTTCCATATTACAAGTCTTATTAGGACAATCTTCTTTTTCTGTTAGTTCCTGGATAAGGCCTTTATTTAAGCAGACATCCACATGTCTGTTAAATGACACAAGATTGGTGGTTTTCTGTTCTGAATTACAAACTGGACAAACAAGAATGGTGTCTTCTTTGGCTTCAAAGAAACAGGATGAACTAGTGCCTTTGGTATGTTCAGTCTTGCCAAAATCACCTTCATTGTCTTGTGATGTTCTTTTGGGGAAGAGGCACTGTTTCATACAGATGTTTCTAGCAATGTCACTGAGATTGCTAGGCTGCCGTTCTCTGGGAGATTTATCAGGTATTACTTGACCAAATTTTTCTGTGTTGCTGTTAGAGTTGTCAGATACACTTGCAGACTGGTCTGTTCCTGCTAATTGATCTGTTTTATTTTTTTGACATTTATCAACATACTCATTTTTAAATTGTGGAAGAAAGTTAAGTATATTTTCTCTTGAACTGTAATTCTTGGATATTTCCACAGTATCTTTAACACACATCCTATCGAGGCACTCATCGATGTGTCTATTAAGTTCTTCCAAATTATTGCTGCTTTGCTTCTCAAAGCAAACAGGACAAGTGAAAATCTTAAAAACATTAGAATTCTGTAAATCTGTGACTTTCTTTGTTTCTTCCACAAAATTTTCTGATGATTTATCATCATGAAAGAGCTGTTTACCTCTGCTTTTATTTGGAGAAATATTCTCTCTGTTTAATTGTCTTGCTGCTCGCTTTTGATCGAAAAAACTCCCTCTATGAGGTGCTTGTGAATTTTTTGTGAAATACTCTTGGTTGGACTTCTGTGTCTGAAGCATAAGAGAATCAATTTCTTTTCCTGATTTTAAGAAACTTGTAATGCTTTTTTGTTGGTATTTCTTTTCTTCTTCAGTTAGAAATCCTGAAACCCGTACACCTAATGATGGAAAACAAACTTATAATAACAATTTTATGAAAGCTTGATACTAACTCCTAATTAACACCTTTTGAGGTATACATTCACTCAATAAAGGCACAATTAATCTCTAAAAAGATGGCAGACTACCTCCAAATGTATAACATTGTCAATACAATTTTATCAGACCCAAGCACTAGCCCAACTATATTATTTAGTAACCTGAATTTTAGTAACCTGAAGTTTTAACTGATAGCATTATAACATGAAGCTATAAATACAATTACATAGAATTCAGTCTGAAAGTTTTACATGAACTTTACCCATCAAAATATATTTTTCTTCAGCACTTTCAAATATCTTAGACAAGTAAATTTTATATGTCACTAAATGTTTCAAGCAGAATAAGCACCTGAAACACACATCTTAGGGTCAAAACAAAGTTTACTGTTGCCAGAAATATTCACATCTCCTGCAGAACACTGTAGTTTCAGATCTGTAAGCATTTCTGTTGATGTGGTGCAAAGCAGATTTAAAGGCTCTTCTAAAGCATCAGAATTAAGGCTGCTGTGAGTCAAGATTCTATTGTCATGATGACGTGACTGTTGTTGCATAAAAAAAGTACCTCAATTAGCAAAACTTCCTCCATCACCTTCACCATTCAGCACTCATTAGTAAAACTTTACTTATTTCTCCTTCAGCACAGATCTGTTTCACTTTGCAAAAACTACCATGGTAATAGAAAAAGAATAAATGCATTTATACCAGTTTTACTTTAAAGGATGGTGTGTTATTTCAAAACACTATAAGCTTTCCTAACTCTGAAAAGGAAGAATGAATTTGAAATATCTTACCCATAAGTCTTATCCGTAGAGGGTGAGGAGCAACACTATCTATTTCAGTTCCTAACAAATCTTTAGCAACAGTAAATATTTCCTCCTCAGTAGCAACAGAAGACAGAACAGTTGAAGCTCTTGTTTTAACTTCGAAGTTCACATTCTTAAGCTTCAATGTAACAGTTTTACCCTAGAAAAAACCCCACAATTTAAAAAAAAGGTTAAAAATGTATGTCATATATGGCACAGAAACAATTGCTATGTAGCATGTATATAAGGGCCCTTAAGCCATAGTCAAGACTGTGTGGTTATCTGTGCATAGCAAGAGGCACTCCCAAGAATTTGTCTGCAAGATTCTGTACTTGCCCCTAAATTTCTGCCAAAGTCGAATTCTCTGAATTGGGTCATTTGACTGCGGTTCTTAGCAGACCATCTGCCACCAGAGCATGTTCAATTGAGTTAATGTTTTGGCTACAGGCACAACTTCTATTCCATCTAAAAAAAATTATTTCCTTATCTGGAAATTTTCAGTGCAGATATCCTAACTCTTTACGAACACAAAAGTGATACCCCATTACAGATGCATAGAAAACTTAATTCCTTCTGTGTAGTGCTATCACAGCCACACACACTATTTGTTGGCACAGCAGCACCCTGGCAGCACCTCCCAAACTATTTGTGTGATTTATCACGTCCATCCAAATGTAAATAACTAGCACTCTTTTTGTTCTGGTGCTTTTGTAAGCTTATCCCTTTGTCCTCCTTAGCTGATCATCTTCCTTTCAACATGTGGTCTTTTGAGACAATCATTTATGGCTGAAGAAGATTAACAACAATTCTTTTAGGTCTTAAATATTATTCCTTACTTTACCATAAGACCATTAAAGAAAATATGAACTGTTCTTTCCAAATGAAAAACAGATATCGGGGGAGAAGAAATAAAGGGACTGTTTCTACTATTGATACCACCGAATCGTGTGAATAACGTGTCAGCAAGCTTGGCACATGTCAAGTTCTTAAAATACAAAACTGGCTATTGACTGGATCCTGTATGTATAAGGGAAAGAAACAGTGTTTTAAATACATTAGTATTACAGGATTGAGCAAAGCATGGCTTATAGACGATCAGCTCTACTATTCCTTTACAAACATTGCTTTTAGAATAAAATGTTCACATGCCAAATAATTCAATTAATTTTTCAAGTTTCAAAACTCTATTTAATTTTTATCCTCATGTATTGCTAGATAGCCACCCACACAACAACAAAATGCTGCCTAAGTAATTCTAAATATCTGCAAATTACAGAATGCAGACTTCTGAAGATAGATTGCATGGTATGATGCAGATGAAAGCATTTATACTAAAGCAGCATGGAATTGTAGGAGCGCAAAGCATCCTTTTGCAAATAACCTGAATAACATAAATACCTTAAGTCCCTTTTTCTGTAACTCTTGAGCAAGATCTCTGCAGAGCTCTCGACACAAGCTGTACTGGTCTTCTGCTGTGTTTATTTCACTGAATGTTCTAAGGCAAAAATACAAAGAAAATTTTTCAGTATGAATCCTATAGTACGTTCAGTGTTGGCAATCTAAAAGTATTTTTTATACAGTTAAACAATACTATGATCAGAAGAATGTTGCATAGGTTCAAATTCTTACTTCAAGGAACAATGATTATTAATAGCAATATTTTGTTTGCAAAATATTTGAAAGGCCCTTCAAATAATGAAATAATTTTTCATTTTTCATGCACTACCTGAAAATTATTCAGATTTAATGTCATTAATGCTTAAGTATTTGCAAGACAGAATACCAACAGTAAGTGAATTCATAGAGCCAGCCAAGTTATTTGTATTTAATCTCCTTTGTATGCACTGTATAATATCAGAGGAAAGCCAGGAACTGGAAGTCAACATCAGAGCCAAGAATCAGAAATAAATAATGCAGATGCTAAGAAAAAGATGCCAACTAGGATAATTATGTCTAGCCTCAGAGGAGGAAAAGCTATCTTTCTGCCAAAAATGTTGCCAACTGCCTTTGCTAGAGTGCCTTAGCAGGGAAATTACAGCGTTATCTTTTGGCTGTACATTTGCTTTTCAGTAATAACATCACAGGAAAAGCAACCTTCAGTTAGTCAAGGTTTTAAGAGAAATGTAAAGCAAAACTTACAGACAGCACATGCTTTGGAAAGGTCTCACAGATACATTCTTTCACGTCAACCTTTATATTTACAAATGTAAGGTCAATAAAATTAGAATTGATTTATCATCTCTAAGTTATAATCAGGTTTACCTGATTGTACTCAAAAAACATCCTCTATTATGATTCACATTCCCGTAAGAATGTTTGCATGCTGCCCAACTAATTGGATGAGGATTTCACTGTGGGTCCCACACTGCTATCCAAGGAGTACCTCATGCTATTCAGATAATACTGCAGTGATTGAGAAGTTGTAAAAGTTCAAGGCTTGGAAAGGACAGGATAGAGAGAACGCTATTTCAGGGTTGTCTCTTCCCCCATATAAACTAGTTTCACGATCTCAGAAGCCTGCAGACATTTCTGGTATAAAATTGTCCCTTTGAGGAAAAAAATGAAGAGAAAAAGCAACACAGAAAGGTACTATAAAGATGCCCAAAGTATCTGTCTAATTGCAAGCACAAGACTAAAGCCATAAATTTTTCAGCTATGAGGGTATCAAAATTGCATTGGCTTACTTAAGCTGCTCACGGCTATTAAGTCACAAAATGACAGGACTAAGAATCTTTTCTTATCACCTTTTCTAAAAAAGCACACAATAGGCATAATTATTACAGGGCTTTACAGATTCTCCTGGCAGAACTAATTTTAAAAAAATTAACTACCTTCCTAAGGAACTTTACACTGGTAAAAACTTTAGTTAGGAAATACATGTGACTGCAGGCTACTACACTGATATTAAGCTTAAACAGATAAAAAAATTCAAGCCTTATCTTATGACTTAAAGATCAATTTGATGCATTAAAGGCACTAGCAGAATCGGATCATAAGAGAACACACACAAACTGACAAAAATACTTCCATGGAGTTCTGGAGCCAAGGACAAAAAATAATGCAAGTTTGAATCTTGTTTAGTGAGCTTGTTGTATATGTGGATTTAAAATTAAGTATACAATTAAATTATATGACTGATAATAGTATACATTGGTATTTAGTATTTAGTGATTACAATGGTTGATGTAAATTTTTCAATATTAAAGACACATACCTTTCAGTGCTCATACTTTTTCTTTCTCCATCCCTTTAAAGAGAAAAAAAGTTAACTATACTTTCTTGATGTAGAAACATTATCATTTCAACAAACTCAGAGTCAACTAATCATGCTCAAATAACTAACAGCAGTTTTTTCAATAAAGTCTGGATGTTAACTTTTTCTACAAATCTTGTACATCAAGTTTAAGCAAGTGCAAAAAGGAGAACTAATAGATTAAGTAAAGACATAGATCAGTCATAGATGTCTTCATAGACAAAAAAAGTTTAAAAAATCAACCAAACAAAAAATTCCCTCAAAATTCACCTCTTATATCAGAGGGAGTCTGATTTAAAAAGAAAACAAACTACAAATCCTGTGCTGTCTCAGCTATAACTGTGAAGCACAGCTATTGGAATCCTGTACATACATGTATATTTGAATATTTCCTTTATCTGAGGATTTGCAGAAATAGTTTGCTCTCAGTCTAAATAATTATTCAGCTTAAAGGTGATGAGTTAAAGCTTTTTTTGTTTTCTTTCTTTTCAGTGTTAATTGAGTATTCTTTAATAAGTCTTCTGCATATAAGGAGATCCCTCAGAGCAATTTCATTTTAGGTCATTCTTCTGTTTGTAAGTATTGGAAATAACAAATTTGGTACTGTCAGATTTTCTTAAAAGAAGGATAGTCTGACACAATAACTATAAGATTAACTATTTACTGAACACACAGGAGTTAATATGTTAAATGCTTGTCTTCTCTACACTAAAATCACTGAAATCAAGTTGGTGCTGACAAAAAAAAAATTCTTACACATCAAAACCATTAAAACCCTGACGTTTGAAATGCGCCTTTTTTTTTTCAAAATGTACTGGGAGATATCCCAGGCTGTAAAACACCAAACTAGGGTGAATAAGAAGAAAGAGAACATAATTATTAAAAGGTCTGTTTATCCTAATTATCCAAGGTCTGTTTATATATTAACAGAAAAAAAATTTTGAAAACTGTATTTTATCTTTTATCAAGTCACCTTCACTACATCAGTCTGACCACATACTTTTAAAATATTTTTAATACTCTGAATAGAAAAAAACCAGCACAAAAATTTGTGCTAGCACATTACTGTGCTTCAGACTGCTAACTACATATATTATTTTGTAGTCAAATGGAAAAAGGGAAGATTATTGTCATAGAAGTTACAGATATAATACAGAATAGGTCTTTCAGAAGTGCATAAGACTCTGGAATTTAATTGAGTTAATTAATAATTGAGTTAATTAATAATTAACGCAGTACTTAATTAAGGCTCTTGGTCACACAAACAGTAAAATGCTTTGTTTCAAGTTTTTTTAAAGAGCATGTTTGTCTCTAGGACAGGCTTAGAAATGACAAATATTGTTGAAAAGGTATATGCACTACTAAGACCGACTTCTCCCATCCTAAAAAGGAGGCTAAAAAGCATTAAAGTACAGGGAACCATAAAAGAACATACAGAACATATATATTAAGAAGGACATAATAATCTTCAGTTCTATTCCACCAAATTCACATGTTCACAGTACCCAAATACATAATCTTGATAAGAGACACAGAACCTTCCCTGGCAATTTACCACCAGAGAAGGTCAAATACCTTTGTGATTTTCATTTTAATACAAAAATCATAAACACCAATGAATGTGTACTGTTTTTGAAGAAAGGGGAGTGTACAACTCTGCTCAGGACATCTCAGTTATGTTCAGCTATTTTGATAATTATAAGGTTATCCTATCTTGCATACACTTACGTACAACTTCCCTGACAAGACTTTTTGGATTTCATATATAGACATGGCTGTATAAACCTTTGTTTTTTCATGTTTGACTACTGCTTCTTTGACATAAGTATAACAATAACAGGCATCAAACATCTTTAGAAATATATTAAACAAGAGTATTTCCATAATATTTGCCAATCAAATAATATTTCAGTATGTAACATAGACAAGGAAACATTCAGAAAAACGTCAACACAGAAAGAAAAAAAACACATGGCTTACTTCTCCAAGTGTGTAGAGCCCAAACCAAGGGAAATATCCAAGAAATTACGCCAAGATACTTCTGAAAAAAGAAGAGAAAGCAGTGCCCTCTGGTGGTAAAGTTCTGAGCAAGTCACAATTCCAAGGGCTTTTAACATCTTCTCTGTTACTTTTCCAATACCTGGCACCTAGAAAAGAGAATGCAACATCATAGTCGAAAATTTCCATTTGTAGATCCATTACCAAGAACAATTTGAATCAAACACAACATGGAAGATTACCTACAAAACTATATTTTCAGCAGAAATCTTGCTTCTAAAACATATAAACATTACATGACAGAACAGTAAATCTCATTGTGTCTCTCACCTTTCTAATAGGCAAATCTTTTAGGAAGTCTAGCACTGCAAGTCTCTCAGGAGAAATTCTATATTGGCCGTTAGGTTTATTACGATCGCTGCACATTTTTGCTAGCATTGTATTTGGTGCTATTCCTTAAAAACAAACAAAAAACACATGGAAATTTTAAAAAAAACATAAGACAAACTTTAATTTTAACCATCCAATATTTAAAAGTCAAAGAGTAGCCTATACACTTGGCAAAGACTAAAATAAGGAAAAGAATTACGATTATTAAAAACCAGATTAGACACAATTCTGCAAAAAGATTTTGTGACCATCCTGAAAGAACGTAAATACATGTAATAGATAAAATATAACTTAAATAAAGTGTACTTCCTATTTTAACATAAGCAGGGTAACACAACAAGCACTAGTAACTCAAGAGGGGTTAAATACCAAGTCCTTAAAAATAACATCAGTTATATGAGTTCAACATTTTTATGATGGTGATTACAGTAAGAAAATGCTTACAGTGGTAGTTGCAATGAACTTCTAGTGAGAAGGAGACCTTTCTTCCTTTTATTTCAGCAAAAAGACTTTTTTTGACAACATATAATAAATTTTATTATTTTGTGGGCTACCATTGGAACGTAGTAACTTATAAATATTTCACAGACATTAGAGGAATTAGGAGGGATAGATCTTTTCTATCAAAGTAACTGTTTTTACAAATTAACACTGGAATTTGTTTAGCAAAAGAAAGAATAACTTTGTCCTACAGTCCTAGAGGTCTAAATTTTCATTTGCTCACTGATACAACATATGATTCAAGATGGTAGAAATAACTCTATTTGCTATTGATTATCAGTATTTTTTCAGTTACCCTTTTAATTATTTTTCATTTTTGGTTTTAAGATCCCTGTTTGCACTTTTAAAAGCTATGCCTGTTTTCTACACACTAACTTATCCTTGAGAAGACAAAACTTCAGTAAACAAAACTGTTTTTCTGCTATCACTCATGAGATAACATACATGGGAGGGGGTTTCATCCTGCTTCTTCTTATTAGCTGTTTCTTTGCCTCTGCTTACATTCCACACTTTCCTGACCTTCTCTGGCTGCTTCATAAAGCTCACCAGTGCCTGATACCTCACTGACTTGGTTCATAAAGCATTTTGGATGGCATCCAAACTAAGTGGCTAGAGACATACACTAGTTTTAGTCAATCAAAATAGCTGAGACTTCTTGTGGTGGGATGTCTGAAGCCAAGACATAGAACTTGATGGGTAAATATTAAAAAGCTATTAAAGAGTTCATTAACTTCAGCATATAGTTACTTCTCTAGGACTAACATTTTAATGAATTTTGATATTGTTTTAAGAAAGGAACAGTGCGAAGGCAGAAACGCGTAACAGCACAGATCTCCTACTCAAACTAAAAGCAGTTTAGAAATCAGTGACAGATTTCACTATGACCCACAGTCTGACAAAAACAATTTACACGATGCACTAGAATAACCATCCATGCTAAGATTAGATCAAGTGCACTGGTCATTCTTCCTTACTGTTTACTCTTATTTCAAGTAGAAAGAAGCAAAAAAATGATGTAACTGTTTCAATGATTAAAAGAAGAGTATAAAAGAAAACAGTCATGACATCTCTTGAAATAATTGGAAGTCACATTCTTTGCAGACCTTCAAAGACATTATACTTTTTTGTAGCAGAAGAACGCTGTGGCAAGGCTAAATTCTTAATTAATGCCCTCTGAGATGAAAGTAGAAGACAATATGGAAATACAAAGATTAATTATTATTCATGTATCTGAATACCTGCACTAGCAGTCAGTTGAGTTTTCTGCTCAATCCTAAAGCGAATTTCCTTCACAACTTCCTCTGCAGAAGTTCCAAAGACAACTGAGTTTTCCACTGATAGACCTCTTTGTTCAAGGTTGTCATCCATCAGAGATGTGTCATCTTCAAATAGTACTGGTGAAGAAGAGACTTCAGCTTTGTACAATTTGGCAGACATATTCATACCATCTTTATCTAAGTTAGACAGAAATACAAACAATTAGTACATCCATATAGACTGATTTCCTTCTTCAGTGGCTTCAGCATTCATAAGCAGTTTTATTTCTTTCTATTTTTGTTTTGAAAAAGCAATTGCATTGTTTTTGTTTGAAAAATGGAGACATGTAACTGCTTCGTTTTTGCTGTGATTTGAGCTTGGCTGAGATTGGAGCAATTGGCCAGTAGGCTGGACATAACATCCAGAAAAGCAAAAGGTTGAATGGCCTGTTGCTGTAGCAAACCACCAAGATTTTATCATTATTTTTGTTTTATATCAGATTGAAGGCCATATGCTCTCTTCCACAGATTTTTTTTCAATATTATCCAAATAAAATTAGGGTTCTGGAATATCTAGTTCTAGAATGATCAACCTGGTGAGCTTCTCATTTTCAACTGCAGTCATAGTAGAAAAAGTAATGTCAGCAGTCCTTTGTCTGACTCTACAAACATTACTATTACAGTTTCACATTCTGAGCACTTGTTTGTGTTTCAGATGAACAAAAGTATCAGGCAAGTGTGAAGAAGCACATGACTACATATCCGTGATATTGATTTTGTAAAGACTATGCCAGTTTGTTGCTTTCTATTTTATTAATGCTTTTCTATAGTAGTGCACACTTGATTATCCTCTTAATGACTGTTAGAAATTTTGAATACAGAGAGTATAAATATTCCAGTTTGTGAATCATTCAACCATTTGTATGACTACTTCTTTTCTATTATTCCCAACCACAATTGTGGATGTGGTTCCAACTCCATCTTCCAGAGCAAAGTGAAACCCGGTAATATCTTGAATATTACTAAAATCCTGCAGTGCTCCTGCTACTTATTTCCAAAATTATCAAGCTGAATTGTAATGCAGACCTAAACCACACCATTTGTTTCAGAAAACCTAGCACTGCTTTTCAAACATTTTATTCACATTAAAAGAAAATAAATTCTCCAAGTCCAAATCATTAGCAGTGTACATTTTATTCACAAGTGAGCAGTAGAGAAAGTTAACCTGTGCACTAACTAAATTGGAGGAATATACGGGAGGACTTAAGTATCTACACTTTCAGTGGATGCAGCTTATCTGAAGCTTGTAAGCACATGACAGGCAACTCCTGCTGCCAATCCCATGCAATGTGGTTGCAGTGTCTTACGCCATTTCACAAGGCAAGCAGCCAATCTCTGCTACAGTGCTCACTCCGCTCCTTGCCCGCCTGCATGTCCCAACACCTGGCCAGCCCAGTGCTGTGGATCAACCTGTTGCAACACTGGGAAGCTGCAGCTCCCAGAGCAGTGTCTGCCCGCAGCCCCACAGCGGTGTCTGCCTGCAGCCCCACAGAGCAGTGTCTGCCCGCAGCCCTAGAGCTTTGTATCTAATTCTGGGATGAGACCTGAGGAGGATCTTGGACCAGTGGTCAGTGAGACCTGGGACATCCTAATGGCCAGGGACACTTCTGCCTTCATCCGCATCCTCTGGGGATTGAGAGAGTGACTCATGTTCTGTGATTTTTGAGTGTAGATTATGATTTTTATATTGATAAAGCAAACTGTGTGCACTATCTACCCAAGTCCAGGCTGCATTGTATTATAAAATTCTTTATATTGCTACTTACAGATTGTACTGCACTGATTCTGCTTGTAGAAGTTCTGTGTCATTTGAATTATAAATTCTATATACTATTGTAATAATGAAATCCTACTAAAGGAAATAAAGCCTAAATTAAAGTGCTATAATTCAGCTTAGGCATGGTTCCGCCTGAGATTCCTAAAAGAAACACTCTGTCTCAGTGACAGGTGACCTCACAAAAAGTGAGTAATTTGCTTACCTATTCCTGTAGTGCTGTCTGTGTTAAAAAAGAACCTTCTCCTATCTTCAGGCCAGTTCAGCCTTTCCTCCAAGTGCTCTGTTATATTCAGGTAGGCTTCGTCTAGGCCCATAGGCATAAAATTGGGATCATATTCAGCCAGTATTTCTCTAACCTTGATAAACACAGAGTGAAAGTTTAATGCCTTCTTAGTGTAAGAACAGATCTTGACACAAATTCGGACATGAACAAATGTACTCTGAAACTTCCAGAAGATCAATAAATATTAAAGATACTGACATTACAAATTATTTCTTGATACTGTAAAATTATAGTAATGCTTCCCCAAGTAGCGAGATATTAATAGTAAATGAGAACTAAACAAATTTTGAGCAGTGTATTTAACAAAGGCCACTAAAGTAAGTGGATAAGAACTTCACAGTCACTAGGTTCACTGACACTAGAGTAACCATCTGAATAAAACTCCAAGGACAAAAAAAGCAAAAGCAAAGTGGATAAACTGATGCCTTTTCTGTGCTCAATGTGTCAGGTATCACATATACAAAGATTAAAAAAAACACCAGCAAACAAAATCCTAAGTTTTATATTACACTAAACTGAAGTTATAGAAAATATTTTAGAGCAGTGGTTAATGCCACAGGCAAAACCTTGTTGGGAAATCCTTAGTGATAAATCTATCTTTCTGGAAAGAATCATAATAAAATAAATCGTCAAAACAGAAGCTCTACCTTCTCTCCTCTCCTCTCTCTTTTTTTTTTTTTTTAAACTTGGAGGAAGATCTGACTCTATCATGTTTTTTCCTACCAGTTTGAGTCAAGTTCTTAGGTATTATAACATGTGTCCATATGCACTTCATCTTTCTGAAACTGAATAAAGATAGGATTCACTACTGAACTTTAAAAGACAAAATAAATTTAAATATTTTCAATTCAAATCCCAAGAGAAAAACATAACTAAAAATCCAGAAGTAAAAAAAAAAATCTAAGTCACATCTCTAACACTTTAATACTTTACCCTATCAAACAACAAATGAAATACACATTGTTAAATATGCATCATGAAATCCAAGATCCTGAAGTTCAAACCCATGTTGAAATATGGCATGTTTATATACGCCTTTCTTTTCAGAAATGAAAAAAAATAAATAAGATCTTACATTATATTTGTGAAGGGACTGAGGCTTCATAAAAATAAAGAAGGCTTGACATAATTTTATTAAAGTCAGGAGACTTGTGTCATGCAATAATTTGATTTAAAATGTACAAAAGACTTCTTTTCCTTTTTTTTACACAGGCTTTTAGGTATCATAACTATTTCCTCTGGAACTAAGTAAACTATTTCCATTAAAGTAAAATGATTTCTCCCTATTTCTTTTGCTCTATCAAGTCCCTTCTTTTTAAAAAATTAATCTGCATTTATAGGTCAGTAATGTTCTGGTTTTCTCTCCTGTAATTAGTATTCAAAAATATTATTATGCATCGCATGAAATTATCATCTCCATGTTTCCTATGTACTTGCAACTTCCTAGTAATTAGATTATGTTCCATGATTTTTAACTTTTAAGAATAATAAAGCTCAAGAGATTTTCAAAACTTCTATCAGCATCACTACTAACTTCAATAGAATTGCCAGACTGGGCAAGTGCAAGCCTTTTTCATCTCCTTGCCCAAAAGCCATTTGCCAATATTTGGTAGACTTTTGTTTAAAGGTGCATTACTGAAGATTTTAATATTCAAATTATCACTTTTCATAATATCTAGAACTGATGTTATTGACACAGTCTAAAAATAAGTACACTCACTTTTGGCTAGAGACCACTTTCAGACTTACCTCTTTACTCACTTTGCCATATTTCTCAAAGTTTAGTGGTACTATAGTTAGATGGGGACACAGCCTTTTAGCAATAAATCCAGGCATGGCTGCACGCACACCGAATCTCCTAGCATGGTAATTTGAGGTAGACTTAAGAGAGATTAAGTAAGTTTAGTGTTCAGTAATCAAACTTTTCTTTACGTTTAGTATTACATAATAAAGCTCTAATATAGCTCCATACAGAAAAGACTGACAAAGCCAAGAGTTTATAAGCATTTTCATTCCCTGTCCTCCCCTTTCAACCTGCTTACATGCTGCAAGTTTTCATTAATACATTTTTACTGAAAAATGCAGCTTACATGGTCAAGTCTAAGAACTGCTGTTTCCTTTATTATTTATGGGTTTTCCATATTTCATATATATTTCATATTAAACATTGTCATTATGCTAATTTATGCTATTATTTATATTTATGCTATTATTTTATGGCTTATTAGGCTTATTCATGCAATTGATTTCTGTATTAGTTTAACATTCAGCCTTACCAACATACTCATTGATCCCACTGCTATAGGTTTTTCCTTTAGCTCTGGATTGTCTCTCATTTCCACAGCTGCATAGAAGGCATCCATGTCAATGTGTACAATTGTACTGCTAAGGTTACGGTTCTGTTCCAGTTCCATCACAAGTTTGTCCACCTGAACAGAATAAACCAGTAACTTAAACACTACTAACCTGGCAGAAGTGCTTCAGTACAGATGATCCTAAAACTCAGATGCATCTTGCATATAGTTAAAGAAAAAAAACTCCTGAATCCAATTCCCACCACACCAGCACCAATATAAAAACCCCAACAAAGCTTTGGAGGAAACTTGCTCTTGGAGAGAATGCTGCTGCAGCAAGTGGTACAAAAAAACACCTCAAAAACCAGTGGAAAAAAACACAGCTGTTTTGGTTTAGCCCTGGCTGGCAACTAAGCTCCTGCAGCCACTTACTCCCTCATGGTGGAAGAGTTAGAAGAATAAAAGTGAGAAAACTTATGGGTGGAAATAAAGACAATTTATCACAGAAAGCAAAAGCTGTGCATGCAAGCAAATCAAAATAAGGAATTAATTCACTGCTTCCCATGGGCAGGTGGTGTTCAGCCATCTCCAGGAAAAACAGCTGAATCATATATAGGGGTTACTTGGGCAGACAAATGCCATAGCTGCAAAAGTCCGTTCTTCATTCATCTACACCCTACTTCGTAGGCTGAGCACAATGCCATATGGTCTGGAATATCCCTGTGGTCAGTTGGGGTCCGCTGTCCTGGCTGTGTCCCCTCCCAGCCCTTGTGCACCCCCAGCCTCCTCATTGGTGGGGTGATGAGAAGAGTAGAAAAGACCTTGGCTCTGTGCAAGTGTTGCTTGGCAATAGCTAAGCATCTCTTCATTATCAACACTGCATTCAGCAGAAAAACCAAAACACTGCCTCATGCCAGTTGCTGTGAAGAAAATTAACTCTATCACAGCCAAAACCAGCAGAAAACCCCACCCACCAAACAATAAAACTCCACGTAACATGACAAAAAAAGAGACGTATCTGATTCAGACAGAAACTTTGTAAGCCCTTTGAGTATGAAGGTTTACTTAAAGCAGTTAGCTTTAGAAATATAAGTTATTTTAAAAAATCCTGAAAACATGCTATTAAATTTCCAACATTCCTAAATAAAGCTATCACACTTCAAAAAAATCCGCCTAGAATGGTGAAGAGAAGATCAGCAGCTCATAGGTCACATCATCTATTTTGTCTTGCCAGAAATAAGGTCTCAAAAATGTTCAATTACCACAAAGTAAGCTACTATCAGTCCCTCAATAAAAGTCCTCAACTTTTGTTACAGGAACCCATACCATATAAGGCTAGATTGCTAGGAAAACCGCAAGTTATTTACGGAATAACCTTTACACAAAGTGTATTTCACTCCAAATGTTAAAGATGCATGTCTACTACTAGACTGTGAGAAGTACTGCTTCATCATGTTTTGAGGCAGAGGCCAAGCAGGTAGATTGCTCTATGAAGTACTTTGTGCTTAATTTGCTTGCTTTTTTACCAAAAGTCATGCAGATCTTGTGCTTGTTCCTGAAATACTATTGACCTATGAATGAGGTATGAGCTGTACTGTCATGAAAAAATGTAAGTGAAATATCTGGGGATTTTTAAGGCCTGCTGATTTTTGACGACTATGTTGGCAGCAGCATCACACATCATTCTAGAACTAATAGAAAATACTGGAAAAAAACTGCATGTTCTATCAAAGTAAGATTACCTAACCACACTGATGACTATGGCAATCTCAATCTACACAACAAAAGGCTGCTGCTACTGATAGTAAGAAGTCTCAATAGGCGTGAAACAACAAAGAAATGGAATTAGCAAAAAGGAACCAAAGGTTCACTTCACTAGCAGGCACAAGGATAGGCATCAGGGTACCAGTACAGAAATGTCTCTGGACTGCCTATAATGCATTTATGGTCCTGGAGAGGAATGTTTGCATGCAATTTGCATGGTTCTTCTCTTTTTTATTTCCCTCAACAGAACTGCTTAATAAAAAACCGTAAAAACCTTATACACAAGAACCGTCTTTGAGCTAAAAACACTTGAACCAAGGCAAGTAAGTTTGGAATGTTCCATTTAAATTGCTTATTAATGATTTACAAAGTCTTTGTTTTTTTCCAAGTTGCTTTGAGGAATGAAATGCTAGACGAGAGCCTTAACAACACCGAAGAGCAAAGTATGTTCTCAGAGGCTGAGAAAACTAGTTCAGACAAATTAAAAGCACAAGGGGAAGCTGTTCAAAGAAACAAACAGAAAAAGTGGGGTATTTATATTATTTCCATTATATTATTAATTCAAAAGGATTCGTGTCACAATTTAATCATCAAAAGCATCCTTATTTTAAATTCTACTTTACAGAATTTTCAGGTTGCTCTCAAATTCAAATTGTTTAATTAATACTATCAATTGCTGCTCTAGTAGTATAACTTCTGTATTTCAATTTATCACATTTATAACAAACTTCTGTTTTACTTTTTCCCCCTAAATGTATTGCTAACAACATATTTACTGATCAGCTAACATACACATCTAAAGAATGAAGCAAAATTACATTAAACTAATAAGAAATGCAAGAAGACTACTCTTCAGCAAAAGCAACAAGTAATATGCCAATACAAAACACAACCAGATCTACTCAGAGAATTCTTGGCAACTACAAAACCTCTCCCTAAAATTTGTGGAGTAATTCCTTACATGCAAGCCAGACTGACAAGTTTTTAAAAGCTGCTTTCAATTAACCTTTTTAAAATAAGGATACTTTCATATATATATTTTTTTTCTAAGCTAGATTTTAAAAAAACACCATCAAACAATTAAAAAGTATAAATTGTAATTAGAAGTTTAATTTTCCTGATAGCAACTTTTAGACAATTTGAAGAGTAACTTCTCCTTTTTTCTTATCCCACAGTAGAATATGCAAGTCTCCAAAGCAAGACAGAAAAGTCAATAAAAGCAAGACAATGGTTAACTATTTATAGAATAAACATCCTGGATAAACCAAACATGGATGAAAGAGACCAGCAAACATCAGTACAGCAGTTTCCAAATCTGGTAGCAGCTGCATGCTTTTTAATTTATTACTAATTACTGCTGAATCTCAAGGAGTTGCGCACATTCTAAAGGAAAAAAACCAATACAATGTTGCAGACTCTACAGTTTATTTATATTACTGTTTCCACCTTGTAATAAGGATTTTGTCCAAAAGTCTGGTAAGTGGACACATTTTTGTTTGGTTTTACCTTACAGGACTTAAATCAACTGCCAGCTTAGGAAACCATACCTGAGCCTCTAACCACCCTACAAACAAGGCTTCATCTGCAGATGAGAACATGCAGTGTTCATAGAGGTAGATATACAGATATCATTCCAATTCCAGAATACTTCCCACTTAAAATTTTAAGAGAACAGGTTCTTTTATCGGAGGGTAGTACTAAAAAGAAGAGTCAAAAATTTAATAGATAAGAATAATAGAAAAGATGATAATAAGAACTGACTATATCCATAACTGAATGGAACAGATTAAACAATACCTAGCAATTATTAAGTTAACCAAACAAGACAAAGATTTGCAAAGTGAAAGGTGGAGGCCTAGGGAGATGTAGCTGTCAGGTAAGAAACAGGAAAAGGGCAAGGTATTTAGAATATCAGAGAGAGAGAGAGAAGACTGGTTTCAGTTCCACAAATTTCAACATCGAGGACAACAGTAAATATTGAATAATTTTTGTCTCAGCGAACACAGTCCACTATGCACACTGAATAAAACAGCAGTCCTCTCAAGTAAAACTATCAAGCAATCATTCAAAGACTGAATTATAGAACAAATGAAAATGGAAAGGAATTCAGCTCGTACAAACAATTTTAATTCTGTTGTGCCTAGTAATGTTTGGTGTGCAAACCAAACTTTCTTTTAACATTTCACACATTGTAATACTTTGCAGACTATTATCTACCATTATCATTTGAAAAGAAAAATAGCCTCCTTATCTGTCTAGTTCAGGAAACTTGCATTTCTTGTGACTGCTAGCCATGATGATTTTTCATTAATTAGCTTTAAAAAGGCATCAATTATACTCAGAATCACCTTTCTCATTCCATCGCAGGCGACTGAACACAAATATAAGTAAATTCTAAACCCAATAGTGATATGATACTTCTTAGCAAAGTATTTAATAAACCGTTATATAAATCATAAGAGCATCACTTTAAACTCATCAGATTTGGAAAAACACAAATTTATTTGTTTCATTCTACTCATTTAGAGAACATTTCAAAGTAATTTTACAAATTCTTCTTCTAGCAAATTTATGTTAAGATGACACCATCAAAATATTGCGCACTTTTCCTTGTATGTCTAACATCAAATGGTAGTTCAACATAGTGCCCATCAGCAGAATTAAATACAATAAACTAGAACACACCAAAATGTTAATGATCCAGCATTTAGCCCAATAAGTCTTTAGAAGATTAGTACCTGCAGCTGTGCTTTCAAAAGCTGTTGTGCTGTAATTTTCTCTTTTAGCTGCATCATTTTTTCAATTCGTTGGTTAACTTGTTGATCTTTCTTAAGTTCATTTTCATAAAATTTAGAACCCTAAAGGAAAAAAAAATCACAAAACCACTATGTTTTTCTTTTTGTCCTTACCTTATCTTTAAGCAACCACATTTGATCCTTAAACAGAGAAAACATAAAACATTTAAACATATAAAAAGCAAAAATATCCACTTTTATAATAATCACAAAAAAGATTATAGAAGGGCTATAATACATCATGTTTCATTATAACAAATATCTAATTAGAAAAAAATAGGGTTGGTTTTCTTTGAGTATCAGATATGCCTTTTATCTTTTCTCCTCTATGCCATCAAATATGACTTGTTGAGGCTCACTGAAAGACATAAGTACCAAAATGTAGGTGTGGAAAACAATCCAATACTTGAGATTATTAGTAAGTTTTATTTTTTTTTTCCATCTCTTGCAGTATTTCACAGTTAAAATGCCATAAAGCTTCTTGCAATACAGCTGTAGGTAGTGTCTATTAGTGTCATTTTAGAGATTATACAAAATCTTAAGGAAAAGAATCAATGATTCTTTTCCAGATTTTGTGATGTGTATCTGGCAATTACAAAGTCGTGCACTTTTTTTGATAGAAATATATTCTACTAGTTAGATGCCTATATGTCAGTTTTGAAAGCTTATTTTACAGTTCATTCTATTTCATACCAGGAAATGAAACAGTAATTTCTAGAACAAAATCACTTATGTAAATATCATTATCTGGGATATGTCTGACAAAGCACTGTTTTCAAGAAAGAATATATAGCAATTCCAATATGTCGAAGAAACAACTTATCAATAACAAGCTTGATAACATATAAAGTATCATCAATGTGAAACTGCAAGCAAAAAAGGAAAAAGCTTGCTATGCAAGAACTCTTTGCAGCATGTTTTCTCTCTCTCTCTTCCTTTCTCCCTCTGCCCCTCCCCTGCAGATCACTGCAGAGCAATAGTGGCCAACACATAATGCATAAGGAAAACATCAAAGTACATAATCTCAGGCCATGGTGACACCAAATAAAATACACACTTGTGCAAGGAAAAGTAAGAAAACCCTCAGTTTCTCAGATAAAGTGTTATCCCTATATTGTTCTATTGAAACTCTCCAGTAACTACTAGGATGACAAATATTTAAATGGTTTGTAGAATTGTGAGGGTGTCCATGGATCCTAAGTACAAAGCTGCACACTACTGTCCACCTCTCTTGAATACTTAAAGAAGACAATCACAAAGACAAGCAGTAAAAACTTGATTCTAGAAAAATTTGATTACATCAAATTCATCAGTTACAGGAAGGTGACCAAAAAAGTAAATCTGCTTGGCTGATTAATGATGGGGGGCACAAAAGGAATGGAAAGGGGGAGAAAAAGAGGAAACTGCAGCCTTCACAATTATCTCTGGAAAATGCCGTAGTATTTATGTGCTGCTTTGGACAAAAATGGAGCACTTAAGCAGTTGTCCTCCTTCACGTCCTTGGGGATGAATCCAATAATACTCTAAAGTACACTAAACAATGGCCCCTCCCCTTCCTCCCCACAAGTAAATTTCTTCTAAAAAGATGCCACCCATGTACACACGTGAGGGATAAAATCTGGGGAAGGAAAGAAGAGGGCCTTACAATATTGGACCACAAATAAATCATCAGGAAAAAAGTAATCAAAACAACCTTGGTAGCTTCCATGATGATTTTATTGATTTTCTCCTTATCCAAACCCTCCATTCCAGCTTTGTTATCATTAAGGCCCATTCTAAGTAGAACTCCATCACTGCAAGAGCTGTTAGCAACTTTTTTCATGTCCATTGTACTTCCTCAAAACAAGTATCTGTTTTATGACTTAATACCTGGAAAAAAAAAAGAAATCAAATATTCATGTTCCAACCAACAATAAAAATAATTAGATTTTGAAATTAATTTGCTTTATTTATTGAATAAGTATTTTATATGTATTCAGAAAACAACACACTTATTGCAAATACGAAGACTTGTACTCCTGCAAAATGGCTGACCTACCGTACACACCACATCAAACTACCTGTAACTCTATCAGTGTTTGGAGACAGTAAGACTCTGTTTTCTTATTAAATTAAAACCAATTTCCTTTAAAACTTCCCTTACAGAAATAATTGAATACAAACAAACCTCAGGTAAAGGCCAGTACCTTACATATGAATATGACATTTGTGCCTGTACATTATCCTGTCAGATGAAAGATTACTGCCTTAAACATAAAATACTGCTCATTACTACATTAAAAAAAAAAAAAGAAAAAAAAGCAATATTTAAATTGAAGAAAACCACTGCTCATTTGGTCATTATCCCTACTGAGACAAGCTGTAGAATCCTTCCCAGTAATTTCTAGCTCAAATTCAGAACCTTTGTTTGTATCAAAATTCATATTTAAAAAAAAATATAGCTTCAATTAAGTTTTGATTAAAATCCTAATTCAGGATAAAATTCATGCAATTTTTTTTTCTCCCATTAATGTATTGAACCATGATATCTAAGTATTGGAACTTACCAAGCTCTTACTACTCAACTACAGCTATCATTAATTTCTTGTACACGCAGATACTTCCGATACATGAACTGCTGACATCTTCCCTTGTTCTCCATGAAAGTAAATTGCTGAATCCTCAACAGGCTCTAATCATAGAGTACACTGTTTAGTTATTAAACTGATGTTAAAAAAAATAAAGAAAGCAAATTTCACCTTCTGTAGTATGAACCAGTGGTCTTATTTTTGCCAGATTCAAACAAGCAGACTCACAAAATAGTTTGAGTTGGAAGGGACCTTTTAAAGGCCACCAAGTACAACCTCCTGCAATGAGCAGGGACATTTTCAACTTCATCAGGTTGTTCAGAGCCCTGTCCAACTTGCCATCAGATGTTTCCAGCAATGGGGCATCCACTACTTCTCTGGACAATCTGTCCCAGTGTTCTACCAACCTCACTGTAAAAAAACCAATCCTCCTCAGTTTAAAACCATTATCGCTTGTCAAATTGCGACAGGCCCTGCTAAAAAGTCCAAGTGGGATAATGACATAAATTATTTAACATGTATTTATTACTGAAAAAGCATACAGAAACTATTTCTTTCTACCTCACGTCACTGACTCATAAAACACTCCAGTCTTACTGTAATGCAGAATGGACGTGCACACCTCAACTTTCACTGCTTCCTGTGAAAGGAATCCTTCCTACTTGGAGAAGCCCCACCCATTTAGGTAAATACACTAGCTTTCTCATTCACAAAATACACAAATCTAATAGTGTGTCATTTTTCCTTTAAATGCCATTTTCCCATGCCAGGACTTCAGCGGTCTCATTAGCAACCAAACACAAGAAGGTCATTATGTATTTTTGCATTTAGAGATGAATTTTTGTTACAAAGAACCATGTGAGTAACTTTTAAAAATTAATGATGGCAATGTCCATATTTTCCTGAAGTTCTTCTACTGAAACATACTAGCCAACGGAAGTAAAGAAATTAAAGAAAGCCACGTTTACAAAACGAGTTCAGTCAAAAATATCCAAATTTTAATCACATGCTATTAATCCACATTATTATTTATGGTTAACTGCTGAAAAATGCAAGATCAGTTACATAATGCTGTGTTTATATACAGTGAGTTGTACTACAAAGAACACAAGTTGATCTAGAATCAGAACTCTTCTCTTAATCCTTTAGGAGCACTTGAGCTCCTGGGAATAGGAGTAACTTCATAGTTCTTATGTGTATTTATCAAATAAAAGACTACAGTGCTGAACATCTTCATAAATTTTTCAGCTACAGTACGATAATCTCTTACAGTTAACATAAACATTTATCAGAACAGGTTTGCTAGACTTCAATTAGAGGAAAAAGCACTGCATCCCAAACAACATTCCAAATTTCATCTCATGCTCATAAGCACCCTTGTATGAATTAGCTCCCAGTAATTCCATTGTTAGCTTCCCAGTAATTCCACGGCAATCTCTGGTATGTAACGGGCAACATTTCCAAGGAATACTTTCATCAAAGTATATATCCCTGCACTATTCTCCCTGCTTCTTTTATCACTCATTGCCTTCAAAAAACAGGAGTGAACACAAGCTTGCTTCCATTTCTTATACTGGTATTTTCAAAATGTTTTCAGCTGTTCCTTATTCCTGAAAGTGTCTCTCTCCCTAGCACGTACTAATCTTTCCCTTTCCTCATTCAGAGCACTCTTAAAGGTTCAGCTTATAGCAGAGGCTTTAAAACCTAATTTATGTTAGTCAAGAGTAAGTCTTCTCTATCTCATTGTTATGTATATAACAATAAGAAAATACCATGATAACCAAAGTGATCGAAAAAATAATTGTCTTTATAAAGTCTCATAAATGGTGGTCAACTGGTGTATTTTATCCTTTGATCTTATCGTGTGGAACAAAGTATATTGCCAGTCTCATATGAAAAAAGGTATACATATCTTAGCAGAAATTAAGAAGAAAATATTTATCTGAGGACATGGCATTAACTCTACACCAAAGCTTACAGGTGTACAGAAGGGAAAACATGAACAACAGGTGATACAATTTCCAGCTGCTTAATATGAAGAGAACCTGAACATCATCTTAGTTTCAAATAAACAGGTCTGAAAAAAAAATCCATAAAATATTTAACATATTGAAATTTATCACAATAGCTACAATAAGACAACTGACACAGTACAGTCAGATAAAACCAGTGCTCATTTGCCATAAGTGAAAATGAAAATATTTAAAAGTAACAGAGAAGCTGCAGAGTCTTAAACTGTGCAAAATGTGAACAAAATGTCAATGTAGAAATATAGCAACTATTTCAATTAGACTAGAGAAAACACTGAACTTGTGATCACAATTGTTTTGCTAAAAATCTGGAAAAAGTGGGTAAGGGGCTAGAATCTAATGAAACAGTCTACACAGAGTGACATACTTTTGGTATGCTGTTACCTCAAGAAGCTGTTGTGAGACCAAGCTGCTTCCTCTAATCTCTCTCAGTATCATATTGAGCAAGCAGTGTGTGAAACCAGAGGAAGGCAGTCTACAATAATATAACACTATATTATTCCTGTGACTGGGGAACGAGGGGAGACAGGAAAATCATATATAAGTGGAAGGAGATAACTTTCCAATTGCTAGGGAAGGACTTCTAAAGGTAAAGACTTTGGCAGTGAATGTCAACAGTTAAAGTAAACCAAATCAACAAACAAACAATTGAGAAGAACCACAAAATACCATCACTGTGTAGAACGTTTCATGAATAAGCTGGGATGCCTACAGCTGGGAAAAAATCACAAATTAAACCATAATCAAGCCCTTCTAGAATCAGGCACAGAAACTAAACTGAACTAGTAATACAGAGTTATATAGTATTTGAAAGTGTCAAGACATTTGAAACAGCAATAAAATTAGAGCAACAATTTAATTTCGAGTGTCCCTACCTTCATTCAAATCTAGCATTTTTTAACAGTTTATTGAACCAACCTAAAGGAAATGGCTTGTATTTGATCCTGTACCACTCCTCCAACTTGCCCTCATAAAAAAATCCTCCAATTCCAGCAACAGAAATTCTGTATATTCTGTGAAAAGTTAAATGCCTTTATATTACAGTTTTCTATCTAATAAAATAATGCAAAAGATATAAACTGTTTCTAAGAATATTCAGTTCAGTGAGTGTAATGTTATTATGTACATAATTAACATTTGCAAAGTATGTTAACAGCTCATCCTAAGTTGACCATGTTAAGAACATGGGAAGAACTATTAAGACTGGAAAATGACACCAGGATGGAAAAGCTTGAAGAATAATTCATTTGCAGACTGAGTTATTATTTAATGCATGTAAGTTGTGCACCTGTCCTCATAAATAAAACAAATTCTGGTATCTTTGCTATCACAGATGCTCATGACAATGTGAGGTGCAAAGAAGTTACTAAGAGACACAGTTGTCTACTTAGCCCAGAGCTCAAAAATTAAACAAAGGAATCAAAACATATAGTACAGACCCTATATACCCTAATTGTCCTAAGTACTACACCCTAATTGTCGTAACTAAGTCTTCATGGTACGTAAAAAAAATTGAAATAAATGTTGCAAATAGCAACACAAATATTAGAGATGAGTGATCTTTTAATTATTATCTTCAGGACAGCTAAAACAAGGATCTAAATGAAATATTTTTCTTAATTTCTGTAAAATACATAAAGCCTCCAAAAACATTGCATCAAAATCTGAAACATCATTTACTACACCGAGAGCCCGAAATAAACTTCCTATTTTCTCTCAATTAAAATATTTCAGAGTTCCTTTATTTAAACCCTGCCTTATAACTTCAGCAGGAACAAAGCAAAATTGTAAAATGTAACTTGATTTACAAATGTAGAGAATGGATAGAGCAATAGCTTCTGGAATCCTGTCATTACATAGGCTACATCAGAAGACCAACATCATTCATTGAACTCGTAGTCAGGTAGCTACGCTTCTTATTCGACTCACTGCAGAGAAGTAGCTTCATCCATGCTGAGCACACAACACGTGCATTGTTATATATTTAAAAACCCATCTAAGTAAAAAAAATAATGTACCTGTAGTTAGGCCCTTTGAACAATAGGTTTCCCACATTCCCACAAAATGCATTGCTTTATTTCTTGAATTTCTAATTTATTAACAAACGAAGTTTCAACAAACTTGGAAAATTCAACCCTGCTAGAGTATTCTCAACATCTCTGCTATTTCAAAGGTCACACAGCAAACTCCAGCTGTGATTTTATTCCATATTACTTGATTTATTCATTACTTGGATAAGGGTATTATCCCAAAACACTAACATTATATTAAGCCTAAAATATCCTGAGTTGGAAGGGACCCACAATGACCATTGAAGTCTAGCTCCTGGACTTGCACAGGACAACCCCAAGAATCACACCATGTGCCTGAGAGAATAAATATGTATATAAAGTATGCATATTGCACACTTCCAAAAAAAAACGCACTCGTCTTCTGTAAACATTCATTTGGCAAGGAAACATTCTGGCTGACTGGATAAAATTTAGCAAACTCTTTAGCTCTCATTTCCTGTGAAAACATGTTCCGCTGATAATGATTTAAGTATCAGTTGCTCTGAAGTCTCTCTCTCAGCAGGCAAATCTTCACCAAAGACATGTTCAAGGAAGCACACCAGACTGTCCTTCTAACTAGCTGCTCAATTCCTCTTAGCCACAGGGGCCTTGATTTTCACTAGAGGCTTGGTTTCTGAATAGCCCTGAGAAGACTACCAGCAATTCTAATCCTGTAGTGATTTACAAAAAAAGAACTGGCAGAAGGAACTGCACAACAGTATTGCCAGCATTTAATATGTATACCTTTAACACACATGGTGTTAACCACATAGATTCCCAGCAAGAGTGTTCAAAACTATTGTTTCACTATTCTCTCTCTCTCAAAATATAACACAAACAATTCCTTAGAAAAAAGAATCTTCCAGTAAAGACGTAGAATCTTTACAAATGTAATAAGCCAGAGCACATGATAAATTAATACTGAACAGAAAACCAGGCCAGAATTTATGGAAGTGAAAATTCCAAGTGCCCAAGCTGACACATAAGAAATGAGACTACTTTTAAAACAGCAGCTGACTCAGCATTTTATAAAAACATAGATCCCACACAAGCATGTGGAATTAGCCCTGAAAAAAGCAATGTCCTAGCATTATATCTTCTGTATACTCACTGACTTTAAGATGTAACAAATTACAGACAAATCCATCCTTTTAAATATTAAACAATTCACACTGAAAGTAAACAGTTAATAGAGACTGCTTCTGGCAGTGTTCAAAAATAAATGTGAAAATATTTATGCCACTTACCAAACTGTCTGAATAATTCTTTGCTTATGTGAAGAGTGACAGAAGTAAATGGAATACTCATTCCCTATCAATTTTCTGTAGTCAAGATGCAATACAAATCTGTTCTAAATTCTGTTTTCAGTTTCTCTGAAAAAAATCCTCATGACTCTAGAACATCTAAGTTACTCAAAGGGCAAAGAACAATGGTAACTTCTTCTCCCTCCATTCAGTATTTTAAAGGACCTTTACAAAGATTAATCTCAAGTCTTCAACTAATTTTTCCTGGCACTTCTAGATTACCAAGGCTTTACCAGTTTAATCCATAAAGAAAATAACAAAGGAACTGAAGACTCATCAGTAAAACCTACACTAGAGGTAGTGTAGCTATCTGCAATGTGTGGCTTCTAGAGATATGTTTAGTGCCAGCAGATTCATATATGGTTTATTTTAATTTTTTTTTACTTAGAAATAAAAGCCTAATACACTGATTCACAGAGAGCAAAATTGTTTTAGAATAAAATGTCTGAATTATTAATATTTCTGATCCCGTGCTATTAGGCAATACACTGTGGTGTAACAGAGCTCCTTTAAAGATCCTCCTAAGGAAAATAGTCTTAAATTTTGGAACAAACATAATGGTAAGCATGAAGACACTGGAAAGTGATGGAGATTCTGTTTTAATTAACATAAAATTAACCCTAAAATAGAAGTTGTGGCAGTGGAAAAAATATATACAAAAGGGGAGAAGAAAAAAAATAAAGGTATTTATAGTTACCCACTTGGCAGTGCTTATTATGATAGACATCCCAGGAGGTAAAACTCAATGCTACCCATTTTTGTTCTACAAGTAGTATATCAGCAATACCAAACACTATCTGTTCTGCTGCTCTAAAAAAGGTGATGACTATTTCCACTTAAAACAGTAATCTGCAAACTTCTTGCAATCCCTACAACACTAGAAGGGATACAGACCGAGTACAGGGGAACTTGCTATGAAAGAACAAATACAGCAATGAAACACAAAATAAAGGTTCAGTATAAAAGGCATAGAAGGAGCTAGAGAGGAGTGAGTGCATCTGGATACCAGTATGATTTTCTATATTTCCTAAGCTTTGGTTTGCATCCTAAATTGGTCTTGGCACAGGAAAACCTGATTCTTTTCAAATTTATACATGACTGGAAGACTGCTCTTCCAGAACACACCGGTAAACAACAATCGTTAATGTGGGTGCCCTCTAAATGATCAAACTGCTGTACTCTGAAAAAAACACCTCTCAAAACGTGTGTAAGAAGAACTTCAAGTCCTCAGCACTAAATATTTCCTTTAAAAATCTACTCCCACTGCACCCCATGCTTGCTGGTAAAGGTATGGTCTTATCTCATTAAGAGTAACAGACAGCATGTTACATTTTAAAAACGGTCAGAACATTGGAAAGAGGAGGTAATTTACATAAGGTATTCACAATTACAATACAGCTTTTGGAAGAATCTAAGCTGGTGACACCGTGTTGGAAAACAAGATACATTAGGAGAATGTGGCAGATGTAAACAAAAACCTATAATGTAGCACAGCCAATGCATTCTATGAAAAGCTGAAAAGGCAAACCTCTTAGCATTCAATATTTTTTCATTTAAAGTTTGTAAAATGCTAACCACAATTAATAAACAAAACAAATACTCTCTCTAAAAAGGATGGATATGTTTATTGAACAACCTGAAAAAACATCTACCCAATGCATTTTTAGTTTGTAACACCTGATTGATTCAGTGTTCTGGAGCAGGAAAAGAAGAAGCAAGCTTCCTCTGTAACTAAGTGAATAGCTTCAGACCAAAAGCTCGACAGGGAATATCAGTATACATGCCACTGCCACTGCTACTGCTGAAAGGACTTGCTCAGACATGTCTCTTCAGCTCCTGCTCCTGAGAAGAAGTTAATTCAGAATTTGACTGGGAAAACACAACTAGCTTTACAGGTAATGCCAACTAACTTCAAAAACATATTGCAGAGAAGAACTGTAAATTACTCTCATACATATAAATACCTACAAAGCTTGACAAACACACATTGAAACTGACACTAAGGAGAAAAAAATGCACTTGGTTTCCTCCCAAACAGGTGAATCAAAGAACATTGGCTTTTGGCAACATTTTATATATTAGTAAATCATCTAAAGTAGACTTATGTAAAAGTATTTTCCTGTACATTGCAGCGATTACACAAATACTAAGATGTTTATGACTACTTTTTATTTCTCATAGTTTAGGACAATGATGCTGCCTTTTGAATCGTCCTCAGCTCTGCATTCATTGTAAATATCTCTATATCTGAGACTTGGTATGAATATTATTTCACTGTTAACTGCTATATATAGAGAATGCATATAAGTACATGCGTCAATGCTCTTTCAAAAAAATAATAAACCCTCAATGGAAACTTTCAAACAGCCTAGCACGGGAAAATTACACAATGATTTGTCATAAGGAAGAAGTTAGAGAAAACAGAATCGTGCATCATTGCTCTTGCAACAATAAAAGAAGTGTATCTTCCCAACCCGAAATTTCCTCAAACAACATCCTTTAACACACTTTTCACCCGCCCAAAAAAATCGAGAGAAAGGAGATCTGAGAAACTCATCTGAGTTAGTACAAACCTTACGTCTTTCCCAAACCATATATCCGCTGTTCACAAACCGTTAAGTGACAGGTGCAACAGGGTGGATTTTTTTTTCCATTCCACGAATATACTTCCGCCCATAAATATCGATGAAAACACCTATTTCAGACTAAGTCTGAAGAAAAAAGTCACTGTTTCGTTTCCTAAACTACGAAAGCGGTTTAATAAATGCAAGGCAGGACACCCGCAGTACCTGGCAGCCGAAGCCGAGCGCTGATCCATCACTCCGCCTGCCCTGCCCACCCCGCGCCCTCGGGCACCGCCGGGGAAGCACAACCCAGACGGCTCCGGACGGCCAGCCCGCCACTCTCGTTTCACCCGGAGCCAGCAGCATCTCCCGCCCCTTTCCGCCGCTCCACCATCTTGTATTAGGGAGAAGTTTGGAGCCCACCTCCCCTCAACCTTTCCCCCTTCCCTCGAGTCCCGCCGGTTTGAGGCGAGGAAGAGAGACTACATCTCCTCACCCTTGAAAGCAAGCAGAGCCAGAGAGACGGTTCGCCTCGCTAAAGATATAGCAAATACCTCTGCACAAAAGACAAAGCAAACATTTCCTCGGGCAGAACCGTCGCCCTTGGTAGCGGAGTTCCCCTCACCCGGGGGCACTGAGGCGAAACCCGCTGGGGCCGCCACAGGAAGGACGAAACCAAGATGGCGGCCGTGCGCAACTGAAGCGAGACTACATCTCCCAGCACGTTCTGCGGCACGAGCGAGGGATTAATGGCGCCCGAACTTACGCTAGCGCAGGGCAGGACTACAATTCCCACGGGGCGCCGCGGCGGGGCGGGGTGCTGGCGGAGGGTGCCACAGAGCGCCCGCCTCACCTAAAATGGCCGCTGCGGCGGGAGCGCGCTGAGCGGGTGCCTGGCAGGCGGACGCGCGCTCGCCCCTCCTCCCCTCCCTGTCCCGGTGTTGTGGCTCTGGCCGCGGGCGGGGTCTGCGGGGCCGCGGTGAGGGGATCCTGGGGCTGCGAGCCTGGTTGCCGTCCGGTCCCTGGCAGGGGCGGGTGGCGCTGAGTGGCGGCACCCGCTCGAGTAGAGCACGGCGCTCCGGTCCCTTCGGCAGAAGAAGGCTGCTGTGGGTGGGGGCCGCTCCGGCTCTTTCCCAGCTCGGCGGTGGCTGCTGCTCCGATCTCCATGTCGGACAATCAGAGCTGGAATTCCTCCGGCTCCGAGGAGGACCCCGAGACCGAGCTCGGACTGCCTGTTGAGCTCTGCGGGGTGCTCAGCAAGGTAAGCCGCCTCTACCCCATTCCTGCGCCCTGCCGCCCCCCATCCTCCTCGCTGTCAGCCTCGACAGCCCCGGGGGCTCGGGCCGAGGGGCCCGGTGGCGGGGGGGGCCGGGCGGTTCCGCGGGCTGCGCTGGCACGGCCGGGGCACCGCCACCTGACGGCGGAGCGGCTGCCAGGCAGAGCGC